>OX596030.1:13403582-14612259 GCA_951394125.1 Epistrophe eligans
ATGAAATGAAATGAAATAAAATAAAATAAAATAAAATAAAATAAAATAAAATAAAATAAAATAAAATAAAATAAAATAAAAAAATAAAAATAAAATAAAATAAAATAAAATAAAATAAAAAAATGATAACAGCAAATAAAAGAAAAATAGAAATTATGAAACAACAAAAAATTAAACACGTATATTTCATACATATTTACTTGCTTACTGTATATGTACTTAAGTTGAAGTCTAATTAAATTTTTATTTTTAATTTTGTAAATTTTATTATTTTTTCCAGGGCAATCTTAAACAGCATATGTTAACGCATAAAATTCGGGACATGGAACAAGAGACTTTCAGAAACAGAGCTGTCAAGTATGTAAGTTTCCATATCACAGAATTGTTGTTAATTTTTATTTTTGTTATAAATTGTGTATGCATGCTCCTACAAAAACTATTTTTTAATCATGTTTTTTGGACTACTACAGTTTATATATTTTAATGAAAAATCTAATATAAAAAAAATTCATATGAATTGTGCATTTTTGAAGTTTCCATTAAGTATTTTCTTTTAAAGAAACTTATTAAGTAAGAAATACAAAGTTTTATTATTTATCTCGTGCTCGTGAAATTTTAGTCTCACACCACTTATCTACACGATCTTAGATATTAAACAATTATTAAAATCCAATTTGATGTTCAACACTTATTTTATTTATTTTTTTTTAATACAAATAATTTTTAAAAACATGAATTTTCAATTGAAACTAACCCTAAAAACAATTTTTATCTTTTATTTCAGATGAGTGGCTGGAAAGAAGAATACGAATAAATATAGTCAAAAACTTTTGATATCCTAAAAAGTTGACCCTGCAAAGCCGTCGAAAGGAATCCTTTTTAATTTTGATCCATTCCCGTCGTGATTCAAGTGATTTTCTTAAAATGTGGATGTCGCCCTACAATGATCTCATTAAATTCCTCTATACACAAAAATTTCAAAGCATCAGCAAAGTTATCTTGAAACAAAAACTCTGAAAGACACCAGAAGGTAAATGTTGGCTTAGTAACTAAAAACCTTCTTTAAAAAAAAATGCCATCTCAAAAATTCTATTGGATGTATCAAAAAAAAACAAACAAAATTTATAATGAACTACCGTTTCAAATGCAAAAAAAAGATTAAATAAAACAATTAATTCCTCATAAACAGCTACATACATAAATCTCATTATTACTGGTTTCATATAAGAACAATCCTATACTCGTATAATTAAAAAAAAAAATTAGCATAAAAGATGGCAAAATGATAATTTTATTTTTCATCTTTAAAATTCAAATTTTGCAATAAAATATGAATATATTCTTCAAGACATAAAAAAATTATGTATATTGTTCTCGATAATCTTGTTTATGAGTGAATTATTTGTTTTGTTTTTCTTTTCTTTTTAAAGATATCTGAGCTAGAGTCTTTAAGAAAATAGACAAAATAAAATTAAAAAAAAAAAACACTACTAAATGAAACGTATCCAAAGATGCATGCAATGTGTGATTTCAAACAAAACGAAAAAAAATTATTAAAACGCCAGACAAGAGACTGATTTCGTTTCATTTAACATTAGACAAATCTCAGACTAATAAAATCATACAAAGTAAAAAAAAAAAAACAACAAAGCAAAATTCTTTGCAGAAACCTTACTAAAATCAAAAATCGAATTTAATATAAAAACTAAATTCATCGCCGCCGCATCGCCGTCGCCGCCGTCGTCATAATATTATTTTGTATCAAATAAAAGTGCAATAAAAATTTTAAATAAATTTATAAAATAATTTCGGCGAACAACCAAAATATTGTAAAAATGTAAAAAAAAATATAAAAATAAACCTACAACTATTTTCACTGTCTCCTTAAATAAATAAATAAATTCTTCGTCATTGCTTTTGTAGATAAAAATATAAACAAAAAAATATCCGGTCGATGTAATATAATTATTATAAGCACGAAAATGAAACGAGAGATAAATTAAAAATTTAATTAAAAAGAAAAAAATTAACAAAAATTAAACTTAACAAAAAATTAATATATAAACAAAAATTTTGTGATACTATCCATTATACATATTATATAAATGTTAGATAAAAAATATTATAATGTAAATAATGTATAAAAACAAAAATTAATTAAAATCAAATTAAATTATTTATTTTATGGCTAAAGTTCTAATTTTAAACTAAAGTCTATACAAATTAATATAAAGTTTGCACTTTATTTTAAACAAAATTAAAAGGAATGGATTATAAAATAAAAATAAAATAAAATATTAAAATTTAAAATTAGTTTCTAAGAAAAAAAAAGAAAGAAATATAAATAAAATATCAATCAAATATAAAACATTTTATAATAGTTTTAATTATAATAAAAAATAAATAATTTAAGAAAAAATATTAAAAAAGAAAACATATTTTTTTTTGTGATGTTGGACTTTTATTTAATTTTTTGTTTCCTTTTGTTCATAATGCATCATATATTTGTAAATATTTATATTTAAAAATTATTTAAAAAAAAAACAAACAAACAAATAAAATAAAATTAGAAATTAAGGAAATTATATAAAATAAAAATAGATGTTAGTGTATGGATATGTTTAAAAATATTTGTCAACAAAAATTAAAAAAAAAAAAAAAAAACACTGAAGCTAGAAATAGAAACTAAAATAATAATATACAAAATTAAAATAAAAACAATAAAAAAATGTAATAAGTTATTACAAACCAAAAATATAAAAAAAACAAAGAAAATAAAACAATTAAATGGAATTGAAAAAAACACATTTTTTTATTTAAGTGGAATTTTTTGCCTTTTCAGGCAACATTTTGTGGAAGGTATGTCGATGAGACTTTTTGAGGTAAGCTATGAGAATGAAGTCGATTAAATTGAGAACTCTATAATACGAATGGATACACCTGACATATGGTCATATTTTCTGCTAATTAAACCATTTATTTTGTCATAAAACACGGTTATGGGAATACCTATAAATTAAACCATTTTATTATTCATGTACTTACAGCATTATTATACTTGTATTTAGACGAATGACAAAATGCCAATATGTATCCCATATTTAAGTAAATTATTGTTAAACAAATTTTCTGACAGCCCATCTACATACATATACTATAATTTGTGACAACTAAGGGATCTAAAAAAATTGAAGAAGAAGGTTTTTACATTTACGATATACCTAATGGTACGCTTTACTAACATGGCACTCTTTCGTTAGCGAAAAATAAAAGTTGTAGAACAAGAAACGCATTCTATATTTTTTTTCTGAGAACTGAAATCAATGGTGCAAAATATTAGAGGATTGTGTAAGATGTTAAATTATTTTTAGTATGATGCGAGGTTAAAAACAGGTTTTTCCAAATTTTAAACGAGTTAAAGTTAAAATTTCCAAATGCCTATTTTAATTTTTTAGTATCAATCACACTAACTCCATTTTTAATTGTCAAAATGACATTCATGTCATGACAAATGTGGAAATGGTATATGTTTACTTACTTGTTTGGATGAACTGTCACTTTTTTAGACGTGTTTAGCTGAAGTTTATTAAGAAAATAGGTTTAGTATGATACTAGCTAAAAAAATATTTAAAACTAAGGGCTTGATATTATAAATTTAATGAACACAACAGTACAGAGTTATTCAATGATGAATGTTATAATAGTTTTATTAAATATAAGATAAACCCTGCCACGCCTCACAGTGCCACATACTGAATATTTGCCGAACTAAAAAAATGTTTGTTCAAATATCTGATAATAAGTCGGAGTAAGCAAATTTGAGTTAAATCGGGATCAAAATTTAACTGAAAAACTTGTTTTAGGAGTACACTTTGGTTCAACTCCTAAACCATCAGGATATAACTAATTTTATTCTCGCACTAAAAAAAACAAGCATATAAACTTAAGAGAAAGTTGGAAGAGTTGCATTCCAATTTACTAGAAGACTCTGTTATTTGATTTCGAATTTTATTGTCATCAAACAAAAACTAAACAATCGTTTTTTTCAACACAAGTCGTATTTTTTTTAGCTTAATACTGTTCCGATTCCGCATGTTTATGTATAGACATTAAGGAGCTCAACCAGGGCTGTAGCGTCCATTGGGACAACCGGAGCAATGCCCCGGCAGGAAAAAAAAACTTAAATCAAAAGAATTGATCAAAAACTACTTGCGAAGCACAATGGACCAGAAAAGACTCAGCAATTTATCATTGATATCTATTGAAAATCGAAGAGCACGGCAAATAGATTTAAGTAAAGTAATTGATGAGTTCGCTTTTGTCAAGGCGAAAAAAAAAACATTTTAATAAGCTCTTATTTTTGTGAGTAGATATAATTTTGTCGACTTAACAAATAATACAAACATTATAAGATTTTTTTTGTTGAAATTCATGTACCCAATATTTAGGAAGTAATTGAGAAATAGGACCCCATATTTGATCTTGCCCCGGGACCCAACCAGCTCAACTGAGCTCAACAAAACATTCTTGCTATAGAAATGTTTAAGCGGAGGGCTACCGATACCTATACCTACGAAAAATATGATAAAAATGAGTACATACCATATTTTCAAAAATTACACATTTGAGGCAGAAAGCGAAAAACTTTTATTCGATTTTTGAATTCTCTTTTTGGTAACTTGCCAGTTTGTTGCATACTCTATTTTTTGCTCTACATTGGTCGTAGAGTTCTAGGAACCAGGAGGTATACTTAGGTAGGTTTTTTTGAATATGGTTAAGTCAGGCAACGAAACAAGAAAAGATTTTGTTATTGAATTTTTATTAATAGATTTAATCAAAGGCCAGTTGTGTAAACATAGTGCAGCCCTGTTGTGCTGAAGATTTTTACTCACCGACTGCGGTGGATTTAGCGATGTTCAAGAATGTAATTAGCTATATTTTCACATACTTGAACCTAAACCAGCCTTAAACTTTAGTTTTTTTTTTTTCACCAAAATCGTTGAGTTAAATATTTATGCTGAACTATAGTTTAAATATTTGTACAACTGGATCTAAGTGATAAAATCTTGCGAAGAGAAGGCGAACAAATGGAAAGTAATGAAGACGGCAGCAACTTATACAAGTGAAGTGAAGATGAAAATCCGAATCTGTAATCCAATAGCATTTCCGTTTTTAAAATCAAATAACAATGCCTAATCTTTTAGAAAAAAAAAGTTAAAAAAAAGTTTATTACAAAAAAACTTTATTCCTTGTTAAAGTTTTTTTTTTCTTTAAAACATACTATTTTCAAAAATTTGAAAAACAATATCTATTATTTAAACTATTTAGAAGCAAAAGATTGCAAAATTATAGCAAAATTCATCATCATTAAAAAACTATACAAGAATAACTTAAAAATAAGAAATTTTTTTCAAAAACCACCAATACCATATTTACGTAATCCGGATGTTTTTGCAATGCAATTTTCTTACAAATAGTTAGTTGATTACAGATACGAAGTTAATTCAAAATCATGAATAACGTTTTCGAGAAAATTTGGAAAAACTAAAATCATTGTATAGCAGCGTTTGAGATGAGTTAAAACAAAAAATCGAGTTTTCCCTTTAAGGGAATCACATTCAAATGCTCTGTACGAAATTTAAAGAAAATCGATCGATCTGTTTAGATTTTTGCTGAAATCACAATGGACACACAGAAACCATCTTTTTCGAAATTCTTCCTTATCTTACTGTTAGTTTTGACTAAAACATCAACATACATATTTTGTATTTAAACGAAACCAGTAATTGTGTTATAGAGCAAGAGAAATAAAATAGAACCGTTATAACGAGAAAGTTTGATAATGAGCCAATATGCGGGAACTTGCTAAATTTGTATATGTTTGAAATCAAGATTTTTTAAAATGAGATATATTGACTATGCGGCGTTTTTCAAATGCAAGATTTTAAATTTCTTCATATACGGAAATTTTTTTAAAAGATAGTAAGATTTAAAGTTTGCTGTTAGTCGTACCGCTCCTCGAAATTCGGATTATATCCCACATTCAAATCTGGATCTAAGTTGTTTTGCCACAAGCCAGTTCTATGGAAAAACGAACATCAAATCTATGTACATATATTGCGATACAGTGAAGATTGATATTGATACTTCTATTATTTCATTTAATTTCGTAGAAAATTGATCTTAAACATCGAGAAGAACTAAGGTAGGTATATCATATTGGCTGGTGAAATTATTCAAAAACGCATTTTCGAAGAAAGGGTAATTAAAACCAATTCTACTGTTAAAGGACCCTATAAAATAAAACTTCACCAATAAATTGAGAAAAAAAAAGATTTACTATCCGTAAAAAGAGAAAAAAAAACTATTAAACCCTTTCTTCGAATCACATCATCATCATCATCATCATCACCCAAACAGGGCTTCGGGTATAATATTTCTAGAAAAACCAACACAAAAATCAGAAATATCTCCCTGATGATGGTAAAACCAAAAAGCAATAAAACACAAATCAAAAACATATAAAATATATTTCATAGATAGTATTTTCAGTAAACAAACAAATAAAAAAAAAAAAAACAAAAATCTTAACCATATTATTCCTAGCATTATTATGTTAGCTATCTATATCGAGCTATCTTCCAGCAAAGATCTCTCGCATATAAATTCATATCGAATGAGCCGTAAATCAAATTCCATGATGACATGATGTCATATCTTTCCTCGTGTGTTCCATCCAAATCTGGGAATATTATGGACGCATGGT
This sequence comes from Epistrophe eligans, assembly GCA_951394125.1. Classification (NCBI taxonomy): domain Eukaryota; kingdom Metazoa; phylum Arthropoda; class Insecta; order Diptera; family Syrphidae; genus Epistrophe; species Epistrophe eligans. Next base: position 13,410,349 of record OX596030.1, read on the forward strand.
AAAGAGCCATCATCATCATATATAGCGGCAGCAGCATCCGAATCAGCTTCAGCATCATCATATCAATACAATCACGCATCAGCAAGATCGTAAGGCGGTAGCATAATATTCACCCAAGACAAACAAAAAAAAAAAAAACAAAAAAAACACGTGAGTTCTTTTGAAAAGACCTCACCTGTGCACCAAAACAAATGACGCTTCCCAGCTCCCCGGTAGCTGCAGATCTTTCACCGAATGAATTGCCGGCCCATTGTTCAGCGCTTCGCATATATGTAGCTAGCGTTTTCATCTCCTTTTGCTGAACCTGATATTGATTTTAATCGATCGATTGACTCGATGGGGGGTGCCTGAACCAACTGATGCTGCTGGCCGATGTCGATGATGTTGGGCTCTTTTCGAGTGTGAATGTGGTGAGATGGGTTTTATATTTTTTTTTATTTTTTGAGATTTTTCATAATATTTTTATAGATACTTTAGTGTTTTTTGTTTTATTATTAAAAGTATAGACAGATCTTTTGTGGCTAACTGAAGAATTTAGTTTTTGGATTTTTGTTTTTTTTTTTGGGATTGATTATAAAGATTTTGTGAACGAGATAATTTTGATGGTTTAGTTGGAAATGTTTATTCAGTGAGCTAAATGGGGCCTTTTTTCATTCATTTGAATTCGATATGGGGTAGAAAATCTCATTAATGAAGCTGTTTTGGGTGGGGAACTGAATGTTTTCTTAGATTTTTATAATTTTATATTTTTTTTTGTTATTTGTTTTAATTTTTTGTTAGTCATTTAACAGTAGTAGGTATTTCCTTTTTGTTAATGCGGTAGCAGTAGCGCGGGATTTAGATGTGTGTGCTTGCAAAACCTTCATAAATTATATAATATGAATTTTTAATTAATGGATTTTTAGTTGCTACTGATTATTCATATATGAAGAATTTAGATATATTCGATCATTATGCTCGTATAATCTCAACTTATTTGTTTTAGGTACAAGATTTTTTGCGGAGGAGCTCATAGTTTAATTGAAAGTTCTTGAAGCTGTTTACAAGCAAGTGTGAAAAACAATACCATTCAAATGGCCGCCTGGTCCTTGGGAAGATTTGCAGCATCCGATTCTTTTGAGGTAAATTTTGACCACTTTTTCGTACATTTCGGGCGGTATGGCGTCTGTCTAGAGTTCGGGGACTATTCGCGTAAACCCGGTCTTTTGCGTAGCCCCACAGAAAAAAATTTAACGGTTTTAAATCACAAGTTGTTACCCCGTCTTGTTGGAACCTCATATCGTCCAAATGCAAAATACGCCATAATTGCTGCCAACGCTGGAAAATCGATAAATTCGGATTATCAGCAACATTTGCACTTGCAGCAGCAATATTTTTCATTGAGCGTGCATTAGGATGAAGCACAGGCCTTACGACATCAGTAACGCTTCCACTATCTTCAAATTTCTTCACCCTTTTACCGATTGCTTGCGCAGTCGGTCAATTACAATGACCATAATCATCGCGTGATGGGCGAAAAGTGGCTACGTGTGAATCACCACTTTTGTAGTAAGTTTTAATAATTTTAACACGTTGTTCGATTGTTAAGCGATCCATTATCGTAAATGGCAAACATTTAACTAATATTATGACATTTCAAATGACAGCTGAGTTTGACAGGTGTTAAATGCCATCGCTACCAACTTGAAACCACGAAATAAATGACTTGGTTTGAATGAATACAAATATAAGCGTGTTCAGATTTTGAAGGTATTTTTAAATGGAGAACCTCTCCCAAACCAACTTGATATCGAAGCCAAATGTTTTGGAATGGAAAAAAATGTAAGATACACCACAGAAGTCACGTTTTCAAGCCCAATTGAAATTAAATGAGAAAACTATTTCGGGGCTAAATGTAGAACTGAAATAGTCGCAACACACGAAAATGATCGAATACAAGACAAATCATAAAAAAATCCTTTCACTTCGATGACAATTCGGAAAGCATAACAAATACAAGTTGAAGCACTTACTGGATTTTTATTATATAGATTTGTGTAAATAAATAATGCTGATCAATAATATTCACAATTTTTATCGCCAACTAATCTCAAAGCGGTAGTACAGAACATGGGCAGAGTCTTTTTTAGTTCCCTGAGATACCTTATAATTATATAGGTATCATATTTCTGAACAAGCCTAATTCTAAAAGTCACAATGACGTTTGGTTAAGTTTACCAAAAATATTTGGGTAATTTCCCGCCAGCAAAATCCCTGGGGAATTTTAATCAAATTGTGTAAATCATTTCTCATACAAAATTTGACAGTTCATTAACGAAATGGTAAACTTATCCAGTTTTTTACTTCGTCGTGTGAATACCCTTAATATTTTCTTTGGTTTGATTAAAATCACAAAGTCGATACTATTTCAATGCATGTCGACCTCCAACTTGCTTTTATATCAAGTTAAAAAAACAAAACAAAAATGACAAGCCATAGTATAAAAAATGACAAACGATCATATCCCTTCTGACATGATGATGACTTACGCCATCCGACACACTCTGCTCTCACCAAACGGAAGCAATTAGCCTGGTATGAGTTGAAGTCGTCAGAAATGTCATCGTTTAAGCATAACCGATGGCGGTGGTTTAATAAAAAAAAGAAAAACCGTTCAACACACATTTCTTCCGTTTTGGGGGTGACAAATTATAATTTTATTGTAAGAGAAGGGTTTGTTTTCCGTTCGTTTTTTTTTTTTTTTTTTTTTTTTTTGTAGAAAGACATGTTAAAAGTATGCCCTTTCCCAGAGCCAGAAGGGTGCCGCGGATCTTTTTGTTGTTTTTTTTTATATACATATATTTGCCACGGCTGTTATGACGGCTAACTGACAGAAGGTAGAACTATATCTATAGACAGACATATATGCTTACATGTGACAGTTATTTTAAAAGGGATAGCTGAGTTGATGCCTTTGTGCACTTTGTATGCCTACACTACATATTATGTGTATAGAATGCATGTAACGTAACATGTTATATGTCATACCAATTATATTTCATGTTGATGTTTAATTTTGTTGTTGTTGTTTTTGACTTCTCCTGTTTATCAATTGGACGCGAGAATTGGGTTGTTGAAATATTAAAAAAATGTGTTTATGCCAGTGTCATCCCTTAAATTGAATAATTTAAGGTTCGAAAAAAAATATAAACTGAATTGTGTTTATTCATTTCAAGAATGTTAATTGTGTGTGCATATCTAGCGTTGACACAAGGACGAGGGTAATTTGTTTAAATTTGACAAAAGAATTAAAATTAATGCAGGCAAAGTTTTTGATTTATGATTGCATGACAAGAAAGTGAATTTTTTAACGCACTTAACTTTAGGGTTTTGAAATTCTTCGTAAATTTTGTTCAAGAAATCTTATTTTTATTCTGTTTTTAAAATACAATATGCAGGTTAAATAGAAAAGTTTGTATTTTTTATCTCATCTAAAAATACCTACATAATTCCTCATGATTGTAATTTTTAGCGCCATAGTAGGTATAATATGTATCAGGTTCATGTGACACTTCTGACGTTTTTGACATACTCTAGTCAAAAGAACCCAAACACCATTTCGTCTTTAGTAAATAAAAGCCTTGTTCCTTTACTTTGAAACTCTGTTGCATTTGTGAATTTCTTTTCTACACAAAAGTCTGTCAAGGTTTATATAAAAAAAAATGAATTGTGTAGAAATTCACAGAAGTGCACAGAGTTTCAAAGTAAAGGAACTCACCTAAAATCTCCACCAAAATTAAAATATAAAATATCATAAATACGGTTGTCCGTCGAGTTTGTAAATTTCTAGATTCATCATTAAAATTTTATCGTTTGTATAAATATTTTAAAGTCTAACTGCAAATAAAAAAAAATTTAATTCCACTTCTTTAGCTATCAAAAAGCTATAAAAATAATAAATATATTCATATTTTGATGGAAAACTATCAAAAATGGTTATTTTTGTTATAAGTTAAATATGACGTTGGCTGTGTTGGTGGATGTGATGTTAAATATTAAATAAAATATTATGACCTTGAGTTATTTGCAGAAGACGAAACAAAATATTATAGGTATTGAGTATATAGTTATAATAAATATGTGTTAAATTCTTATCCCTGTAGATTTTTTGTTGTCATAATATTGACACACTTTATGTCTGTTATAGTAACTTGAAATATCGTACGATGACGTTGCGCATACTCGCTGTCAAATCCTATAGAAATTTTTATAAGATAGAAGTTAACAGACATTTTATCATAAATAAAGTGACATAGTGTCTAAATCATGTATGTTACTAAGGTGTCATACTCATATGTGTCATTAACAGAAACTAAATTTTATCGAAGTTGAAAAGGTTAATGTTATATTTAGTGTTAATCTAATTTGCTATATCTACTTATTAAAATACTTAAATCAAATTTTAAGCATAATATTTAATGAGTAGTTAAAAAAAAAGTGTCAAAACATGACACAAAAAATGTGACGCTTGTCAGCTTTTTTCATACATTATAGTGATCTTCTGCCTATATGAAGAATGTTTGTTTGTACCTACCTAAATGTGGTTTTGAATGCATTACCTAATGGTTTTGGTGATAAGAACTCCTCCGAATTGCGTCCAGTAAGAGGAGAGCAACAAAAGTATAATATCCTTCCCGTTTGTGGTAAAATGGGTATCATAAATGATTCAGACCAAGTTACAGAAATTGTTTGTATTTATAGAATCATGATTTGAAGAATCATTTATACATTATTTTTCAAATTCAGAATTATGACGTATGTGAAACTTTATCAAATTTCAGCACATAAACAAATCACAATTATGAACTTGAATGAAAAAATGGATTAATTTGAGAAACATGAATATATAAATGCAATTATATGTATGAGACTAAGTGCAAAACCAATGTAGATGAAATTTTGATGAAATGAACATTTTTTGTGTAAATTTTGACACCATATTTATTAAATTTGATCTAAAATCACAGCGAACTAAAAAGATAAATGTTTTGATTGTGACTGAGGAGATGACACAAATGTGTCATCTGGCTTATGATTCTCAGCCATCATATGACGTCAGAGTTTAATTGTATTTTATGAGCCATATTATGATGACACTGAAATAAATAATTATTATTATTGTAACAATTAAAAGATATGAATATTTTACCGTCGTCCGTTTGGTACAAAATCTAAAGCCTACTTATCATATCAGCATGGAAGAAAACAGTTACAACTCAACATAATTATGCGTTTTTTTTTTTAATAAAAATGAAATTTTGTGAAGAAAACAAACAGTCCGACGGAAAAAGACAACTGCACTCAAGTTCAATATTTGGCACATAGAAAGTAATTGTAAGTTTTTTTTTTTTTTAATATTGTTTTGCCTCCACTCTGAAAAGTGAGGTGTCAATCTTCTTCAGGGTCGAAGGTTATTCAGGCATCAGTTAAGTAACGATCCATTTTTTTTATATCGTCGGCTTTTTGTCCAAACCTCGTAAATACATAAGTAAATTTTTTCACAAATGAGGTTTTTCCGATAGAAAAATCGGAACTGTATTAATGATGGTTCCTTTTGTCTGGACAACCAGTCTTAAAACCTCCTATAGGTTCTAAGAATTTAATTTTAATATTTTTCAAATCGAATTAAGATGTTTTGACAGAAATGTGACGATATGAGAATTTAACTGTTCAAATTGATTAAATATATATATAGAAATATATTTTTTTTTTAAGGACATTTTTACCTCACTTATAGTTTGTTTATTTACTGTATCTGGGAATAAAGGACAATTTGCGTGTATACCTATGCTTTGGTCATAATGGCAATTACATATACTGTGACCACAATCGACTCACTCTAAATAACCACATCCCGTTGTTGTGTTAAACATTGTTTTTGTTGTCCTCCTCCGCCAATTTGATTTAACAAGTACATTCTAATATAGGGTGGGAAACACACAAACACCTGTTCCATAATGTATGCGCCGCATAATGTAGTTCTTTTAACCAATTTTAGCGGATGTTTAATGTCCGCCTTCTATTATTATTTGCACTCACTTGGCGCACTCTCGTCGGTCGGCTGGCCGTAAAACGTTTCTATATATATGTATGTACGTGTGCACGATCACACGTCAACTTCAAATCAACTCTTTATATCGCGCTAGTCGTCGTCGTCGTCGTTGGTTGTCGGTCGTCCAGGTGCGCAGCAACTTTTAACGCGGGCAACCATAATAATCGTATATATCTAGGGGTGGAGAGGGGGAGAATGGAAGGTGGTTTTGCAGTTTTTTCGAGGAGGTGGTATTACCTGCTTGCGCGCCCGATGGGTCCAATATGGGTGGGTGGTGGATTCATGATAATTGGCGAATTATTGTATCTGAACGACTGAAATTGCCCCAGACATGCGATTCGATTTTTTGATTGGTTTTCTCCTTCGAATACAGATTTGAAATGAATTAAAGTTTATTTTGTTTTTATTTTAAATTTTTTTTTTTTTAGATTTATTTTCCGAAGTAAAGTTGTTTATTTTTACTTAAGATTTTGATTTGATTAACTTTTTTTTTTAAGTTTTTTTTTTTGCATTTTGTTGGCTGTTTATGGGCGACAACATTTGCTACTCATGTGCAACAACCGAGTGTCATTTGAGTGAATTGTGTAATCAAATAGTCGTCGTCGGTCGTCGATCGTCGTCGGCTATCGGGACTTGCATGGCGTATATTTAGTACATTTAGAGTAGGTACATCGATGATGAGGAAAAAAACAGAGCTGGAAATAATTTAATTATTTTTACACGGCTGAGTTGAATTTGATGTTGGTGTTTGTTTGTTTTTGTTTTTTTCTTTTTTTTTCAAAATTTATACCACTCCTTTAGGATTTAAGTGGGCTTAGTAGATTAAGTGGATGTTTAAATGCATTTTCCTAGTTTTATTTTTCTTATAATATTAAATTGATTTGATATTATGTAATTGATTGCATTTAAAACAAATTTGTAAAGGAGTTTTATATTTTTTTGTTTGTCAATGTGAAATTGAAAACTTTCGGAACATGTGTTTTTGTGTTATAGAGATTTCATTAAAAATATACTCCTTTCAGAAAATACGCCTATTTTAGGTGCAACAACATCAACACAGGTAGGTAGGTATAACTTACTTTAGTTTTCAGCTTAAAGGCAAACATGTTTTAACGCTTACTTAGTAAATTGTGTTGATTCCTATACAACCGTACAAAGTGATTCCTACATACATACATAAATATTTCGATCTTAGAATGAATCTCATAATAAAAGTGGACTTGAAGATGAAATGTCAAAACAAATCAGGCCAAATTCTATATTTCGTATTTGGAACGTAATAAAGTCAATTGAATTAGAGCTTCATTCCCCTCTTATTGGCGGTACTAGTTAAAAACCAAAGTTTGACATCCATAGGATTATGAAACTAAATGTTTAGAATTTAAATTTGATTTTTTTTTTTACAAATTTCAAGGTTAGATACACTTTTTCTACCCGACTTATCAGACTTATTAAACTAGTTAAAGTGAGAAATTTTTGTTGCATGGCTTTATATATGTATAGATTATGGGAAACAATAAATTCAAAAACATGTCAGGTTTTGAAAAGTATTTATTTTAAGTTTAAAAATAAATAAAAGGCCGCACTTGGTAGAACCAGGGCTGGATTTAGCCAAGTAGAGGACCCAATGCAATTCAAGTTTAAGGGCCCTCTCCTTTTGTTTATCTTTACAGTGAAAAAATATTGGTTGTTATGTTGAGAACTGTAGATTGCTAAACTAAAAAATTGTCAAATCGATACACACAAAAAAAAACGAAAATTACCAAAACAAATTTTCAATATGTATACATTTTTTGATTTTTCATTTTCGGTTTTTAATCTGAAATATTTCAACCGTTTAGTTATGTTTTAATAATGAAATTGATAATTTTAACTGTAAATTATAGTTAAAATTCAACTTTAATTTAAACAGGCAGTAGAGTTGTTTTTTTTTTCATAAAATCTTAAATCTTTTTAAAACGAAAGAAAATCAAAAAATTTTTGATTCATTTTTCTTAAGAGATGTGTCTCGCCAGGTGGCGCTGCAGGGCCCTGAAACAGTTGACTTTTTTTCATTTAAGTTAGTCCGGCCCTGGGTGAAATTCGGAATTGCACAACATAGGAAGTATATACCTACCCAAATGGCCGATTTGTTTTATATGAAATTTTATGAGATATAGCAAAATATTATGTTTATAGGAGAGGAAGTGGGTATAGGTAAATAGAGTTCTTGACTGCCTGATGATTCATTAACTTAACTGCTTGACTGCTTTCACTGATAAGTGTGGATTCGAGCCTCACTCTAGCCAACGTTATTTTTTTCTATACTTTGGACTTAAACATAGGATCTGCTCAAAGCAAGTGCTCAGGACATCTGCTCAAAGCAAGTTCTCAGAGCAAATGCTCCATTTATATATAATAACCTGAGTAGATTCTCTTGAAAGTACAAATGATAGGTAAAGAATTGAAAAGAAGAAAATGCTCAGATCAAGTGTTCATAAATAAGCAAATACCTACTCTTAAAAATAAATATTATAAAAAAATTCAATTATATAAAATGTGGCATTGGTTTCAAAAAGCACGTGGTCCGTTTTATTTAAAGACACAAAGCGTGATACCTATTCTCTCGGATCCACTGTTTCAACAAAAATTCTTTCAAACCATTTTATTAACCTTATTCCTTCTTCTGCCAGTAAGATTGCATATAAAATGGTCAACAAGTCTAATATATGCACCCAGAAAGTGCTGGAGATAGTAAACTATACGCAGATGTCCTTAAAAAAAAAAGATAAATAATTTTACTTAAAAATAAGAAGAATTTACGCCGAAAATGTTTTTGAGCAAAGTTTTAAGCAAATGCTCTGTTTATAATTCATATATTAACTTTTGATATACCTACTGTGCATTTCGTTATAATTCTTTCCGTTTTAATTTTATCACTCAATGATTGCGTGCTCAGAGCAAATGCTTATAATAATAAGCTGAACAGAAGCTCATAAAAATAAAAGTGATAGAAAATTGTATTGTTATAAAATTGGGAATTTCCTTACAAAAGTTGAGTTTTGAGCAAGTGCTCCGTTTTATTCATTGTGTCAAAAAAAAATCTAAATTCTTCAATCCAATGCATTTTAAAATTACCACAACTATATATCTATACAGGCATCTAGTTTAAAATTATAAAAAATTTAACGCTTAAAGAAACAGAAGATTTAGTACTAAACTAGTACCTTACCTCCCTAATACTGTATACAAACTAAAGAATTGATTTTTTTTTTTTTTGGAAAATTAATCCACCAAAAATATAAATCACTGCCTTTAACAGACTATAATAATCCAGTTTCACCATAAATTACTGCCTTTATTATGTTTCCTTTTATATATCTCCGCCGCCACCGCCGCAGTAACTTTCAAAAAAAAAAAAAATCCACAAATTTCCACTTCAATTATACCACACCATGTTTACACATATGTCGAATCTCATATTTGTCATCGAATCCTTTATGCTTGATGATACTCGGTGACTATATTCCAACAACCCCCTTTGGTCTATCTGTGAAAGTGTACTGTACCTACCTATATTCCTCTGAAGAAATTTGTTTGCAGTGAAAATGTGTGACAAACAAAGACACCAGCATCAGCCCAGTAGCGCAATCCTTGACTATAAAATCTTTCTCCTCCTCCCTCGGCTCTAACTTACAATATTTTCAACATGCAATAAATTCAATTAATTTCAAAAGAAGACAAAGAATAAATATCCTTTTTATTCGCAAAAAGGATATATTGTAAATACATATGACAGGCATTCTATAATTTCTTTTATCTGTCTCTCTATACGACGACGACAACGACGACGATGAGGACGACACAAATCCTCCTCAATATCGAACCATATATTGAACCCCTGGTTGGAATAATACTTCATAAATGCTTTGTGCACTGTCAACATCCAACCAACGACACACAGTGCATCATGTGTTCTTTGTTACATCCTTATACACGTTACAGCTGAAGGACTATTTATTTATTATCTTGTCATTTTGTTGGAGAAACTCTGATTTCCCAACAAAAAAAATAAATTCTTCATCACTGCAAGCCATATTCCATTCATTCATATAAACAACCTCCTTCTCGATTTTTCACAATTTAATTTTTGTCAAGGATATTTTTTACACCAGTCCTTTTTTTAAGTTTTATTCATTTCGATTTTTGCCGCCTGTCAACAAGTCCTTGTATAGTTAATAGAAGAGTGTATTGTAAATAGGATTTTTTATCATCCTTTTTTTTTTTTGTCATCAAGTGTTGTCTTCTTCAATATTTGACCAGATGGGACTGTTCACGACCACGAATTATCCTGCAGTAGCACATAAAACATTCCTTATTTGACTGACTGTATAGTGTATGTATGGGGTGGATGAGCTATATGAGCAGCATGAGCAAGGATATGTTATAGGATTCATTTAATTATTTATGACCTATTTTTGGTGGGAGGATGGAATAAGGATATCTGTCATATTGAGGAATTGCTTTGGTTTGCAAAATATGTATATACAAAAATACACCTTTTAATAATACACCTATGAATGTATATAGAACAAAAATACAATGAACAATCATCCTTTATACTAACCGCACTGCTATAATATAAGTATATACATTTATATTCTACCGATATAGAAACCACTTAATGAGCATCGTCTCAATTAGGACGTATGAAGGCAAGAAAATGCCTAATAGCCATTAAGAAAATTGGGTTATGTGCCGGTTAATGCTAGGTATAGAGTTTTCCCCATATATACATATATTCATCTGCCCTAAGCAGCATGCTCATTAAGGCAACAAATTTGATGAAGTATTTTTGTTCTATAATATTCTTTGGGTTCTGATGTGATGTGCAACTTGGTATAGGTATATTAATTACCCGCAAACAAGGACTCACATGCCGGAACCCGAAATAGCAGAAAATAGAGAAATAGAAAAATGATATAAAGTTTTGGAAGACCGTTTCTAATATGAGCTTTTATATTGGTGAAGTTTATATGTATAGCATATGAGTAGGGGGAAGTTTTACGAATACCATTGTTGTTTTGCCTAAATACCAAAATTGTGTATAGGTGTTATTCCCATATTTACGTTCTATATCATTTTTTAAACTGGTAAGCAGTTATGTACCTATCTTTAGTCTATAAAAAGTAGATTAAATCATTCTAAGCCACTAACTTTCCAAAGTGATTGTACCATAACATATGTGGGATATTCGCAAAACAAGTGTGCCAGCCTAAGGGTAATTGATCAAAAAAGTCAACTAATTTCAAAAATTGGTCATAAATGATTAAAGTTTTTTTTTTAAGTTAATCGAGATTTCAATAATTGAGTTTGTGGGATATTCGCAAAAAATGAAAACAATATCAGTGGTCACTAAAAAGTCATAAAATAGCAATTTGGGTGATTTTTGTTCGCCATAGATTTTTTTAATGAATTTTAAAATTTTTTTTAACAAGGTGCAAGAAACTGTTAGCATTTGTGGGATATTCAAAACAAAAGTAAAGGAACCTGTAAAAGTAGGTACCTTATACAAAAAATTAAGAAAAAAATAGGTATATAGCTCACGAATTACTTTAAATATTTGAACGGTATATTTTTTCGAATATCCCACAAATGAGATGCTAACAATATTAACGACCTTGAAAAAAATAAATTTAAATTTCATTAAAAAAAATACTAAAACTAGTTGACGATTTTTCAAATAGATAGTGTATTTTTTTTTTGTGAATATCCCAAAAATGAGTTGGCTAAAATCTCAAATACCTTTAACCATTCATGACCAATTAAGTTATTTTTAATTTGTCAAAGTTACTATACTTTTTTTTCGAATATCCCACATAATATGTATAATATGGCTGACAAATTCCTTTAACTATTTGACCTTTTTTGACCAATTATGAAGCTTTTATGGAAAATTTTGTTTGCGAATATCCCAAATATGAATTGCTAAGATTCTAGAGCCATAAATCTTTCATATGTAGGTACTGAAAACAATCAGCAGCTCAAAGTCAGTCTCTATCGACAACCAATGCTGGGGTGTTGGGAAAATGATTTTCAGCGTTTAAATATTATAGTTGACACATGTCACATCATCATCAGTATTTACTGCCCTATTATACTACCTAAAATTCATGAGTTGGAATCAGAATTACAAACCAAAACCCAAAATCACAAAAATCTAAATCCCAAAATTCGTAAAACCCAAATGGTCAAATTTTTCATTTCATCTAATTTTTACGGGGTTTTAATTTCGAGAACTCAATTTTAAATATAAACGACGATATAAAAGACCGATACAGCAAAAATAGTGTGAATGAACAGATTTAAGTGAAATAAAATTTATTTAAAATTTTTAAGTACATTGTACTTTACCTTAAATCTGATTTAAGAATTTATTTTATTTAATAATTTTAAAAATTCCTTTCTTTAGTTTTAAGTAGTTACGGGATTTTGGGTTTTCGGTATTTAAGGTTTTCGCGATTTTCGGAAATTGGGTTTTTCGATTCTGGGCTTTCTGGATTTATGGTTTTTCGTTATTACCTACATTCTTGGCATTTTGGATTTTCTGAATTTTGGGATTTGGGGATTTTGGGTTTTCGGGATACTGGGTCTCCTGGATTTTTGGATTCTGTTCGATTTTCCGAAATGGAGATTAATATACCAAAAGTTGGTGTGGTATCTATCCATGCATGGAACTATAACAAGTGACATATTATAGTTTCAAAAGTTGACAACTGAAACATGATGCAATTTAAATAGAATTCACTAATACAAGGATTCATAATACAGAAGAGTGGTTTAAAAGAGAAATCGGAATTGGTGACGATTTAAATTATGCTTAAATAAATAAACAGAAAATCGCAATACAATTTAGATAAATTTATACAAATAAATTTAGATAAATTCGATTTAAGTCGATTAAATCAATTACTGGCCTTTTGAATGGTTTAATTCAATGTTATGTAATTTCATTGACATTTTTCTTTAAAACTACAATAAATTGGATAAGCAATCTTAAAAATGCAAATTGCCAAATAAATAAATTTAAGTCGTAAAATATGTTTGACACAAAAAAAATTAAAGAAGAAAAAAAAAATTCCAATGCAAAGTCAAAACTTTTACAAAAGTGTTTATCTTGCGAATAAAATGCAACAAATTATGTACTATAACTCCATCACACGTCCATTTTTCCATCAAATATAATTTTACGCCATCACATCTGCTAAAATTTTAATGTATGTATATTGTATATCTCTACCTATTATAACTGATACTGATGATGGTGCAGAGTAATAATAACTATTATGAACCCTTTTTGAAACGCATTATTTATAATCAGTGAATTTGAATTTGATTTGTATTTAATTTAGGTATATAATAATGCAAGATTGTAGTGTTCTGGGTTTTAACGAGTCCCTCTGAAAATTTGATTTTTATTTCTTAAAAAGTCATTTTATGGCTAAAATCTTTACAATCTTAAAAAAGTAATTTTATGGTTAAAATCTTTAATGTTTTCTTGTGGGTCAGCAGAATAGTTCGGCTCCACTTTAATTGGAGAAAGGTTCAAATTTATTAAAATAATTGTATTTTATTTTAAGAACATCTATAGATCAAAAAAAGAAGAAGGTAGATATTTACTTTCTGGTGATATAAATTTAGAACTTTATAGTTAATAATGTTTATACGTTAGGTTAGTTTAATTTGAACAACCGATGCACAATATAGGATTGGGAGTTTTTAGAAAACTGATGATGCCTACGCCTTGATCATTTTTACTCGTATAGTTAGTATTGTATACGATTCACTTAATCGAGTGAAAAGTTATCGAAATTTTGCATTTAAATGCGTAGTCAAAAATGTTAATTTTATTTTTACTTGCGATATATACATACATACATAACAGGTATTATATGGCAGGTTATTTGTATTTTGTATTTGTATTTATTTATTATCAAACATTAGTACCTATAGTGAAACAATTGCTTTCTGAGAAATACTAAATATAAGTTATGTTACAAGTTTTGAACTTTTCTTAGCAGTAAATTTAAAAAAAATATAACAAAATTCTAAATTAAAATTTAAACAATAAAAGTAAGAATTTTTAGCACTTTAAATGATCATATAAGACATCTTTGAATTTATTACAGTTGCTTATCATCCTCATTTCGGTGGGTAAAGAGTTCCACAGACCAGCAGCATAGACAAAAAAATTGTTGCTTAGGAACAGTGTACGTAAAACTTGGCGTTATAAGGACCCTGTTTCTTTGCGACTGAGAGAGTTTTTCATACAGATATTCAGGTTTCGCTAATTGCATCAAATTAAATAAACAACAAATCGAACTACATTGTTGAAAGCTACATAATAATATTTTTGCTGACAACGATGGCTTGGCATTTTTTGGGATTAAGTCGCACATTTTTTTGTTCAGCCCATTGAAAAATCCTCATCAGATCTATGTTTACCTGCGAACTGTAGCGTCTTTGACCATACCTATGGGGTACACATACATTTGTAAGTCATCGACGTAAATGTCACAAAATTTGAGGGTAGATCGTTTATAAACATAGAGAACAATTTAACAGAGGACCTAGAATTGAGCATTTAGGGATGCCGGCTTATTTGTTGGGAGAAATTAAAGCTTTCGAAATGAAGGGTAAGATAGCAATTGGTCCATATATTCGTAAAAATAATCGAGCTCGAGATTTTGACCAAAGTTGACATTACGATGATAACGAAGTCGAAAAGAAGTGGGTCTCACAAAGGCCTATCTGTCCTTTTCAGCTTCAGCCTAAACGGGTGGGTCGATTTTTTTAAAACTTGGTGCCTAGCGTTTTTTTGGACAGTTGTGTAGTGTAGTTTTTTATTTTTTTTTAAGGACACAAAATAACGGTAGGTACCCGGCGTACAATTTTAACAAATAATGAAAATCTTATTTTTCACAAAAACGTGCCCACAACTTTAAAAAATACAAAAATCGGTAGGTAATTTTTTCTACAAAAAAGCTATCATTTTATAAAAAAAAATGGAAAATATGATTATAAATGGTACCTTCCATAGTACCATTTTTTCAAAAAGGACTCAGTTGTTTTTGACCATTTTTTTTTTTATAGAAAATCTTTCAAAAAGTTTTAAAAAGTACCTAACAACATTTTCGAAATTTTATTTTGGATTTTTAAAAAAAGTTTCAAATTTTCTATTTGAGAACTAAATATGTAGGTAATTCGAAAACGACTTAATCGATTTTTATTAAACTTGACATTTAGTAATTTTTTAACATTATATACCATAGGTATAGCACATTTTAGATAAAAGTTATTCTTAAGACCAAAAATAACGGTTCCTCCTGTCCCATACAAGTGTTTAAAAACCGCAATGAAAAATATATTTTTTTTTTTTCAAAAACGGCTCTATCAATTAAAAATGGTATTTCTAGAAAATGTTTTTTTTTTTTTTTTGGTTTTTGACTATCTCATTATCTGTTAAACGGATTTTAATAAATTTTAATTTTTTACCCAAAAGCTTCTAACAAGTTTAAATAATATTGCATATTTTTTTAACCGCTCCAAATATTACAAAAAAATTTTTTTTTCATAAATTGAGATTTGTGCAAGGAATCAGATGATGTACATCGTGTTGGTGTCAAAATAATTTCAGAAGTTGTTTAATCAATTTATTTCTAATGTTTTCTAGTGTTTGTTAAAAAATTGTACCTAAATTTTAATTTTTAAACTTAAAGTCACATATTGCATTATCTGGCTCTTATATTATTTATAAGCATTTTTTAACTTTTAATTTATTAAGGTATTTCGATTAATAGTAAAAAAAAAATTTCCTTAAATTATATTTCCATAATAAATTTGCAACATATTTCCATTTCCATACATTTGATTCATATACCAATCCCCATCTCCCCCGCCACCCCATATTCCATCACAATCATGTCGTTAATAAATTACCTCATATATACACCGTATACACGAACTTTAGTTACTTTTCGAAAGTAACTTTCTTTAGCATTGTATAGTACAGCTAGACTTGGGTATAGATAGGAAAATCTGTCTTTATACTACAAACATATATAACACACTCATGTGCAATTTAGTAAGGATATACTAGGCGGTATATATTATATCTGCACATCGATATGCAATCGAAAACACATATACCTACAAATATAAGATCGCAGAGCATTTTGCTGTTAAAACTTTACTGCATATGTTGGCATATTATGGGGGGTGGATTTTAACCCCAGTTGTAAGCATTCTTCAACGTTGAAAAATATAACCCCTTCTTTTTATATAGGAAGGTAGGTATAAGTACATTCATATATATACACACAAACCTATAATACAGAGATTGTTATACCCATTCCATATACACGCAAAAGGCAGCCATAAATTTATGTTGAAGATCTGTGATTTATGTGCAGGAGAAAAGTTTTATTTCTTTAGCTTTAATTTATGGAATTTTAGTTTTGCACCTCTATACTCTGGTTATAAAAATGTATATCTCTCTCTCTCTCGATTCTATATATAACGGATGCAGTTAGAAGTTACTTTTTTCAACCCCCTTTTTTTTAGTTCCCTTACTTATATCTATTTATGTGATTTGAATATTTTTTGGAGAATCAAAATATATAAAGTAAGTGGCTGGTTTTAAATTATTATTATTACTGAATTCTAAAAATCACCGAAAAAAAATAATCCCTTGTCTCCAAATTACTTAAATTAAAATAAGCTGACGGCTAAGCCAAAGCTATCTAAAATTCATTACCAAAACTATGTAACTAATTAATGTTCCAATAAAATGAATTACTTACTTACTTAAATTGGACAAATTATGGGAAAGTCAAAATAAACCGAGAAATATTGGCTTCCAATTTCTCTATTATAGGCGTCTTATAAATGAAGACTCTGGACTCTACAACCTACTTAGGCCAAAAGGAAGCACCGAAATAACTCGCAAACAAATAAATAATCAAATCTTGTCTGGCTTCAAAAAAGAGATCTCGCAAATGAATAATCCCGCTTTGACTAAATCTCGCAATAACAAAATCTCTCTTTTAACAATCTCGCATTTACATCACGCGTACCCAGTGGCGTAGCGTGGGTTTTTGCCGCCCGGGGCAGAGCCAATTTTGCCGCCCTGTTCTGTTTTAAAAAACATCAAAGTGAAACAGCTACTTAACTAACCTTGTTATAATTGTTAACTTATTAACTTTCGATTTCTCGGTAAAAAATAGAGAAGTCAATTTTTTACAAAAATGTGAGAAAATGTTTTTTATGGAACTTATGGTTCTTGAGATATGGAGAAAACACTCTTAATAAAGCCAAATGGGGGTTTCAACTCCGAAAAATCAATGGATTATTTCCGAGCCATCAGCTAGGTAATTCGTTTCATAAATTTACTTACTTTATGTAATCAATCCAAAGGGGTAAAATGAAAATCTCTTGCGCTTATGTAGGTAGGTACTTTACCCGTACACACAATTTTACAAAATTTTCACAGCACACGAAACACAGACAAGTTAAATGTTAAACTGCAACTAATTTTGTATTTAACTAGGATGTTTGCAAACTTTACCGCATTTTACATAACGCATAAAACAGAAAAAAATACAACTGACTAACACACCTTAGATAAAAGATACAACAATATACGAATAGTTGGACGCCAACTCACATCGAATCAGTCGAAACAAACGAAATGTTTTTGTCACAACTTCTCGCCTTACGAGCAGGGTTCGAACCGCAGTAGTAAAATTTTGGAGCGAACTTATAAAAAATAAACGAATTGAACATTTTTGGAGTAGATTTAGATTAAGTAATTCAGAGTCAGAGTTGGTTGCAAAATTTATTAACACAGTGGTCATTCCCTTTCATGTGGTTTGGCTAAAGAAATTTTTAATTTTTCAGTGTGGAAAAAAATTAGTACCTACCTAAATCTTAAAAAACGGAGTAACGAAGTAGATCTATTTTCTTTCGTAAAATTGAAGTAAATTTACTCCGATTGGAGTAAGATTCGAACGCTGCTCATGAGTGGTAGTCGAAAAAAACAATCATTTACTGTTCCAAACTAGAGTCGTTGTCGATCATTGTACTTCACACTTCCTTATGGCGCAATATACATCTCAGACACAACATGACGATGACACAACAACAACAACAACAACAACAACAAAAAAACAAGAGAAAGACGTGTATCATTGCCGACAGCATTATGTACATACCTACGTCCTACGCACACACACGGAACTTTCAGCTCAAAAGGAAAAAATATATTTCCGAAAAGGACAGTATATTTGTTCACAATTAAAATTTGGTACAAAAGTAAGCTTACGCCTGAACTCGGTGTTCTTCTGGGTGTGATGTGTATTTCCTTTCGTGACTGAGTGTTCTTTGAATAAAGCTTTATTTTCAATGGTGAAACGAAAGAATGCTGTTGGTGGCTCGGAAATAGTCGAATTAAATGTTTGAAAATTTTGGTTGATGTGAATGTGTATTTACATTATGTAGCTTTATTGTTATTGAATGTGAAGCAGTGTTACCGCTCGAAAACTTTTAAATAATTTATCTGACTGATAAAATTTATCCACAGAAAAATGTATCGGAATGAAAAGGAAATATAAAAACATAACATACAAAAACCATTTACATTAACGTATTAAGAATTGTAGCAAGGTGCCGCCCGGATATTTTGAAAAATTGCCGCCCCCAAGCAAAGTGCCGCCCGGGGCCTGTGCCCCCTTTGCCCCCCTCTCGCTACGCCACTGCGCGTACCCAAAAATCTCGCAAAGATCAACCAAAATCTCGAAAACCAAAAACGCGCAATAAAAATTTCGCAAAAAGCACCACCATTTTTGAGTTTCTTAAAAAAAATGGTTTTACTTGTAGATATATGTATGTGCCCAAAATTCACAAATTCGCAAATTTTGCGAACTAACCAATTTGTAAATTAAATTAAAAATTCAAAAATTATTCGCAAATATGTGAATATTTTTGTTTTAATTTACAGCACATTAGCAGAACAAACTGACCATATTAGCATAATATCAGAAATTGTGGTAAAATGAAAATTTTAAGTTAAAAAAAATGGTTCGTTCGCAAAATTCTATAAATTTGAGAGTTTTTTTGTAGGCACAAGGCAGCACAACAGACCCACAAAAGTTATTTATTTGTGCCGTAAAAGTTTAAAATATTTAATTTTGATCCATTCCCATTCGAAAATCAATAAAATTGTACTTTCGCAAAATTTGCAAATTTGCGAAATTTGTTTGCTATCTCTACGGCATACCAAAAATGAAACGCCTAAAGAAAATTTATTTTCAGCCATAAACTTTGTAACTATTTTAATTCTTCGACAGATATGGCAGCATAAGTTGTGAAAACTGCTGCACATCTATAGGAAAAACTGTGCAATTTTTTTTTTATTTTCTACGACAAAAGATAGCATAAGTCAGGTATAGAAATGTATAAAATTTGCGTTTTTTAGTAAAATCGGAAATAAAAAATAATTCTTTCGCAAAATTTGCAAAATTGCGAAGTTTTTTTTTTTTAACTCTACATAACAGCAGGTGGAAGCACAAGTTGAACGTATAACATTTTTTCACTATGGCTGTTTTTTTTAAAGCTGGTAACGATGACAGAAAATTGTATGAGTGTATTTCTCCTCGGCATTTCTTCCGACAATATACATACATTAACACGTAGTTAGAAATGGTAAAAAATTTAATATCCTAAGGTTTATGGTTCTCCACGGGTTGTCGCACCATTAATTAATTTATTTATTTTATTTAACATAATTGCAAATCAGTAGCTAAAATAAACCTCCAAATCAATAAATGTATTAAATTAATTTTTAGTCAAGCTTGATGCTGATCTGCTCTCAATATCACATGCTCATTTATAAAGACTTCAAATCATACAGACTGTCGTGAATATTTTTAAATTATTTAAATACTCTCTGTGGTTTTTTTTTATCAAAAACTTTGGAATGTTTACATAATTTTCGAATCAAAAATTATTGAAACAAAGATTTCAAAGAAAAATTTGGATATAATTTTTTTTTTTAAATAAACAATCTTCGAGTAAATGAGTAATGGATTAACAATATTATAAGTTTTGCAACTTTAAACCCTGATGTTTGAAATCACGTATTGAACAAATATGTACCACAAATTTTACTTCTATCTTTCTATCCAAAAACCAGCATGTTTTCTTTCAAGAAATACACACGTCATACTCCGTCCTCATATACTACCCCCCATAACAACGTTTTATCTTAACGATACATCTTGAGTTCCGAACGTTTTGGTTGTGTCACAATATTATGATAGTAACCAATTGTGTGGCTAATATAATGCAATATAAAGTAATGCACGTGCCATCGGATGATATGATAACAAATCCAACCTTTAACAACAGCCTATACATATACCAACCGATCCCTCAAGGACTCGTCAGTATAGATATACCAACACATTTGAAAAACAAAAGGAAAATATCACATCAGCGAGGAAGACATGAACAGAACGTATGCCTTCATAATTCACGTTAAACCCAACACGCCCCATAATAATCATTTCCAAATAATATAAAAGTATAAGAAGAAAAAAAGTGTGAACAAGGACTATATCCTTTATTGTCTTTCTCCTCAAAATCACAACTATATTCTTATGTAACAACACCAACATTTGATTTTGGTGAAAATTAACTTTTGCTGATCCTTGCAAGGATAAAAATAACGATATTCACAAACTGGTAACACCCCCACACACGAGCTGATTCAAGGATACCACAAAAAAAAAATAACAAATAGAATAGAGCAACTCCTAATCCATGCAGGATTAAACCAGAAATTGCTAAATTCATAAATACTATAAGGAAAAAAAAATAAAATAAAATTAAACATGTCAGTGATGTAAGTGGAAGTGGATATCTTCAAAAAGGATTCACTGTAAAACCAAGGGATGAGTTGAGATAACAACAAATTTCTATATTGCATGACTCCCTGGTCCCTGGACGTATGGCTGGATCCGCGTTGGTCGTGGATTAAAAAAAAAAAAAAAAAACAGGACTATAGCTACGACTGCTGCAGGACGAGAACGAACAAAATATATAGGTACTTTGTGCATGCATGGCGTGTGCAACAGGATTAATGGTAAAATTATGCAAAAATCCTTCCATGTTTAGGTGTGTAACAATTTATTATGAGGTGTCAGGTCCTAAATTGCAGATTAGGATAAGTTATTGAAAATTGATTGCAGCGCAGGGATTTTTGCAGTGGATTTTACAAAAATATCCAAAGTGCATAGTCAATAGTCATGGTTGTTTTTTTTTTGCTTTTTTGGATAAGAGAGAAAGAAATTAAAATTTCATCAAAATCCTGAAATAAAATAAATTGATACAGAAATAAAGTTACAGAAGATTTATTTTATTTTGTTGTTGTTTCTAATTTACATCCAAAAAACAAAGTTGAATTTAATTTTCGTATATATGTATGTGTGTGTATATAATTATGAACCATCATTTGTTATCAAAAATATTTGCATAATTAATTCGATAGCTTTTACGTCAACGTCAACAGCGAGATATGGTATAGCCTTATTTCCTATAGGTATATCGTAGTTGTAGAGCTCACAACTTTTTGTTATTGTTGCTGCGACCAAGCGACAACGCACGGTGTTGATGGAACCCTCTTGTTTCCTAAAAGGTAAACGTGCCTTTTCAAAAGCAAGTTATGTTTTTTTTTTTTGTGTTTTTTTGTGAAATATATTTGTTTGATAAAACATTTCGACACAATGACAATAATTGTGTCAAAAATTAATTATTCCAGTTTTGTTTTAGTAGATGGGCATACTCGTATATCTCGAAGGCAAAAGATTCAAAAACACAAATTTATTGATAAGCCGAAAGCTAAAGCGAAATATGATATTATTATACAACCAAAAAAAAAACACAAAAAATAAACAAACTTTTGTTAATTAATTTCAATGTTCTTTAGCGCTTCAGAGGCTTTAGAGTTATTGTCAATTTATTCAAATTTTTCAATTTGTTTAATATAAATGATTGAAACTAGGGTACCCACGGTATCCATTTTAGGCGCATATATGAATATTTTTATACGATAACTGCTTTTTTTGTTTTTTTTTTTTTGGTTTATAAAATTAAATTTATATATTGTTGCCTATTTTTTTTTTGTATTTTACTTAAATTAGATTTTCCTTTCGAAAAACATAAAGATCCATTTAGATAAGCGAAAAAAAATATATATTTATGATAGTTGAATATTATGAACTTGACGGAGAGGAAATATTAATTTTATTATTTATTTAATTAAGTCAGTTTGCAAATGACATGGCACACATGGAAATATTATACGAGTAAATTATATATGGGAAGGAGTTTGTTTGTGATTCAGACATACATATATAGTATAATAATAAATTTAATATTTCTTTAAAACATTTATATTGAATATTGAATTAAAAACAAATCAAATCTGTGAGTCAGAGAAATTCTATGACATAATTTGGAATAAGTTGTCTTTTTGTGGTTTCTCAATGTGCCAATTAAAATAAAAATATATATTTTTTAGAGAACGTTGATCTTATATCAAATTTTATAATATTGCGGGATCAGATAAAATTTTATTTTATCTTGCTCCGCTCCTCGATTCTTTTTGCTTTAATATAAATTTTAATAAGCGAGTTTTAAGTTTTTTTTTAAAAGGAATACATTTGCAAACTGATTTTGTTTTATTTTTTTTTTTGCTATTTATATGGCGCCATTTTCAGCAACTTATATATTTTTGAGAGTTAGAACAAAAGGCATAAAATTATGTAAAATTTAAAGTTTATTTCAACAATTCTGTTTGTTCTGAGCTTTAACAAACGAGGTGTTGACATTTTTACTTAGCAAGTTATGAATCGTAAAAAAATCGAACTCGAGTTTGATCAAAGTCAAAGACATTACGATGATAGCGAAGTCGAAAAAAGTAGGTCTCGCAGTTCTGCCTGTCTGTTTGTCCTATCCTTTCGGCTGCAGTCTAAACGGGTAGGTCGATTTACTTAAAACTTGGTAGCTAGCAGTTTTTGGGCATTCCCCCCGTCACCCTTTTTTTATTTCTTTTCTGTAAGATCAAAAATAACAGATCCTGCCGTAAAATTTTTTTTAGTAAAAAATGAAAATCTTATTTTTTTCAAAAACGTGCCCACAGCTTTTTTTTTTTTAATGCAGTATTTTTTTTAACAAAAACGCTACCATTAAAAAAATCCCGAAAAATGTTTATAAATGGTACCTACCTCCCATGGCAACATTTTTTTGATTTTCGACTTTTTCAAAAATGGTTCTGCTGAATTTGAAAGTTTAAAAAGTATTGCATACCCAATTTTTATTTTTTTTGGATTTTTAAAAAAAATTTCTATTTTTTTTTTTTTTTTTTGAGAACTTATTAATTCGAAAACGATTTGGTCAATTTTTATTAAACTTGGCATCCAGCAGTTTTTTGACATTATCTAGCAGATTTTAAATATAAATTATTCTTACAGGCAAAAATATAGGTACCTCCCATACAAATGTTATAAAACCAGTATGGAAAATCTCATTTTTCTCAAAAACGACTCCATCGATTTTGATTAAAATTTTTATGTGACCCTAATATCAGTACGATCTATCATACTATTGAAAAGAAAATTTTATCTATCATCTAAATATATGGTATCCCTCATAGAACCATTTTTTTGTTGTTTTTTTTTCGACTATCTCATTATCTGTTGAACCGATTTTAATGACGACGGCTCCTAATAAATTTAAATAATATTGGATATTAAAATTTTCAAAAAACAAATTTTTGGATTTTTATAAAAAAAATTCAAAATTTTCTTTGAAAGTTATATTTCGAAAGTAGATTATTTTTTTTTGAAAATCAATTTTTAAACTTCGCATTAATATAGTATATATATAAAAAAATGGCGCACAAAGTTTTTTTCTTAAAAATGTTTTCCAAATTGTATATATAAAAAAATATTAAAAAAAAAACCGCTCCAACGATTTTAAAAATTTTTTCTCATAAATTGAGATTTGAATAAGTATTCAGATGGTGTACTGTACGTAGCGTTAGTGTTATTTAATTTTGCATTTTAGAGAAGCCCCAGCGAGCCTGCGAGGTCGGACATTTTTTTGAAATAATAAATTTTCCGCGCCAACTCAACTCAAGCGGCATTTAACAGCAAGAGGGCGGCATTGCAGAAAATTTAAGTCATTATTTGAAATTAAACATATTTACAAATATTTGTAAATATATATTACCGCGAAAACAGCAAATACAAATTATTGGAAGAAGTTTTTCTGACTTCTTCCCTTTTAAGGCCAGCATTTTAGCCACCTTGCAAATCATGATTGGGGCAAAAAACTACGAGTTCATTTCAGAAGGTGAATCGACTGGGTTTTCAACAGAGAATGATGGTTCAAGAAAAAACAAATCAAATCATAAAATTTGTTTATAAGTTCAGTAAAATATTATATAAGTACAAAGTTACAGTTTTGTATATTTGATTCGTTTGGGCCCGTATGTCCTTATTTCTTATTAAAAAAATAACGAATTCTGAATTCATTTAAGCACACGGCCCTTAGAGTTGGTAATAATGGTCATAAATATTCAAGTTCCGCACATCAAACGCTTAAGATATTAAAATGTAAAACTTTTAACTTTAACATATTTTTTTTTTTACTGAAAATCATAACCCATTCGCGGTTGAACTATAAAGTAGCAACATAATATTTTTAACCCAACAACATGTACCGCATGTAACCTCGCATGTTTATTGCACTCGTTTCATAAAGAAAAACATCAGTTTGATTTTTTTTTTTTTTTTTTCGATTATAAATATGTCCATCATGTGGTGTGGTGGCATATACAGATTGCGATATGCAAAAGCCCGCGCACGAACCCAACCGAAAGACCAACGACCAGTGTTGTTGTTTTTGTTGTTTTGTTAGTTGGTTGTGGCAGCCATTCTAATGGCCCATTGTCCAGTCACTTCACCTGAAGCTACATAATTTCTAGTATAGTTCCGGCAAATCATTTTGCCGCGAAGAAGAAACGGGGTCTCTTTTCTCTCTCTCTTTCTCTCTCGATGCTCTACGGGCTTCTAATTCTAACTATGGGTCCATAACAATCTGGTGTAATAACATGGGGCTAGCTATAGTCCGCGAATGTGAAAGCTAACAAGGACTATATGCTGGTGAGCTGCTGTAGTAACATCCAGCAACCACCACGATGACGATGACGACGACGCCGCCGCTGATGCTGGGGCATTCTAGTTAATTTTCCATCTCATATCAACAACAAACAATTCCGAAAGTCAGTCAATCAGAACCTGTCTGACCATCCGTCAAAGTTGCACATCACCATATCACCTCCGCGAAATTATCCTTCACGCGAATCTATTTTTTTCTTTTTTTAATCGCAGCCTGATGTAAGTTGCCGCGCAGCCGAATATTCTAGCGCGCGGTGAAACATCTCTTTGAGGACATACTGGAACCATCTACAGACCGTTCGTAGATACTTATACTCGTAAATGTAGATAGGTGGCATCGGAGATGGATGATGGGATGCATATACTGGGATGAACGGGCGCTGCTGCTGCGAATGAAGATGGATAGTTGAATGGAGCTGGAGGAAGAGATGCTGATGACGTTACATACCGAATGGCGGTGAATATGCTTCAATTGAGCTTCCACCGACCACCACACCGAGCACCGCACTGCACCACCACTTCTGCCTCTGCCTCTGCTTGCGATATGTGTTGTGGGATTTGCTGATTTGCCATGATGCGGAATTATCAGATATCCTTTCGGGGGGAGCCATCATTAAATTGCTTCCCAGGGACAAGGACGGCGGCGGTGGCGACAACGGAGAAGTAATCACTCCCCATCAACCCGTGTGTGCCTGTGCTGTGCATACTTCAGCAATTATCTCTGCAAAACGTGAACTGTTCTGTTTTCGACTCTATTTATAGGGCGGGGAGGGGGGTATAACTCCCCCGATTTGTTGTCTAAATCTATGTATGTTTAAGTTTTTTTTTTCTGTTCAGAATGTGTGTGTGTGTGTAGGCAATGGACATAGACGACGAGCTATATAGAGAGACGAGAACTCCTTGTGGGTGAAGAGGACTAATTTGATGGTGAAGCGATTTTTGAAAATTACTCGTACTCCACGCGGTGATTTGCTGAAACCGTTTCTTCTCAGCAATTATTCAGTGCTCCACAAATGGGCAGAATGAGCAGAATGGGCAATCCAATGGAATGATAGATAGACGGATGGATGGATCGGTAGATAGATAGATAGAAAAGATGTGGATATACGCTATATAGCATCATCATGACGCAGCAATTGTAAAAGTCACTCTGTGGGTGGTTAATCTGTTTTTGGGTGGCCATTGCCATGGCCGAGTCGTATATACCAAAGAACATTGAGATTGCTCCAATTATTATAAACTTTGATGTCATGTTCAATTTTGTACTTGTATACTCGACTGATGGCATTATAGCAACTGTGAATTTGCCAATGTGTGTGTATCTAACATTTTATTTTAAAAACATAAAAACAAAACTAAACATTTCCGCTTGTTTAATCAACATATCAGAATTCCAGAAAAAAAATGTATATAGAAGTCCGTTAAGTAATGTTTAGAACGTATAACTTTTACGCTAAAGGTCTTGACTCCTTTGGTCAAATCCTAGTTCTTGTCACACAAAACAAAAACAAAAAACAGAAATATTTAACTTTTTAGAGATGATATTGCGAACTTCCAAGAAATCAATCGAAAAATGTCTAGCATATTAATCATTTCACTAGAAAAGGCCCCTTTTTCAGTTATTCGTGTGATTGGTTCGAAATAGTCTACAATTTTTGAGTTATCGTCATGAGTACCTACCTACAACATCACTTTAGGTAACTTAAAGATGGAAATATCGCCCACAAATCAGAGAAATTGGGAAAAATGTTACTTTGCCCGAAATTTTGGGCGAGTTTTGAATTTTTTTTTTGACGATTTGACATTTTTCATTTGTGAATTAATGTCAAAACGTCCAAAAATAAATACATTACAAATTATTTAAGACGCATTATATAGCGCCCTTTACAATCGATACATGCCGATGCGACTTTAAGATCCGCGTAATACCGTAATCGAAGAGTTTCTTTTGTGGCAAACAATAAGTTCAAAATTGACAGTTTTTGTTGCGATCTATAATTGAACGCGTTTTTCCATAAATCAATTTTTTGGGGTATTTTGACATTAAGTCAAAAATTACTTTTTCGCCAATTTTCTTTTGGGCCATTTGATATCAAAACCTTTTGCTCAGTTAATTTTTTATGGGGACCTCCGGTACCTAAAAACCATGGATAGTTTCTAAAATCAGGTATTCTTATGTATAGACGATTTGGCTCTATAAGTAATTTCTGAATCTGGTAGTTTTCAATGCCTTTTCAGACTGAAAAGCCTGAGTTAACACCATCCGGCCAGCCTTTCCTTTTTCGATTCAACTGCGCATATTTTGTTCGGTTCACCATCTGTTTAGGCAGTATACTATCATGATACACAATATTAGAAGTGTTCTACTTCTCTACCCAAAGCTCAAAGGCTTCAAGTTTTGTACTTGGCTTAAAAAGCAAGTATTGGATTCGTATGTAGAAATTCAAAGTTGTAATCAAAACTAACATACAAAAATCGAAAAGACGAAAAAAGTGAGTTTTATCATGTCTTGATGCCCGTCGTTCTGTGCGTCAATGTTTCTGTTCGTCTATGCTTCCGTCCGTTCACGTTATTTAAACTAGAACCTATACAGGAATGAACTGATTTTCTTAAAATTTGCTGGAAAATTCGAAATTTTGTTGTAGCTCATCTGAAACTGGAAGCTGACAAAACAGCGATTATTTTATAGTTTTAGGGTTCTAATTTGAGACCTTCCTTCCACCCTTCTTCTTTCCCTTCTTCACTATTCTTCCCCTTTCTTCACCCTTCTTCTCCTTTCTACGCCTTCTTCCCCCTTCTTTTCCCTTCTTCCCACTTCTTCACCCTACTTTTTCTTCCTCCCCCTTCTTCCGCCTAATTCCCTCCAGCATTTGCTACTGTCTTTTTTAATTCCGCCTTTAGTTAGCACAATAATCTCAAGACAGTTAACATTTTCTACTTTCAAACGACTGTTGTCGTAAAGTCCCTCAACCAGACAGTGTTCGAAAACAATTATTGGGCATTCCAAGAAGATCCTGATGTTCCAGCTCACAAGCCTAAAACCACATAAGAGTGGTTAAAAAAAAAAATTCACCGAAATTCATATCAGCGGATGATAGGCCCACTAGTATTCCAGACCTTAACGCATTGGATAACAAGCTGGGATCCGCTTAAGAGGAAATAGCTTGCTCTACCTACTCGAAACCCAAATATTGAGTTTTTAAAGCAATCCTTTATCCGTGAAATGAATGAGTAATGAGGATGAGTTGTGTGCTGCGATCGATGGTTGGCCGGGGCGTTTCAGATCGAGCAGTAAAGCAAATGGCGACTATTTTGAATGATGCCTTCTATAAAATGTAGGTAATGATTTTCTCAATAAATAATACACAAAAAGTTTTTAAAATATCAGTGCATAATCATTTCCCATAAATTTGTCATTGTAGATATCAATATTTGTGACTCAGGCTATAGGAAGATATCTCCGTGCTTCCAATTTCGGCAAATCTATAGAAAAAGAACGTCCCAGATCAGAAAAAGCAAACCGACTAAAGTTTCAGTGTCCGAATGTCGAATTTTTCACAAAAAACATATTAGAGGCATGCTAATTGAAAGTTCTTGTCCTAAAAATACAACCTAATGCGTATTCGCTTCAATTAAAGTGCTCCAATAGGAAAATAGTCCAAAGCTTGTACCATGGAAAAAGCTTCTGAAGGAACAATTTAATTTGTATAAGTGGTTCCGATTTGAAACTCTTATCTTCAACATTCATCATTGAACCTCTACCAAAATTCACGCTGGAAAACCATTAAACCTTGTATTTCACCAGGATCGCTAGGAAAAAATTGGCCTCGGTTGTGAAATTCAAGACCGATTGCAACGCTTCCTAACAAATTGTTTGAAGCTTTGTTGAAAAATACACAGCAATATGAAAGCAAACAAAAAACCGTTACTTTTCAATATCAGTTTCAGTGCTATAGACTTAGCAATCATGATGACTTTGTTTCCATAATCAACCAAAAATTTCAAGAAAACAAGCCTTCTTCTGGCAGATCATTATGTTGTTGCATATTGAACTTTTTAGTTCAGCCACTTAGGTAGGTATATGTATATAGGTACTAATTAGTGCAAATATGCTCCTTGAGTTTCTAAGATAACACCACTTCCTAACAAATTCCGTCATTAAGAATGCTTTCTTGAACTTCTCTTTTATCCATATAGCCAATTTGCATAGATACAAATTTCCTGTTAATGAGTGATTTTAACATATAATTCAATGCAGTCTTCGACTTTATGGGTATTATGTAGAGGTTAGGTATACTCCCAATTAGATGCCAATCGGAGCGCAAGTCTCACTAAACGGAGGAAACATTTTTTTTTATGAACACTGAGCAAATGATTGGAATCGCCTATACCTTTAGTCAACGGACTTTTGAAATCTTATGAATTAGATTTAATTCTCAGTCAGTCGCACAGTTAGAAAAACCAGGAAAATTCTGAAAACGAAAAA
Source organism: Epistrophe eligans (assembly GCA_951394125.1). Classification (NCBI taxonomy): domain Eukaryota; kingdom Metazoa; phylum Arthropoda; class Insecta; order Diptera; family Syrphidae; genus Epistrophe; species Epistrophe eligans. The sequence goes on from OX596030.1 coordinate 13,440,206, forward strand.
AAAAAAAAAAAAATTGAAAAGGAACAAAAATCAACATCAGTTTTATATAAACGACGGCGGCGCTGGCTGACCAGAATCGATGTTATGCATAAAATAATTGCATTTACGAATCTTGACTCTTTGACACTCGAACTCGAAGCGCGGAGGCGGAGCAGAATTTAAGCGCCTTCTCAATTTACATATAGTATATATAAGTATGTAGGTACATCGTAATCGTCATCGCATCGGGGGTTGAGAGGAGATAAAGGTGCTGATGCTAAATGCGGGCTAGGTAACTCCCACTCCCTATGGCATATGGTGGCGTTAGCATTACTGCTGCAGCAATTCCTTGCATCTAATATCGCTGTCTATATATATGAGGCTGGCTCCAGGATACAAGATACATCCGAATGTGCACATTGGATCAAATGGATGTCGAGCAAGAAACGTCGTCGTTGTCGTCGCTGCATTGGTGCCGCCAACTTTACACACACCAAAGTGCTAGCAAAATGCAAAATCGTGACTAATTACAGAAATTAAAACGCTGTAATTAATTATGTATCTACGGATCCGATGCACAGGCTCATATACTGTAGGTATAGATGTTTGTCTCTTCATGAGCTGCTGTGCGCCAAAAAAAAGAACACCCATAGTCCCACCGCACTGTCATCAACTTTGGAGGCTTTTGGGTTATATTGTTGACAACAACAATTCTCTAAAAAAAAAAAAAAACATTTTCTCATATGTCTCGGTTGAAGGAATATAATTATATTTTGTATGTCCTATAAATGAATGAATTGGTTAACCTCCAGGGCTATAGACGTTCACACAGAAAGGCTCAAGTCGATGACGTTTGGATTTCATGAAATATGACTTGCAGCAATCAAAAATTAAAAAAAAAAAAAAAAAAAAAAATTCTTTTGACTCACATTCATCGAGCTTAACCTATTCCATGACTTACATATATGGCAGACCTAACCTGATGGGGTTCTTTATTTGTTTTCTTGATTTTTAGTTTTGTTCTCACAATGAGATGAGATTTATTACTTTGGTCGAGCGCATTTGTTGTGTTTTCAACGCAGTGACAGACATGGTTATTAAAGATTTATATATAAATGCTTTGAAGTTTTTTTTTTATTGAATTGTTAAAGGTGTGGCAAGTCAAAATTTTAAAAAGGTGACATTTAGATTGATCAAAAAAAAGATTGCGATTAAGATATTTAGCTAGTTTTTTATAGTTCAGCATTGATTAAGTTTTGTTCGTCATTTAAAAGTTGTACATTGTGTACAAACTTAATTAAATTTTAATTATTTCACTGAGCTGTTCTCCTATTTTTTTTTATTATTTGAGGCTGATGTATGACTAGTAGTTCGTTCGTAAAGACTCACAACTCAATATTAGTCCGGAAATTCATTTAATTTCCATGAAAATTCTGTTTTGTGTTAAGTTTTTTAGATATGTACCTATTTAAATTGAATTCAACATGAAAAAAAATCAATATAAAATTTAACAAGTCAATTGTTAAATTAACAAGGTCCAGTTTTAAAATATTATTAATTTAATAAGATAACTTGTTAATTCTACATGAAATTTTTTTAAATAGAAAATTAGTCAAGATCTTAACATATTAATATGGTTTCTGATAAATTTTAATTTGACTTTACATTAAAAATCTGTTGACATATTCATAAAATTTGTATTTCATAAAATATTTTTTTACAATTGTTCACCTGATTAACTTTTCAAAAGGGAGGTTGAGCCAACTTAGTAAATGTGTCTGTTCATTTAAACAAACGATAAATAGACAATGCTGTTAAGGTTTAACATTAACAGCTATCCTTATTTTTGGAACTTTCATTCTAACTGGAAGTCAACTTAGTATCAGCTTAAATAACCAGCCAGACCATCTTGTTGGTGTAAAAATTTTATATTTAACCTAATTGCAGTTTTGATGTTTTCCGTCATCTGTATCATCAACATTGTTTTCTAAATCTTTTATCGAGCGCTGTAAAGCCAAAGATTAACCTGGTTGTAGTGTTGTTGTTCTCCGTCATCTGTATCAACAACATTGATTTTCTAAATTTTTTAACCAGCGCTGTTAAGGCTAAAGACTAAACTACCAATGGACTGGTTCTTCAAGTCGAATAGAAGTAGCGAAAAAGGAATCGAAAACGGCGTGACGCATGTAACAAACAATTTCTTATTAAATATTAAAATGTACAATATTATTTTAAAATGATAATTCTAGGCGGCCCAAAAAAATATCCGTATGTAAAGTTGGCTATAATTCAACTGCCAAACCAGACCACTTTTAGACTGTGTGGTATTATGTTAAACCAATGATTACAAGTAAATATATGTTCGAATAACTTATGCAAATTGAAGTGTATTTCTTATAAAATATTTATTCGATTTTGATAGGTAGCTGAAGATAATATTCTAGAAAAAATGTGGGTATTACATAACATACCTATATAGTCAAACATACAAAGAAGATAAGATATTTTGAAAAAAAACTAGAACTGTACTGTAGCATTTTTGATGATAAATACATTTTATTAGAATAAATAAAATATTCGTAATCTTAATAAAATCTTCTCTAGGATTAAATAAATGTTTTTCTTTCTATTTTAATATTGATATTTCATTTTATTAACTCGAAGTCAATTGATTTATATATATATGTTTTTTATTTGAGCATTAAAAATAATTCTTCATGGGTTATTGGATCATAAGCGCTTCAAATGTGGGATATTAGCAAACCTTTAAATGGCCATTAATTGGTCAAAAAAGGTCAACTTCTTTCAGAAACACTGTAATTCAGCTGACAGGGACTGAAAGAGCTATCAGGGATCTTAGCAACTCAAATCTGGGATATTCGCAAAAAGTGAATGCCATCTAAGAGTACAGAAATTAGTCAAAAATATTTCAGAAATTTGTGAGTTATAGAAAATTTTAATCAATGGATAAGGTTTTTCAAGGGTATTAGATTTTTTTCCCACAACTAATTTGTGGGATATTCGCAAAAAAAGTATACCTATTGAAAGGCCACAAATCATAAGTCAACAAGTTTCAATTATTGGTCAGCCATACATTTAAGGATTTAATTTTTTTTAAACACTATTAGAGAATGTTAAGTTTACCACCTCATTTAAAAAAAAAACACAAGCAAACAAGGAAATCTTTTTAAGGTAGATAAGTATTTTTATCTGATAATCTGCTGATAATAATTGATAGCCTTAGTCAGTTAAGATATAACAAAAGCTAAGGAAAAATTAAGCAGCCGGATGATAATTTTTTTTTTCGAATATCCCACTAATGAAGTGGGATGTTCACAAAACAATCTTTACGACATTGAACAACTTTAAAAAATTGTTTAAAAAAACTCTATGCCTAACCAGTTACTGAAAACAGCTGATATTTTATGATCTTTCATTCTTAAGTGAATATCTCACAAAAATGATGGTACTAAAAATCTTTAATCTCATCTTAAAACTTTTACCATTGATTACAAATTTCTATGGCTGATAAATTTCTGAAAGTAATCGATCTTTTTTCACAAATTATACTAACCTTTTTGGATGGCATACTTTTTTACGAATATCCCACATATGAGGTACTAAGCCTTTTTCAGTCCCGGGTTAGCATAAAAAACTTACAAGAATGTTTCACAGGTCAACTGAATTAAAGTTTACCATGTTTATTCATCCAGATTCTCATGCAAGCAACATAATATGGCATTAAGTCATGTTAATAACAAAGTCAAGTACTGGAAGAGAATAAAAGAAGACCCAAGATAATTTATCCTGATTTTCATGTTATATAATATATCAACAGGATTACTGAGTACAAAAAAAAAAAAACATGGAAAATTTAAAGTAGGAATGAATTACATGCAACTATCAGACTTTAGTTATGATGTTCACATTTTCAATAAAATTAATTTCACTACAGGTATCCTTAAACATTCAAATGTCATAAAATGTTCGTTTGTGTTAACTCATTTGAAATCATGTGATGTGAAAGTGGAGAAGTCAGATCCTGTGTGAAGAGCTTTCAAATTTTGTTTCTATTCTATTATACAGGGTTTTTTTTCGCAAACATTTTTCGCAGATTTCTCGTTAATGTCTCAACCTAGTTAATTTTAACCATGCAAAATAAAAATTGATTAATTTTTTTATTGAATTTTTTCCCAAATAGCACCATAAACTTTATCATTTCTCTCATTTTTCATTTATTCAGATTGGATTCAGAAAGCATCACCTGATAAATTGAAGTTCGAACAAATCGAACATATTATGAAGGTGGCATTTAGTCTGTCCTCAATAAAATTGCATATAATTCTTTACAAAATTGCATCGCCAACGCAACACCAAGCAACCGACCGATGACGACGATGAGAAGCCTTTTTGGGTGAATGTGAATGCGACTGTCTCACACTTGAATGCATTTTCCTATATTTTTGATTCTTCTTATACCCTGATGTTGTTCACTCATATTCTGAACTGAAATTCCAATCCATATACGAACAGAGTCTGGCTCAAAAATTCAAATATACATACATACATTACATATGTTGATACGTGGGTAATTTTACTGTATATATATGAGAATGTCCTTTGGAATCCATTTCGCATGATTTCATTTTGTCGATTGCAATCGCTTTTTCACATGAAGTTCCTGTCAAAAGTTTGCTGAATGGATTTTTGCCGAGTTCCCTTGGAATTGTAATATTCTTTTATTTTTTATTTCTGTTTTTTTTTTTTTTTCTTTTGAGTATCCTTTAACAGAGAATATCCACAAGGTTTTCATATATGAATATGTATGCAGTAAGTTATGACTGTATACGGTAGAATCAGTTTTGTCATACTCTCCGCTATACTCGTATACCATAACCCCATTATATCCTCAGGGGAATGAATTAAAAATGACAAAAAAATGCAGAACTCCTCTGTTTATATGAATGGCTTTTGGGTGTAGATGGATATAACGGATTTTTTGTATTTCTTTTTATTAATAAAGACCATCAATCGGGCCATGTTTTGGGATTAATGGTAAAGAATGTGTCAACACAAAATGAAAAAAAAAAAAAAAAAACATGCAATGCCTGGCAGGAAGTGTCATTGTTGCAATTTTAATAAAATGTCACAATTCACTTGCAAACGATTTTGGTTATGGGATTCGTTATGCTTGATAAATGTCTGACATTATATCGCCAGTTGGATGAAAATTGAAACATTAACAAAAAAAAAAAAACAATGCACCATTCCACTTATTCACATGGGTATACCTATATAAGCCTATACCAACCTCAGGCCTGTGTATGTATATAAGTTTTACTTATAAGAGTCACACCGTGGTTGCACTTACTAAGTGAGCGGCTTTTAGAAAACAAAGCAATAACTTGCGAATTGGACTTCTTAAGTTTTAATATAAAGCAAAAATTGTAAAACTTAAATCAGAGACACATTCAGGGATGTATTTATGCATTGAGGTTTATTTAAGGCCCATCATCGGACTCTTGGGAAAATGTATTCAGATTTATATTGGTTTTTAAGTATGGAAACATAAACCTTGACAACTTTGGCTTAATTCGGAAATCCTACTCAACTACTTTTGTTCTTTGTGACTTAAAGTTCATTATAGCTGTATTTTTTGTGTACCTGAATCCAACAATTCCGCCTCAGCATTTGAGTGGCGCCCGGTAAGGACATGCAACTCGCTGTTTGTTAATACTTTTTTTATATTTTGTTCAGTTTCTTCAACAAAAAAAAAACTTCCAATATCCACTTTTTCTATCTAATATAATAAGTGAAATTCAATGTAATTACTTAAGTGGCGCCCGGGTAAAAACTTTACTATCTGTCACATTGCCGCTTGCCGATACTTTTTGTCATAGATTCATAAAGTTAATCATGACTTTATTTTTGTGAACATTGCAAGCCTGGATCTGACAGTTCTATTAACCATTTAAGTGGCGCCCGGGTAAGAACATGTAACTCACTGTTTGTTACTATTTTTTTTTTATATTTTGTTCAGTTTCTTCAACAACAAAAAAACTTCCAATATAAACGTTTTCTATCTAATGAGTGCACATTCCAAGCCTGGATCCAGCAATTCTACCTCAGCATTTAAGTGGCGCCCGGGTAAAGACATGCAACTCACAGTTTATTAATATTTTTTTATATTTTGTTCAATTTCTTCAACAAAAAAAAACTTACAGTATCCACATTTTCTATCTAATAAGTGAAATTCAGTGTAATTAGTTAAGTGGCGCCCGGGTAAAAACTCTACTATCTGTCATATCACTGCCGCTTGCTGATACTTTTTGTCATTTCCCAAATTTCCCTAGATAAACAAGAAGAGAAAATCATCTCAATATAATCAAAGTCTTCTCGTTAATAAGCAAAATCCGACCCTGATCAATTTAAAATTTTGCCCTTCACCGATCTATAGGTACAGGGATATGTTTGGACATCGGGATGAAATTGAAGTGCACTTCGATTCCAATAACTTATTGATAAGCAAAATAACACACAGATTCGCTTTGGGTCGCTCACTTTACGATCGTGTGATGCATGTGAATGTCGTATATATATGTATAGGTACTGTCCGATCAACATCATTTCCTTCCTACCCCCTTTAGTTGAATTCACACTGAACGAGCCGAAGAATCTCACTAAATGGGATGCACAAATTTACGACCTCGATGAAGGATTTGAAATTGCTTCCTTGTATTTAAAACGTTGACCTTTTCAATTATTTAAAAGGGGAATGGTGTGTGAGGGAGAAAGGTGCTTTAGGTATAAGAAATATATTAATACAAAGAAATTCCAAAACTCACTTATTATGTGGTTGGTGTCCACCACACGCACACACACACTATAATGATGTGGTGATCTTGAAATTAAAAAAAAAAATAAATGTCTCTGACGGAAAAGTTCTTTAGATGATATTCGTTTGGCTATGGCTAATTTTGCGGCAGATCTACTTTTTGCACCTCCCGCCATCATCACCTCCACCATTCAATGAGAAAAGGCATGGGTTGGTTTGGTTGGAAGCTATTACAGTTGTAAGCTTGAAATTGTTTTTGAGAAGAGCCAACAAGCGAATATCTTTGAACTGTGAGATGCGTATATATGTTCCTTAAGATTGGGAGTGGAAGCAGCGCGCAAAGTGCCAATCTGTTTTCAAGTGGTTTATGAGGCTATTCTGATGTTTAACATGGGACATGAGAGTGATATGTTTTTTTTTGTAGATGGATTTTTACATAATTCAATGTGGAAATGGATAAAAATAATAAAGAAAAAAGAAAGGGGAAAGGGTGAAAATTAGATACCTATTAGAGTGGCTAGATTATAAAAAGGAATGTCTATGATAATTTTTCGCTGGAACGGCAACAAAAAAAAATAGTTCATTCATTGTTTTAAGTTAGGCATATATCGGGTTCATTTGTCCATAGTTTGTCTACGTTTTTTGTTAACCAAAAAAAACCTTTTCCACCATTAGCTGAAAAAATATTTTTTATAACAACTATTAAAAAACCAAAAATAGTCGTCCAGCATCCCTAAATGAAATCTACAAGGACATGGAGTATTTGAGTTTGTTTTTAAAGCGAATGGTCATGCCTGTCGAATAAAAGAATTCTCTTGTCCAACTTTATTAAAATTATTTTTTCAATTATTTTTATAGCAAACTATCCACCACCTCCAAATGAATACTTAAGAGGGTAGGGTCGATTGGGTAAATTTTTCAACTAGAGGTCCGTGTGTATCCATAAATCAAAAAATATTTTATTTATTTTTTATAGTAACTTTTCAAATCATAAATTTCATTACAAGCCGAAAATTAAATTTAAAGTGAATGGGGACGTTTGACAACTTCTGAGTTTCTGACCCACAAAAAAAAAATCGTTGAACAAATATTCGACATTTCATTTTTATAACAACTATCAGAAAACCAAATAAAATTCATTCTACTTCTCCAAATGAAAATTGCGAACGGTCTAGTTAATATCTAAAGATCGTTTGGCAACTAACTGCCCAAGGGTAGGAGGTATCCATACAAATCATGAAAATAATAATCCGCACTTATTTTGTATAGCAAATCTCCATCCAAAACGAAAATTTTCTTATAAGTCCTAAATGAAATTTAAGGTGGATTGAGCAACAGATGTTCATTTATGCAACGTTTGACTTTGTCTGTCCTTCAATAAAAAAAACTTTAAACAATAGATACACATTTTATTTTTATAGCAACTATCTAAAAACCAAAAAACGTCGCCCAAGTCTCCAAATGAAAACTATGGAGAGTGTCGCCAGTTTCCTTTCCTTTTTTCCTTTAGCTGCCAAGTGTATAGGTATCGATAAAAATTATAATACAATATTCCGTACTTCTTTTTATAGCAACTCTCCAAATAAAACGTTAAAAAAAAATTATAGGATGGATGGGGCAACTATAGGGTTTCGTTTATCCAACGTTTGACCATTTCTGTCCATTCGTTTCTCCAAAAGCTCTCCATGTGTATTTAAAAAAAAAAAATATCGACCCTCAGTGAAAAAAATAGTGAAATTTCTTTCTTATAGCACCACTCTCAAAAATATAAAAGTCACAATTTATTTTTAAGACACAATGACAAACGACATTTTTTATTGGACATACCTAGGTAAAAGTTAGACAAACGAACTCAATAGGGCTCTAGCTTCCTAAATTGCAGGTCGATTCTTCTTGTTTTTCGATAGTTCCTATAAAAAAGAAATTTCGAATATTTGTTTAACTGAGGGTGGATTTTATTGGCTGCAGAAAAAATGTAAAAATGAAACGAAGCCAATATCAGTAAAAAAATTAATTAATTAAAATTAAAAAAAAAAAATAATAAAAGAAGCCGGTCTTGGATTATCAAAAAACTTTCCCTTTAAAATGACATTTCTTAGAAAAATGACAAAATTAATGTCTTTTAAGAATGAATATTTATGTCAATAATAATGCCTATATAAAATGACTGATCAACTATTTACAAAAAAAAAAACAAAAAAATGAAATGAATGAATGAAATTATTAAATCTGGTTAGCTATCAGGAAAAAATACAATTTACAGCGTATAGGTACTAACATTTCTGTTCTTTGGTTCTCATTATAAAATTTGCTTGAAACTATACCTTATACTTTCATGCAGCAAATAACACGATTTGGAATCGCTAATATTATAAAATTATTGAATAATTCATAACCGGGGGTGCCCTCAAATTCACTCATAAAAAAAAATTTACATATAGACTAAGGTATACATTTCTATAACTATAGCCTCGTGTATCGTGTTCATCATCATTTATTTTTTCTGTTGTACTACAGGAAATACCAGCCTTAATCAGATCGAGCAAAAGCTGTCTTTCTCCTCCGTTGATGTTTTGCTAAATTCCACAACAATCTGGCCCCAGAACCAGGCAGTGTATATCTAGGTATAGCAGTAGAAGCTAACAACAGCTATATACATACATACCTACAGCAGCAGCAGTCATAATTCAAAAACAAAAGCACGCTCATTGTTCATTTTGCATTCAAATGATCTGAAGTTATTGATCATATACATGTGAGCTGATGGGGTTTCTATAGATATATGTGTAAAAAAAATATATTTGCTTCTTCGAAAGCGATATCAACCACCGATCATCATAGCATATGCAAAGAAGCTATAAATACTCCAAGCCCTCTATTATTAGGTCGCGCTGTCAAAAATAACATAGTTTATTTGACGTGCGAATCGATGGATGTCTTTTGTACTTAACAATGAGTATATCTATAGAATACAACAATTGGCAATGCGAAAGTCATGTCAATGAAATTTTATCTATGAAATATTTTATGCTGGTCATCAGTAGCCATTTTTATCAATATAGGTACGTGCTTAAAGGGGGCGCATTCATACATACATAGGATCAAAGGCATCAAGAAACAGAAGATTAAAGCTTTATAAGGGGCGGTGTTATTGAAACATTTTTGTCAGAAGCAAATCTTTTGCCTATTTTACTCTGTTTAACAAAAATTGTGACTTCTCTTGTCTTGAAATTTGTGATACTTCGAATTTTTCGTTAATTTTTTTCTATGTTTTTTTTTTTTGCTTTCCTAAGTTGAAAATTTTAAATGTCCTTTGGTCCTTAAATAATTTACCATTGGCCTTTTATTAGTTGTGACAATTTTGTCATTGAATGTATTCTATGTTTTTTATTACTGATTCGATGAATTGATAACAAGTTATTGAAGCGCTTTCGATGAATTAATTGGAAAAAACTTTTCATATCAGTCGTGCAAAGTTTATTTTTATGCTTTTGAACATTTTTGATAAATTAATATCAGCCAGGTTCTACATTTCATTTTCGCTCGAAATGAAATTGAAGTCAATCTAATTTCAATTGATTTCAATTCTATTTCGAGTGAAAGTGAAATGTAGAACCTGGCTGTATGAAATTAACATAATTTTTTTAAGTTTATTGTTTAATTAAATGGGATAGTAACAAATTTGGCATGCGATGTTTTCTATGTTTTCATATATTAAAACATAGAAAACATCGCACATCAAATTGTAAGTGTAACCGATTTCAACATCCTTTCTAAGGGATATACTGCTAACTTCATATGAATTTAGGAAAAAAAACGCAAAAGAAAACATAGAAAACATTACCCGACAAAATTGAAACTATCACAACTAAACGAAAGCTAACAAACAATTACGAAGCAATAAACTGTTTTTCAAGGTATGCTTTTCTATCTTCATATGAATTTTTAAAAAACATAGAACCATAAATTCAAAATCACCAAAACTTATAAACGGCAAATTATTCACCTGACCACTTTTCTGCAGGCAGCGGCGAATGAAGATGACATTGCCATCACCATCAACATAATGATCGTTGATAGATCTTTCAAATAAAATTAAAAAAATCGATGATATCTAACACACAAATTATTTTATACAAAGACAAAAACAGAAATATCACAAGTCCACTTATGCGTCTTAGGCCTTCACAAAAAATTTTCTTCCCTGGTTAACTGACAAACAAAAAAGGGGGTGCCACGCTATTGACATGGAATATTTATTGAACCATAATATGCATCATATTTTGTTACAATTCAAATTAATATGCCTCCGTTTATTTGAGGATATATCTAAACCAATAATTCTTGTTGAGGGGAAATCGACATAAGAAAAGGTGAACTGAATAAAATTGAATATGAACATAAAGGAAGGTAATCATAAAAAATTGGTACACCTGACCGCACCCATTAGTATATCGTATTTAGCCTTAAGCTAAAAATACCACAAACATACAACCAAAAGCATATAAAAATGTACATAAATATATCAGTATCAATATCAGAGATATCGAATATTAATTTGCATAAAACAAAGCGGGATTTGGATTATTATTATAGTAATTCATGTGAATTTGTGATTACAATGCGCAACATGTGTGATGATAGATAGATAGACTCCGTCAGATATACGCTGCTGACTCCGGGTGGCCCGTCTTCGTCTACACGTTAGGTGTCTCCTTCTATTAAGTCAGCAACACACGTGTAATCTCGCATTTAGCAGTCGCATTCGGATCGTATTCGATAATTAACACCGCATAATGTCTGCATACTTATTAGCAGCTACATACACAGAATATATAGCTACTATACAAATAGATGTGAAACGGGTCCGCGTATTATGGTGGTCAGCGTAAACAACAACTTCATTCGATGACAGCGGATTTATGCATATTATTTAGGCTTTTGTTTTATTGTGTGACAGACTATTTTTTTTTTTTATGATATGGTAAGTCGGTGGTCGGTGGCATGGCATCCTGGATAGATGGCTCATATACATAGAGACCCCATCATGATGGAATCCCTTCAAGTGCCAATTCGAACCAGACATCAGACGACGACAACGTCTAATATCTATACTTTGAATATACAAACCTACCTATGTGGTGGATAGAGTAAAATGTCACTTTTCACGAGAAAGGTTGTGTTATCGTGATGTGTAATCTGGGAATTTCGTACAGCAAAATGAATTCAGAAATCCGTCATAAATTGCACGATGAGGTGTTGATAGGTTGCAAGAAGCTAAATATATAGGTATAGATATAAATTAATATCGCAATGCAACACGAAGTAGGTACATAGGTATAGCTTAAAATAGGAATATGAGATGGGATCAGGTGGTGTTGCTAAAAGCACATACTTTAATTCGACCAAAGTCTTTTTACTGACATGACATTTCTTTAAGTGGCTTTTATGAAGTTAAGCATCTATGGTTTTTAGAAATGACCGAGGTGACTTGCCTTCTATAAGCCAACGACGTCTAGAACATGTCGTCTGTAAAAGAATATTTTCGATTTAAAATTATTGAGGAAAATGGAGGTTTTACTCAAAACTTTAAGTTTTCAAACACGATTTTCTAAAAACCTTGCCCATTTTGAAAATTGACTTCGTCATTTTCAAAGCTGAAATATTAATAATTCTGTTTGAAATTAATTATTACTTATTTTGAAGTCAGAATCACATAGAAGAATATTTATTCAGAAATTATTTTGTGTTAGAATAATTGTAAATTTTTTGTTTTGTCGATTTGAAGGCCGTTGAAAATTTGTTATTTAATTTAATATCTCAGAACACGTTTGGTTACTCAGTATAAGAACTAAAAATTGATTTTATTGGCATTTTTTTGATGTGTAAAGCGATAAGTGTCACACCCGTAACAAAAATAAATAGATACATATAATTAGGCCCCAACGAATTGAGAATTCCCAAGAATAAATAAAATAAGACCCAAATTTGTTTTGATAATATCTATATTTTTTTTTTAATAATATCTACCACAATTTGTTTTTTTTTTTATACAAAAGTTTATTTTCGAAAATAAAATAATACTAATCGTCGTCATAAAAATAAATGCTTGCATTGTACACGTCTTGTATAATTTGTTTACTTTTGAAACAACATTGCTTGGTCCGAAATAAGCGGTAAATCCTCGATAAGCGAATTTTTATAAGACTTTTTAAAAAAGACACTGATGTTTTGGCAAAATGAAATAAGGCCCCAAAATGTTTTACAAAACAAAATGAAATGAAACCCGAAAGTTCATGTTGGGGTCATATTTCATTGTGGCTTTATTTCATTAGGAAATAAGGCGCTACCAAAAAAAAAAACAAAAACAAAAAAAAAAATAATACCCCAACATTTGAGAATTTTCGTTGTTATAGGTTTGGGGCCCTATTTATTTTTTTCTTTGGGGCCTTATTTCCTAGGGAATGATTTTTAAATGTTCATTAAGATTAACTTAACAAAAATTGCGTATTGATAAGGTCCTCACTAGTCAACTGATGAGTCCATCATATATTAACTTTTGTCAAATTGGGTTCTACTTTTAACTTAAAAAAATAACATCAGTGCATAGATCAAATAAAAAATCAAAATCAGTAGTAAAACCCTCTCTTATAGAATACCAAAGAGACCTCATGCAAGACCTTGATCATCCTGGTCCTGCTATAGGCAGTCGATGACGTGCATCGATTTGGGACACAAATCATAAAATACAACGGCTGAGATGGAAAGTACCCATGGAATGTCTGGACATTGGTATCAGCCCGACGAGTCATCAAAATTACCCCTGATAAATTAATATAAGATAAACATAAAGTTTTTAAGTTTATTTGTCATGCGATGTTTTCTATGTTTTTGTAAAGTAAAATATATAAAACATCGAATACCAAAATTGTAATTATAACGAGTTTTAACACTTTTTCGAAGAGGTACATTACTAACTTTATATGAATTTAGCAGAAAAGCACATAAGAAAACATAGAAAACATTACGCGACAAAATTGAAACCGCCAAAACCAATCAGGAACTTAAAAAAATTATTAAGCTATGATAAATTAATTTGAGATAAACATATAGTTTTTAAATTTATTTATCATGCGATGTTTTCTATGTTTTTGTAAAGTAAAACATAGAAAACATCGAACGCCAAAATTTTAATTATAACGAGTTTTAACACCTTTTTGAAGGGGTACAATACTAATTTTATATGAATTTAGCAGAAAAGCACATAAGAAAACATAGAAAACATTACACGACAAAATTGAAACCGTCAAAACCAATCAGAGACTAAAAAAAAAAAATATTAAGCAATGAAGCATTCAACATAATAAATTCGTTACCCTTTTAAAAGGTGGGTATCAGCAGAGAAAGATCCTATCTTAGGTACACACAATGGGAGTGTTAAAATCATTCTCAATCAAATTTGTGTGCGTAACTGAAGGCAAATAACTATGGGGCTGTGTTGGTTTGTTACTAGTCCTGTTACTATATTTTAAAAGAAATTCAGGTCTCCGAGGCTTAGTTACCTACTCATATCACATGTGGTTTTACCTGTCGGCTTTAAAGCATATTTTCCTATACATTCAATAATATTTGTCATGTTAAAAATTGACCTGTTTAGGTCAACTCACTGATTTAGAACAACTTTCCCGTGACCATATCCAGGTCTCACATACCAATTTTTATTGTGAGCCATTTCATTTATTCTAAATATATGTTCAGTAATTTTATTTAAAAAAAAAGCCACAAATATGTCTAGCAACTATTAAGTCTAGCAAAGTCTAAAAGGAAAAATTCAATTTTTTATATTTGAATTGTATTGTATTGCATTTATTAATTTGTACCTAGACAAAGTACATGTAACTATATCCACAAGCAAGCTCTAAATAAATTCTAAGCAGCACCTTTTCTATGCAAAGTTAACTTTCTGACTGAACGCAATTTATCATTCCACGTAAATGCCCTGCACTCACTCAAGGATATTCATAAATTAAGCCATATAAAAAAATACTTATACTTGCCACATCATGCAGACAGACAAGATCGTAGCGAAAGATGTCTAGAAATCTATTCCATGCATGCAATTTTGATTACCTACATTCATACCATTTGGCTTTGACTTTGGTCTCGAACATCGAACATGAAAAAAAAAAAATACAGAACGTGCGATATTCCAAGACAGACATTCTGGCCCGCAGTCCACAGTCGTCACACACCCTTTAATCAAATCACTCCCCCTTCTTATTCTCATAATCAAAACGAAGTGCCAAAACCATTATCATAAAAAAAGAACAAAAAAAAATAGATATAGGAATAATAAAAGAATCAAACCTCAAGACAAAATATAATAAAAAAGAATGTGGTTTATGAATATCTATCAACACAACAAACACACACACACACACACACACACACACATACCGTGGTTTACCTATACTTAAGTCTCAAACCCAAAAGAATAAAAGACTCTTTCAGATTTTATTGGTTTCTAGGATTTTTCACAAATAAAATTGTCCAGTTCTTTTCGACTTTTCGAGTTGCAGATTTTTGTGATATTTTTATGATGATATTTCCATTTTATTTTGTCCATATACGAGTACAACTTGATGGGATTTCACCCAAGAGAGTTGTGAATATTATGCCATTGCTCCTTTTTGATTCTGATTTCTGATGTGCAACTGGAATAAAACGACATTGTTATATGTTACAATGTGATTTGGGGTTTGGGTCAAACGATATATATGTAGGTACTTTATGTCGAATTGGGTTCGTCCGTGTTAAAAAGGGAAACAAAAAAAAAAACATTTTATTTCGAAAGACTATATGAAAATTGTTATGTACATTTCGTGACATCAGATCAACTTCATACGAGTAGGTATATCAGCAATACCAGAAGAAATCCACCCAGATACTATACTGGTATACACAAGGATAAGCGAATAACCAATTTCTGCAATGACAGCGTTAAAAGTTAGGATATGAGATGAAATTGCACTGTAGTTGGAAGAGAGCTGGTATTTACATATATTTACTATACATAAACAGTCCGGAAAGCTGAGTTGAATTTCGTGTATAGGCAGTGAATTTAACAAATAATTTAACGTTAATTGTTTTGAGAATTGCAGATCTTTTTGGATGGAAATTGGTTCCAAATATTTCAACTCATCATAACAAAAAAAAAAAAACATATCTCAAAGACCTCGTTCCTCCTAAAACGAAGAAAATCTGAAAGATATTATTAACTGACATTGCTACGGAAATTTGGTTTTATAGCCAAAGGCTTAAGTGCTGGTTTTCGAGATGCCATTGATCCTGGCGAAATCTGTCGTTTCGGACAACGCAAATTGATATTTCTCACCAAAACTATTAATTTTACAAGAAAAGTTTTTAAAATTAAATTTGGAGGAAATGAGTACCTAATATTGTATCTGTTTTAATATTTTATTTCTAAGTGGGTTACATTTTCGAGGTTATTTTAAATTATTTACTGTTTCGTTTTTTCTTCATTCCCTATAAACACTCCTTTGTTGAAATTTTCCTTGAACGTTATAAGTGTGACAGAATATCGTTGATGAAGCGCCTAATTTTCTCCTTCCACGCCAACATGAACAACCAAATATGTGAAGAGTGAACTACACAAAGTACGGAAATTAGGAAAGTTCTTCCACAATTTAATAACAAACAGATTCTAAAAAGGGTTGGATTGTAGCCTAAACCTAGTGCATCCAAGGAAATCAATAGACAAAAAATAATTTCGGAAAAATTTAACATTAGAATAGGGGAAGCTATGGGTCATGGCGAATCAGATTAAAGCGTTTGCTGAATATTTCTGTCAAAATTTCATGTCAAACTCACCCAGCGAGGAAATCAAGTCCACAATATAGTAGCTAATTTTCAGCCAATGATCCTGAGCTATAATCTATGGCTGACGACCTTAGAAATTATTTGGATCAGGCAAGATTTCCAACTATACATGTGATGTGAAAGGCGCAACGAAATAAGGCCAGATCTTAAATGTTTTCTTATTTCGCTTTGAAAATGGAAATAGATGCTTTAAAATTGAAAATGTTTTGGATTTCAAATATTTGGGATTAATTATTGATTCAAGAATGTGTTTTTATAATCATACGGAAAATCTTAGACAGTATTTTTGGTGTACTCTTAGAAATTTCTATTTTCTCTGTAAAGTTTGTACTGCTTCTCAACTACTTCTTAAAATTTACTACGGCATTTTTCATTCGAGATTACAATATGGTATTTCTTTTTGGGGAGGAATTTATTATAACAAAATTTAACCTCTCTTAGTTTTGCAAAAAAGTGTTCTGAAGAAAATATGCGGTAAACCTCGCCTCTACCCTAGTTTTCCACTATTTAGGAATTTGAAAATTCTTCCAGTCAGACATCTTTATTGCTTTAAAGTTCTAAAAATTTTCTTTAGAGGGTCGGGAAACCTTAATTTTAGAATTATCGCTAGTTATAATCTACGTGGAAACCTTATGAACCAAGTATCTATACCGTTATTTCGAACAACTGCGTGTCGTTTATTTAATAAACTTCCTCATTCTATCAGAATGCAAACTTCTTATTGTTATTTGCTAAACAAGTCAAACTCTGGCTCCTTAGTCTTGATAACGATAGTATTGAATTTTTGATGAATAGTTCTATTTGATGTTTTGTTGAAATGTTTAACTTTCTATTTAATTAATTTTTAATTAAATTAATAAATCAATTGTAACTTTATATTTTAATAACATTCAATATATATTTTTTTTAAGGGTCACCCCACCAATTTCAAATTATTCAAGTTTAATTTAATTGCTAAAGAGTGACAATAACTCTATTTTTTTATAAAAATATCTTTGCCACTTATATTTCTTTTATCTTAAATATTTTAATTGGATTTTAAGAAACAAAAATGTATCTATCTAATCTCTATCTATAAAAAAACTAGCTTTATTTCCATTTCCAAAGGAAAATAAGGCCAAATTGTGTCTGGAAATAACACTAATTGTTTTAATATGTCAAACTTTCATTGAAATGAGCATCCTATATATTATCATAATTCATTTCAGATTTTGGTTAACAGTTTTCTTGAACAAAAGTACATCAGGCGGCCGCATGAAAACGAAATAAAGGTAAATGAGACCTACCTACATATGTGTTTATTTTTTTAATGAAATAAATACATCGAGAATTTGGTGTTGAAAACGAAATAGGGCCACATTTTTAATTTTTGGCTTTACTTCGTGGAGTCTTATATTTCACGTTATCCTAACTTCTCATCTTAAAAAAGTTTCCCAAAGTCATCAAGCTTCTCATTCAAGATCTTGTTCAACAACAATTTCTATTTTCCAACATCCCCTACTTTGGCGGACATTTTTGCGGAATCAAAAAAAATTGATTTGATACTTGATATTGATCTGAATTTGTAGCTTATTAAATGCCAATTTTTTGCGCTAACTTCATACTTATTTTAGCGGAAACTTCAATAGCTAAGAACGTATGCGAGCTACAAATTTTTGGTTTGCATAAGAAATTAGAATTTAATTAGCTACAAAAATAAAGATATCAAATTTTAATTCCGCCAAAAAGTGTCCGCCAAAGTAAGGGACGTTATTTATTTTCCAAAGAGATGGGGATAGGGAAAATAGTACCGATACATACAAAACTCGATAGGAGTAGGCATACAATTTCTGGATATTGTATCATATCTCTTCTTAGTAACATTAGTTAAATCCTTAAAGAACTTATTCTTCAAGTTTGAAGGCATTATGCACGAATAACAATATCATTATCCCGTATACGCAGTTTTGATTTCGGGAGAAAAACTCACTTTTATTATATACTTTTAAGGTTCTCGATTGATGTTATTAATACCCTTAATAAAGACTGTGAGGTTGATGTTGAATGCTCTTTATGGATAATAGAAAATTAATTCGATAGCATCTGAAATCGGGAAACGGGGACCAGAATAATAAGCTAATTATTTTTAATTTTCCAAGTACACTACAATCAAAATAATTTTTAATTGTTTCAATTCCAGATCGTTCTTTGTCTAGATTGAAAACAGCCAGTCAATTTCAAAAACCAAAAGCATCAGACCAGAAGTTGTCCAAGAATCAAAACATATAGACCGTACCCCTACAACATCTTTGTCATTGGATCAATCTCAACCATAAATGCTTATTATTATGTTGATGTTCATTTTAACATGCGCAAAATCCATGTCATGTAATTGTAGCCCGAAGAGTAGAAAAGCTCGGGAGATTCCAGTGGGAATTCTACACAAGATGGGACATCAAAGTCAACTCAGGAAAATCCAGAAGCTTGGAGTTTTTGAGAGGACAATCCTGGGGGACAATCATACACTAGACTTCACAACCAAAAAAACTACGATACAACCGCAATAATACTATCAGTGGACAAATTATAATCAAAAGACTCAATAATTTGTTATCAAATTCCGGTAGTGAGAACCTCCACAAGCAAACGCAGATATCCCCCATTGATAGAAGCAAAATTCAGCCAGTTACAAATATTTTTCTAATATAAAGTTTCGGCTCCTTAGGTAATTTTAAAAATTAACTTAAACACAAATTATTTCAAAAGGAAACAATAGGTAAATGGTTAATGAACAGTTACATTTGCAATGGTACAAAAATCAGTGAATATTAAAATGGTTTCCATATTTGAAACTTTACTTCTCAGACAATCCATACAAAAAAGAATCTAGATTCTTTTAAGAATTAAAAAAAAAATAAAATACTCAAATAACACGAAAAGATACAAAATTGACACATTGTATTTCAAATAGAAAAAATTAACCGGTAGCCGAGAGAGAGGATGAGTGTATGTTTAGTCTCTGTTTGTGCTACTCTATGATTAATGATATCTAACACGCATATTATAAAACTCTATGTAAGTAAGTATAAGAAGAACCGAACGACGACCTACTCAGTCCTCATTCTCCTATTCATCTCTATCTATATGCCTGCAAAGACCAACTCACCTCACCAGCAGCAGCACCTATCAATAAAAGACAAATTACTTCTTCGGTTGCAAAGTGTGGTTAAAGTTGATATGTGCGGTGCGGTAGGGAACGGTATACGTTGTCCATATGTAAGATTAGAAGATCTTTATGAAGAAAATGCCAGAGGTTTTTTTGGGTGGATCGAATTCAAAGTCAAACTTTGTAGCGAATTCCAAATGAAGTCATCTCTTTTTGATGTTTTGTTTGTCAATTTATCATTTACATTACATTTGCTATTAGCTGTAAATATGTAGGTAGGTAGGTTTGAAGACAAATATAAAATGGTAAAATATTTTGTAGGAAGGAGAATTCATGCGGAGAGTTCCTGTATCATATCAGCGAGTAAGTATACGAGAACAAACTATATGAATTTTGCACTAATTTACTTACGGGGTAGAAGTCAGGAAAAATACTCATAAAAATATGTTTTGCCGCATAAATTTGTATATGGATTGAGGCGAAAAGTTAAATATCTACTGATTAGTTATTATGGACGTATTGATGGCTAGGTAGATGGACTAGGGAAGGTATCTATATAACGGGCGCTTTTTTGGTAGAGGTATAGAACTTTAAGTTGGCAACACTATTTTAACTGGCGGCCATTTTATCAGCTGTCAAGTGATTTATTTTTAGTTTAGTTTGGCATTTCAAGAATTGAAGCCACAGGATCACCTAGCAAGGCGTAGATTCGGTGAATGGGCCCAAAACAAGATTGCCGTTGATCCCAATTTTCATAACCGAATTTTGTTTAGCGCTGAAGCGCACTTTTGGTTGAATGGATACGTCAATAAAAAAAACAGCCGTATTTGGAGTGATGATAATCCTCAAGTGTATGTTGAGACACCGTTACATCCACAAAAACTGACTGTTTGGTGTGCTTTATGGGTTGGTGGAATAATTGGTCCATACTTCTTTAAAAACGATGCTGGCCAGAACGTTACAGTAAATGGTGACCGCTATAGAGCCATGATTACTGACTTATTCGTTCATCAATTGAACAACCATGATGTGCAGGAGCTGTGGTTTCAACAAGACGGCGCAACATGTCACACAGCTCGTGCCACAATTGATTTATTAAAGGAAACGTTTGGTAACCGCATAGTTTCACGTTACGGACCCGTGAATTGACCTCCAAGATCGTGCGATTTAACGCTGCTTGACTATTTTCTGTGGGAAACGATTAACCACTTGGAGGACAACATTCGCCGCATTATTGCCGATATACGGCCACAAATGTTGGAAAAGTTTATCGAAAATTGGACCTCCAGATTAGACTATGTCCGAGCCAGCCGTGGCGGTCATATGCCAGAAATCATATTTATATTATATTGCCAGAAGATTATCTTTCGAATAAAGTAAATTTTATGTCAATAAAAAAAATAACCTTTGTTTTATTCCATTTCAAAGTTCTATACCTCTAAAACACCCTTTATAATTAACTATTAAGCATAACTTAGGAACAGTGTCAAAGTTGAAGTAGGTGGTAGAAAATCTTGGTGGCCAAAGTGGAAGACTAAGATACAGTTTCACAGTGTAAACTTACCTGAATAAGTGGGTGCAATAAGGCCCGTGGGTCTTATTTCCAAAATAAAATGAAATATAACCTTTGAGCTTTTTTAGCTTTTTGGAATGGCAATAAGACCCACCGCAAAAAAGTATTAAGGCAAGCGAGTGTTATTGCCTTTCTGAATTCTCATTAAGACCCATATACTCAATAGCTCTTTAGCTTTATACTGTTGTCCATAAAAACTGTTGACAGTGGCGACTGCCTTTATTTTTTGAATGGAAGCCTTCAAAAAAAGGAATTAAAACCCGAAGCTTTTGTTTGCATTTCAGAAAGGAAAAAAAGCCCATGGGTATTATTTTCTTTTATTTTGGGAAATATGGTCCGCGAGATTTATTTCCATGGATGTTGTTGCACTGCACCGAATAGGGACACTTGTTCACTAATACGACTTATTCAGACTGTTTAAATGGGCTTATTATAGTGCCAATATAGTAATTTTAAGTGCCACTTAATCTGACGACTCTTGAAATTTTGTTCAATTACGTCTAAATATCTTTATCTTCATATCTGTTGCCAAAAAGCCTTTTTTTATTATTGTTCTGTGACTGTGAGGATGAATTCAACTAAAACTCTTAGACAAATTATTTAATATATGTAAGTTATAGAATAAAAGAAAATGGATAAGTAACAACATGTAGGTAATTTTATTACCTAAAACCCCCTAACCTATAATTCAAAAATATTTTCATATAAAAGTAAAACCACTAACTCTCCTCACAAAACACAAAGATCCTTTAAGGTGTATAATGTTCGATGTAACGACGACGGTATCATGTTACACCATCATAATATTCTCTTACTTCTTCAAAAAGTCATACTCATAAATTTTACTATTGAATCCATTATTAATTTCTAATAATTTGGTCATTCGTTATCGATATAATAACTTGTGTTATGGTACGCCTCACAGATTCCCTGATACCAGGCAATAACACAGTTATATTTCTATTTAAGGTTAGAGCTTTTATACTGTCTGAGTGAACAAAAGACCCAATTCCCAATGCAAGCCATCTAATAACTTTGCAACTTTATCAAAATGCGCTAGGAATCAAAACCAACCACCATCGGAATCAATTTTTTTGTTGGTTTCGACGAATCTCTCAGAAAAAAAAATAAATATAGAGAACTGTATGACTTATAGCTCCGCATGGCGCATACTTTGTAAGAGGGCTGATGATATGGGGAGGAATTGTGGGGCGATGGTATAGACAGACACATTAGAACTTGGAACGTCCAAAACGACGACCACCGACCATCAGGTTCAGGTCAGGTCCACTCCTTGTGGGAACGAACATATAACATATGAGCGCAGAGCTATAAAAATCCATTACTTTCATGTGAGTGCGAGGATCATAAAATTCTATTACGATGATTTATGGATGTGGAACGAGCCGGACCAAGAAATACTCTATACCTATGCAACAAAACACTGCCAACACCATACAACAGGACGTCAAGGGAAATATTGGAGGGTGCTTAGTGCTTAATGGATGGACATTTTTTCCTGTTATATTGTGCTGTCCTTGCAAAGTTGAATCCTTGATAAAAATCAAACACACACACACACTGACAGTCATATAAAAATGGAAACAAAGAAATACTTCTAGAAACAGCAACAAAAAAAAAAGCTAAATAAAAAAAAAAACGGAACAAAAAAATAACTAAGCGAAGAACAAAAAACCAAGTAAGACCCTCGATGAAGAATCATGATTGTCGATGATGTCGATGATGCTGGTGGCGATGATGATGATGATGATGATGATTCTTAGTACCAGTACCACACCATCCCATTCCATCCAAAAACATCCCTATCCCCCTCCCCCCTGCTCCGCAAAAACAATCCGACCGCTTGCGCGAATCCCGAAATCAATGTTGCAGAAGCATCTCTTCCATCCGCAAAGATAGCTTCTTCCTTGCTGCGGGAGACAAGTCAAGACGAGACGAGTCAGGAGTATAGGTATTGGTACAGATATAGGTACACAGTATACGAAAAAAATGTGTATTTTTACGAATCACGGTTTCGATGTTTCGCATGAATACGTAATTAAATCTATAAATCGGCCAATTAAAATGCTTTGATATCGTGACAACACAACATTGGACATCGACAGAAGGAATTAAAATTATTACACACACACACATATACACACTTAAACACACAAACTCAGTGTGGCGAAAAATCAGAAGGAGAATATCCAACATCATCAGTTGTTTTGTTACTAGTTTGTTAAAGGAGCCAAGGGAGAAGACCTTTTTATATGGGGTCCTTGGTGCGATGCGAAGGGTTTTCGGAGTGCGATTCTCTATGGAGTCACAATCACAACTAGATATAAGGTTAGGACTAGGCGCCGCATTTTGGTGGAATCTTTGATTGCTGCACAGTGGCGGTGTTTATTTCTTCTTCTTCGGTGTAGGTAAAAAATTGTGTTGCTTGTAAGGAAAAAAATAAAGGTTTGGGAAGATCATAGGCTTACATCTGTGAATGCCCGCACTAAAACATTCTATTGCAAATAAACTATTGGATAAAAAAAATCAATGTTTAGAAAGAGGTTTCTGTTGCATAGATTAGGTAAAGGTATTTAGTCATTGCAGTCTTTAAAATCAATTGATAAAGTTCCAAAAAGAATAACATATTCAAAAAACAAGCTTTTTTTTCGAAAGTACAGTGACATTTCATTGAAGCTGGGAACACATTGTTCATGCAAATAATAGGCACTTTTATATATTAGGAGGATCTTTGATGGCTTTTTTAATTCCAATCCCACCGTAAAATATCAAAAATATTTTTTTTGGTTAAATTGTATCCTATAACGTATAAATTGGGTTTTTACTTCTTGCTCTGGTGCTTGCGAAACTGTATAAGTTATCATTGATCTATTGAAATACCATAGCATTTCTTTAGAAGTTATATCAAAAATAAATAAAATATAATTGAAAAATTTCTTGTAATAGCTTCTTAAAAGGGACAATGGCTCATCAAAAAAGGCAAGTGCTTCCATTAAGTTTGTTAATAAGCTTTAAAAAAATTGTGTTTTTTTTACGAAAGACAAAATCTTTTAAATGCAAATACAAAATTCCGACTCATATGATGTATCTTCAGCAACACCGATATCTTGCTTACATACACAAGCTCTATGGAATATGTTATCATATCATATTATAGGTTTTTTATTTTCATGTTCTAAAGAACTAATTTCAAGCCTTACACAAGTTATTTTGGGAAAAAGAGATCAAAAAATGCTAAACTTCCATAACTAAGCCTTTTGAAAATACTATGCCAGCTACAGCTTGCCAAGTTTTAAAAATTACACTTTTTACTGATTAAATTATTTGTTTGAAAACACAGCCAAGACCCTTAAACAATATAATTTAGGAAAAAGGTATCAAGAAAATTACTACATTTCTCTAAATAAGCCTTTTGAAAATTCTATGCAAGCTATAGCTTGCCAAATTCTAAAACTTAATCCTTCATCAATTTAAATTATAAGTTTGGCTATACAGACGAACAGCTGGTGAATGTTCATCTGGTAAATCATACATATATATCACAAGGGAAAAAGAACTTCTTGCCTCGTTTTAGGAAATTGAAGTACCTACTTGTTTTGTGAATATAAGTCTGTAAACCGTCCAAAATAACTCAAACTGAATTATCCTATCAAAATAATCGTCAACATCAAATGTAATTTTTCTTCTTTTTTTTATATACCGTATTTTAGTTATTAAGTAGAAAATACAATCTGAATTCATGCACAATTACTTCACATATTTTAAAGTGTCACAACCGTAACAAAAATACGTAGATATAAATGTCATCTTTTTATATAACTAATAATTTGGCAAATAAAAGATTTGTACCATCTTGCGTCATACAAAATTGAATTGAATTATACGTTATTAATGATTATGAATTTATAAAGTCTGAGGATTGTGTCACACCCGTAACAATTTGGTGTTTTTCACTTTTTTTTTTGATTCTAGAAATGGAATTAAAGACACACTGATATAAATCAATAGAAATCACCTCAATTTAAATTCTTTTAAGTTCGATAGTTGAAAAAAAATAAGATGTAAATCGGAGTAAATAATTATTTAATTTTTAAGTGAGATTTCATTTTTCCACTTTTCTATAAGAAATGTATTTCCTACCTATTTGATTCCAACTAGAATTTTATTTTATTTATTCTGTTTATGCATACGAAGCATAGATACTTAGTCACTCACACCGGTAACAATTTTAAACTTTACTTTTTGATAATTTTTCATTTCAAAACTGGTATTGAATTCTCCTACAAAATTGTTTTTAGGTTCGGTAAATTCTTATTCTAGTAAGAAATTATTTAATTTCAAAAAGAGAAAACTTCACCTTTCTAAGAGACATGTTTTCTATTTTGTGTAAAAAATATGACTTTTAATGAAATTAAAATAAATAAATAATAATAATAAATTTTATTTATGCATAAACATCATACTTTGTCATTCCCGTAACATTTACTGTGTCACACCCGTCACAATTTCAAACTTAATTTTAATACTTTTTCTATTTCTAAACTGGTGTTGAGAATAAACTTTAGAGATATGACACAAAGTCTTCATGCAATATTTTACAACAAAGGAATTAGGAACATTAAATGACCTATTTACAAATCAACAGAATTTGGTCGAAATCGTAACGTAACTACGTATTTTTTCAACGCAGTATTTCGATTAATTTTATATCCGTTTTACAGATGGTTTAAGGTTTTTTGTATTATTATTTACCACTCCTAAAAATAAAAAAAAAATGCATCCCATTTTCAGATATTAAAAATTACTTACAAACATTTTGTACTATTTTTAATATACATATGTACATACATACATAACTCAAGTTCTCTGTAAGCCTCTTAAGTTAATATAATTATGTAGATGTACAATGTACATATATCCAGGTGCCAATTTTATTTGTCAGCACATTCGTCTTACTTTTTTTTTATTTTTGTTCCTTTGATTATAATTATATTTTCTGTTATGAAGTTTTTTTAACAAAAAATTGTTTAACAATAATCATAGATCAACACAGTCATATTTTATATCCTTATGGAATATCCGAAGAAAAGATTAACAAAAAAAATCCACATTATGGTGACCATCTGTTCTATTTTTTTTCTTTATACTAAATCAATCAAAGGTATTTTATTTTTTTAAATTGATAAATTCTTTTAAAAATTATTTACAATTAATACATATTCTTAACAACTATATTTATTTGAGATTTTATTTTCTAAGCTTTCACATTCATTAAATGTAAATCAATGAATATTTTGTATATTTTCTTTCAAAAAAAAAAACAAATTTTTATTAAAAAGGAATAATACTTTTTAATAAAAATTTGTTTTTTTTTTGATATATTAACTCTCACAGTCCCAACTTAAACTTTCAGAGCTATGAAAAATAACAGTAGGGACAAATTATTAGTTTAAATTTAAATGAAAGTTTTTGTTTAGATTTTTTTTTGAAAATATGGTCACCTTAATTTTACACCTTTCGACAGTTTGTAAACATACATATCAAATTTTGAACAAAACAAAAATTGTTGTAGACAAAACAGAAGTTAATACTTCTCATTCATCGCACATAACATAACAAAAAACATATTTCAAGTGATCTTTCTTAAAAAAATAAAATAAGTGCTTCTGGCACTAAAAACGCTATACGTATAGGCTGCTATAGTGCTAGAGGCAATGGCAGGATCGTATATATGGCGTTTTGGTGCAAGAATGTTTACACTATCTTTCTGCAAGTATCTCAGATGTTTCTGATGTTGATGGAAAGACGATGAGTTTTAGGAAAAATGTGATGTTCACCAAACCGTTTATCGTGCGCAGTCCAAAAGATCACACATTACTTATTTTAGATCAATGTTTATAAACAATAATTTCTTTCTGTTTTTTAATAATAATTTTTCTTCTTTGGTAAATGAGAAGAAGATTATATCTAGTGATGGTTATGTTCATTAAATTTAAATGCATTGAGATATTAGGTTGATGAAGTTAAAAAGAAAAACGTATTTTTAATGTTGAGTTCAGGCATGTGGAGGAGGAGAAAGTATATGTAAACAAATGATGGAAAAAAAGACATATAAATCAATATAAATAGTTTATGAAGTTTTTAATGACAGGAAAAATGAGCTCAAGTGAGATCCTATAAATGTTGTTTTGGTAGAGTTATGATATGTTTATATATATTTTCACTTAAACTGTTTAGATTTTTTACTTTTCCTATATACAAAAGCAAGTTGCTTAGAAAGGTTTGGTATGATATGTAGGTAGTTCAATTTTCTCATCATGTTGGGTCTTTTTATCAGGAACTTCTATAAGAATTCTTTAATAATTCTAAATATTTTACAATGCATTTAAAAAATTGCAAACAAAAAATATTTGGAATTAAAAAAAATCTGTTGAAAACTCGATATTAGGTCTCTTTGGTAACGTGAAATTTTTGCGAATTTGCACAAATTTTAACAATTTACTGTCAACACATGTAAAAAAATCGGATTTGGGAA
This sequence comes from Epistrophe eligans, assembly GCA_951394125.1. Taxonomy (NCBI): domain Eukaryota; kingdom Metazoa; phylum Arthropoda; class Insecta; order Diptera; family Syrphidae; genus Epistrophe; species Epistrophe eligans. Next base: position 13,468,194 of record OX596030.1, read on the forward strand.
GTTTGTTGGAAAAAAAATTAGTGATTATTTTTTGAAAATAAATTTAACATTGCATATTTATAAATAGGTATGTACTTGACTTGAATTGACGTTAGAAATTTTTTTTTCTAATATATTTAAAAATAAAATAACCGACTGGGTCGCACGAACTTGCTCTTATGTGATGTGCGATAACACGGTGGTTTTAAAGACTGAATAGTTTAGAAGTCTAAATATTTTTTAAAAGAAATAAATTATTTATAGGAGCCTATATTATATGCCGCTTGCCAAAAACGTATAGTTTAGTTTAAGGTAGTAAGGTAATAAGATTACAAAAATATGAACAAATTAGAACCATGTTACGCATACGCAATATACGCATAGAACTAAGACTTATTAGACTGAAAAATTGTTCAAAAGATTGATTAAACAACTTCTGAAATTGTAAACTAATTTCTTACTTTCTCAATTTTGAGAAACAAAAATTTTAAAAATCGTTCGAGGGTTTTTTTAAAAAAAATAAAATTTTTTATATTTAAAATTTTGAAACATTCTTAAGAAAAAAAAATAGTACACCATTTTTTAGTATTTATTAATGAGGAGTTTAAAAATTTATTCTGAAAAAATTATATTTCCATTTTCAAAAATCGATTTTTTAAAAATTAATTTTAAAATAAAATAATAATAATTTTAAAATTCAAAATTTATTTTTTTGGAAATTTTGATATGCAATATTATTCAAACTTATTAGAAGCTCTAACGTAAAAAATTTCATTAAAATCGGTTTGAGATAGTCGAAAATAAAAAAAAAATGGTTCGATGAGAGATACCATTTTTAACCGAAACACACGTATTTTTTCAATAATATGGTAGATTGTACGGAATTAGCTAAAAATTTAATCAAAATCATAGGAGTCGTTTTTTGAGAAAAATGAGATTTTCCTCTCAGGTTCAAATACTTTTATGTGAGGTACCGTTATTTTTGGTCATAAGAATAACTTTTATTTAAAAACTGCTAGATAATGTCAAAAAACTGCTGAATTTCAAGTTTAATAAAAATCGATTAAGTCGGTTTTAAATTATTAAGTTCTCAAAAAAAAAAACTTTTGAAACTTTTTTAAAAATCAAAAATCAAAAAACAAATATTTTGGTATAAAAACTTTTGGTTAAAACTTTTTGAAAGATCAAAATCAGTTGAGCCGATTTTGAGAAAATCTAAAATATTTTCATAATTTGGTTATTATAATCGCAGATACCGTTATTTTTGGTCTCAAAATATGAAACAAATATTTTTGGGGGTATTCCCTAAAACTGCTAAGTACGAACTTGAAAGAAAATCGAACCATCCGTTTAGGCTGCAGCTGAAAGGTCAGACAGCTACCCCTCCCTTTCACTCAACAGTAGTAGCCCGTCACGTATAATGGTTAGTGCGTAGGACTGTTAAGCCGAAGGTGTTGGGTTCGATTTCCAGCCTATGCCACCTCAAAAAAAAAAAAAAAAAAGAAATTTTTTTCACTGGTTACTGTTCATTGCATGAAATTGAAAAATTCTCCAAATCTCTTGTCATGAAAAGTGCTCGTCACTTTAGCCGTTTGGATTTGGCAGAAACTTTTAGGTTCCCGAAATTCCTGCCAATAAATAACACGTACACAGGAATGGTTGAGAGATATAAATCACGAAATCACGAGGCAACCTGTCGGGCCACCCAATTTACTTATAATTTACTCAACAAAGTCAAAAGCCCTGCTCCAAATTAAGATTACTTTTTAGGAAATGCTTAAAACATACAAACATTAAATGTTCTTTTCGGACTTTTTGGTCAATTAATAAATTTAAGAAACTTATTTTTGTTAATTTCAATATATTCTCAAAAACTAGTGGACATTTTGTTTTTGATTAAAAATTAACAAGAAAATGAATTTTGAAAAGAAAAATAGAATTTAATTACATAAAATAAAAAAAAAAAAAAAATAGTTTGAAATTTTTTTTTTTCATTTTTTTTTTTTTCAAAATTTTGAGTTTGAAAATTAATTTTTCAAAAACTATTCACTTAAAAAACTTTATTAAGTGTGAGGCGGCAATTTTTCAGCAGCCCCTAGCTTAATGAGGGTAATAGCTCCATCTGTAACGATATTTTTGTTGCCTTAACCCAACCTACAACCTCTAGCTTTTTGTCATACCTTATGCGAATCACCCTGTCTAAATTATTTAACCTTAAATTAAAATTGCAATAGTTAATTCTTCAAAAAAATTCGTAAATTCATGGGAACTATTTTTTAAATCGCATTATTAGTTTAAAAAAAATTATCCGTAAAAAAAGGATAACAAGACGTCATAATTTATTATTTAGATTACACATAGAAAAAAAAATCCAAGGAGCATCCCTTCCCGTTTAATATGATACCAATGAGATATATTGACAAAAATTTATTAATAAAATAAAATTAAAATCACCATGAAATTTATAATAAGCGTATATATAAAAAGTGTGCAATATCCTTGTGTGTATATACATAAATCCTTCGAAATTAACAAATTATAAATCCTATTTGCATACATTTGTTCCGCAATTTTTTCCATCATCTTTAAATGTATTGTAGAAAAATTATACAGTTAAATTTAAACGGAGATACAAATAATACATATTGTTCTTTCTATATGTTGGAATAGGAAAAAGGAATAAGAAAAGGATACAAAACCTTTAGTTGCCATTCGACATATAATAATGATGATGATGATGATGTAATTCTCTTCGCGTGACCAATTAATTTGATTGTGAAATGGTATTAAAATCTAATACAAAAGTACATCTAGTGTCCCCGCAGTATAATAATAGAAAAGGAACAAGCAGCAAGGATATTCACAGTATACCCATCATCATCATATATCTACAAAAGAGGGTTGTTTTTGTGTTGTTTTTTTTTCCGTAGCGCGTTTTAGATGATGTTTTGCATATATGTTCCAACGAAGACGACCTACGATTGCTTTATATATATTTGTCATCAAGCGCAGCGAATCCTTATTCAAATTATTAATTCTTTATGCTTCTGCTGGCTGACTGGTGGAATGGCAATTCTATCTAAAGGGCTAAAAGGGTGCTCCCCTGTAATAGAATAAAAATGTAAGTTAAATGATTTGAAAAATTGCCATGAAACTTTTGAATTATTAAAAAAGTATATTCAAGGATTTATTTTGTGTGTTTCCGTTGGTTGATATAGTTTTTGTGTTGCATTGGAAGGAAGGATCCTTTCTGGTGGCTGGGGAAATCTTATTTCAGTCTTCTTCAACTATATTATATTGATAATAATTACATCCGCATTTTGGATTCCTGCAGAGATTTTAACTGGTTCTTTGTGGTTTTTCTGTTTTCTATCCGACCGACCCCGACTATACTTTACCTTCATTCCAAAAGTCTCTAGGTATAGCTTAACTTGTAGGTACATCACAAAGAAATGGAAAACTTTTCATTCGTTCCGTTGGCTGAATCTTTTTCCAAAGGTTTCTGTAGCTACATATATGTATATGTAGGTAGGTAAGGTAGGTACTACCTAAAAGAAAACCTGAACCAACTTCGAAAAACTATCAACCGAACAGAATACTATCCTAATTAATCCTTTTGCTTCGGGTGTTAAGTAGAGTGATATAATGGGGGGGAGGGGGGCGACTTCAAGGCATAAAATTATTCGTCCTGTGTGACGGTATGGAGAGGTGAATAAAGACTGAAGTCGCAGCACTATAGCAATATCACACCGGGCGGCGGCGGCAGCGATGGTGGTGTAGGTATGCTCTTCTATATCTCTCTTTCTGAGTCCTTGACTAGAACTTATTTAGTTTTCATATAATAGGCATTCATTTTGTGTGTTGGATAGAGTTTTCCAATTAAACTTTATCCTTTTCCTTTTTAATTTACCGGTTACATGCTTTGTCGCCTTTTTGGGTTTGAGTTGAAGCTTGAAGAAATAAATTTAACGAATAGTGAGAGACATATCAGAGCAAGAGATAGGTCATTGTACAGAGAAATGAAATGAAGAAAAAGGATTAAGATTCATGATTTTTCAAGACGAAAAAAAAAACTTTATAGTGGAAAAAATTATAATGTTAAGGTGTGGCTGGGACATCGCACTAAGCGAATGAACTGCAACAAATTTTAAATCGATTAAAGGTCGAAAATATCGGATTTTCGAATATAACATTGTAACGGTGCACACTACCGTAAAGTACTTTTTTAACAAAGCTTATAGATGATGTTATTTTATAAAAAAGATGCCGCCACACTTATTCCATCCAAAAAAGATATTGCCATTCCAAAAAAACCTAAAACGTAAAATGTCGAAAATATATACTTACAGGCTTAGTTTTTACATTATTTAACACTCTATAAATCTATTAACATTTTTTTCCCTAACATAGATCATTTAAGATCGTTAAAACAGACAAAAATACTGGTTTTTTATGTTCTTCTTAATATAAATTAAGAAGCTATTGACAACAAAATGTAGGTATGCTCATTTTATAGATTATAGGTAATATTCTCGATAAAAAATGTTATGCGACTTTTTTCTATTCGAACGATCAGTTACAAGGTATCGATCCCTAAAAAGGAGCGAAGTATCGAAAGTAAAGGTTTTTCACATATTATTCGTAACGGGTAAATTTGATCGAATTTTTGTTTACAAAATTTCAAGATCATATGACCCACTATAAGTTATCATAAATATATTTTTTTAGTAACTACAATTTCGCTGGCTTTATTTTTTAAAATTGCTGAAAATGAAAAAAATACCGGTTTTTTCCTTTCTTTTCTTAAATGGCAGAGTTGTAAAAAAAAATTAGTATTTTCAGTGCTCATTTTAACGATCATAATATTTACTAAAAGAAATATGTTGTAATATTTTTCCATAAGAGGCATCAGTTAAGAGATATTGGGACTTCAAAATTTGGTCAAATGGTAAAAATATATGCGAAAAGATATGTATAAGCCAGATTTGCCAATGGACTTCTAAGATAGTATTTCGTATGTCAAAATTAAGACAAATTAAACTCAGATTTGGTCCCAGATTTAGTCCTGTCTTTGTATATTTTTCTGATGGACTAGTTTTCGAAATTAGATCATATTTTTTGAAGTGACAATATCTTGTGACTGATACCTCGTATGGAAAAAAAATATGTTAATGTTTCTTGTAGTAAATATTAACATCTATAAAGTAAGCATACACATACTTATATTTAAAAACTTACAATAATTAAAAAAATCCTAATTCGAAAGTAAAAAAACCGGTATTTTTGGCATTTAACTAATTGTTATTAATAATGATGTCTTTTATTGGTCGCTCTAAGGAAAAATTTGTTTATGCTTTCTTTGTAGAGGATAATAGATATTATCAAAAAAAATTTTAACACAGAAAATAAAAATTATTTGCGGTTTAAGATTTGTATGCAAAAAACCTATATTTTCGATAATTCGTTTCTTGAAGGACCAATATTTTGTAACTGATCGCTATTATTGTGAATATTTATAATTTTTGTTGAAAATATTATTGTCTATAAAATAAGCATAAATTATTCGTCGATAGCTTCGAAATTTAAGAGATAAACCGAAAAACCAGTATTTTTGGCATTCGACCAATTTTGTTAAAGAACAATAATTATATCTTCAATGAACTATGATAGCAAATAGGTATATGTTGATGTTTTTATGTATAGTGTCATGTACTGTAAAAATTTCGGGAGAACATGTTTTCGAAAACACCTACCGTTAAGAAGTTACATATATGCGAAAAAACGACATTTTCGTCATTTCAGATTTTTTGAAATGTCCATTGTCCATATCTTCCACACAGTAAGTTGAATATATGTAGGTACTGAGATAATTTTCTAAAACCAATCTCCCAACTATATTTCCAATTTATTAGTCCTTAACTGATATTTAGCTTAGTTACTGTATTTTTTATCAAAAAAGTTTTAAAATGATATTAATTGCCTCGAAATAAAAAAAAAAATAAACTTTGCATTTCTGCGATCGCATTTAGTATATGTTTCCTTCTGATCCAGATCTTCCCATGCAGATCATGAAAATTCTGATCGTTCGTTTCTCATATACCCTTTTTTACCAGCAGAATGCAAAGCAGTGTCCTATATAGGGGGAGAAAATAATTTCTGAACCTCTGAAACTGGAAGACCAAAGAGGATGACAAAAAATTAAATTGGCTAAATACTCATATGGGAAACATATTGAAAAATTAATTCCTTCGAAGAGCTATTCCTTATGCTAAACCACAAAATGGAAATGCGACTTGGGCGTACCTCTTCCGATTATGCCACAAAAAAAATTTCCCCTACCCCGCTTCGATTCTCATCATGCCACTGAGGACAAATCGATGGAGATATACTAACTCACTTTTTGCAGTCTTGGCCATCCTGGTGTGTCTTGGTTAGGTAGTATACCTATATGGAGAAGCGACGATGTATGGTGGCAGGCAGCATCCGCAATTTTTATAATAAGATATCTCTTAGTTTGCAATTTGGTTCCTGATGCTGTACTGCAACTCCCACGATCGGCTCTGACTGGAGCTGTGTGTATATCTAAGCGTGGAGCAACTCCATTCATTTGCTAAATTTATCTTTGCCAGCTTCAACTTCTTGGCGAAGAGAGATGGAGAGTTAGATGCAAAAAAAAAAATAACTACAGATCCTTGCACTAAATACTGTGAGTTTGCAAAACTCAGAGCGACAAGCCAAATGGAGCAAGGAATTCAATTGATCTGAGGTGGATCTCAGTTCTCAGCATCATCCGATCAGTTCCATATTCCATTTGGCTTGTGTGGAAAGGGAGAGAAGACTTTTGTGTGACACTCCCGTGTTCCTTGAGTTAATTTTGAAATTCTGCCGCCATAGTGTCGTCGTCGCGTTGTCGCATCTCGTTCAGCCGCCCAGACAACGTGGTCTTTGTTGTTGTTTATTTTTTTTTTAATCTCTGCCATACCTACAGTTGTTGTCTGTTGTATAGTCGTCGATGTCGTCAATTGGAATGGGGCAATATGTTGTGTGTGTTTCGCAATTTTTAAGGATACATCTCCGTTTCTGATCTCTCAGGTGTTGCGAAGCCTTTCTTTCCCTTCTCCCTTCTTGGTATTTTTTTTTTTTTTTTTTAGATTTTGGTGTTGTCATTGGTATACATTTTGTGCACATTTATATTTGTGGTTGTTCTTGTTGTGGCGTGGTTATGTTTTATGCGGCGCGCATTGTCATCATTTTATAATTGTTGAGCTCAGTTAAGATACAAACTATGGTAGGTTAGGTATAGGTATGCCTATATACCCTCAGCAACGTCAGGAATTCTATTTCAATGTTTTGAAATGTCTTAAGCTGCAGTTGAAGGCAGCAGTTTTAAGGTGCTGAGAAGGAGAATACTTTCTCAGGCTTAATGGCTTTTAATAAATTTGTATCAAGTGAATCTTGAGTTATAAGATTTATCATATACCTATGTAGGCAGATTTTGAATAATGCGGTGTCGTCGGTGTTTTAGGGATGAATATATTGAAAGGATAAAAAGTTTTTTTTTATGGATTTCAGAGTGTGGGAAATTTTCTGTGTTTTTGGACGAAAAGCAGCAGGTCTTAAGGCACATTGAAATGAAATGTATAATATGTTTTTAGTTCCACCCACTGTCACACCCACTTTCATCATATTTTTTTTTTTTTTTATATACAGAAGGTCCTACAGAAATTTTTTAAACGTTGAAAACTTTGGCATAAAGCATCACATTAAATATTTTCCCCACCCAATACCACGCCCATATTTTATATTTGTATATTATCCATATAACTATGTTAAAAAGTCCTTAGTCTTGAGCCAAAAACATGAGATACGTAGTTTTGTTTTGAAATCCACCTTCTACCACGCCCATTTTTCTTAATTGTATAAATTTGGATCTATTCTGAATTTTGTACTGAAAATATCTTAAAATAGTATGGGTAGTTACTTAACTGGAAGAAAGCAGTATGTAAAAATTGGATCCGAAATTTCCCTGAAAATCACAAATTTTTCAGGTGTTCCACAAGGTAGCCATCTTGGTCCACTTTTATTTCTATTATTTATTAATGATTTACCAACACATGTAGTTCACTCTCAATGCTTATTATACGCTGATGATCTTAAAATATTTAAAGAGATTCAGTCTGAATACAATGCCATTGAATTACAAAGTGACTTAAATAATAATTATATCTGATTGGTATGATTGGAATGGACTATATTTTAATATCAGTAAGTGTTCGGTGTTAACCGTATCCAAAAGGTTGAGTCCTATTATATTTGATTATAATAATTATAATAGGAAGTGATTATTTTTCTGTTCTTTTTGAATGTAATGTTTTATGTGGGCACATTCAGTGTTCACAATTACTTTCTATGTTTAATATGTATGTCCCTGGGCGACGTTTAAGGCCTAGAGGAGGCGATTTCTTCTTCATCCCCTTCCATAATTCAAATTATAGTCTAAATAACCCAATTACAATGGCTTCTATTCATTACAATAAGTATGAACACGTAATCGACTTTAATATGAGTAGAGATGTTTACAAGAAAATGATCTTGAATAGCATGTAGTTTTATTGTTGTTTTAAATTTGTAAATTATATTGTTTATTCTTACGTTACTTTTTAATTATTTTGTATCAGTATTTTTTTAAGTTTACGTAAAATGAAATATTAAGTCTAAAAAAGTTAATGTACTTGATAGATAATACCAAATAAAAAAATAAATATTTGAGTTTGACAAATTGTATATTGCGAGCTAAATAAAACAGCTGAGTTTCAAAAAACAAAAAAAATAACTTAGGGAATTTTCAAAGAACGACAACGATATACACATTATAATTTTTATTAAAAGTTTAAATTTTGCAGTTAACTAAATGTTCAAAAGGTTCAATAGGTGGCGCCACAAAGCCTGACAAGGTTCAGCATGTAAATGCAAAAATTTGGTGCCTTGAAAACTCATATATAGAACTAGTGCCTTGTGACTTACAACTTTCAATGATTTCTATATGCGTTGTTATCAGCAGGAAACATGGAGGGGACCTATAATTTTTTGCCCACTTTGAAAGACTAAGGTGAAGGCACTTTTGCATGATAGATTAGAACTCTTGAAGATTAGAACTCTTGAAGGATTTTTCATTCCTCGAAAGGGATAGTATTTACATGTGACAGAAAACATTTCTGATTTTAGGTAGTAGATACAGTCTGGGATTCGATCCCAAGGCCTTCAGCGTGAAAGTTCTATATCTATATGCTTCTTAAATTACGCCACGGGCTTCTCACCAAGTCATATGCGATAAATCATGAGAAAACACCTTAACCCCCATAGGCTGTAGAAACAAGAAATTGTAAAATTAAAAACAAAAATGGCCCAATTATGGAACCTTGAGGAACACCGAGATAAACTGCTCTTGAACAGTTGAAACAAGATTCAGTTGTCATTTTGTGATTCCTATTAACAATCTACTTTATAAACAAAACCTTCTTATTCTTCTTATACTCAAACCAATCACATTAGTTCGCTTTTCCATCTTAAAAATTTAAGCCCATATCCTAGTAATTGAATTATATAGATATCTAGATTTTTTTTTTTTTTTATTAAATTCAATAATTTAACTGATTATAATTTCTTTTACATTTGCCTGGAAACCTAAAAATAAAAAAAAAATGTCGCCAAAAAACCCCATAACTCCAAACCAATCTAGCTCTATATGGTTAGATACCCTAAGTATACTTTATATAATAGTTTTCAATTTGATAATCTTTTCCTGGCAATTATTTATCAAAATACAAAACTCTATTTCAAAATCAATTGAAAGTGCAACAATTACCCTGTCCAAATCTACATACATACATATGTATATCTACGAACTTCAAAATGCACAAAAGGTTTCACACTTGACTGGCGACCAACCCACAACGAATATAATTATATTATTGTCCACTACCAAACCTTTTCCAACCATCGCCATCGCCATCACATCGATCGCCAGGTTTTGAGTCAAATAAAATATTTTCTTTTGTCCTGGAGAAAAATAAAAAAAAAATAAGAGACCTCTACTCTCCACTCCATCCACCCACCCATACATAATATTGGTTTTTTGTATTAAATTAATTATTTTCTATCGTTTTCATTTCCTGCCCATAGTTTAATTGTTCACTATATCAATCGTTATAGGTATATAGTGTTTTTATTTTTATTTTTATTTTTTTTATTTTTATATCTATTTGAATTTATTTTTCAAAACTTTGTATTTATTAGGCTTGATGCTTTGTTATTGTACCTATAGTCTGTGTGTGTGGTCATATATAACCTACTGGCAAATTATTCATCGGTATTATCATCATAGAGTCATCTGGAGCCGGAATACTGTGTTTACGGCCATCACTTCTGCGATATACTCTATTCTCTATACAGAGGCCGACAAAACGATGACGGTTAGTGAATCGGATAATTTTTCTGATATCTGGGGATATACAATAATAATAAACAGGCTGTTCATTGATTTGGAGGCTTGGAGTGGTCACTTGGTTGACTGAACGCGGGGTTGCTCCTACCTACTATACATATAATATGCGGATGGCTATATAATGTAGGTTAGGTATAAACACACATCGGGTTGGTCGGAGGACACACTTGTTGATTTGAGTTTAGACAGTGGGAACTGTGGCACTTGTTCACCGCCGATTAGGCAAAATTAATGGGACACAAAAAATAAATATCAAAAAATGTTATGAAAATACACTCCCGTTAATTTAGATAGGTTCAACTTTTCTTAAAGATTTTAACTTTCTTAAGATGTATAGCAGGAGGAATCTTAGATACAAGAAAAGTGGGAGTGGTAGTAGGAGGATTTCTAAAACAAATTGTAAAAGTACATATCATGGTTTCAGCTCAAGATAAATTTATTAAAAAAATTCAACTAATGTTATTACCTACCATAAGGAGAAAATGTAATAAAAAAATGGGCGTGGCAGTGGGCGGGGAAATATTTCAAGTTATTTTTTATTTTGAAGAGAACTTAATTAAAATTGAAAAATCTCTAAGGACGTTCAATAAGGAAAAAATTAAAATATGATAAATGTGGGCGTGGCAATGGTCGAATTTTATTCAAACCACTTTCTAAAACATTTCAATTTTTTAAAATTACAGAAAAATTGGGTTAGTGTTTTTCGATAAGCTATAAGCATCATACAGATAAACATTAATTTTAAAATATTTAGGTAGGTATGTACATAATAATATGTAGTATCTAGGTGCTATTTATATAGAAAATGATTTCTTGAAATAATTTAACGATAGTATAAGTTATAAAAATATATAAATAATACAAAAAGTTGAAATACCTTTATCACGTGATTAAGCATTTAGAATAAGTTAAACAAATATTGAACCTATTAAAGTGATCAGGAGTGTTTAAAAATATAAGTCAATTGAGAAAAAAATCGAAATGCATAACGCTTAACGGTTTTATGCTCAATTGATAAAGAATTGTGTGCATTTTTTATTTCTGTCAAACAATTATTGTCAACTTTTGTTTGGGTTTGGTGTAGATTCAGGTAGAAATGGACAAATAATAATAAAAAAAAAACAACTAAGTAAGTCGAATAATGCACAAAATAAAATTTGTTCTATAAAATTCAATATATGGGACATGCGGTCAAAATTTGGGAGCCATACCTGCTATTCACAGCCATTTTTGACAGTTTGCTTTTTGTGCTAGAAAAGCGTTCACCAGTTGTGAATTTTTGTGAAATTAAAAAGGGGTTAGTTATGTTTGCCCAGAAGCCATAAACCAAATAAATGCATATCCCCAAAGCCAAAATCCCAATGTCAAGACAAAAGCGCCAAGAGAAAATTCCAAAAAGAAGTTGTGCGGAAGAAGTCAATCGAGCAACAAAATCGGGCACTCGAATTCATTATTAAAATTTATATTATGTTACTGTAAAACCCCGAAATGTTGAAATTCTACAAATAAACGGTAAAACATTGATTTTTTCAGAAATTTATAGTAAAAAAAAGTGGTTCGCTCGTCCATAAACCATACTTAAATACAGCCCCGTAAAATTATTCAAGGCTAGTTGGACCACTTTTTACTTGAAGTCTTATAATTTTCAAACTTTTCATAGTACAACTATGGAACTGGTATCAAACGAAAGAATGGACTTCTGACTTTTAAATGAAATTTAAAAAAAAATTGAAAATATTTCACCGCAGAAGAATAATGCTGTCTTAAATGAATCAAGTCCAAGTGGTCCAACTAGCCCCTATAGCGGGGCAAGTTGGACAATATATTCGCTTATAAAAAAACTTTACCTCTGTCCTTAATTCTGGTTTTTTAACTATGAAAGGTAACAGAGCGCGCTTTGTCCGTCGTGCTTGATCATGTTCTTGTAGTACTTTTGGTTTCTGAGTAAATCGCGTGGTCCAACTAGCACCGCTATACCCTACGTAAATTGTTTGAAAAGTGTCAAGTTACTTTTGAAAAATTATAGTAATGCAACAAAACTGAGACTTATAAAATTCTATACGAATCCTTCTTTTTTCTCACACAATAGAGCATACATATGTATGTATGTGATAAATCACAGGAGGTATGGTATCAAAACATCTGATTTTTGTACTAATTGGTCTATTATAAAGTTTAATTGCCCTGAATTGACATTACCTACATATTTATATGTACCTACGTCGATAACATATCAGAATTATTTTAATAACAAGGATTGTTCATTTTATACCAAAATCTTCCTACAATAAACACAAAAATGCCAGATGTGAGTTCTTTTATAGTTTTTTTGCTTATTGCAAATATCTTGACCTTTTATAAAAATTCAACATTATTTAATTTTTCTTTTGCAAAAAACCGTTTTTGCAAATAAACAAAACTGCCACCCCTTTCAATTTGAATTATTGCATCACTCCCTCCGTCCCACGCACTTAAATAAAAAAAAAAGGTTAAATATCTTCCGGCCCATTTAATAATTCAAACTCTCTCTATCGAGCTCTGTTGAAAAACTTATAAGGGCTCCAAACAAAAAGCCAGCAAATTAATTGAAGCTCAGCAATTCATAACAACTATATTTAATGTTATGTTATATTTCAAAAGGATATAATATAGACATAGAGAAAAAGGAAAAATGATTCTAAAAGAGGAAGTTATATTGCCATAAAGTAAAAGGGGTATGTGGCACAATCAGATGATTATGTTGAATGTGCTATTCAGCCTCTGGATGGATATATCCCCATTCCTCTGGCAAAATGCCGCGCGCACAAATATTCCTTTTGATTTCGATAACACAAAAACGATAATAACAATGACTATGAGGATGACGATGACGATGATGTTGATGATGATGATGATGATAAACGGATATAAAGCAATTTTAAGATATTACCAAGGGTTTTTATATATGCGACTTCAATTACTTGACTCAGTCGTTTCTCTGTAATGGCAGAAAAGGATTGACGGTCCTTGGACATTTCAATCTATATAATTTAGGGTGGACTGTGAAACTGAAACTGAAAGGGTTGAATTATATAAAAATGTCAATAAAGTGACAGCAGAGAAATATTTCGCTTTGACAGATTGAACCTGAGAGGGAGAGATACGAGAGAGAGAGAGTTAAACTCTGACAGGTTCTTTATTTTTCAAAAAAATGTCAAACCCTTCATTGATATGTTTTTTCATCAAAGTCTAACTTTCATAAATCATACATTTCAAATACTATTCTCTCTTACACACATTTTTATATCAATGTCATATAAGATTTTGTAATTTGTGGCATTGTGTCATGTCATGACTTTCTATCCATGTACTTTCTCATTCACTTAACGTACATATTCCAATATTTTTATTATAACATTAAACATTCGTGTGAGTGTATATAATAGTTTCTCCTGCATTCTGTTGAAAAAAAAAATTAATTTAATAAAATTGCCATTCATATTCAATTTGTTGTCATAAAACGACAAGGTCACACCTCGGCATAAAATAAAAAAAATGAACTTAACACAATAAATTATAAATGAATTTATACAAAAAACAAAAACGAAAAAAAAATGCTTTATTATAAAATGTAAGTATATAGCCTCAGTGAACACGCAGTTTATTACAAATTGAAATTCTGTCAACGGGCAAATTTATATCAGTTATACCAGTGATACAGTGATCATAAACATGTTTATTTATGAAATTCAATTTGAAGTAATAAGTGAGTTCAGATGTTAATTTATTTCTTATTTTATTAAAACAAATTATAAATCATTTAAGCGGGTACTTTAAATTCAAGACGTGATACACGATACCTTAGCATATTATACCTACATATAAATATACAATGAAACGTTAGGTAATATTCATAAAATATCACATTGCGGAAAATTTAAGGTAAAATAGTTTTTAATCAGCATCAGGGACGGGCTTTGATTAATCAAAAGAAAATAAGGGCCAGTAGCTTCAAACTATAATAGTTGTATTTTTAATTAAATATAATGTAGTTCTTTTGTTCTTTATTTAATCGGAATAGCCTAACACGATAGATACAATCTCTTTTTTTTTTTTGTACCTAGCGAAAGTTTTATATACATTATTCAAATTTGTGTGCTACTTTATAATGTAGAGTATATAACAAATTGTAATAGGCTATGTTTTTTATTTGAGATATTCAGCTAACTAACGATTATGACTTATCATTAGACAGCTGTTATAAAAATTATCAAAAAACACTGATTGTTTGCCAATGACAGGTGAGTGAGCACTAAAAATAAAATGCACGACTGGGTCGCATGAACTTGCTCTTATGTGCGATCACACTGAGGTTTTAAAGTCTTGATAATTTTAAAAACTTTTCATCTGATAAAAAAAATTTATTAGTTATTGGAACCTATATTTTATGCCACCTGCCAAAAATATAGCCTAGTTTAAGGAAGTATTATGGGAGTACATAAATATGAACAATATAGCATCGTGCTGTCTTGCACTTCGCACATATGTTTGGAAGTCACAGTTTAGACTGAAAAAAATGTTAAAAAATTAATAAAATTAGAAATGAATTGATAGCAAAAATATATGAAATTGATTTGACACCAACGCAATGTACACCAAGTGCATTTCTTACACAAATTTCAATTTCTGAGAAAAAAATTTTAAAAATCGTTGAAGCGCTTTTTTAAAAAAAAAATATTTTTCTCTATACCTAATAACCCTAATATGTATCTATGTATATAAAATTTTGAATATATTTTTAAGAAAAAAAATTGGAATGCCAATTAGTTTTGAAAACAAATCATTCACGAAATATAGAAATATCGAATTATCAAAAAAAAATTTTTAAAATTTTTTTAAAAATCCAAAATTTGATTTTTTGAAAATATTGATAAGCAATATTATTCAAACTTATAAGTAGCTTTTGTGTGAAAAATGTCATTAAAATTATTTCAACAGATAATGAGATAGTCGAAAACCCAAGAAATGTTTCTATGAGAGATATCATTTTTAAACGATAGATACATTTTTTTTTTCAATAATATGGTAGATCGTTCCGATATTAGTTCACACAAACATTTTAATCAAAATCTTAGGAGCCGTTTTAGGGAAAAATGATATTTTCAATAGCGGTTATTAAAAATTTGTCTGGAGGTACCGTTATTTTTGATTATAAGAAAAAATTGTATTTAAAATCTGCTAGGTAATGTCAAAAAACTACTGGGTGCTAAGTTTAATAAAAATCGACCAAGTCGTTTTCGTTCTCAAAAAAAAATAACTTTTTTTTTTTTTAAATCCAAAAAAAAAAATTTTTTGAAAATTTTGGTACACAATATTTTTAAAATTAATATAATCATTCTCTATAAAAAAAATTGATCAAAATCAGTTGAACCGTTTTTGAGTAAGTCGAATTTTTTTTTTTATAGAATAGTAGCATTTTTCTAAAAAAAAATAAATAAAATTTTCATTAATTACTTAAAACAATTGTGCGACAAGTACCTACCGTTATTTTTGGTCAAAGAATATCGATAGACATACAGAAAGATAGACTGACGGGCAAAATTGCGGGAGCCACTTTTTTCGATTTCGCTATTATCGTAATGTCAAGTTTTATCAAAATCTCGAATTAGTTTTTTTTTACGAATCCATAACATTTCATGTAGGTACAGTGAAAGCTCTAATAGGCAGACACTGATGGTCCCCCAATTTTTGTTCGTTTAAAGGAAAGTAATAGAAAAAATAGAAAAAGAAAGGACATCACTCAAAAAATGTCAATCTGAGAGGAAATCTTCTGTTTAGTGTTTATTAATTTAGTTACTCGGGTCTCGGGAAATCTCCTAAAATGCTTTCAATATAACATCGCTCTGTCATTTTATTAGATTTTCGCGTCCGGCTCCGGAGATTTTCTTTGCATTTGCTAGCGTATTAAAAATAAAACAGAAAGTATTCTGAAAACGGACCTTCCGTTTATTCTGTTTTATTTGTTGATAACAAATAATTCCAAACTAAAATTATGTGTCCGCTTATGGGAGATTTTCTATTTAAAATGAGCACGAAGAAGTTTCCGCGTCCGTTTATGAGAGTGTCCGTTTATATAGGAAAGCAATTTGTATGAAAAATTTGAAAAAGAAGTTTGTTCCCGTAAATGTGTCCGTTTAAGGGAATTGTCCGCTTATTGGAACTGTCCGCAAGTAGAACTTTCACTGTAGTATCTACCTACTATGAATAATATTATCGCAAATAAAAATTGTGGGTATTTTTTTTTTTTTTTTGAAATTGCAACGAATATATTGCTCTTACAAAAAAAATTGCTTTTTTTAAACACCGCCGCAATATTTGTATATAAACAGTATTCTATAGTGAAATAGAACCATGTTCTCTTGAAACAATTCAACCGTTTTGAACTCGTACTTCTATAGGCAATCACAGTTTTCTTTTAAGGCCATTTTCGAGGTATAACTGTTAAGTCAATACTTTCTTTAGCCGTACTACACGAATGTAAAATGCCACAAAATCTTAAAAAAAAAAACAGTTAATAAGAAATTTAATGTCAAACGAGATGAGTGTAATAACGAAACTCTTTTGGTCTTATTTATAAACGGTGTCTAACTTTAGACAACTGTTCAACTTTGAAAAATGAGTTCAAAAACTTTGTTTAATGTTGTCTTATAGCTGCCTAACTTAGATACAAGAGTAGATTGTTCTAATCGTGAATAATGTGATATTTATTTCTATTAAATAAAGTATTTTTCCACCAATTTGAAAATAGTTAGACAATGTCTAAGTAGACAAAAATCTAATAACTATTACTGTTTTGTGTCCAGTGGAAAATTTTGTATACCTGATTCGTTTTGGAGAAAAGTTTAGTCTTAAACCTTTGGAACTCCAATATCGTTTAAACACAAAACTGAATTTTTTATGACTTAATTATTCTCAAAGTGTGATGTATATTTTTGGATAGCAAATTTATTATCAGAACTTACTATCAAAGAAAAAGTCCTTATTTGAGTTTATGGCGTGAAGTTGCTTATAAAAAATAAAAATGCTGTTTTCGTAGAAAAGGCATACATATACATCAAATCAATAGTTATCTTATCATAAATCGGATCGTATTATTTAAACAAAAATGGTTATGAATTCACACGAAGAAGAATGGATTAGTGATTTTTATCATCACAATATACAACTTGTTTATTATTTTATAAATTAATAGGAAAATACTCAAGGGACTCTTACAAATATAGAAGCTCTTAACCAACAAATTGCATAGCTAATAAAGATATCCAATAAAGAATAAATAATGCCATATCGACCAAACTTGATATTCTTTCTTAATCCTAACTCACTTTAGGCACGCGTGATGGACATAAGGGATTTCAAACCACCAAAGAAGCTTTACTATATTTATCTCTTATATGCGATCAGCATCAGAGTGATCTAGAATAGTAATGTTGGTCTTTAGACTCTCTAGAGATCTCAGCACAGTCCCTAATTAAAATACTTCGTTGGTAGTCTTCCTATATACATTTGATACATATATAAAAGGTAACTTCGTATCGCACTTTGTGATACGTGTGCAGATAGCAAATTTTCTTCGATTCGTCTATATCCCATCAGCGATAGAGCAATTAATATGACACCGAGCGAGACCACAAGTCCGAGTCTCCTCATCAGGTAGCTCACATCAGAGCAGCAGGCAGACAGACAAAAAAAAACTAACCCTTCCACTTTTATGCGCGTACTTTCCACGTAGCTTTATAATCGAAAAGGAAATCGTTGGCCAATTCTATACCGTATTACCATAAAGAGTTGTCATAGGTCTTTAAACGCTGCCACTTTTGCTACATAACTTGGTCACTATAATAATACTCTGGCTGACTCCAGCCACCAACTGTGGCTCATATAATATTGGCTTCCTGTCGATCGTCGGTTCGGTTTGGTGGTAGTAGAGCTAGCGCGTTTTTTTTTAAGTCTTTTTGTTTACTCCAGTTATTACTTATATTGATTTTGCTGACTGCTGGCACTTTTGCGCTGGTTGCCCAGTGCTCCAGCTATGGTATAACTATACAGGCTCCACATGCAATCCAAGATCTGGAAAATTTCCATGGTGATTGTATCTTATGAGTCGATGATGGCTGGCTGATGCCGGAGATGTGGTGGACGGACGCAAGGACAAGAAGCAGTCACCGCGAGCAAACAGCATGGCCATTGATCAATCAACTTTGGGCATACGCAATTTATTTCTCGTTAAGAACGGGAGCACGCATCTGAAAAGCTTCAATTGTTTATTTTTCCCTCAGTTTCAGTTTCAGCCTTAGCCTTATAGCCTGTTGCATATAAAGTCTTTGGCTTTGGGTCTTAACTCCTTTTTGCTTGGGTTTTTAGTTCGTGTTATTGTTGTTGTTATTGCTTGCTGTTGCTTGCTGTGTTATTGTTGGTTTGTCATTCTTTTTGAATTGAAATAATGAGCTCTTGTTCTGTCAATAATAATTGATGCATAATTTAATTTGAATGAAGCTATTGTCAAAAGAAGACTTAACCTGTTTTTATGTTTGAATGTTTTTTTTTTTTAAATTATATTGAAAAGGAAAAAAAATACATATTATATTTGTTTTATTAACATTCGAGTCTAAAATTAAAAGAAAAAAAGATATAAAATGCCAATTAATTCACTATTTCGCGGAGCAGGGTCATAAGTCCACAGGCCAAAAGTTCACAATGGACTTTTGACCCACTGGGATGGGTTTCAAGCCTACAAATCAATTTTGGACTTATTATCACCCATTATGATCCATAAGTTTACAAAACAGTGAGTCAATATTTCATAATTTTAGAATGGAAGTGGATCATAAGTCCACAAATATTTTTTGGAATTTTTTTAAAATTACCCAAGGTACTGTTTATAAATTAAAATATTGAAATTGCTGCTGCTTGCCTGACGACATACCCTAAGCGCTGCAACGAAGTTACGTTA
Source organism: Epistrophe eligans (assembly GCA_951394125.1). NCBI lineage: Eukaryota > Metazoa > Arthropoda > Insecta > Diptera > Syrphidae > Epistrophe > Epistrophe eligans. The sequence continues at coordinate 13,487,669 of OX596030.1, forward strand.
CCCCCCTTGGAAGCCGCGAAGCGGCCAGGCAATGTACACTTTTGTCCAAGAAAACTGTTGAAATTGGCGCCTGCCTGGCGGCTGATTGAGTTATGTAGATAGATAGATATTTTTTTATTTTCATAAATAGTTTTATAATAAATCAAATCAACGAAGTTGCGTGAGCGGTACAGTGGCCCTCAAAAAGTGAGTTAAAATCCTTATAACCCGCGTGAAGCGAGCCACCCTATATGTACTGATTTTCCAAAAAACGTCGGGCACATAAACCTTCAGCGATTGTTTGGGATTTACGCAAAAAATATTATTTCCTATTGAACCAAACCACAATTAGAAATCCACAATTGATGGGCCAGAAGTCCACATGAATTTACTGTGGACTTATGTCCCAATATAAGGTGGACTAGAAAGCCACAATATTTTTGTGGACATTTAACCCACCTGGGTCAAAAATCCGGTATGGACTTTTGGCCTGTGGACTTATAACACTGCGCCTAAAAAGTCACAACAGATTTGTGGACTTTTAACCCACTTAAGTGGGTAAAAAATCCATTAGAGACTTTTGGCTTGTGAATTTATGTCCCTGCGCTTATTTATATATGTAGTGACTTTATGGTTGTTTTTATTTAAATATTTTTTCTAATTGTTTTTATTTAATTTTTTTTTTAATTATTATTGTTAAACCTTAAACCTTTTGAGATTAAAAAAAAACTCTGTTTACAAAAACAAAAGTTTTTAAATTTTTCAAAGACGCCCCAAATATAATTCTTGGGAAATTAATTGGTTGAACTATAATGCTATTACGTTGAAATTTGCCCCCTCCCCCCCCATCCCATTTAATAAAGGTACTAAAAAAATGCATCAATTCCAACGCCCCAAAGCCCAAGTATCTAAGTTATACCATTGCAGTAATGCAGTAAAATTTCGAAATAATATTATGAACATGAGATGTAGGTATAGGTAAAGCTAGGAAGTAAAATGTTCCTTCTCACGCTCTCATTGCCTTTATTCGGTGTTGGCTGATTAATCTCCGCACCTATTTTAACAATAAAAATAATTTTAGGTGTGAATATGTTGACTGCATTTATATTATATCTTGCTCGAACACAAACAAACAAAATTGCAATTTTTCAAATTAAAGCGTATACCATATGTGTGTAGTGCGCTATAAATATACACTCACATTACAATCCAATCCAAGAGATGTTTTGACATCAAATAGACACTTCAATCCATTACGATTGACTTTTTCCTTTGCCTGGAGACCCTGGATATATACCTCTTCTAGCACACATGCCTCCTTCTCCTATTATTAATAGATATAGATATATAGCCAAGCTTTAGCTTTTATTCCTCTATATATATGTGCAACGATCAAAAGATTAGTGTTTGGTTTGTGAACAATTTTATAGATACTTTGAGTCAACCATAATTGGTAGGGTAGGGATATATAGGTTTCTTAAAAAGTATGACGACTAAAAGCTTTTCCACACATGCAATGTGCTATTTTAAAAATACTTATATACGATCTGAAATGGCGAATTCGCCTGCAATATCATCGTTACCAATATTTATGATGATTTCACGATTTCACCGTCTGATTATACGAATTACAGAAGTGATAAATGAATTGGGTGAATTAAAATTGTATACAATGTCCAGTCAACTGAAGAATATTGTTTGTCTGATGTGATGTAGGTTAACGATGGATACCTGAAGGTATAGTTTATAGTATAATCAGCAAAGTAGAGTTGTAATGGGTCATTCATTTCGTGGTTTCAAGTTGGTAACGCTAGAATTTGACACCTGTCAAACTCAGCTGTCATTTGAAGTGTCATAATATTAGTGGAATGTTTGCCATTTACGATAATGGATCGCTTAACAGTCGAATAACGCGTTAAAATTATTAAAACTTACTACATAAGTGGTAATTCAAACGTAGACACTTTTCGTGCATTATAGATACGCGATGATTATGGCAAAGTCCAAACTTTACAATGAAATAAATTTTTTTATCAAAAATGTATCGCTGTGTGTTTTATTTAGCTTTACTTTCCAAACCGAACAATGAATGACCCTTTACAAGTGTTTCCAGAGACGGTCCTAATTCTAAAAAAATTTTAAAACAATACCAAAGTGGATATCATTTTCAGTTACGATTATGATATAAAGAAATCGTCGTATTTTCACCCAATGGTACGCCTTTTTTTTAATATGTTAATGTTACTATTACCAAAAAAATATAGGCATAGAAAATATTCGACGTAACTTTTCAGTCATAATATAATCTAAAGGAAATTTTTACCAAAATTATGATTTCGCAGATCGCTTCCATACAAGATTCTCCCCAAAACATATAGGCTATCATTTTATTCGAGAGGCACCTACACAAATCCTACTTAAAAACCATTTTGTTCTTACTGTACCTATCCGTCAAAATTTACCATTTTCGAGGTAAAGTTTTAAAGATTCTCAATTTCTGCAGAAGCTGCATGATTGAGGAAGAGGAGGAAGGAATTCCACACCTTCTTTGAACTTCCTGAACGTTCTGCTTTATCATAAAGAAGTAGACTCCATTTGGGAGGCTTCTACTACAACGATCCCAGAGATCTAGAAAATACTGCAGTTAGCAATCTTACACGCTTCAGAAGGAGTTCGAAATGGTTTGACGAGTAGCTTTCTTAAATTCAGGGGCCAATAACTGGTCTAAGTGAATTGAGTTTCAGCCGGCAGCCACTTCTACCTAACCTAACTCAATCGATATGAGTGCCGCTAGTTTTTCAGGAATATCTCCCAAATTGTTAGTTGTACAGAAAAAATGTTAAAGATTAATGTGTAGCTTAGAAAATTATCTACAAAAAACATCTTTATCTTTATATATTTTTTTTCTATATAATGTGGTGGCTTAGTTAAAAAATTGTCCATCTCTGGAAGAAGCTTTAAATTTAGCTCATTGTTGGTACATTATTTTAACATGATTTTTAGATACTGGACTATTTTATATGTCCACCCATTTAGGTGAAGGGGCAAATTAAAAAAAAATTTACATAACATAGAAAATTCATATTACAGAACAATGGCAACACTTACTTTTTTTAAAGCAGGAATTCTCTATTAAATTATGTTTTTAAATTAAATAATTGTAGTGCTTAGTTTTTGAACAAATTGTAGAATTTTGAAAATAAAATTCAAAAAAAAAAAATTTAGCTAATATTTGGAAAGAAAAATGGAAGCACGAAATTTCTAAAAATAAACTCTCACCAACCTTGTAGCTGAATTTAAATAATTAAAAGAAGGCATTACATTTCTCCTGGGGAAATATTCAATGAAATATTCAGCAAAAATTGGAGGCTAACATAAGTCGACAGTAAATTTATGGAGTGTATATCAGGGTCCTGTTGGGATCCTAGACAATCATATCGGTTACATCCACAGGGATTAAAAAGCAACTCTTCCTTCCAAATTCCTCTTCAAACAATTTCTAATTGTTTATCTATATCTATCGTGACCTTTTTTTTTCTAGACTGGTTGTGTATATAAGCTGCGTATAAGCTTCTACCCTTAGGTGGCAGACACAAATATACGAGTCTCTTAGAATAACATGCCTTTAAGCTTATTAATCATAAGCTGACATAGAATATCATATTTAAATAATTGCATGACTTGACTATAAAAAAAAAAAAAAACAACAACAACGCCAACATGAGACAGGTTGAAAGAAAAAAGAGCTGATGGTGGCTAATAGACAAAACATAATTATATCATAGACATTCATTTGGTACGTTGAACAAAAGCTCATTTTTCCAGACATCCAAGCAGATCCGATTACGTGAACATATTTTAATTACCCATGTTTCTTTATTAATATGAACTGACTATATAGATGAGAAGGCTTGAAGAACATACATACATATCATGCATAAAAGGTGTAGAGCTAAGTTACTGTTGCTGCTGATGATAATACGCTTAGGGCAAGTTTTAAAATAATCCTCTTAAAAGGGGGTTAATTATTGTTGACGTTGTTTCTTAATTATTATTCGTCTTCTTTTGTAAGACTTTTGGTGTTAAATTACCAAGTTCAGTGTTATAACAATTTCAAAGGCATTTTAAAATTAGGTATGAATTTATGAGATGGAAAATAAAAATAAAGAAAAAAAGAGTTGAGAGATTATGGACAGGGATGAAAAATCAAAGTGTTGATGTTATTGCTATATATTTGTAGATAATTAGGTTAATTATAGAACCATTAGTGTTGAACTTGATATAACTTTTGGTATTAAATATTTTTTTTTTAACGCCATCATCTGTTGCATTTTAAAATTTGAAATACAGTCGCTGTACCTGATATCATGCGAAACACCCTTGAAAGAGTCCGTCTTTGTGAGAATATAGCTGGTGCACATTTGACAGAATATATATAACATTCTGCAACTAAATTTATAAAAAAAATCTTCATGTAGGTAAGTCTACTATATTTTACTTATGAAATAAAATTATTAAAAAACAAATCTTAGATTGATTTTGCTCCTTTTTTGTCGATATAAAAAAAATAGTCCCGAAAATTTGGAAAATTTGGGAATTATTGAAAGTGCTTTTCTTCATATGATTTTTGTAGGTATATATGAACTCGAGACCATTACTCTCGATTCATATGCTCGATTTTAAAATTTTTTGATTCATTTCCATTATCCTTTAAGTGAATTTAGTACAATCCGCCCATTGACATGCCTACTTCCAAAAGCCTACTTTTATTTGAGTTTTCTCCTTATTTAACAATTTTGAATTTGAACTTTGCTTCGAACTTAAGAATGATAGATATATTAATTTGTATGGAAATCCGCCCACTTCCACACCTACTTTACTTTTAAGTGTATAAACGTTTGACCTTAATAGAAATTTACATACAATTTTGTAATTGTGCTCCCTCTTGCAAGTAAAGCATAACAAAAAAATTGATCCGCCATTTTTTAGTATTTATTAATGCAAAGTTTAAAAATTAATTTAAAAAAAAATCCACCCATTTTCGAAAAATCGATTTTCAAAAAATAATTTTGAAATTTTTTTTTAAAAATTATTAGATTAGGTATTATTTTAATTAGAAGCTAATGTGTAAAAAATTTCACTAAAATCGGTTCAACAAATAATGAGATGAAGAATAATGGTTCTATGAGATACCTCATTTTTAATCGATAAACACAATTTTTTCCATAGATCATACTGATGTTAGCTAGCTCGCTTAAAAAATTTTATCAAAATCATAGGAGCCATTTTTGATTTTTGAGAAGTATGAGATTTTTCTTACCGGTTTTTAAACACTTGTATTGGAGGTACCTTCCATTATTTTTGATCATAAAAAAAAATCGACTCATCCGTTTCGAGTTATTAAGTTCTCAAAAAAAGTTAAAAAAAAAATGAAAATTTTCATATACAGTAGAATCTCGGAAAGATGAACGATTCTACAAGATGAACGGTTCTCAAGATGAACAGTTCGGAAAGATGAATGAAAAAAGATGAACGCTTATTCAACTCAATGTTTTACTTTTTCTTTCTCTTTAGTTTCTCGTATTATATTTATGTAACGTTATTCAGTTTTGTGAACGGTATTTTCAGACTTGTTTTAACTTATTGTGTAAATTATATTTAATGTTTTTAATTATAACTATATCCTCTTTCTCAACCAAATGTTGATGCTCGAAAAGATGAATAATTTAAAAGGATGAACGGGCCCTGTTTTATATCTGTTCATCTTTTCGAGATTCTACTGTACAATACTTGTGAAACTTTTTGAAAGATTTTCCATAAAAAAAAAAAAAAATTGGTTAAAATCAGTTGAGCCGTTTTGAGAATATCGAAAATCAAAAAAAAAATGAGAGGCACCATTTATTACCATTTTTCCGATAAAGTGGTAGCCTTTTAATAAAAAAAATTACTGAATTTTGGACCTTGAGCTCCTATATAATTTTTTTTAATTTTTTACTGGGTCTATTTGGAAAAAAGAAAAAAAGAGACTTAAAACGGTCTTATTTTTTTTTAATTCATAAAAATGAGTTAACCTTTAATGAGGTTAAATCCTCTCCCCATTTGAAATTATATGCGTTTACTTCGAACCTTGAAAAACTTTTACCATTTTTATTGATTTTGTTATTTTTTTTTTGATATTTTTGTAATTATTGAAACTATATTTGAACTTTTTTGACCAATTAATAACTTTTTTTTAAATTACTGTGCCCTAATAGTCAAGGCCTTGCCAAAATAAATTGAAATACCTACATGAGGCGGTCGAAAATGGTTCAAAGTCATTATTAAAATATTATTGTTTTTGAAATAATAATAATTTAAACAATTTAAATAATTTAATTAAATATATTTAACGTCAAAATACCGTTTCAACATTTCCTCATTTTATTTGTTTCTCTTATTAAGTCTATATAGAAGGTTAAGGGATTTTTATCTGAATAACAATTCACTTATTAGACTTAAGAAACTACTTCATTAAAGATCCATTCAAAATTCAAATACTATAAAATTTTTATTCGAATTTCTCATAAAATACATTAAAAAAAAAAAAATATTACCTGACTTTTAACACATATTTGTCATTTTCTCATAAAACTGGCTTGTGATTTACCACCGTCAAAATTTCAAATACATACTCAAAATAGATTAAAAAAAAATAACCAGAAATAACAATATTTTCCAACATGTGCCAACATCTATCACTGGCAATGTTTACAAATATTTTCTCACTTTCAATAAATATCTTTCAAAATTAAAATGATTTTTCCTCAGCAAAAAAAAAAAAAAAAAAAAAAAAAACTAAATAGTAAATTAAACGCCGCCTGTTCATATTAATATGTCATTAAATAAAAAAAAAAAATAAGAATAATATTTCCCCACACAAAGAAAAACCACAGGAATTTAAATAGTCACATTTTGTCTTAAGTGCTGCTTAATATATATAACGGCAAGCACCATCAAATGACGTCTATATGATTTTTCAATAACTCAAAAACCGCTTCAAAGCCATTCAGATTAAATGAATATCTCGAAAACACACGCAGAACCCGTCCCGCATTAAGACTCAACACATTCATTATAAAGGCATTAGCAATGTCAGCTTACTTATGATTTACATTATTATTTAGCTGGACAAATTAATATATCGAGATGAGTATAGGTTTTGAAAAGTTGCCAGAGGAAGAAGTTATGATACATTTTATAGATCACAGGGCTAATAGACTATATCTGCAAAGGCAGGGTATTTTTTTTTTTTTTTTGATATATTTATGATTATGATGGACTTGGTTATAAAGGTATACTCCTGCTAAAAATTTCTGACAAATGTCAATGAGTTAATGGGACAGTCGCTGCCATAAGTGAATGCGTATTGGGCTTTGGCGTGGCATGGCAATATTAATTTGATGGGTTTATAATTTATATGTTTTATTTAGATAAAATGAAAGGTAAAATAAAGAAAATGAAAAAATAAAAAAATAAAAAAAACTGAAACGATATTTAATCATGCACAAGCTAAATACATAGTCGAAGTCATCCTTTAATGGTTCTCATTCTAAATAGCACCCACGTCTGCCACGTCACCACGTAGAGAAAATTTGTTTTTAATTGGCGCCGCTATAAAATTAATTTTTTTCTATTTGAAAATCAATAAACATTCGTTGCAACGAGTTTTTGTACAAATTTATGATTGTTTCTGCTTGTTGTGTAGTCACGATTTGTAGGTAAGGTATAATGTTTTTCTTTTTTTTTTTTGTAAGAATTATAAATATGTACATAAAATCTCTTGAACTGACAAATAGTATATGATTCCCGCGAGGTGGACTTGGTAGGCGCCATACAATAAAAAATCACTTGTTTCAGAGAATACGATTTAAAAAAAATTTCTTAGTTTTATTTTATTTTGTTGGTGTAAAAGTCTTGCGAGTACCTACAGTCGACTCCACATTTATCGGAAACGGGAATGGTCACATTTCTTTTTTTCTTTATTTCTGACATGAGATATATTTATCTGAGCGAAGATCGATCGATGAGAAGCATTTCTATACCTAGGTAATTTTTTTATGGACAGAATTTCTACCTTTAAGAGTAAAAGAATAAAGTAGTTGATAATTTATTATTGTGCTCCCAAAGTTGACAGAGGTCAGCCAAAGTTATTAAGTTCTTATAAGTGGACGTATTCAGTTAAAAAAAAATAAAATTTAGACATTATTCATAACTTCAATTATTTTATTTCGGTTAAGCTGAGTTTTTTGCAGCCAACATTTTTTTACACCTGCACACCTGGAAATTTTTAAGTTTAAATTTTAAAGGAAACAAAAGTAGAAGGGCTGGGAAGGGGTGCAAAGCAAGGTCTAGCCGAAAGACTAACAGTCGTATTTTTTTAGATTTTTATCTACTTAGACACTTTCCATCTATTTTCAAATCGGTTGAAATATTCGTTATTTAATAAAAATAAATTTCACATTATTCACGGTTAAGACAAACTACTCTTGTGTCTAAGTTAGGCAGCTATAAGACAACAATAAACAAGGTTTTTCAACACATTTTCCAAAGTTGGACAGTTGTCTAAAGTAAGACAATGTTTATAAATAAGACCATAAGATTTCAACGACTAAGTTAAGTTTGTGATATAAAATGGATGAACTTCACCAAAAATGCAAAAATTTATAAATTCGAGGATAAATTATCACTGCTTTGCACATTGGTGCCTTATTTTGAATTTTGTAGAAAAAATTTATTTCACAATTCTTGGCAATAATTATTGAGATTTGGTACACTATGATTTTGGAAAGCTGAATTTGTGCCTGTTTAAAATTTGAGCTTCAAAATGTAGGTCAGAATTTGGTACAAAATTTCAAATAAAAATAAAAATTCTTTGTGTAATTGATTAATTTATTCAAATTTTGGTCTGAAATGTCTTAAAATATAATTCATATGAAAGTTATTTCAATGCCGTTGTGTATCAAATTTATAAAATTAAGTAAAAAATGTTGCAAAAAAAATTATTTTTTTGATGAAGAATGATTTCCAGTTTTGTTTTTTTTGCTGCTGTTCAAAATTTTTAATCTGAACACAAATTCAAATTTAGTGACCAAAGATAATAAAATTATTTTTAATATTTTAGAAAATTTAAAGTTATAGAAATTTTGGCTTGCATTTTTCAATAGACAAAAATGTCAAATTTCTTTCATAATTTGATCAGAAAATCATTTTTAATAAGAAAAAAATATCAAAAATGAATTCCAATCCTTTTGAAAACATGTCGCAACATTTTGGACTTGTTTTTCAAAATTTGGTACCTACATAAATATATTGCAATGATTTTTATATGAAAGTACCTATATATGTAGATAAGTATACTTAAATATGTTCATACAATTACTTTTTTAATGATATCATCCAAACAAAAATTTCACTTAATTTCTGACTTATAGAGAATGACTGTTTATAATTTTGGAATTTCCTATCATGACCAAAATTTTGATGCTCCCAATTTGAAGAGGTAAACATAGACAGTGACACTCAGTTTAACGTCGCTAAATCATAATTCTCCTCAAGATCATTTTTGACTTTATACTATCTAAATTTAGTACAAACATAACTGCATTGATATCATTTTCATATGAATTATTATATTTTAAGACATTTCAGACCTAAATTCGTCTTAATTCTTGATTTAAATATTTTTTTTTAAATTTTGTACCAAATTCTGAGCTAAATTTTAAACCCCAAATAATTGAACAGGTACAAAAATTCAACTTTCCAAAGTCATTAAGTGTACCAAACTTCATAATAATTTTACACAAGTAATTTTTGTCTATACCGACACGCCTATATTTAATAAAAAAATGTTTTTTTCAACCCCTTCTTTATTTTTGTATTTATATGCAAAAAATCTTAGTTAAACAATTAAACCATTTTCGATGAAACTCGAAACTGCACGTAAAACTGGAAAAACTTGTTTTTTCAGGCCCAGCTTTAACCCATGCTCTTAGTCAGTAATTTTCTTTTATTTCTATTCCACTATAAGAAAAAAATCCAACCCAAATTTGATTGAAAAATAATATCCAAATTGAAATAAAGCTTATATCTGATTCCATGGAAAGACCTTGAGTTAAAAAAAAATCTATTTAAGCAATTTATCTTAATAACAAAAAAAAGAACTAAAAAAATGACATCAACAAAATATGAAACGCAAAAAGCTTTTCTATTATCTTTATAACACTGCCCAGTGCCCATCATCTTGCGTCGTCGTCGTCATCATTTTCAAAGTCCACACCGTGATAAATGAAAATAAGACCCTTACTATCAAGCTACCACTCATAGATATACTTACACAATATTAAATTTAATGGAAATAGATGCTTCTTCTAGGGCAGCAGGACATTTCATGTCCATATTCTTTTATACTTATATATATACCTTTATAAAAAGTAAAACAGCAACAAGAAAAAAAAAATAAAATATTTAACTTTATGAATGACCTTTTGTCCACAGAAGATCCAGAGGGTGAGTTTACGAGAGTTTTGTTTTATATCGTAGCTCATTATTTATTATTATATCTCTGACGCATCGTATATACCTTATACCTTCCTACCCATCGCCATCAAGTCATATGAAATAACTTTTTATTTTTCTTAAAACAAAGATGAGAGCTATAAGACGTCGTCGTCGTTATACTCCCATCACCATCTCTTAAGGTTCCATTGACAAAGCGTAAAAAACGACATGTGGTCAATAAATATAAGTTTCTGTGTGCATTAATTAATTACCACAGATTATTTTTGTGATGACTGAATCACGTCTCTCTGTGCGACTATAAAATGATGAGTTCGTCATCTATGGCACGTTGCATCTCAGGGGGTCGTCCTTATTAAAATCAATGAAATCGATGCTTAAGAATCATTTTTATGTGAACATACATACTCGTATCGTACCTCTAAGAGAGTGTCCTTCTCTTTAAAATATATTTAAGTGCCCCGTGTGTTTTGTATTATGCCAATTAATTGGCAAAATAATTTTTAATTTGTCATGAAAAAAAAAAAAAAATTTTTTTGACGACAAACAAAAAATAAGTCATGTCGCGTTTATGAAGGTATAATTACATTTAAGTCAGGGGCGACCTCCACTCTCTGCATGCATGATGCATATAATCATCGATAAAGACCACCAGGTTGCGAGGTATAATGTCCTTTAAACTTTGTGTCGAGTAGAATTATATATTAAATTATGCTATGGCCTTGGAGATAAAAAATCATTTAGGTTCCTTTTTTTTGTTTTAATTTTGTTCTCATGAGTCAAGGTTTTCTTTTTTATCGAAGTCATAAATCAATTGGGAACAATTTTTGTTATAAAATGAAGAATGTCATTAAATAAGTTATTGATTTTTTAACTTATTATTTTTTTATTAGTTTGTTTGTTTGAAAAATCAATAAAAATAAAATCAATTTAAGAATTATAACTTCCGTGTATCTCTGAGTCTGAAACAAAAGAATGCAGTTTAATTGATTTTATAAAAATAGGTAGGTATTAAAAATAAAAGAAATCCCATAATATCGTTTGACTTAAGGATTACATTGGAACCAGTTGTGCATGAGCCCTCAAAGCAATGGGCAATGGGCATCATGCATTCTAAAACTTGATAGGTCTAAAATTTTGTTAACATGTTAAGGCGGTTGAAGGGTTTTACTTATAATTATAATCGATTGAAGGAATCCATGATCGTTCCAGGGATTCATTATGAAGAGGTGGTTTGAGAATTTTCAAAATTAGGGGTGAAATCGGGTAAGGTGATAAGTTATTGTCGCATCTATCATAGTCACATTTGATTGTCATTGAGTTTTTCCGTCTGGGTAAGGTGATTCAATTTAATTCAAAAGATCCAATGATATTTGTCAAAAACATGGTTGCCATAGTGAATTTTTCAAATATTTTAAATAATCTATCGAAATAATAAAACGAAAATGAAGTCTTCTTTGAATATTTTCTTCATCTTCTGGAAAGTATAAAGGAGACTTTTTTTCTCACTGGAATGTTTATTTTTGTTTATATAAATGGTTAAAAAAAGAACTCAGAAAAAGTTGTACAATATTTATATGCTGGTGGTAACTCTAGTCGTTCTGCCGCAGAAACGTCAAATTTGTTGGAAATGACAATAACATTTTTTTGTGAAAAATCTTTTAAGCTATCAATTTTGATTTCATCTCACACAGAATGAATTGGTTGACTTTGACTCTCACTTATCGGAAATCACCTTACACGATTTCACCCCAGATTCTTAGGTTCTACAGGGTCTTTCTTTAAGTTAAGCGCTTCCTATCTTTAAATTTAAGTAAAACAAAGTGTGTATGAGATATTATCGACATTTTTTATTCATTTGAAAGGCCTATCGATTCCATTATTTATGGAATATAAAATCGTTAAAATATCCACCACGGCTTCTCTGGATGGCGCCCAACTGAAATGTCGAATTTTCCTTGAGTCTTGCTCATAAATCAGGCTCAATTTGACCAAGGGCATGTGTTAAGTTAGCTTTGAGAGCCGCTGTGATTTGTGGATTATTCGCATAGACCTGTGACTTCAGAAGACTCCACAAGAAAAAGTCTAATGGGTCCTAATCTTACGATCTCGGTGGCCAGTTCACATCACCTCTACGTGACGACCAGAACATGCCCTTGAAAAGCTTGTGCGGAATATCTAATGTGGCATGAGCTGTGTGGGACGTAGCGCCGCCACCTTCCTGATGTTGAAACAACATATCTTTGGTGTCCATATCATTCAATCCAAGCCAAAAGAAGTTAGAAGTCATCGATCTATAGTGCTCGCCGTTGACGGTGATGGTCTGACCAACGTCGTTCTCAAAGAAATGAGGATCGCTAACGCCGCCGCCAATCCAAAATCCATACAAAACAGTGACTTTTTCGGCATGCATCGGACGCTTTTAGATTTAATGTGAATTGGTATCGTCCCAAATTCGACAATTTTCTTTGTGGACATACCCATTCACCACGAAATGGGCCTCATCGATGAAAAACTGCTCCATCATCAGAGCCAATTCAGCAAACAAACGTCGTTGTCTATGGTCGTTTACTTTCAGCTCCTGGGTCAGTTGAATATTTTCCGATTGCAGCGGTCCAAGTCACGACGCAAAATTCGCCACGTTGTGACTGCCTCGGATTCTACTGCATACTCTCACGGACAGCGGAGATGTTTTTGGCAGATCTTACGTTTCGTTAACGTACGGGAGCTACATGGCTGATCTTTTACTGAACCACTGGACTTAAATTTACCCTTTAACACACTGCGAATAGTCCTCTCGGTTAGGACGATTATGGTGACCGTAAAATTGGCGAAGCGAGTAGAACGTTGTCCGAACAGAATACCAATTTTGATAAAACAATTTAATCAATCGCACGTGTTGTTGTACGCTTTATCCATTTATTGTAATTTGGCAAAACAGGCTGAAGAATATGGCTCTGCTATCAACTGTCAAAGTTTAATAGTTTTTATTGGAAGACCATTTAGAAATATCCCAAAAAATCGTCTCTTCTATTTAAATTAAATTTCCCTTTCATGTGGTTTTTCATATTTATTTAGTCACATTTATTAGTCAATCTCAGCTCTTTAAACTTAGGTATAGGTACTTTAAGGAACTTTCTATTGAAGGTAACATAAAGGGTTAAAATGTATATAGGCACTCAACAATAAGACTTTGTAAGCTTATATGTATATAAGATTACTTTATACCCAATTCACACTCAAACACTTAAATGTCGAAAAATTCAACAACTGACATGCAACATGATTACCATCTCCCATCGAGGAGCATTTAACATTCCTCACAACCACTGGCCAATAATTATGTAAAATATTTTCTGCATGTGTACAGTGTCATCAGTGACATATTTCGCTGCAAGTTCTGCGCAGTGTTGTGAATCTCAGGTCTGTTGTCTGCACTGCAAGTAAAATATGTATAGAGGTACGCGAATCAAGTATAGGTACAGCTTATATACTTATACTTTTGCGCAATGTGCGCAGTAGCAAGTCACCTTTTGTGTAACTATACGATTCTTTACGGCAAATCCATTTTAGTCGTTCCCATTGCACCATCATCATCATCAATGCTCAACAAACAAACAAACAAACAGTCCTTGGGAATTCCAGAAAATTACAAAAATCCCAGAAACACTGAAAATAGCAAAGAATCAGACATTCGCGCAAAACACAAACAAACACACACACACACAATAGCAAATATCACAAACGAAGGGTGATGAAGCAAAGGAAACCGATCTCTCTCTCCCAACTCTCGCTATAAGCGAATCCTGATCCTTAAAACATAACACACAATGTACCTACTCATAGCATAGCTACTGGTTGCACTGTACTGCCACCCTCTTCTATAGTCCAGAACCCGCTCCCCTATATATATTATATGTATATATGTAGGTACCTTCAAGACCCCGTTCGAACGAAGAAATTACAAAAATTAGCAAAATTGAGTCTTGTCCGATGGACAGAAAACAAACAGCTCGGACAAACTGAACTATTACAAAACTATCGTCGTGCAACAAGGAGTGAAATTCATTTGAACACAAAACGACAAGACAATCGTCGTCGGTGCGGCGGCAACAACCACCACAACATCAACAAAAGTCTGGAACCAACCGACCGACGAGACGAGACCAACGACGCGATCTTCTTTTCCTATGGCATATCACTTTAGCTTTAAAAATGTTCAATCTTCTTATACGATTCTTTTTCTTCTTCGACCATAAAGTCACCAAGCAAAGCACCATAACTATATACCAGAGACACAGACATACCGACACCACATATAGACGACACCATCATCCACTGTATCCAGGAGCTATAATAAGTTTAGCTAGATTCTAGGTTGCAACTAGGTTTAGCGCATCAATTGCAATTGGAAGTGTTAGCCTGGTCGCATCTTTATTTCGTCTTTATTTAGCCCTTTTTATAAATGTATTTCTGTTGGACTCGGTCTTCTATTCCTGTGGGCAGATCAGCTAGCAATAGGTAATCCTTTTGGTAATAAACCTTCGTTTGCTGCCTGTAAATGGCTCCCGAGTGATATGTATGTATTTTTTTTTTTTTTTCGGGGGAACTACCACACTTTGTGGGGGCAAATGGACACAATCGGTGGATATGAATTAAATGATGAATATAGTCGTAAGTTCATGCTCTATTTAAGTTTGACTGTTTCCGAAATCTTATTCCACAAGTGAATAAGCCATGAGGCTAAAAGTTGCTCCAAGGGTTCTGATCTTGTACCTTATACCATCTTCTCAGAAACGTATCGAAGGCTACTTAAATTACAAATAGAAACATTAAAGATTTCAGAATTAATGATCGTCAAACTAATAAGTCGTTTAAAAAACTGGAAGGTTAAATGTTTAAATGGCTGCTTGTTGCCCCCTTAATTAATAAGTTTATTGAACACTAGAGTTGGGAGCTCTTATGAACGAGTGATGTTCAAAATTTATCGCCTTTCATCTTCAAGGTCTAAACTTTAAAGGGTAGTAGCCCGTGGCTTAATGGTTTATGAGTAGGACTGTTTTAGCGAAGGTATAGGGTTTGATTCCAAGCCTATATACCAAGTCACGGTGTCGCGGATTATTGCCTCTTTAGAAGGATTGATAAATCCTCCAAGAGTACCTATCTCCTGTCATGATAAAAGTGCGTCTCAACTTAGCCGTCCCCACATTTGGCAGAAAATTGTAGGTCCCCTTCATTCCTGCACACAGGTAAGTTTGCGTCTTCACTCGTCTTTCATTATTTTCAAGGTCTAATATTTAAGGGGTAGTAGTCCGTGGCTATATCCGTAGGACTGTTTCGTTGAAGGTCTAGGGTTCGATTCGAAGCCTTTGCCACGTCACGGATTGCTGGCTCTTGAGAAGAATTGACATATCCTCAAAGAGTATCTCGTTTGCTTCTCACCTTAATAGTTCAGATTTGGCAGAAAATTGTAGGTCCCCTCTATTCCTGTTAATAAAACGCACAGGAATGGTGCTTATTGACTCGTCTTTCATTATTTTCAAAATCTAAGTCTTAAGGGGGTAGTAAAATCCGTAAGACCGTTTCGTCGAAGGTTTATAGGTTCGATTAATCGATCCCAAGCCTCTGGGATAACTGCCTCTTAAGAGGAATTGACAAATCCTCCAAGAGTATCTCTTGTCAAAAAAAGTGCTTCTCACCTTAGCCGTTCGGATTTGGCAGAAAATCTCCATTTCTGCCAAAAAACGCACACAGGAATGCTTAAAAGTTATAAGTCACTAGGCTCTAGTTCTCTATACGAGCTGTCCCACCACCCAATTTAGATATTTATATTTTATCTTTAACCTTTAATAGTTTAGGTTCAGGCAGGGGCCCACCTTTAAAACTGATATCACTTTTCTCAAAACCAATACAATACCCATTGGAATCAAGTGTTAAAAAAAATGCAATAAACGATCGCCTGATGATCATCATAGTCGTCTAAACCCAAAAGATCCGCGCACAGTAGCTTGTGTTCGAGGGATTCTAGCACTAGTATTCCAGATAGGTGCATGGTCTTCTTGTTCTTCCGCTGCTCTGCTCCTGCTGCTGCTTCATACTGCTGTTGATTGGAAGTTCTCAAGTCAAGTCGGAATTTGTGTGAAAACAGTTGAAATGAGGCGCTTGCACCCGGTTGAGATTTTTGTTGTGTAAATGTTTCTGCAGAGTGCGCCGACGACGACGACGATGACTATGCGACAACAACAACGACCAAAGTCGACAAGCGCGATGTCCTGCGCAATCGCGCAATTCGTTAAATGGTTCGAAGTACTATTTGTTTTGTTTGTAAGTTTTTTTTTTTTAATGTTACCAATTTTTTGTTTCGTTACTATATTTGCTGCCATTTTAAATGGCGACAAACATGAGCACGAATAATCAGAAGATATATTTTTTTTTTTTTTAATTTTATTTTTCATTTGTTTGTTACACTTCGATTTGGGAGGGCTGCGCCAAAGCACACTTGGGTCATTGGGGTCCTAGTTGCGGTGGTGTTTCGTTGGGCGACCACGACTACGACGACGATCCAACGCAATGAATATATAAGGGATCATAGATCGAAATGGACATATTTTTGTTAGCCACTGGTGTTGGGGCTAGTTCTAAAATGGGTTTGGTTTTGTTGTTTGAATGGAATGAATCTTATGTTGTGGAATAAATTAATTGCAAATGAGAAATTTTTGTTTTTATTTTCACGTTAAAGGTATACTTATAGGTTCCTACTAAATAATAAGAGAGGTTAGGCTTACCAAAGAAATTCTATACAAAATAATTTCTCCAAACTAATTAACATACATAACTTAACATACATAGCTGCTTCATACTTAATTTATCAATTTTAAGAGAATATTGTTAAATAATATTTTTACGTCACTTCTTGTTGAAGAAAAGCTCTTTTCAAAAAGCAAAATATGTTCGCTGTCATAGTCATTGATAGTAAAAATGTTTAAGGTATAATTTACATAGAATGATGATGGATTTATATCGGCATTATATGGTATTTCCTAAAATCTACGTATACCTACAGGGAATCCCATAATCAATGGCCCATACTGAAACTGTTGATAGGCTAGGTCATGACCTTGTAAAATTTATAGTAATTAGTAGGTACAAAATGGTGCAGGAAATCAAAAATATTTTAATGTAGAAAACTGGCCTTACTATTATCCAATATTCTAGTAAAAGATCAACAGGGTGGCTTGAAACCTTGTTTGAAGTATAGGGATTAAGCGGGTTGACTGAACCGCATTTAAGAGAAAAAAAAATCACTTAAGCGGAGTCCGGATAAGTGAAAAAAATTTCACTTAAGCGAATTTAAAAACTTCATTAAGCGGAAATTTAAAGCTAGAAAAAATTTAATTCATCTTTTGAAGTCGCCTAGAAAAAAATTAAATAAAATACATACATAATAAATAGATAGATTAAATAAAATGGTTTTGACATATCAGAAATTCAAATGTCATTTTTGTGGTGAAAATGGTGGAGTTGGAAAATAAAAAAGAAGTGAAAGTGAAAGTGTTCAGCAAATTTTTTGTTCTGTTCTATTCAATTTTTGTTCGCTTAAGAGAGTTTTTTTTAGTGAAAAATATAAAATTTAACTGAAAATATGTTTCAGGTGAGCGGGTTTTTAACTTAAACGAGTTTCGCTCTGACCGGAGTGTTTTATAGGTAATTAGCCGAAAAATGATCGGGGACGAAAAAAGTGTTTAAGATAAGCGGGTTTTCCTCTTAAACGGGTTTTACTGTATACTCTTAAATGATGCAAAGAACAGTCTTGTAATTTTTCAATGTTTCCCAACATGCAAGATGCAAATGCCAATATTAAAAATATTTACGATTTTTTAAAGTTTTGTTTTTGAGGTTATAGAGTTTGTGTCACTCCGTTGGCAGAAATTTAATTTTAAAAATTTATAAAAAAAATTGTTGGTTGAATAAATTCCAAAAATAAGTTAAAAAAAGAAGTCAATTGTCAGAACATTATAGGTTTGAAATGTAAGGAATCATCAAGTGCCTTAGAGATCGTACCAACTCTCCCCTTCAAAAATTAAACAAATCTTCACTTAATTTTAATCAAATTACTCGGTTAAATTCAACACAAAAAAATAAAAAAAAATATGACAAAAAATAGCCCAAAGAGTATAGTAAAATTGTATGTGTAATTTGTAAAAGCTTTATTTTACATCCATCAAAAATTTGTAATCTTAAAATAGATTAACCATTAGGTATCAAAACGCAACCGGTAAAATTAATTTTTTAGCCTACAAAGCAATCGGAAAAAAAGTTCTCCGACTAATGGATATTTTAATCTATCGGTTGGTAAGTACCTACCCTTTTTTTAAATAGCCGCTTTGAGATATCTAATTATACAGATGCATCTCAGACTATTATTCCTAATCACTTAGTAAGAAAAAAAAAAAAATTATACAGTCAATCCCGCTTAAGTGAAACAAATCTCAATTATATACAATTTCAATCAAGCGGGTTTTTTATACTTAATTGGACATCGGATAGATAACTGAAAAAAGTTTAAGTAAAACGGATGTCGGATAACTGAAAAACAATTTTTTTATGCGGATGTCAGATAACTCAAAAATAAAAATCAGATATTCAGATCCCAACTGGATAAATGCTTATCAATGCAATTGACCTTGGGGCAAACATATTTGCTTTATCTTGCCTTTTTGAATGAATTTAGCAACAACAAAAAAAATAAAAAACATCGAACGACTAACAAAAGTTCTCAGACCAAATAAAACACTAGCTATATAACGGCAAGATATTGTTGAGCAATAAATCATTCACTTCAAAAGCTTTGGCTTCTTTTTGAGGGGTGCTTCGCTAAATTGATATATCATTTTATCAAAGCATACACAAAAACATAGAATGACAAATTCAAAATAATCACATATAATTATGGATTTTTGTTTACGACAAATTATCCAACTAACCAATTTTCGATCCCAAGCTGCTTCTTAAACTTGGCATTCATCACAGAACTAAGGTGACCTAAAAAAAATTCAGACCTACGAGACTAAAATGTATACAGAAATAAATCATTACATTTTTTTTATCTTAGCCCCTTACAGTCCTTTTAGTATAACTGTTAATTATGATAGAAAAGCACTATTTATTTGGATTTGTTGAATTATTATTGATTCAAAAAAAGTTTTTAGCGCCCTTAATACAAAATTCTCCTTATCTCAGGCACCCGCATAATAAAATCATTTAAAAATCAAAATATTTTAAAAGTTGTTAAAAGCATCACATTCACATACCTATACGATCTCCTTCGTTTTTTTATATGTCTCTTAAACTCACTTTTATTTGTTTTACTTAAATTTATCATAAAAAAGACCATTTCAACAAATTGTTATCGTGGTACTTGTATACCTATAAAGTAATTCATTCCAAATTAATGAGATAATGATAGACTGCTTCCTAAATGAATTCCATGACTCAATATAATTGTCCGAGCATCAGGAGACAAGAATCCAATAAAAATATTCGAATCGTCACGTCACGACAAATGGCGCGTTGTTGCATATATGTATATCCTACCTCTACCTATTCGAGTTTCAAGTTCGTATAGCAGCCAGCGCCGCACCACACCAGATTCTAGACTCTGTCATCGATAAGACTCAATAATAAATAATTATGTCCTAGACTTATAGGCATTTCCGTTATAGGTCCTTGAGCGCAAGCATTATATACATACCTACATATATCCTGCAAGATATCTCCACTCTCTGATGGCAACTATAAAATGTGACATTTAAAAAATCCTTGGAAAACCCATAAATATATTTTTTTTTAATTTTTTAAGAACAAATTTCCACTCATCTTTTCCTATACTCAGCGCCACCGCGCCACCGAGCCACCAGGAGGTATCTTCTACCTATGTTAACCCATGTGACAATTTTTTAATCGTTTTATTTTTTTTTTTCCTTTTTTTACCTGAATCATAACCATTTTTGGGGTCTTCATTCTTATCAGTGACCACAGTTGGTATAATATATATAAAATAATTTATTTCTGTGGCTGCTACATGCACACACATCGCATGAAGCAAGTGTCTGCGTCTGCATCCTTATGGCATTGTTTATATGTTTGTTTGTTTTTATTTTTATTTTTTACTTACGAAAAGGATGTTTTGGATTTTATTGTTTTTGTTTTTTTTTTTTTTGATAAAGCAACAAAAATGTTTAAAATTTGGTGTGATGGTTAAGAAATATATTTTTTATGACTTTTTAAAAAAACCAGGGTAGGTAACCTATTTGAACTTGATTAACTGACTGAGTGATTGTTGTCTGTTTTGGTAGCTAAGCTGACTGTTGGGCTATAAAATAATCATTTAAGCTGAAATTAAAATTTATAAACGTGTTCAAATAATTACTTATACTTTTTATTTTTTGATAAGTAGAAAAGAATGTAGGTATACGATTTTATAAATGACTCTGTATATGGTTGCACATCCAAAATGTAGTCTAATCGAGAATATATACATATTTTTTTTTATCTCGAATCCATTAGTATATTATACAAAGTTTATGATGCCTAAACGGTTTAACTATGGAAATGATCAATTTTATTGGACTTCATAATAAAAATATATAAATGTCATTTTAGAAAGATTTTTAACGCGCTTGCTATTGTAGAAATTTTGGTATACCTACCTACCTAAGCTACTTTATATATATTTGACCAAATGTAGCATATGGTTAAGTCTTGTTTATTTTAAAAATATAGTTCTTAAAGTTATAATCCGAAATGCGTGGAATTTTATTAGAATGGATTTTTCTGACATTAAGCTAAATGTAGATTTGTTAAAAAGGAATATAATTTTGTTGTTGATATACATATTTGCACAACTATAATGATGAGTGATATATTTGTATTTTTCTGCTTTCACTCTATATATGTACCTACATAAAATAAAATGGACAACATTGTCGCATGAATTTGCTCTTATATGTACGATCAAACTGTGGTTTTAAAGTCTTAGGGTCTGTTTCACAATCTCTGAGTAAAGTTCTAAGTAAGCTAATTAGAACTTTTTTGACATAAAATTGCAGTAAAATCTATCAAGTATAAACTTATGATTTGCTTACTTAGAGATCGTGAAACGAGTACTTAATATGTGAAATATTTATCTGCTAAAAGAAAAACATTAGAGCCTATATTTTATACGAACTGCTAAAATCTTGTTTAGTTAATGGTAGTATTATGTGAGTACATAAATATGAACTGTTGCAATAATATATATGAATCGCGAACTTAAACTTTATAGAATGAAAAATTGTTAAAAAATCAGTATACAGTAGAGTCTCAGAAAGATGAACAGTTCTATAAGATGAAAAGTTTAGAAAGATGAACGAAATATTTTCACCATTCAGTGATCTAAAAGATTAACTATGAAGATAAAGATGGAGTAAAATTGTGTCCTCGAAAAGATGTATACATGCTTTCTATCAAACTCAATTTTTTATATTTTTCCTTTGCCTTCAGTTAGTTTGCCATATGTTATTTATATAACGTTATTCAGATTTGTGAAAAGTTATATAGCTTGTTTCACCTTGATATATAAATTATGTAGATTTACAGTCGTATTTATTAGTTTTTTGTCTACTTAGACCCTGCCTAACTATTTTCAAATTGGTGGAAATATGCTTTACTTAATAAAAATAAATATCACATTATTCACGGTCAAGACAATCTACTCTTGTGTATAATTCAGGAAGCTATAAGACAACAACAAACAAGGTTTTTGAACACATTTTCAAAAGTTGGACAGTTGTCTAAAGTTAGACAACGTTTAAAAATAAGACCATTAGTGTTTTTATTTATATAACATCTTCTTCCTCAACCAAATGTCAATGCTCGAAAAGATGAAAATTTTTAAAAGATAAACGGGCTCTATTCTATATAATGTTCGTCTTTCAGAGATACTACTGTAATTAGAAATAAATTGATTAAACAACCTCTAAAATCGTTTTGACTTCAACGCGATGCACACCATTTGATTTTTTAAACAAATCTCAAATAATGAGAACAAATAATTAAAAATCATTGGAGCGTTTTTTTAAAAACTTACATTTTTTATAAATAGAAATTTGAAAACATTTTTAAGAAAAAAAAAAATGGTACGCGGAGTTAAAAAATTAATTAAATTAAAAATCGTCTACATAGGTAAAAATACATCAGTATATGGAAATCGTTTTTTTTTTTTTTAATTTATTATTTTCGAAATATCGAATTTTCAAAAAAATGATTTTGAAATATTTTTTAAAAATCCAAGATTTGTTTTTTTTTTGAAAATTTTGATACGTAATATTATTCAAACTCATCACATGCTCTTGTGAAAAAAAAAATTCTTTAAAATCGGTTCAACGGTAATGAGATAGTCGAAAAAAAATGATTCTATGAGAGATACCACTTTTAATCGATATATACATTTTCTTTCCAATAATATGGTAGATCTAACAGTTCACATAAAAATTTTAATTAAAATCGTATAGGAGCCGATTTGAGAAAAATAAGATTCTCCTTATCGGTTTTTATACACTTGTCAGGGTATTACCGTTATTTTTGGTCATACAAATAATTTTTATTTGAAATCTGCTAGAGAATGTTAAGAAACTGCAAAATGTCAGTTTAATAAAATTCGAACGAGTCTCTTTCGTATTATTAACTCAAAAAAAAAATTATAACTTTTTTTAAAAATCAAAAAAAAAAAAAATAGAAAAAATTTTGGTATGTACATAAATATAATACTTTGAAAACCTTTTAAAAGATTTTTATAAAAAAAAAAAATGATAAAAAGAAGATATTTGAGCCGTTTTTGAGAAAATCAAATATAAGAAAAAATGGTTCTAAGGGAGATACCTACTATTTATAACGATTTTTCCAATTTTTTTTTATAAAATGGTAGCCTTTTTGTAAAACGCAATACTGATTTTTATAATTTGGTAAAAGAAATATATTACGGCAGGTACCGTTATTTTTGGTCTAAAAAATAGAATTAAAAAAAAATGTCAGGGGAGTGGTCAAAAACCGCTAGATACAAAGCCTACAGAAAATCGAGATAGAACAGACAGACAAACAGACAGATAGAATTGCGAGACCCACTTTTTCCGCCTTCGCCAAGTCAAGTTTGATCAAAATCTCGAGTTTAATTTTTTTTTACGAATCCATAACTTGGTATACAACTATTATTGGACCTAAGAAAAAATGAAAAAAAAGTGTCGGGGAATGTCCAAAAAACCTTAGGTACCCAGTTTAAAAAAAATTCAACCCACCCGTTTATAGGCTGCAGCCGAAAGAAGAGTATGAAAGGGGATGGTAGGTATGAGGCTTAGGAAGGAATGAATGCCTAGTTGGAGAACGCGGCCCGCTTGCGAAGCACGACTAAGCTCGCCGGAATGCGGGGGGATCTTTTTCCTGAAGCTAGACTTCACCTCCCAACAAAACACTTATCAGGCCTAAATGAAAATTCAAAAAAAAAAAAAAGGAAAGACCACGGACGGACTTTCAACACACTAGGGCGCTGCTGATGTTGTTGCAGTGTGGCCATTTCCCTATACTCAACCTAGGAATTCGGCTGCCATATTTGAATTGTCCATTTTGTTTGCATTTAAATTTTCTTCTTAATTGAAATAGAGCTTTCTGGAGTAAAAATATAGTATGAAAATTATAAAAAAGAAAGTTGATGTTATTTGAACTTAATATATGTACATAGGTATCTATGTAGATCTTTGTATATATATTTCCGGGCATGTTTCGGAAATGTTCAAATCTTCAAATCATCAAAAAAACAGTTGATGCACTTTGAGCCTCTATATTATTTTTTTTTTATTTTACCCCCTGAATGCGTATTAAAACTTTCATAATCTTTCAACACTACACTTTGCCTTCTTATACGTAGATAAGTTTTCCGTTCGATCATATTATATGCCAATGAACTATACTAAAGCGATAGCTCCTCTGATTTATAGCACAACTCAATCATTCATTTATCCCCATTATTTTATGGCAAAATATGATTTGAATTACAAAGAAGCTTCAACATAAATTTCAAATTGAATTTTGCCCTGCCAAAACAATATTTTCCCACACAACGTGCATTATGGTTCGTAGCACGTATTAACGTGTGGTTATTACCCAAAAGAAGAAGAAGCAGAAGAATAAGAAGGTGCCTAGCCCAATAGCAGCACCCTGCGCGTGGTCCTATACACGATCAATGATCATATTCATATCAAACATCGATAGCGTACTGATCATTAAGAACGTGATTAAAATCTAACCATATATAAATATCGGCCGACCAGAATCTCCCCGAAACCGATACCATCATCAGCGAGCGGTTCGCGGTAACGAAAACAACTCTGCATATACAGTACCTACGTCCTACACCTCAACTCACACCTCACACTCTTTACGTGTCTATAATCAATAAAAAAATAAAAAAAACAAAAAAACAAAAAGCCAACTGTCAAAAGGGTGCCATAAAGTTATGTGTCCATCGGACAAGTGGTCTGGCTCTGGCTAAACAATCATGTGTGGTTGTGTGGTGTTATTTGTTGAGGATATTATTCTGTGGATTATTGATGAAGATCAATTAAATTAATTACTCGCGTAATAGAAGAACACTCTCTGATGGATCAATGCACATTATCACAATGGTCAGTGTGTTTGTTGTACACGGTACCTTAACTTACCTACATGCGAGCATTGATTATGGGCTATGAATTCGAAATGAGAGAGCCCTTAAGGTTCTGACTTGTTAACTTTACTATTTACAGTGGCATTGCGGAGAATTAAAATGTGTTTATGATTTGAGGCGCCATTAAAGTTCGTGTTTAATAGCTGGGGTATTGTTGTCTGACACCTCGCATGTTATGGACTCATGCTGCAGAGACAAAATAACATGTAAATTTTGCAGTATGAGTCGTCGTCATCATCGTCGTCGTGTGGTTGTTACTTTGTCATTAAGAGACAATAAAAATTATACCAATGAGACATAAACGGATGTATGTCAACAATAAATATTATAAGAAATGCAATTTACCTTATATGCATGTACCTATACCTACTTGTTGAATATAAAAGGCACTTAATTATTTTGATAATGAAATTAACAACAATTTTAATCTCAAGTAAATAGAAAAGTTCATTATGAAATGAGGCAAGACTAAAATTGGATCTTATTCATTTTGCCATTAATGATATTCGAGTGTTTCAAAAGAAACCAGTTATACCTTTTTGGGAATAATTTTTCAATGTTTATGGTTAAGCGATTTAGTTATCAAAAAACAAGAATTCTGCGCGTCTGTCAAAATCGAGGTATTATGATGGAAAAATGGTGGATCCAGTGACCCTTTGCTATTCTTATTTAAATATTTTGTTGTTGTTTCTAATGATGCGTGTTGAGTTCCTAGGGGCACTCGAACATCCGTTTTTAATTTGTTGACACTTTCAACTTTGACAACCTGTGCAATATTATATTAGCTTAGATTTGTATACTGGGCTATGATAGCAAGTTATGGATTCGTAAAAAAAAAGTGTGAGTGCAGGGACCCACGGTTAAGATGGTGTAAACATCAAATTAAATATTCAAGTACTGGTTTTACATCAAAGAACGCGATGAGTTCGAACTGTCAACTAAATTTCAACCCAAACTCAACTCGATCTTTCGATTTAGTTTGAAGTACGAACGAACATACCCAATATTGAACGTATCCAATTTCCATCAAAGTATCGTAATGTGTAAGATCACAACGTTTCACAGAAATGTCCACGTTTTTAGTTTACCCTACCGCCGCCGCCGGCATAGAGTTTAAACATAAAAAAATCGAACTCGATTTTTTGATCAAACTTGACATTACAATGATAGCGAGATAAAAAAAAGTGGGTCTCGCAATTTTGTCTGTATGTTCTAAAAAGGTGAGGCAATTTTCTTTAAACTTGTTGCATTTCAAATTTTGGACATTTCCCCTAGAAGTTTTTTTCATTTTTATATGACCAAAACTAACTGTACCTGCCGTACAATTTTTTTAGCAAATAATCAAAATCTTCTTTTTCTCATAACGTGACCTCAAGTTAAAAAAAAATCATTAATTTTTTTTAACGAAAAGGCTATAAAGAATGTTTCAAAATGTTTAAACGTAAAATATTTAATTTTTTTGTTTTGTATTTTAAAAAAAAGTTTAAAATTTTTTTTGAGTACTTACCTACTTAATTATTCGAAAACTACTTGGTGGATTTTTTATATAAATTTAACACCTAGTAGTTTTTTAACATTATCTAGCAGATTTTAATTTAAAATTATTCTTATAATAACCAAAAATAACGGTACCTCCACAAAAACAAAAAACAAAGGAAAATATCATTTTTTCTCAAAAACGATTTTTCTGATTTTGATTAAAATTTTTGTAAGAACTCATATCAGTACGATATAGGTACCTACCATATTATTGGACAAAAAAAATGTATAATTATAGAGATTGTTGACGATATCTCTCATAGAACCATTTTTTTGGTTTTCGATTATCTCATTATCAGATGAACCGATTTTAATGAAATTTTGTACACAAATTCAATTTTGGATTTAAAAAAAAAATTAAAATAGTTTTTTTTTTTTTTTGAAAATTCGATATTTCAAAATTGGGTAAATTATTTTGTTTTAAAATTAATTTTTAAACTCCGCATTAATAAGTACTTAAAAATGGCGTAGGTACTATTTTTTTTTTATGAAAATATTTTTACTTTTTTAAAAAACCGATGCAAAGGTTTTTAAAATATTTTTATTTTTTTTTTTCAAAAATTGAGATTTGTGGAACAAAGCAGATCGCGTTGGTGCCCAAACATTTCAGAAGTTGTTTAATCAATTTATTTTTATTTATATTGGTTTCTTAATAATATTGTAATCAAAAGTGTAAGTTTCATGTATATGTGCAACACGGTGCTAATTTATTCATATTTATATGTACTCACATAGTACTTGATTTATTCTGCGTTCTTTACGATCTGTTTACTTCACAAATAATTTCAAAGTAGAATTGAAATTTGCCGCCATTTGCAACTGGTGACAACTTTTGTATGTGTACAAATATTTAAATAGATCGATCTCAACCAATTTTACTTAAATTATAAGAGCAAGTACGTACGACCCATTCGTGCACTTTATTTTCTCTAAAATTGCAACATTTCTATTGTTATTCTTATATTAGCAACATTAATTAAGCTCATTAAAATTGTTTAGGTTTATAATTGCATTCCATTCCATTCCCTTAATCTTTATGTCATAAAAATGCATGTTGTTAGGAGCCAGGTTTCCACGGGGGCTACTTCGGTGTACTGGAAGAGGCTGCGGCACGCTTGTGGTTGCACGGCTCAGCTCGTCGCATAGGAGTGGTTCTTGCCACTTCTCAGTACACCTCCTGCTCGACTAAACATTAATTTGTATCGTGCCTAAGGTGTGTAATTGACACAAATCTAATGACTTTTCGAATATCCCAGAGAAACGCAAATTTGGCTCTTCGGGAAAAAAAAGTTTTTTTTTTTTTTGAAAAGTATCTTAAAAAAAAACTAACCTAAAAAAAAAGCAAAACCCATCACCAAAATTAAAAAAATGAAAATTAAAAAAAAAGTAAGTATAAAAAAAAAATAAACCCTAACCTAAAACTATTTTTTAACTAAAAAAAACTATAAAACTTTTATAAAGCACCTCTTCTTTATCTCTCCTAGATACCAGCACACTGAATTTCAAACATTCGCCTGGTGTTAATGACGAAGGTCTGGCCACCCACCCAAGTATCTTAGAGATACTTCCTTCGCTATTTCCATGGCCGTTGATTTTTGGAAATAGCCCCTGAAGTGACCCAACCAGTCACGGGTTAGTCCGTAGAAGAAAGTTCGTCTGTCATGTCCTAGAACCCAATTTACATCAGGACGGCTTAACCAAGCCTTCACACACCGTTAGCTATAAAAATTAGCACACCATTTTATTTACCTTTTTTTCTTTTCTCAATTCACAACTTTATTCATTATATTCTTTAAGAAAATTTAAACAAAAAAATCGAGCTCTCCAACTCGTTTCTTTTCTTAACCTATGTTTCAATTTGAATTCAGAAATCTTAAAAAAACTAAAAAAATGTATTTTTGAATCGACCAAAAAGGAGATTTAATTTTAATTCAGTTTAGAGATCTTTCTATCTCACAAAAAGTATTTAGTACTCACGGTTTTCCTTGTCCCTCGTAGTCCTGCCGGCAGCACGTTGGAGAAACAGGCGTAGAATACTCTTATTGGAGTATTTTTTTGTTTTTCCGAGTTTATGTTTTCTTTATATTAAAAATTAAAATTACTTCTCACTTTCTTTCTTGATCCAAAAAAAAAAAAAATTGGCAAAATAAACTACAAAAAATAAAAAAAAAAAACCACTTGGAGAACTTAACTTTACACTCTTACGTTATTTACTTATATAAAAAAATTATAAAAAAAAATGTATTATATTTAAGTTAATAAAAAAAATATTTCTTTAATTGTTCTTCAATTTCTTCTTTTTTTTTTTTTTACTTTTATTAGCACTAGATACTTTTCCTCTAATTTTCGTTTCGTTGTTTTCCTGCTTCGTGGAGCACCCCTTTTTTTCTTTGTACAAATCCTTTATTTATGTAGTGTCTCCAGTGGGATATGTATATATATCTATATATATTATATGTATAATACCCTCTTTGACATTGGACTTGTGCCCTTAGAAGAGTGTTCCTTTATCTTGAACAAAGGAATTCTTCGAACTTCAAAGGATGTCCTCCTGAAGGTCAAGATTAGAAATAAAACTGGCAGAGGCCTAGGCTTCTGCTTATGATCTTTCTAGATCTAACAAAAAATCTGGCCTAAACCTCTGCTTTTGATATGGTATTTCTTCAAGAAATTCCTAGAGTTCTTCTCAGTTCTCAGTGGAACTAAATTCTATCTTAATTCCCTTTAATTATTTTTGAATTTCAAGTCAAAATAAAATGGCAGTTTAAACACCTTGATTCCACTTCTTGAAGTAGCTAATAATCATTCTAAAATCCCTTAAGTTAGTTCCTGGTCTTTGTCCCAATACCTAAGTAAATAGTTACCACTACATCTGAGTGAGATAACTATTTTCAATCTTACTGTTTACAAAAAAAATATGATAGTTGGGGTAATATTTTCTATCCCTATCACTGATATAAACCCCCCTCGTCCATGCCTAAGAACATCACACACACACGTCTATTGTTTCCCCTTCCTATATATATCTATTTCAATCTAATTCTTATCACAAACTTAACTAAACTAATTCTAATAACAATCTTAATTAATCTAATAATAATCCGATAATGTATCTTTTCCCTTTTTTATTTTCTCTTTATACATAATTTCTCTACCTATACTAACACTGAAAACATTCAACTTACCCTAAAAGAATTCTTTCAATTAACGCCTAAAACTGCGCGAATTCGTTCTGCGCATGCGTTAGTAGTCATTTTTGTATCCCCTTTTCCCTTGGGCAAACAGAGACAAACCCACTAGCGCATGCGCAGAAGAAGACAACTACATATGACCTAAATGTGAAATTATGTTAATGTCAAAAGTCAAAACAAAACAAACCACGATGGCCGACGGAAATTTCTCTTGTACAATGGTAAGTATTTATAAAAATTTTCTAATAAGTAATATTTCTACTAATGATTTTTTTATTCCAATTTCTTCTTCAGGTGTTGTTAGACATTTGTATCTTGTAATAAGGGTAAGTATAGTAGTGTAATGTGTGGAATTTTTTTGTTGGAGATTCGAGTGTGAAAGCATTCGAATCTTGGCAAAACAATTCCACACTTTTAGTATTTTAGTAAATATTTTTCTTTTATTTCTTTTATTAATCTAATTTCTTTCTTTTCAGAAACCATGACATATATGCCCACGTAACAGGCTCGATGGAAGTAGCTGAGTGGTCGTGAGGCCACTTACATCGTAAAAAAAAGTGGTCATATCGGGTTAGTATCCTTTTAAATTTAAATGGTCTCGTAGTGTGGCAGAGCCCATTACCTGAGATCTCATGCTCTCATAATTATGTTTTTGTCGAGCAGTTTGCATTTCCCTTTTTTTTTTTCTAACAACACCTTCTCTTTTTAGGTAGTAGTTCTTTAAAAATGGAACAAACTAATCTTTGGTTCTTTATTGTCCATGAAAATACTTACAGATACTAAAACTTTGTAATAATCACAGATACTTTGCATACTAAATAAAATAACTATCTCTGGCTGTTCTATACAAAAAAAATTAATCCTTTCGACAAACTAATAAATCAGGGACTTTTACTAATTAACTAAACTAGGCTAATATCACAGTTAATAATCAGGTATTTTATCTTAGTATCTAAAAAAAATCAGGTACTTCAACTTATTAACTAATTATCACAGATTAACTCAGGTGGTTTTACTTAAATACTCATATCACAGATAAACCTTAAAATAAACTAGCTTTCAAAGAAAATCAGGTACTTCGACTATAAAAATTAAAAAAAAATATCACAGATCGTAAATGTAAATATGAACACTAATCTCAACTATATAATAAATAAATAAAATTATAAACAAGTAACCTACACAACAAAATAAATTATAAAAAAGATAAATTGAAGAAAATCAACAATTTAATAAATAACTATGATGAAAAATTAACTACACAAAAAAAACTGAAGCACCTTTACCTAAAACTAATATCACAGTAAGCAACATCATCTGAGTGTGTCATTTTGTTATTGTTTTAAACATGAAGATCTTTCGCGTGGTACGTTCCAACTTTCTCGCCTTTCAAATTTCCTATCTCGTAAAGTGAATTTCCTACGACTTTTAAAATAATCGATTTTATGAATTTAGCACCAAGTTTCGCGTTATAATTGTCATTTTTATTGCTTTGTTTAAAGTTCCGGCGATAAACTATTTGCCCTGGTTTATACTTTATGTCTTTACTTCTTGTATTATAAACCTTTTCACCTTTTTGGTGAGCAAGTTTCAAATTTTCAAAAATTTTAGCTCGTATCAGTTCTAGTCTGTCATCTTTATTTAAGATTTCGATTTTAGATTCTTTAACCACGCCTAATTTCCGAAGCAACTCATAGGATTTGCCGTTTTGAATCATCGGAGTCCCAAAAATCGCGTAATACGGTTCTACTGCAATTGCATCGTGCACTACGCTACGCAAAGAAAACGCTACATTGCTTACATGACGGTCCCACTGTTTTTGATCGCTTCCTAAGTAAGATCTTATTTTTGCAAGAACTGATTGATTTACCCTTTCTGAAGCATTCGCTTGAGGGGAGTAAATCGCCGTTTTTATCTGTTTGACTCCATAGTGAGCCAAAAAACTTGTGAACATCTCCGATATAAATTGTTTTCCGTTATCGGAATGAATGTATTCGGGAACACCAAATACATGAAAAACATTTTCCTCCAAAAACTTAACTACCTCAGATGATGTTGCTTTTCTAATTGCCTTAAGAAACACATATTTACTAAAATGATCAAGAACAATAAATATGTGTGTGTTACCATTCCTTGTGCGTGGGTAGGGTCCAAGGAAATCTATAAATAATCTTTGGAATGGTCGTTCAGTCAGTCTTTGTTGTCCCATCGGCGGTCGAGTAGTAGTGTTTACCGACTTACTACACTTACATGTGTCACAAGAACTCACCCAGCGCTGAACATCGCTAGTCATACCGGGCCAAAAATATTTTTGTCTCAATTTTGATAAAGTTTTATTTATACCACCGTGTCCTGAAGCTGGAGAGTCATGTGCTTCTTTTAAAAGGCCCCCACGCAACCCCGCAGGCACCCAAAGCTTCCATGCCCGGTCTTCCTGTATTGCGTCACCGGTTCGTATGTCCGTTCGTTTGTACACAAATCCATCAGATATACAAATATCTGGCAGTTTGTCTTGGTCTTGTTCTATTATCTTCTTTAGCTCAACATATTCTTCCGAAGAAAAACATGGTGAACTAAAGTCAACCTCAGGTGATAAGTTTTCGGTCGTGATCTCCTCCATATGGACTCGTGAGAGAGTATCAGGGACTACGTTTTGGACACCCTTTCTATGTTCGATCACGAAGTCGAAACCCTGGAGCTTGAGGCTCCATCTAGCCAAACGTCCAGCTAGATCCTTTTGCGTCATAAGCCATTTTAGACTTGCGTGATCAGTAATGATAGTAAATGGTAAACCCTCCACATAGGCCCTGAACTTCTTTACCGATAAAACGGCCGCATAGCACTCAAGTTCAGTTATGCTATAGTTTCTTTGAGCGGAATTCAACTTCTGGGACATGAATGCTATCGGTCGTTCATTTTTCTCTTCATCCATCTGAAAGATCACACTTCCTACACCTGAAGTTGAAGCGTCGCACTGTATGAAGAAATGTTTCGAAAAGTCTGGATTTGTCAGTATGGGTGCTGTAACTAAACTCATTTTGAGTTGTTCAAAGGCAGTCGTTGCATCGTCAGTCATTGTAAAAGTCTGTCCTTTCTTAAGGCAGTCAGTCATTGGGGCTGCTATGGACGCATAGTTTGGTATGAACCGCCTATACCAGCCTGTCATGCCTAGGAATCTGCGGAGTTGCTTGGGGGTCTTCGGTACCGGAAAGTCCTCGACCGCCGATACTTTGTCCTTGTCTGTTCGTATACAACCATCCCCAACTACGTATCCTAGGTACTTTATTTCTTTAAAACAAAATTTACTTTTTTCGACATTGATTGTTAGACCTGCCATACGTAACGCACTTGCCACTTCTTCCAATACCTTCATATGTGTCTCGAAGTCTGGAGAACAAACCAAGAGGTCATCGAGATAGACAAAGACATTCTGGCGTAAACGGCCAGGAATGACCTTGTCCATTAATTTAGACATTCTCTGAGCGGCGTTACACAACCCGAACGGCATAACCGTGAATTGATATAACGGTCGCCCAGGGACTGTAAAAGCTGTCTTCTCCCTTGATTTCCTCTCCAGTGGAATTTGCCAAAAGGCATCTTTTAAGTCGATACTAGATATAAATTTAGTGTCCTGTAGTCTACTTATTATACCCTCAATATGTGGCAGTGGGTAAGCAAATTTCTTTGTCCGTGCATTAACTTTTCTTGAATCAAGACACAACCTATTTTTACCACTTTTTCTCACCAAAACAACCGGAGAACTCCACGCACTGTTACTCTCCTCTATCACCCCCATTTCCAGCATTCTGTCTAGCTCAGCGTACAAGAGCTTTTGGACTACCGGTGAAATGGGGTAGTGCCTTTGTTTTATGGGAATGTGTTCGTCATCCACTTCAATTATATGTTCCTCAAGATTAGTTTTACCCAACCCGAGTACGGCAAAGGAGGGAAACCGTAACTTGATGCCCTCCAGCTGCTTGGCTTGATCCGGTGAAAGATCTCTGTAGCTTGGTAGCTCTTTCTTTATACCAGGAGCGTTCAGCTCGCTTATAATGTTTGGAGCTACTTTAAAAGTACTCCAAAAATCAACACCCAGATATAGCGGTTGGGACAGACCAGGAACAACCAGGATCTCCAACTCATGTGTTTTCCCACCCCAAGAAACTTTCGCTTTGAAACAGCCTTCTATTTTCTGATGATT
Organism: Epistrophe eligans; assembly: GCA_951394125.1. Lineage (NCBI taxonomy): Eukaryota > Metazoa > Arthropoda > Insecta > Diptera > Syrphidae > Epistrophe > Epistrophe eligans. The sequence continues at coordinate 13,521,888 of OX596030.1, forward strand.
CCCATCAGCTGTTCTTATATCATTGTTCATTTTTGTAATTTTTATCTTTTTCCTAACTATAAAATCTATTGCACCTTTCCCTAAACACGTAACGGACGCTCCACTATCTAATAATCCTTCAAAATCCTCTCCTCCTAATTGTACTTTAGCATATGGCCTATTGTCATTTGTCATTGTCAGTATTGTAGCTTCAATTCTATTTCTAGTCTGCTTTTGTATTGCAGTTTTCTCCCTTAGCCTCAAAATCTTTAAATAATTTCTACTCTTCACCTTTATAAAATCTATTTCTTCACCAAAAATTCTCTTCCTAGCATCTTCGTATTCTATTATTCTCTGGTGAAGACTTTTATGAGGATTTCGTTCTTTAATCTGGTGAGTATTTTCTTTGTTATTTTCTTTTTCAGTTTTTCGTTTCAATATTTCTATTCTTTCAGGTTGTTTTTCTGATTCTCCGGGAGTGGTTTTGAGGTCGGCGGTTGACTCCCGGGTGTACTGCCGACTTTTGGGTTTCCCTGACAAGCAGCGCATCTGAAGGAAACACTACCCTGTCCACAACAAAAACATGTCAAGGTATGAAACGAAGATGGGCAATCGCCCGAAGAATTTTGTTTTTCCTTCGATTCTTCTCTTTTCTTTTCTTGTCCCTTATACCTATTTGACTTTTCTTGCTCTCCAAAACCTTTCCTTTCAGGTCTTTTAGATTGAAATGCTGCTACTTCAAATTCTTCTTCTTCTTCTGAAACGCTAACTCTATTTCTATTCCTTGAATAATCATTACTATCTATTTCGTGTGTAAATCGTTTTATCTTTAAGTCCCTTAAAGCTAGATGCTCTTCAGCTCTCTTACATTCTTCTCTCAATTGCCGAATATTGCTGATGGCACAACCAAAAACTAACGTGCTGATTCTTTCTTTCAAATTTTTCCTTACCATCGAAACTAAATCGCTTTCTGTAGGCCTGACTTGCATCTGCAAGGTCAGACCTCTAATATCTGCATAAAATTCGTCGAATGTCTCTTGGGATTGCTGTTTTCGATCCATGATTGCCCTTAGGATTTCATGATCACGTTTGTTATGCTTGAATTGTCGAAGTAGTTCTGTCTTTAAATCAAAATAATTAAAAAGTTCATCCCCCTGATTCTCCTCACAAATATCCCAATACCAACGCTCAGCAGAACCCGTGACCAGATGGTGGAAATTAGCAAAGAGCTGATTGTCGGTCAGTCCACTTTTCTTCTGTAAGGTCTCCACTCGAAAAATAAAACTTTCAACCGACATGCCTTTTGACGAACCATCAAATTTTACTCCCCATTTATGAACGTCAATCCTTCGGTTGATATCCCTAAATGAAGAGTGTCCATCTGACGGATGCAATGTCGGCTGACTATTTGTTGAGTGGGTTGTCCGTCTGTTGGTCTGTGTTGTACTCGTATTTTGTGTAGGGTCTTGTTTATCAGTCGTGTCTTTCTGAACTGTCAAAGACTGCTCCATACTGTTCAACCTTGAATTGACCTCTTTCATATTCTTATCAAACATCTTGTACATTTCTGACAAGCCATCCGCAAGAATACTCATAGTTTTAGTCTGGCTTTCCTTGACAGTCAGAGAGGCAACTTTTTGAATCCGTTCGTACAAGTCGAGTTCTGTCAGTACGTTAGGAAATGGTCCGTTTGTGGTTATATTCGTACGAGTTCTGTCTCGGTCCTGTCTAATCTGTTCTATACGTAATCGTTTTTGTTCTTGTTCTCTTCGCAAACGTTCTTGTTCTTTTTCTATTCGTATTCGTTCTTGTTCAAATTCTAAGTTTCGTTGAGTTAGTCGTTCTTGTTCTATACGTAAACGTTCTTGTTCTTGTTCTAAATTTCGTTGAGTTAGTCGTTCTTGTTCTTCTTCATCATTATCTTCATGTTCTTCAAGACCGCCTGCGGCCTCATCTTGTATCACTGTCGCATTTTGTACGTTAGCATTTTGTATGTTATTGTCGTTCTCGTTCGTTCCAAGTAATTCCATACTCCGAATTATTTTGGTGATTTCGTGATATGTCTTGTCTAAGTCGTTGTTTTCTGTCACTGTCGGTGATATAGTAGAAAGTACAGTCTTTTCAACTCCTTCCATTTCCTCTTCTACTGTCTCTGTCTGACGTGTGACCCTCCTTTTCTGTGTTCCTTTAGGGACAGTTCCCGTTGCCTTTTTCTTTGCCTCCGGCATATCTTCAAATCTAATTCCTATCTAATCTATCTTTTGTATCTAAAACAATTCAATAAAAAAAAAAAAAAATTACCTAATAAAAAAAAAAATTACCTAATCAAAAAAAAAAAACTTAACTAAATCCAAATCCAAAAAAAGATATAAATAATGAAATGTTTTAAATATATGAAAAAGCAAAGCAAAAAAAAAAACAAATTATAAACAAAAGTAAAAAAAACTGAATTTTTTTTCAAAAAAAATTATTAAGAATCCTATACTAAAATTAATAAAAAAAACAAAACAACTAAATTCAATGAAAAAGGATGATTTGTAAAAAAAAAGAAAAAAAATGTAATGATAAAAAGAAGAATAGTAAAAAAAATTAAATAAAACTTTTGTCTTTTAAACAAAAGGTAAATTAAAATTAATAGAAAGAAATTAAAAAAATATATAGAAAGCAAAATTAAAAAATGTAAAAAAAAATTAAATATAAGAAGTTGATAATCAATAAAAAAAATGTAATTTGTAAAAGAAATGTTTTTGTATGTTTTATAGTAAACGCTTAGGTGTGTGAAGATTGGCAAAGATTCCTTTCCTTCTGTAAACTGGTTGTCGTTAGTTGCGTTCTATCGTACTTATGTCTTGTGACTGGTGCGTTTGAAATTCAGTGGTTGCTTCAGTTCATCTCTTCTCCCACAACCACTACATATTTCCTGACATATAGCCTAGTGAATGGCTGGCTGTGTGTTCAAAATGAACTTCCACACGAACAAGGTTTTCTGATTCAGAATTTCTACCTCACAAAGAACCTGGCTGTGCCTGATTCTATGGACAGCTGATATCCAAAGTCGTACGACCTTGATCAACCCCTGATGTTGTCACAGGTTTTCAACTACCTCACTAAAGTCTTTGACTCATGGCCTGAAGATTTGGACGGCTGTTTTCAATCTGTGACAAGACCAAAAGTTATCAGTCCTCAGATCTGTGTAATGTCTGTTTTTTTTTTTTTCTTTTGATTTATATTCAAAGCAAAACAAGTCCAAGGTCACGACCTTAAAAATAAAAATCATTTCCCGAACATGTCTTTGGCCTTTATACCAAAAAAAAAATAAAAACCGTTAGGTCTCGTTGGGCGCCATTGTTAGGAGCCAGGTTTCCACGGGGGCTACTTCGGTGTACTGGAAGAGGCTGCGGCACGCTTGTGGTTGCACGGCTCAGCTCGTCGCATAGGAGTGGTTCTTGCCACTTCTCAGTACACCTCCTGCTCGACTAAACATTAATTTGTATCGTGCCTAAGGTGTGTAATTGACACAAATCTAATGACTTTTCGAATATCCCAGAGAAACGCAAATTTGGCTCTTCGGGAAAAAAAAGTTTTTTTTTTTTTTGAAAAGTATCTTAAAAAAAAACTAACCTAAAAAAAAAGCAAAACCCATCACCAAAATTAAAAAAATGAAAATTAAAAAAAAAGTAAGTATAAAAAAAAAATAAACCCTAACCTAAAACTATTTTTTAACTAAAAAAAACTATAAAACTTTTATAAAGCACCTCTTCTTTATCTCTCCTAGATACCAGCACACTGAATTTCAAACATTCGCCTGGTGTTAATGACGAAGGTCTGGCCACCCACCCAAGTATCTTAGAGATACTTCCTTCGCTATTTCCATGGCCGTTGATTTTTGGAAATAGCCCCTGAAGTGACCCAACCAGTCACGGGTTAGTCCGTAGAAGAAAGTTCGTCTGTCATGTCCTAGAACCCAATTTACATCAGGACGGCTTAACCAAGCCTTCACACACCGTTAGCTATAAAAATTAGCACACCATTTTATTTACCTTTTTTTCTTTTCTCAATTCACAACTTTATTCATTATATTCTTTAAGAAAATTTAAACAAAAAAATCGAGCTCTCCAACTCGTTTCTTTTCTTAACCTATGTTTCAATTTGAATTCAAAAATCTTAAAAAAACTAAAAAAATGTATTTTTGAATCGACCAAATTTTAATTCAGTTTAGAGATCTTTCTATCTCACAAAAAGTATTTAGTACTCACGGTTTTCCTTGTCCCTCGTAGTCCTGCCGGCAGCACGTTGGAGAAACAGGCGTAGAATACTCTTATTGGAGTATTTTTTTGTTTTTCCGAGTTTATGTTTTCTTTATATTAAAAATTAAAATTACTTCTCACTTTCTTTCTTGATCCAAAAAAAAAAAAATTGGCAAAATAAACTACAAAAAATAAAAAAAAAAAACCACTTGGAGAACTTAACTTTACACTCTTACGTTATTTACTTATATAAAAAAATTATAAAAAAAAATGTATTATATTTAAGTTAATAAAAAAAATATTTCTTTAATTGTTCTTCAATTTCTTCTTTTTTTTTTTTTTACTTTTATTAGCACTAGATACTTTTCCTCTAATTTTCGTTTCGTTGTTTTCCTGCTTCGTGGAGCACCCCTTTTTTTCTTTGTACAAATCCTTTATTTATGTAGTGTCTCCAGTGGGATATGTATATATATCTATATATATTATATGTATAATACCCTCTTTGACATTGGACTTGTGCCCTTAGAAGAGTGTTCCTTTATCTTGAACAAAGGAATTCTTCGAACTTCAAAGGATGTCCTCCTGAAGGTCAAGATTAGAAATAAAACTGGCAGAGGCCTAGGCTTCTGCTTATGATCTTTCTAGATCTAACAAAAAATCTGGCCTAAACCTCTGCTTTTGATATGGTATTTCTTCAAGAAATTCCTAGAGTTCTTCTCAGTTCTCAGTGGAACTAAATTCTATCTTAATTCCCTTTAATTATTTTTGAATTTCAAGTCAAAATAAAATGGCAGTTTAAACACCTTGATTCCACTTCTTGAAGTAGCTAATAATCATTCTAAAATCCCTTAAGTTAGTTCCTGGTCTTTGTCCCAATACCTAAGTAAATAGTTACCACTACATCTGAGTGAGATAACTATTTTCAATCTTACTGTTTACAAAAAAAATATGATAGTTGGGGTAATATTTTCTATCCCTATCACTGATATAAACCCCCCTCGTCCATGCCTAAGAACATCACACACACACGTCTATTGTTTCCCCTTCCTATATATATCTATTTCAATCTAATTCTTATCACAAACTTAACTAAACTAATTCTAATAACAATCTTAATTAATCTAATAATAATCCGATAATGTATCTTTTCCCTTTTTTATTTTCTCTTTATACATAATTTCTCTACCTATACTAACACTGAAAACATTCAACTTACCCTAAAAGAATTCTTTCAATTAACGCCTAAAACTGCGCGAATTCGTTCTGCGCATGCGTTAGTAGTCATTTTTGTATCCCCTTTTCCCTTGGGCAAACAGAGACAAACCCACTAGCGCATGCGCAGAAGAAGACAACTACATATGACCTAAATGTGAAATTATGTTAATGTCAAAAGTCAAAACAAAACAAACCATGATGGCCGACGGAAATTTCTCTTGTACAATGGTAAGTATTTATAAAAATTTTCTAATAAGTAATATTTCTACTAATGATTTTTTTATTCCAATTTCTTCTTCAGGTGTTGTTAGACATTTGTATCTTGTAATAAGGGTAAGTATAGTAGTGTAATGTGTGGAATTTTTTTGTTGGAGATTCGAGTGTGAAAGCATTCGAATCTTGGCAAAACAATTCCACACTTTTAGTATTTTAGTAAATATTTTTCTTTTATTTCTTTTATTAATCTAATTTCTTTCTTTTCAGAAACCATGACATATATGCCCACGTAACAATGTAGGTATACCCACTTGCCAATTACCATTTCAAAGTTTTTCCCTACCGACCGCATCAAAATCAGTGTGTTGTGTGTGTGTTAATTTTGTCAAACTAACTTCCACATACCCTAACCCTTTTTTGGTCCAAAAATTAAAAAAAAAAAAAAAATATCTGACTAAAATAAAAGAAACTACCTGTGCCTACTTACCAAACATCATACGTTAATGTATACGCGTTTGTTTAAGCCTTCCTTCCAGTTTTTAGGTAGGTACACATTTTTATGTATGTAGGTATATCAATGACGTCTGACGTCGCGTCGCGTCGGCGCAGAATTGACTTCGTTTATACGTCTGTCCGTCCATCCTATACAAAATGATCATTCGACAGTGATTAAAATGATTAATGTCCAGTAAATGCTGTTAATTGTCGTGTTTTATATTCCGGCTAACAGTAATCGGTTGGCTATATCATATACATGAAACAGATAACCACATTTATCATACTTGAAATGAGCAAGCAAAAGCGGTAGCAGAGCAGCAGCCAGAAGCATTGCAGCAGCACATGATATTTCATTCATTCGCAATGAAAGCCGAAAATTAGTTTTTGCTTCTTATTTTTCTGCTGTGACATAAAGAGAGTTGCTAAGAGCAGAGGTTTTTTTTTCATATCGGAAGGTCTTATCGATCATCAGGATGTAATTTTTGGCCCAAAAAGCCCAAGAGAAATAAAAATAAAAACAACGAACGATGATGGATCAAAACACGTTAATCGAATATTTTTAGCATTTTAAATGTACATACATGTATAAAATGTGTGTTTGTAGCGCCATAATAATATTATATGTATGAGGCTTAGATTTAATGGATTATAATAATGTGCAATTTGTGAGGTGAAAGGTAATTAGACACAACAAAAACAGAAGCTTTAAGCCTGCGGTCAAAATTTACATGGAAGTTTGTAGTTTAGTTGTTACATATATTCATACCACGGTCGACCATTAAAAGATTGAATTGCTTAGATGGAAAATTTTATTTTGTCTTTTTCAGGTTTTATTGCTATAATGACTACAACTTTCAGTATTAGATGGAATATTTTAGATGATTGATAAAAAAATGTAATTTTGTAGAAAAGTAAGTCAAGGCTTTTCGAAATCCGTTTGTTGGAATATCTGTTTTTCTTTATACCGATCTTGTAATAATATGAACATTTTATACCAATAACAATTTATACTAATGAGATAGTGCACCAATTACTATTTATACCAATTGAAATTTATACCACTTGTTTTCTAGAAATTTTAAAAAGGACTCAAAACAGTCAAAACATGTTTACAACTAAAAATAAACCTATGTATATATGAATTTAAAAATTAGTTAAAGGATATGATTCTAAAATATTTTGTCACAGATATTTTATGCCTTAGCTTTTTATACCAATTAATTACAACATTCATTTGAAGGAACAGCTGTTTTTTTATATTGATCTTGTAATAATATAAAAAACTTTATGCTAATTCAATTTATACCAATTAAAAGTTATATCATCAATTTATACCAATTAAAATGTAGGTATATGAATTAAAAGTTAAACCAACTTTTTTCTAGAAATTTTAAAAATGTAAAAGGATAGGATTCTAAAGACATATTATGCCAAATTTATTTTATGCCTAGCATTTTATACCAATTAGTTACAACATTCATTTGATAGAACAGCTGTTTTTTATATTGATCTAGTAAAACTTTATGCCAGTTGAATTTATACCAGTATGTATAATGTATACCAATTAAAATTTATACGAATTACAATTTTTGCCGATTATATTCTAGAAAATTTAAAAATTTTGAATCAGATTGTGAATTTTGCGAAAGATAAAAAATGTTCAATCACTTTCAGTTTTGAATTATTTCAATGACATTTTATACCAAAGATATTTTATATGTTAGCATTTTATACCAATTAGCTCCAACATTCATTTGACGAAATGTCTTTGCATTTATCTCGTAATAATATAAAAAAGTGAATACCAATTGAAATTATACCAATTAAATGTAGACCAATTGTTTTCTGGAAATTTTAAAAGATCTTATACATCTTTATTAAAAAATAATCATAAATAATAAAATATAGTGGTAAGACTGATAAGATTCTATAAAAAAAAATCTAAATCTTTTTATACCAATTCAAATCTATATCCAATCTATGTCAAGAAAACTGAATTCGATGATGGATTTTACAAAAAATGGAAGATTCTCAATACTTTAATCAAATTCAGTTTGAAATTATTAAAATGAAATTTTATATAGAAGATATTTTATGGAATAACATTTTATACCAATTAGCCACAAAATTCAAACAAAAAAATTGTAGTTCTACGAATGATGGCTTATGTTATAAGATCATCTTTTAATGTTTTCTGTTTTACATTTTACTCAATCTAATTGATTTGAATTCATAGGGTACTGTCTGCTTAATCACTTAGCTTCTTTAGCTTCTTTTTATTGTTACTGCTTTAAACCCTTTTGTATTCCGATTAACTGACTAAATGCCCATAAACGAAGTAGGTACACAAAGTCCTTCTTTTTCTCATCGCTCCACAAGAAAAAAAAAGGTATATATTTTTGAAATATTAAAAATTCAGAAGCATTTTAATCCCTTCCCACTCTTCCTTTTTTGCCTATATGAGGGCTTGAACATTCACGTAACTTTGTGTACACTTTAAAAGGACCACTTTAGCAAAAAAAACCCCTTCCTCTACAAATTTTTGGTCATTTTTCTCTCAGAATTGTCCTGTCGCCCATCTCCAAAGATCCAATATTAATTTGGTCGATTTATATTACATTCATTTCGGAATTTTTAAATTGGCATGCTCACCAAAAAAAAAACACAAACATATCTACAAAAAAATGAAACACAAACCGCAAAAGAGTCTCAAAATCGTAGCATATTTGGGCGTAAGTGGGCAGTTTATACTCGTAGATGATCCCAGTTGACATTTTTGTTTCCAAAGTTCCCAAGAATTATATAGGAATAATCTTTTTTGAGTTTTAAGGCCAGCTGCGCAAAATAAATATATCTACCTAAAGCATCATTGTGTCCTTTTGTTTCGATTTTTCTCAATTTTTTTTTTTATAATTTTGTGTTTTTTTTTCCGGTGGCCATAGGACATAATATTGAAATTCCAGATATTACTTGATTGGTGTGTCTTCGGCCAAAGTCGATATATGTACCTCTTTTGATGATGATCCTTAATGGAATGGAGGCAAAGCTCAGAATGATGATGGCATGCCAGATAAATCAATGTGTCAACACCTTTTTAGAGCGCAACATTTGGGGAAGGAACTGTCAGAATTTTTTTGTTTGGTTATGTACCTATGTTTTGGATTTTGTTCATCATCATTTATGGGTTTGTTATATTTCATTGTTAAAATTTATACATACATATATTTGAAATAAATATTGTCCTACTGGTCTTGAATATCGGTGGAAGGAAGGTAAGATAAGATTAAGATTTTTTAAAGAATTTAAAAATTATGTTAAATGGGGGAAGAAGCTGCGAGTTTGGGAATAAAAAAGGAAGTATATAAATGTTTTGGTTATGCAACTCCCAGGATCAGAGCTTAAATTTAATTCTTGTGTTGCTTGATAAGGTTCTCACGTTGGGCGCCATGATACAAAGGAATGCTATATAGAATTTTAGTTTTTTAAATAACTAACTAATTTTTATATAAAACTGAATAATAAAACATACGAAGATACTACATTACCTTTTAAGTATAAACTTTACTGTGATGATGTTTTAAAATCATAAAATCTCAAAATATCTAAAAATGTCTAAACTTAAAAATATTTTAATTTAAAGAACAAAATAAAAAAACAAATATTATAATTGTATGTGATAACGATAAATTTATCGTTAAATGCTTTGCACGTGTACGTACGTACAATATTATTCATTAGTACTGGTTTCATCTTGGGCGCCAAAATTCTTTTTAGATTTCGAATGCGGTTAACTGTTTGACCCACTATTCTACCTGGGTGAAAGATATTTGAAGTTAAAGTCAATTGAAATTTAAATTGAAATAATTGATATGTTGATTCATATCAAAATTTTCCAGAATTCCAGTTTTGGATTTACAAAAAAAATATCAAAATTATTTTCTGAAAATTGGATATTTCAAAAATGAATTAATACTTTTATTTTAAAATTTGAAATCGGCATTAATAAATAATATACTAAAAAAAAACGCACCAATCCTGAAATCGACGCCACAGAAGAAATATATGAGTTCCTGAGGCCATTTCAAATCGAAAAACTCAAAAGGTAATTTTCTCGTTTTCGATTCGTTTTTATTAATTTTATTCTTTTTCCTTTGACAAACTACAACCGATTTTTGAATTTTTTCTATTTAAACAAGTACACCTAGAAATTTAAATCGAACATAAACCTTTTTTCTGTGTGGATATGATTTTTTCACAAAAACACGTTATTATTTTTTTTAATTATTTTGTTGTGGAGTGAGACCATATTTAAGACACCAGTGTTGAGTTAAAAATGTTTATTTATTCATATATAAACTTATTCTACTTAAAATTATAACAGTTGTCTTGTATACTAAACTAAATTATACATATGTACATAAATAATAATAGGTATATGAATTTCACTTCTCAACTTCATTATGTTCATACAACAATTATGAAAGCCCAATATGTGTTCTTAAAAATAATAAACATTTTTTTAACTAAAAATACATTTAAAATAAAAAAAATAAAATATAAAGGAAAATCAAGAAAACATGAATGCTTAAATAAAAACGAATTAAAACGAATAACTTCGCTGAACGTTTAGTGTTGAACGTTAGAAAGAGTAAAGTTAGAGTAAGACCGTTAGAAATCTATGGCTATGTTTATTTCGAAGATGCTGGCTTCTGCAGCATCTTTCCTTTTTCCTTTATTCTCCTTTATTTTCTTGAAACTTTGTATTTAGTGTTTTTTCCGGGAAATTCTCGATACGTTTTTTTAATTTTTTTTTTTTCTGACCAAAAATAATAGTAAGCTATTTATTTTTTTTAGCATTTTCAAATAATCAGATTTTTCCAAAACTCCACAGATTATTAAAAAATAAAATTATGTTAATTTAAATATGTACATAAATGCTACTTTTTTGGAGAATTTTATTATTTTGCTCCAAAAAATGGCAGCTCTAATAGAATAATTTTTTTTTATTTTCAATTTTCTCGATGTAAAAAATTTCAAAAACAATTGTGTAATGTATACCTATCAAAATTTTCGAAAAAACATTTTTGGCATTCAAAAATTTCAATTTTTTTTTTTTTTTTTGAAAAAGTTTCAATCGACTTTTATTAAACTTGGCACCAACTGCTTAAAAAACCATTTAAGAAAATTTTATTTGTCTCGAAAACTGCTTCTACGATTTGGACTAAAATTTCTATTTGGGCTAATATTCGTACGATCTAGCATTCAACAGAAAAATTTTACATTTAACTTTTAACAGTAGGTATAATTCTTATAGAATTTTTTTTTTTAAATTTTGTACTACCTCATTATCTGTTCAATCGATTTTAATTAAATTTTTTATGCAAGAGTTTTGGATTTGAAAAAAAATTCGCATTAATAAATACTAAAAACTGGACTCCGAATTTTTTTTCTATGACTGCTTTTAGACGACTGCAATTTCTATCCGCAATTCTCTTTTGAGTTTCTTTCCGATTGCAGCATCCATTTAAACGCTGCAAATTTTAATAACTGCAATTTTTGTTAAATGAGAAGGATAATATATGTATCTCCTCACTCTTTACTCAGCTTATGTCTCAAACAGTAAGAAAAACTACAAAGAAGAAAGAGCGATAACTCTGCAATTATTTCAACCTCAGCAACTTTGTCTACCCCAGACACCGCATACGTCCCCCGCCTACATGCTTAAAAATTGCAAGGGTAATTGCAGCATATTTGCAGCGTTTAAAAGCAGTCTATTTATAAAATTTCATACAAAATTATTTTAAAAAACCGCTCCAATAACGATATTTAAAATTTTGCTCTCATAAATAAAGATTTGACAAAGAATACAGATGGCGGCTTTGATGTCAAAGCAATTGAATGAATTTACTTATAATTATTTAGTTTTTTTAAATTTTTTTTTTTAATTTTATAAATGTGAGTTCCAGTCATATTTTGTGAACAACACTGTGCAATATTGTTCACTTTTGTGTAGGTACTTGCATATTACTACTTTAAACTCAAATTTTTTTTTCAAGAAGTGGCAAAAAATGCAGGCTTGCATATAATGATTTTTTTTTAATTTCTCATAACAGTTCTATATCTCTACCGATTTATACCAAATATTGTTTCGACTGAAAAGAACCACCACTTCATTGAGTAATCACAAAACGAAATCAAGAAAATCTCATAGTTTCACATTTCAGTTAAATTTAATGTAATGTTGGTATAAAAATGCTCAGTTATGTGGATATATTCAACAACAAAAACCATCCACATCAACACCGGATGTATACATATGTCCCCAGGAGTTCTCATAATAAAAAGAAACCGAACGTGTTTCGGACCACTTAACTCCAAAGTGAGTATCGCGATTTATACGGATTCATTAAAATATACAACTCTTGGTTGTCGTTGTCATTGTTGTCGTTGGACTTTTGTGAAAACTTCAATATTCTTCTATACCATCCCATCAGCAGGCGGGGTCACTTGATTCGTTCGTTAATCATTGTCATCGAAATAAAGTTTAAACATTCGCATTGTTGCATAATATAATGTCAAACAAAAGGAACCTCATTAACCCACGAGATCGATTTCAATATAATATGAAATTGTATAGTGTTTAATCTTATATTGGATCTTAACCTATACTTATGATGTTGCATATAAAAACAATTGTCCATTGCATCAATTACATCAGGACATGGACGAAGGATATGAAGGACGAAAAGGACGAAGGACACGACTACGATCAAATAAATTAAAAGTGACCAAGTATCTCATTCACATTATGATGAGATATGTGTGATGTGACATTGCCTACAGATATATACCTACTTAAATGTAGACTTAAATGTTTTGTAGGTGGGAATTGAAATCCTTGCAATCAATGCTCCCCACAGTCCATCACACCTCTCAGTGTCCCACCAGATATATATGTATATGTATGTATATCTGCATGGCATATGAAGAGACATCTGTGTGTGTGCATTGTAAATGTTTATCCGGTATTCTGTGATTTTAATGAACGGGTATCAATGTCTTTCCTTATAATCAACAAATCACACCCTCTGTTTCGTATGTTAACTCAATTTAAATATTGATTGATATCCGTTCTCAGAGAATATACTCGTATGCATGGTCTGAGTGTATGTTTGCAGTTGGAAGCCACATTGCCATATTTATATGTACCTCTATACCAATATGATTCTGTCTTCAGGGGACGACCAGGGGGGAGAGAATGGATGACTTATGAATTCATATCCCATCAAAAGGGGGAAAACCACCGACAACAAGTCCAAAAGTCAAGAGAGACAATTGTTGAGGTAGCACAAATGAGCTTCTTGATTTCACAAATGACTAACAACAACTGACCATCGCATATATAGTTTGGTGCTGGCTGACTGGGACACTGCTGCTGCAGTAGATACCTATATTTTCAACCGGATGGATACGAACGAAATCGATCGGGTTGGTGGGAATATGGGGCTTTCTTACAAGTGGTCATTGATTTTTCGCACGCAGTGTCATTTGATATGCCTTAAGAGAATTACTCGAAAAGTATAACGCTGATGGCAAATGGTCTGGAAATTTGGATTCACTTTGTATTTTTGTTTTTTTCTTTTTTTTTTTTTCTTTCGGGGCTACAAACTAGCAATCGGATGTGAGTTCAAGAATATTATTTTCTTCAGAAGAAAATTGATTCACTGAGCGGAAAATTTTAATGTTTAATGGTTTTAATATTTTTCCTTAAAATAATTATTTCTGACACATAACACTTCTAATCTAATGCTATACTGGTATCAAAATAGTATATAATATATATTTAAAAGCGAGGAAGAAACACAAGTCTATGCGGAAGATAAGAAAACAGTTGATTACTTTGTTTGTTATTATACCTAAATGGGTATGAACAAATTTAGAAAATGGTTTTAGTAAAATTCGCCCACATTTCTTGTTTCAGTTTATCGGAAACAGTCATTTTGGATAAAATTTTCAAAGTTTTTTTTTTATGAACGAGAAGAACAAAATTCAGAAAATTTAATTTAGTAAAATCTGACTACTGCCTGCATTTTTGTTATTTTTTTTTTTTTTAATTTCTCGTAAACGGGTCAAATCAATTTGGATATTTTTTTTAAAATTTTTATTTATCAAACGGTAACTGAGAATGTTTTATTGAAATAAATGAATAAGATAAGTATATGATTTATGCAGATACAAATATCGCTATCTTATTCTCTCACGAACCCATTGGAAGAAAAATAAAAAAATGCATTCAACTGCAAAACTGTTGCATACTTTCATTTGAAAATATGACATTTTGAAGTTTAAAAAATTTGTTCAATTTTTAATAAAAGCAGGAATGTGAGAAATCAGGATTTAAAAATATTTTCAAACCGCAAAATAAGTTTTTAATTAAAATTTCAATGTAGAGACTTGAGGAGCCTTTTTGAGACATGAGGAGCATAGTAGCTATTTGAGCAGTAAGGGAGCCAAATGTTATTATAGTAGCCATGTATTTTAAGGAGTCTGGAATCAAACTGGTGATGCTTAACACATCAGTGGTCATCAAATAAAAGCCGTTCAAATATCAATAGTAGTGTTCGAGAAAGTCAGGGAACATCGAAATTTTCGAGCTGTGCTTGCGGCCCCAAGACTCATTATTTTTAAAATATTGTTCAACAATGAGAACACATTGGGCCTTACTAATAATCAAACGCTAATGTCAACTATTAGTTAACTGTAGGGTTAAAACAAAGTACTGGGCTTTAACAAAATGCTACCAATAAACAATTTAATCATTTCACTAACTAGTCTCTAGACTTTTGTTGAATCTATTACAAAATCTACTACAAATAAGAAACATCACTGAATGAACTGTCAGAATTTCCACCAAAGTTCAATGTTTTGTTTTCGTGCAAAAGCAAAAATATTTAAATCTGTTTTTTTTCATATTTTTTTTAAGAAAGTGATCTTCATAACATTTCTCAGCAATCTGTCAGCAATTGTGTGAGAAAGTTCGTTAGAGCACTAGCTTAAAAAAAAAGAACATTCATCAAGTTTTCAACAGATACTCGAAGCCTTCAAAGAATGAAGCAAGACTTTTCTAGAATTGCCATGTTCCCTCAGTGTATTGCAGCGGCAGACTGCACTCACTTTAAAATTAAAAACCCAGGTGGCGAGTTCGGTTCTCGCCATAGATGCCGAAAGAACTTTTATTCTTAATTAGAAATAAATTATGTGATCACTGCACAGAAACAGGACCCACAGACACAACATAAATACAAAAATAAAACAAATCAGGAACTGTCATAATTTTCTCTATACCTTCAAAGTTAAGTGTTGCCGTATTCTTTTTTAACAGCAAGTGTTTTAGTATTTATAGTACTTTAATTTATTGGATGTGTCGGAGTGACTTGACTTTTGAATTGTTTTTTAATTATGGCACCATTTCTTAAAAAGGATATATTTTATATTTTATTTTAATATTTTTCATTTGCAACGTACATATAGGTACCTTATATATAGGTACCTGTTTAAGACTATTAAGCTTACGGCTGTTTACGAACGTTTACGACGACTTGTATGCTTCTATATTTTACAATTTAGATTATTTGAAATTAATCGAAATTCCGATTTCGTCAAGTTCATATTTTATAATTGGTCCACAAAAATGATAATTTTGTTTAAACCAATATTGGAAATCTAATTATACAATTTTCGGCTACCTGTTACACAAATGTAACTTCAATTTGGTTGATTGGTATTGGCTTTGAAAATTGCATTCGACACTTATATTTTTGTATGCTTGCATAAAAAAGATTTAACCAATACAATAGCAAAAAATATCTTTAATCGTTTCCCGTTCAGCACAAAAAAAAATTTAAATATACGTAATTATGTATATAAAACGGAATTAAGAAATTAACCACGCACGTATTTAAAGTAAAGTCCAAAAGTACTAAATATTTATTAACAAATTAAATAATTTGTTTCTGTTGCACTACATAACCATACAAACAATAAATAAAGTACCTACTTCTAAATAAAGTAACCCTAACCCTATTGAAATCAACCCTATAAAATGGGTATAGATTTAAGTATTAAATACAAATTTTAGTACCATGAGACAGCACAAAGGCAACACTCTCTATTAAGTGTTCGACTTTAAACATGGATTTCCGTATATTAAATTTTAACATATTGCTAACGACTAAACTGGAGGTTAATTTCGTTATTGGTATGCCGATTTTCTAAAATCTGAAGGTTTTCGTTTAATCTTAACACTAAATTTGATTATTAGTAAGGCCCATTGTTCTCTCGTGTATATTATAATGCTCCATTTTTAATAACCCTTAAATAACTTTCAACTGTCAAATTGTTTTTTTTTTTTTTTTAAAGGTTGCCAGCACTCTACTATACACATACAGACGTCAAATTTAAATCTTTCGTTATTTTTGGGACACACTTTATATATTTTTCCTTTTAAAAATCATCGCGAATGGAAGCACTCTAAATCACAAATCCAAAAGCGTTTGAAACTCTCATTATCACATCATGTAGATTGTTTTGTCATTTTTCACCACTGCAAACGTCACAATGACATACACAGATGACATGAACAGTGTTAATACCTAATACATGTTCACAGAAACACGCTTACCATCCTAGTTCGAGTCTGTCTGTAATTTAGATTCCGTTAATAAGAAAAACATGTGTCATTCGTGCCAATTCAGCTTTAATCTATGAATAAACTTCAAAACAAAGTAAATTCAAACCACAAAACAGACTAAAATATATATTCATACCTATCCTAATACACAAACACATATACAACTACATATAACTATTTTTAAAATTGGATAAATAAAATGTCCTTTCGCATAAATCTTTGTGAAATTAAATCTCCTCTTGCAATAAATTCATCAAAAGTCAGGCAGCAAAAAAAAAAAAAAAACACAAAAATAAATTATACTAAACAAAAAAATTCAAAAAAAAAAAAAAAAAACTTTAAATGCCAAGCTCCAACTAAACCATTTGGCATTGGCGCATGCGCATTTGGGTCTTTCTCTGTGAATGAATGAATTGCCTTTGTCTCCTTCCAAAGAAGCAAAACCCAATAACAACAGCAGCAACAACAACAACAATAACAAAAACAACAACAACATCATCTGCACAGTCAGCGCTTAGCGCGTGAAACAGAGGTGTCAACGAAAAACTTATTATTAAATAAATACTCTCACAAATGCATTTATAATTCGTTTATCGTGCTAAAATCAACTTTATCACCCAATTCACTGTGATTTCGAATTATTATAGCGCACTCGCGCCTGATGGTGTTTTCTTGATGTTTGTAAATGTGCATAGTGGATCTGAAATTGTTGTATAGATATATACCAACAAGCTATTGCTGGTTCAGCTTCGGGTTCGGGTTCGGGTCCGAGGACAAGGTTTGACTGAATGATTATTTATATAAATATCTATATAAATGCGCGGTAAGTTAACGTGTGGAATGAATGGCGAAACGCAAGCGTACACGGATTAAGCCAGGCTTCTTTCTATATACGAGCACTAGCACACGGGATTTAAAAAAAAAAAAACTACTGGACTTTAAACGAGAGACAGAATTGCAGAAAAAATAATATTAAAATTGATATTGAGGACTACGAGCGTGAACACACGCCATCATGGACTGAATGAAAAGCGCAGATTTGCTTATGAAAGACAAAAATTGTAATGGCTGGCCTATGGGAGGACCATCGAACGAGAAAAAAGTAATTGGAGACTTGATCTTAGAAATTTAATCATTAAGTCCTACCCTACAATAATTTTGAATAATTAATAAGAATACTATGTAATTAAAATACATATATATCATATACCTACAAATATATATAGCTTAGAGAAAAAATATGCATTGCCTACCTACTGGATCGCAAGAACTTGCTCTCGATGATTCAGATTTTTCAAACTATTGTCTTTAATTCAACAACATTAAGAAATAACATAATTGATTCTTTTTTTTATACCAAAATTATTTATAAAATTTTTCATTGGAATATTGTTTAAATTATTCAGAAATAAGTATATATTTCAAAATTTTACAAAAAAAAAAAAAAATATGGGAATACCTCAAAACCATATTTTTTCTTGTGTGGTTTTTTGCCAAATATCTGGGGCGCAGTATTCGTAAACTCACTTCATAATTTGAGCCGTTTTTGAGAAAAACCGATATGATTGTATTGCATTTTTAGATGAGCTAAAACAACTATTCGAATTCCCCCTCTAAGGAATCACATAAAAATGGTCTGTACAAAATTTGAAGGAAATCGGTCCACCCGTTAGGGCGCGGACGTATGGATCCACAGACGGAAGAATGCACAAACGCACAGACGTACATACCAACGCACGTACGGTATGACGAACCCAATTTTTCGAACTTCGCTATCATCGTATATAAATAACGGGTCATTAATTTCGTGGTTTCAAGTTGGTAGCGCTGGAATTTGACACCTGTCAAACTCAGCTGTCATTAGAAGTATCATAATATTAGTTGTATGTTTGCCATTTACTTCAATATATTTGAATCCTATTTCTGTGGGCTTCAGGTCTTTCTTTCTTTATCTACTTTTTGATAGACGACGTTTTGTACTTGTTTAAGTACTTCTTCAGGTCTATACATTTTTTTTTTTTAATTAGTATTTATTTCTACCAAATATATATATAATACTTACATTCTGTCCTAAAAATTGTGTTTATATCTATTTTGTAGATTTATGAAATTATATTTATCTTTTTTAAATTTGAATATCACGAAAAAGGAATAATTGTTTGCCATTTACGATAGTGGATCGCTTAACAATCGAACAACGCGTTAAAATTATTAAAACTTACTACAAAAGTGGTGATTCAAACGTAGCCACTTTTCGCACATTACATTACGGTCGTCATAATCGACCGACTATGCAAGCAATCGGTAAAAATGTGACGAGATTTGAAGAGAGTGGAAGCGCAATTGGTGTCGTAAGGCCTGTGCATCATCGTAATGTACGCTCAGTCGAAAATGTTGCTGCTGCAAATGCAAGCGTTGCTAATGATCTGAATTTATGGATTTTCCGGCGTTCACAGCAATTGAACGATATTTTTTGGCCGGAGATTGAGGATCATGACTTGGACGATATGTGGTTCCAACAAGACGGGGCAACAAGCCACATAACACGACCAATTATGGCTTTATTGCGTGAGAAGTTTCCTGGTAATTTCACGTTTTGTCGACGTCATTTGGCCAACAAAATCATGCGATTTGACACCGTTAGATTTTTTTATGTGGGCTACGCAAAAGACCGTGTTTACGTGAATAATTTCTGAACTCTAGATACATTAAAAACCAACATTACACAAGTTATGGCCGAGATACCGCCCGAAATGTGCGAAAAAGTGGTTAAAAATTACCTCAAAAGAATCGCATGCTTCGCATCTTCCTGATGCGACCATATTGTTTTTCACACTTAATGGCAAAGTCCAAACTTTATAATAAAATAAAATCATCATCGAAAATGTATCGCTATGTGTGTTTTATTTAGCTTTACTTTCGAAACCGAAAAATGAATGACCCTTTATGAGTTGGTTTTGTTACATTGAGTTTTGATACGCCATTATTTCGTCCAATCTCTTAATTCATCGGTTGCTTTTTATAATTTGTCTGTAGCCTTCACAATGCATTTATCAGGCACTAAATACGTGTTCTGGAATATTCCTAGAATATAAAAAAGGTTTGGTCCCAGGACCCTTCCTTATAGTACACCAGTTTTAATTTTCTTAACTTCCGAATACTCTTGCTTGTACCGTACTCTTAAAGAGTTAATCATAGGATTTTAGTTATTCGTAGAACTGCCTTGGAAAATCCCTATGCAGTTTGTATTCAAGTCCCAAATATCAAACCTTTTTAAAGGCTTGAACAACATCTAGAAATAGAGCTGAATATAGGTATCTACTTGTTTTTCTTCAAATGCCTTTTTCAACAACTTCAGTCGTACCTAATTCGATGGACTTGATCTAGGATCCTGGAATATGCCTTTTATTTGATAACTTGTGTTGACCAGATGCTTCTTACTTCCTTGAGTGGGAAGGGAATTCCAAATTCGTCGTTTATTAAGTACAAAACTATTTCCCTAACTATAATACAATTAATTCTGGTTTGTTAGCATATCAAAACTATATGTAATTCATACCAACAACAATCTTTCGTTCGATGTATAATAAATGTCAAAATTATTATCTTTCCATTAAAAATATATTCGAGATCTCTATCATCGTTTTATTAACTTTATGACTTCAGCAATAAAGAAAAAGATTATTTTTTAACTATACAAACACTTGAAATTATACCAAAACAAGATTATCTATCCTCCCACCATGCCGTGTCGCCTAAAGTGCATCCATCTGCATTCTAATAGGTATACTCGTCAGCGTTGCCACTTTGCTATAAAATTGTTGTAGATTTATTACATTTTCCGCAAAAAAATAAATCTGCTGCCACAAAATCAAATTTACTGCATTTTTTTTTTAAATCTTATTAAATTTTAAATTTAAATTAATTTAAATTTTAATGACTAATTGAAGAATTTTCAGTATTAGTTTATAACTCCTTTTAAAAAACATTTTGAATATTGTAGAAAAAAAACTTTGTATTTTATATTTTATCATTTTTAAATAAAAAAATTACTGCAGAAACGACCAATAAACTTCATTTTTGTTTAATAATCTACTGCGCAGTTTTTTTTCGAAGTGGCAACGCTGGTCGCTGACTCGTATACTATATTTTATCTAGAGTGTCATTAGCGTAGTCATAATCATCACATCCATAAACACTCATAATATGAGATGCAGCCGTTCCTCCAGATGTTTATAGTTTTGAAAGATGAAGGGGTGTGTGCTACCACCACCACCGATGGGTGGTCTTCGGGATCAGACAACATCATCGTGCGTCGTTGTTGTCGTCGTCGAATCTAAAGAAAATACCTAATGGCGAACAGATCTCGTCTCGTCAGCATCTCATAGAGCGTGCGGTATTCTCACGCATTCTTGCATGGAACGATTATGAATTATAAATATTTTTCCTTCGGTGTCTGGACAAAATTCAACGTCATATGAATAAAGTGTAATAATTTGTCAAAAGAAATCTTGACACTTAGTAAGCTAATATGTCAATTTAATGAGGTGAAGTGAGAGGGTTATTATGATGTCTGGTCTTGTGTAAATATTAATGGTAGGTATATCTCTCCAGTTCTGCTGAAAATGATTGATTGATTTGGTTTTGAAAGGGAAAATTGTCACGTCACGTTGGGGAACCATAATGCTATCATTACAAGGACACATTTTAAAGTTCAGGTTTTTTTTTGCACTGTAGAGGTCTTGAGGATAAGTATCAGCCCATTGCGTAATGGTTGGTTAGTGCGTTGGACTGTTACGCCGAAGGTCTTGGGTTCGTCTATGCCACCTAAAAACAGAAATGTTTTTCACGGGTTACTGCCTCTTGCGAGGAATTGACAAACCCTCCAAAAGTATCTCTTGTCATGAAAAAGTGCTTCTCACCCTAGCCGTTCGGATTCGGCAGAAAATTGTAGATCCCCTCTATTCTTGCCAACACGCACACAGGAATGGTTGAGAGTTGTAAGTCACTAGGTCCTGGTTCTACACGAGCTGTCGTGCCGACAAATTTATTTATTTTTTATTTAAACGAAAAGTTCCTACTTATCGTTTAAATGAATGTCCCTTGGTATATAAGAAATATAGCTATTTACATCGTGACTTTTGCCTACGAATAGAAATGGTTCAGAAGGGGTTATATAAAACAAGCCTTATTACATAATCAGCGACTATTAAGTCTTACCAACTCCGAAATTTAGACTGTCTTAAATGTACGAGAAAATGTTCGAAGACTTAGAACAAACAAGCCTTATAAGTTGATGATGGTCTAAAAGCGATGAGGAAGTATTTAAACTTTAAACTTACCTCAATGCGATCTCTTGTTAGTCTTCCCTGATTATGATCCTGATTTCCTGGTGGTTTAAATACTGTACAAGTTCCAAACCACTTGATACCGAATATTACCTACTAAGTGTTTTTTGAATATTTCCACCTCTAAATATTAATGGTAACTGGAAACAGCGACAATTTGTGAACTTGGCCCTAATAGTGAAATTCGTTAAGTGAATCAAATTAAGTCAAAAATTAGCTTTTCAATAATATACAACAATAAATTATTGTATAGTTTAAGATTTGAGACGAAAGGCACGATTTCCTCTGCATATTATATTTAAAGATTTTTTTTTGCAAACTTCAAGTCTACAAATATTAAGAAAAGATGATTCTAACTACAGAAAAAAAAACATTAAAGAAAATCGTTCAATGTATATTTTTTTTTTTCTATTAAAATTCTTTCATCCCTTCGATTTGAGATTCAATTCACAACCCATGAAACATCAAACACTCATAACTCAGATCTCTTTCACTCGACTCGACTATAACATTGATATTATTTTAGTATGTTCGTTCGAAGTAAAAATCCCTTATCTATATCATATTCCAATCAGCAAAGGTAATAAAAACAACTGGCCACTTCAGCGGAATGAGCTTTTTTATACGGAAAACTATATTCCATACCTTATAGATATAATATCCTCGTTCTATATCCTATCCTCTATCGGGTAATAATTTAACTATACCAGCTCTATACCTACATAATAATGGCATAGCCTCTCATACTGGAAAACAAAGATACTCTCTACACTTTATACACAGTCGACCATGCATTATACATATATAAATGAAAAAAGGTATATATAATCTGGTTGATCGGAGAAATTTGTTGCAGAAAATTCAGGAGCTGAACGAAGTTCAATAACTTTTATGACTATATTTCAGGATCTCTGGGGGATTCAAAAAAGCAAAAAAAAAAAAATAAGGAAGGGTCAAGAAAGTTATATTGGAGTTGGGATTATATTTGTTGAATGAAGGGAAGAAAGATATCTTCTGCCCAGTTTGATATTCTTGTGATTTCAGCAGTTTTTGTTGTCTATATAATATTGTGTGTGGCATTGGCATAAGCTGAATAGAATTGTGGGTCATAATTTCACTCAAATCAAAAATAATACCTTGGGATATAATTTCTCCAATTGACATGTTCTTGATCCCCAGAGGGTGCATTGGTCGTAAAAATATTTTCTATGCCTTTTTTGAATATTGTTTTAATATATGTTATAGAGAATTCTGCAAGTAGATTGTATGAAGGTAGAAAAATATGAGAATAATTTTTGTATCTTCGGAATAATTGCCAAGCATTACTCCCAAACTTGTATCTCTATGGTTTGTTTATTAAAAAATATTCAAAGACACACATTTTGGGGAAATCAACACATCTGGTGGTTGGTAAGGAAATCTTAATTTCAAAATAATGTTACCCTTACCGTTATCTTTCTTGTGACAAGTCAAATTTAGGATTCCATGGACGCGTTTTTGCTGCAGATGCATTTTAGTTATTTTGACCTTTGACCTAATGAAAAAGTAACATCAATAAGCCCGGCAATAAATTAAAAAATGTCAAAATATTGCCCTGGCCTTAACCTTTCTTCCGATGCGTCAAATTACTGGTTCCATAGGCGCGTTCAGGCTACAAACGCATTTTAATTATTTTGAACTTTGACCTCTATGTATGGTAATCGATGAGAAAATGTAGGCACTTACTGCTAAAACACTAAACAAATTATATATGATTTTCTAAACATTATGCAACTTACATCCTAAGGTCAAGAATATTTTTTATCAATCGTAAATGAGTTTGATTTGTATCGAATTATGCATACAGAATATAGACCATTTAATTATTGTATTTTAAAAGTTCACGTTGACACTTTTGAATTGAAATTTTATCCGGAAGCTTCTAGGTATAGCTATTTTATTTCTCACTGTTTATTTGCATATATGTACTTTTGAAAATATGAAATTTTCAATCAGTTATAAAAATGTTCCATAGATACTTACCTCTACCTACCTAACTCTCATAATATATTATTCACCCTTCCCCTGGCTTAAAGTGACAGGCATTGCACTGCACTGCCCCGACACCGACAATGACGACATCGACGTTCATTCATTGAAATCTATATCACCAATTGATGGTTAGTCGTATATAGTCGTGTCGGTTCAAAAGCCTTTTCTTCTCTTCATATGCAAATCTAAGCTAAGCAGCAGCGCCATCAGGAGCCCTCAAGAGACACCGGTCGTTCTCATCATCATCATCATCATCATCCTCCAGGTCGCGTCATTGTTGGCATCGTGAATCGGAAGAAGCAACTCATAGTGCAGTATAACCTTAGCATCAGTGACTGGTGATGCTGGATGCTACTGCTGCAGGTCGGAGCTGTATAATACCTGTATGTCAACCTCTTACTCCTGGCAATGACACTGAAGACAGATGCCGCTGGAGTCGAATTGTGGCACATGATATCCATAAATACGTCACAATGTGAAAGTTAACATGAGAAAGACGCGCGCTATTCTTTATGAAATTGTAAGCAGAGATATTCCGATTTATTTTTTTCATCTCATGGTAACTACACTCTATATGTATAAATATATGCAAGAGAATTTATGCCTTCTTTGGAAACATTTATAAACATTTGCATGCCGAAGCAGCAGCACAATCATTTGCACGAAAGGAAAGAAAGCAGCCATACTTATATATGTATGTATGTATGTACATCGAACGACAAACACCAAACCTCTGTCCCCCTCCCCCCAAATCATCTCGTAGCACAATCTGAAATTCAATCTGGATACAAAATAGAATCCATCAATATTCCTTATCTGCGTTATGTGTATTAAGCCAAGCACAAAGGATCTCTCTCAGCTATATCCCCCCCCCCTCCCACTCCACTGCTAAAGGATATAAATTTCACAACCCAACCCCTATTATGCATTGTATGGCAATCTTTTTTGCTGAATTTATCTCTGAATAAAACACCCCCACTGGCGGCAACTACTGGCAATATGGCATCAGTGCTATAGCTAATATCGGTGTAATGGTGTGTAAAATTATGAAGGTCGTTCAAAATGTCTTCAAGTTGAATATTAATTTTTTTTTTCCTTCTTATTCATCTTCGAAGTGCCTTGGGAGTATAGGTAGGTACGAGTATATATGAGAGGCGAAGTTAGGCATGGATGAATGCAAACTCATTGGCACGAGAATATCCTTGAGAGGAGTTTGAATTTTTCCTTGCACGTTATATTCTTCATGGAACACCACTGCCGCCCTGAGAAGAAGGTGTATGTATAATGATGGAAGTTTTAACTTAGAAAACATTCTTTGTTTGTTTTTTTTTTTTTTTTTTTTGAGAGACGTGAGGAACTCTTTGGAAAAGATTTTCCATAATGATACCTGCAGATAACTTTGGTTGGTGGGAAATACAAAAAAGTATACCCTCCTATAAGTTGGGTATACCATCATCAGGGAGTGAAAGTAGATTATGATCACAGAATTATACAATTTCTTGATATCGAGATGAGGATATATTATGAGCCGTAATGGGGGAAAGTTTATTCAATGAAAATTCTGTAAGGAATGAGATTTTCATTTAACTTTTCAGGCTATAGCTACGATTTAAGGAATTAAGGAGGAGGCGATGAAAAGACGAAAATATTTTAAAGAAGCATAATATTCCATTCGAAAAAGATCGATGGTGTTTGGGCCTTTTTTTCCTATATTCTTTTCTCTAAATTACCTAAATACATAATATATGTACATACTTCCACTAGAGGATGGTTCGATAAATATCTTAGATTGTATTATGGAAAACTAAAATATATTTTTTTCCTAGGTATATAATATAGAAATTACAATTTTTGCCAAAAGAGAGTTGAGACTGTAAGCCTTTTGTGAAACGAGTACCATTCTTAGGTATCGGACCTATACGAAATAAATCTTCAAAACTTTTTTTTCATATGCCTTGAGTTCGCTCGTCCTATTTCAAATTTCAAGTATGAACTATAACTCACAGATAGGCCGTTGATTCATAGGTAATGTAATCGTGAATTTGATAAAAGTGAGTCGGATTTTGTAATCGGGGCAATTTTCTTCATTTAAATACTAGGGCGCAAAATTTTAAACAATCTATTGTTAAGAGCTTAGCATATATAACAAGTTAGCAATTTGATAAACATTTAGTAATTTACTAGCTCTTTGAAAATTTTAATTCTTTTTGTTTTTTTCGTTTTGCTGACTAGTAAAATACTGGTTTCCCTTTTATTAAAAACGGTTCATCTGAACACGTCCAAACAATGACAGTTCGTGAAAGAAAAACAAAGCAAACAAACCTAAATCTATAGCGAACGGATCTAATAATTTGAAAAATCAGAAGTCACTGTGACAACCTTCAATTTATTTTGTTATTTGTTTATTTTTGACAATCCTAGTTGCTGTTTGTTGTTGGTTTGTTTTTATTTTATAATAAAGGGTCAGTATAAAGTAAAGTATAAAGGTTAGTAGCGCTGGCATTTGACACCTGTCAAACTCAGCTGTCATTTGAAGTGTCATAATATTAGTTGAATGTTTTCCATTTACGATAATGAATCGCTTAACAATCGAACAACGCGTTAAAATTATTAAAACTTACTGCAAAAGTGGTGATTCAAACGTAGCTACTTTTCTTGCTATACGCGATGATTATGTTCGTCATAATAATTTGAAGAGAAAGAGAGAAGCGTTAGTGATGTCGTAGGGCCTGTGCTTCATCGTAATGCACGCTCAGTCGAAAATATTGCTGCAGCAAATGCAATTGTTGCTGATGATGATGATTTATCGATTTTCCGGCGTTCGCAGCAATTGAACGTGTCGTACAACTAACTATGGCGTATTTTGCATTTGGACGATATTTGGTCCAACAAGACGGGGCAACAAGCCATATAACACGACCAATTATGGCTTTATTGCGTGAAAAGTTTCCTGGCCGCGTAATTTCACGTTTTGGCGACGTCAATTGGGCACCAAGATCATACGATTTGACACCGTTAGATTTTTGTCTGTGGGGCTACGCAAAAGACTGTGTTTACAAAAATAATCCCCGAACTCTAGACGCATTTAAAATCAATATTGTTTAAGCTATGGCCGAGATACCGTGCAAAGGAATGGTTAAAAATTACCTGAAAAGAATCGCATGCTGCGAAGTGCGAATCTTTCCAAGGAGTCCAAACTTTATAATGAAATAAAATTTTCATCAAAAATGTACCGCTGTTTATGTTTTCAATTTAAATTTCTTTTTGAAAAATATTAATCTCCTTTTCACCAAATAGCGAAAAGTAGACCGTTTGATTCTTGTTTCTTAAAATATTTTATTGGTCTACTTTTTTGTTTTCAAAAGGTTCAAAATGCTTCTGCCAAGTCTACCAATGTGATTCACTTTTTTTTTTTTTAAATCCATACGATTTCTTTTTTTTTTAGTTTTTTATTTAGTTACAATAATTATTAATATTTATTATTAAATTCGCATTTGATGAATGACAGATCCTGGATGTGTTCCGAAATACCATATATCTCCAAGGGTGGAAACACAAGAAGTACATACATTTTTCGCAGAGAATTCTAATGCAGCATAAATTTAAATTGTTTTATAAAATCAAACTGCCCCTCTGTGGGGTGTAGGCCCCACGTTGGGAAAAAGCACTCGTCTAGATGGAGTATTTCATCATTATTTCCCGCATTGTCTCATTTCAAAGCAAAAAACTTTGACAAATTTTGAAAAGTGCGTCGTTACTTATTTTATCCCATCAATTACTTTGAAGGACTGCATTTCTGTTGAATCTCTACAGTGTCATAAGCCCACGGTTTGTTATTCGGTCATGAATGTTAAGGTTTTCAACTAACAACGGTTGTCAAACCTATACCTAGCGTGAAGTTCTCCATCGTCCAGCTCTTCAAAAAAAATTTTCTCGGGACTTAAAACATCGCACCTTTCTGCATAAAGCTGAGAAAACATTTTATATTATTTTATTTACTTTGAAAAACAATTATAAGAAATATAAGAAATTAAAAATGGAACCTTGAGGAATTCCAGATGGAGGGTAAAAAGGTTCGTAAGCATACGGATTCTATGTAAGTTAACGTGAATGTCCTGCAGTTTTACAAGAGGAGGAAACTCTCCATAAGATGACACTCTTTATGTTAAACAAATGCAATAAAAACTAAGCATTACTTCAAACAAAACCAATGCATTGGATAAAATTGACTTAAAATATACTTTATTGTTATACGGTGACATTACATAATTGCTAAAATATTTCTGACTGCATAAACAATACCTCTATAGGCTTTCAATCAGGATTGCCAACGATTTTCCAGTTAATAAATCTTTACAAACCATCAAGCCGACAATTTTCTTACTAACTCAAGCTTCCTTTTAATTTCAAAGTTCATAATTAAATAAATATTAATTATCACATGATCACACAATAGACCGGTTTATCAAGTCACAATAATTATAATACCTAAGCAACATTGTATAGTGAAGTGACTGACTTTAGAATGCCGAAACCATAACACGTCCTATGAGATTATGGCACGCATGCCCGATGCCGCCGTCGATATAGCAGCCTGGGATCAGGATCTCATCTTGATGACGACGCACGGTGTCGGTGCTGGTGGTGTGCAATATCATGCGTGCTTAGAACATTTCAATATCATTAACAGACATGCGCATCAGAGCACTTATCGGAATTGTAAGTGCCGTATAGATGCTCGCATAAACGGGGCGATATATAGAATTATTGCTTATAAATATTTTGGTCGTTTTGTTTGATGATCGTGCCCATCACAGCCATACTATAACATCGCAGCTATTTCATGATGGAAGCGGGGATATAGAAGTTATGAGACGACCAAGGGCACATTTGGTGGGGTTAGTTTTGGGTCAGAACAAAATTGTTATTTTCCCTATACCTACCTACCAACTGATGCAGACGTCTTAGCTTGGTCCGTCCGCTGATGAAGCTTAACCACATCACAAGGAGCCAATACGAAATTAAAATGGAAATCTCAGCCAATAAAGCTGAAGAAGTTATTTCGGCCATTAATCAACAACGCCATCGACCAGAGGTTCTGTATACATATATATAGGTAGGTATGGATGGATACATAGTATCAAGCCAGCCTGCGCTGCGCTGCGTCTCCCTTTATAGGTCTTTTGGATCCTGATTCCTGGCGGATGCATTTTCGTTCGCTACATCATCAGCATCATCTCTCATGAATCTGTTGTGTGTTGTGTCGTTGTCGTTCGACATCAACTTATGATCATCATTATTGTTGGCTGCGCGCATAACACAGCATAAGGCCCGATGTTCGAATTTGAAGCCCGCCACCTCCGCCGCACGTCTCCCGCTCACCACCACAGCAATAAAAATCCCTCGAACAACCTTTATGTATATTCGAGACGAGACGAGACGAGCCGAGTTGAATTGGAGGACACAGGATCCCAGCGAATCACATGGCAGACAATAAAAGCAAACATCGCATAGTATCGGGCATAAAATCGGCCACAATCCGCGTCTGTATATGTCCGGTCCGTCCGCGTCCGTTGAGTTCTGACCATCTCCTTTGAGATGAAGCTCAGATGGCCGACCTGGACCTGAAACGGACTTATAGACATGGACGACGACCGACTATACGACGACGAGACATCGATGGATGGGAGTCGGCCAACCATCCCCATTTCCCATGCCGCAGCCGCAGCAGCCCAGCCGGCCATATAGCTGACCGATCGACGACGACGACGCCGAAGATACAAGGCTTTATGTAGGATGTTGCGCTAAAGTCAAAAGATGTGTTGCTACATTATTACACGGGCTTTGTTTTTATGAAAATGTGTGCACTTCAATGAAAGGTACACGGTACCGAAATGATTTTTGGCTCATAAGATTGTTTCTTTTGCTTCTTTTTTTAAGAGGTATGATGGTAAAGGGTATCTAGAGGTATGGAATGGGTGTAGGCTTATTGCTTGATGCTCTGAGAAGTCTCCCAGGTGATAGAAGAAGGACGATCACTTTGGAGAAGTGATATTGGATATTGTTACAAATGGAAATTGTATAAACGCATATATAAGTGATTGAACAGATGGCTCAAAGGGTTATATGATGGCCGATTAAAGAATAAGTATCGCTATATATAGGTCCACACAAAAAAGCACTAATACTAATCCATAGGGTTAAAGAAAAGAGCGTTAATAATAATTTGTTCGAGGTTCTCCAACCCATTAGCTGAGTAAGAATGTCACATTGAAAAAGTAACATTTTGTTTGAAAATAACTTCGTTTAAAGTTAACAAGTGGTAAGGTATACTTAATGCATCAAGGAAAAGGTTCTTAAGATGCTCTCTGAGACATTTTGTTCTTTGAACTCTTTTACAAAAATGACATAGTTTTCATTTTAAAAGCTAACTAAGAAAAAATTACCTCAGAAGCTACAGACAGGTACAGCGAGATACAGCCCATGAAGAAACATATCAAGTGCATCAACATTAATTGGAAACAGCTGTTAATTTTTTTAGAATCCTATTAAAATCGTTGAAAATCAAGTAATTTATCAGAAGTAAGGTATAGGACACTCAACCAAGCAGTAACGAAGAGACACGGCTTTTGGGAGGAGAAGTTAAGTTATTATTGTGCCAACTATTTCTTGAATATTAAGATATCGGGAAATTAAATAGCGTGCAGTTCGTGAGAAGTTTTAAACCCGTTCATTTCTACAAATTGTAAATTCTTTGCCAAATCACAATTGTGGGTTTATTTAAGGAGCTAGTTTTTACTCCAAGATGGTAAATTCTTTAACTACTTCGAAGTAGTTCAATATTGAAGTTTCATGTTTACTTCAATTCCACTATGTTTCGAATAGGTACTTTCTTATTTTCTGTGAAGGACTCCATTACGGGACTTTAAGAGTAGGCAGCATTATCTACTTTAGTAGTTGGACAGATCTGTTGAAGATAGTGCCTTTCGTGTTTACGCTTATCCTGCACACTTCGTTTCAGAACGAGATTGAAGAAATCACATTACAATAGGTATATCTCCTTGCCGAAACACTTAACATGTTTGAAATAGTTCGGAAGAACTGTTCCCAATAGTTTGACAATGCATCGTGTGATTTCTAATGTCAGGTAACACAGTTTTTTGGGGTTCAAGAAATTGGCCATAAATCGCCAGATAGGGCTCCTGATAATAAAATGCTGATGCCCGTCAGTAATATCGTCCAAATAAGTTGGTCAGTCTCGGTCCAATAGCGTATAGACTTTATAGGCATGACTGTAAGCCCCATGGAACCAAATATCTTGCTTTTGAATACATCTTAGAAGTCAAATTATGACAATTAAGTGGATTTATATACACTTACTCTGTAGGTAGCTGAATCACCAAAACTATGCAAAATTAGGTAGCTTTGTGATGGCGGAATTTAGACCAATCCACTTGTGTTCTCTTTCAACTGCTTCAAATAATGCACCAAAGCTTAGTCAATGAGTATTGTAGGAAGATCCAAATCCTTCTGGGGCATCAAAGTGAAATGCAGTAAATCAAAGTTGACTTGCTTCAGAAGACTCGTGGGACAACGAAAAACACCTTTAGCCACAAGCGGCCGCAGCATTATCCTCAATCTGCCCAAAGGATTGCAGCTGAGAACCAAACCATCGCTGCAATATCTGGGCATAATCTTCGATGAGAGGTTACGTTTCAACGCACACGTGCTACTCTGAAGAAAGCGAATTTTGCATACCAGAGCATCCACCCCCTAAAAAGGAAAAAAAAAATGAATTCAGCCAGAAGAAAAAGTTGCTTCTCTAAAAGCAACTTCTCAGGCCGATCCATCACATACTATTTTAATACCTGGTTTACAATTTCGAAAACCAGCATGAGAAAGCTAGGAGTATTTGAGAGGAAAATTTCGCGCATCTGCACGGGACTCAACTTTGACCAACGGGGACGAAAACATTTTAGCAACAAGCGACTCTACGAGGCATCCGGAATAATACCCCTGCGACAATTATATGATCAGTGCTGCCAAAAGACTGACAACAAACCTTAGCAATCATCCTAACCCGCTGGTGAGAACAATCCCAAACGAAGAGAGACGACCCAAGCCAAGTGCACCTAGATGTGACAACACTACTGGACGAAGGAATTATTTCGAACACCGAAGACGACAAGGCAATCCATTTCTACGAGGACGCACCGTCAAACAAAAACCGTTGGCTAGAAGCCATCTATAGATAGTAAAGGGTCTTCCAATATAGGGACTTCTGAACTTTGACAGTTGATAGTGGCCATATTGATGTAGCTTCATCTATCAAATTGGCTGTCATTTATTCAGTCGTTTTGCTTTGTAAAAAAATTCGACGATATCTCACACACCCTTTGTTTTATTTAAATTTTAAGATAGGAAGCGTAGTAGCTAGTGGCATGATGGTTAGTGCGTTGGAATGTTCATGGATTCGATTCCCAGCCTATGATACCTAAAAAAAAGTTTTTCCCGGATTACTGCCTCTTGCGAGGAATTGACAAATCCCCCAAGGAGTATACTATTGTCATGAAAAAGTGCTTCCCACCCTAGCCGTTCGGATTCGGCAGAAAATTGAAGGTCTCCTCTATTCCTGCCAATAAAACGCACACAGAAATGGTTGAGAGTTATAAGTCACTAGGCCCTGGTTCTACATGAGGTGTCACTCCGACCAATTTATTTATTTTATTTTTAAAGATATTGGAAGCGCTAAATGAAAGACCCTGTATATATGCCTACTCCTGTCAAATAATCGATATGTTCTTTTTACCAAACTGAAAAAGATGTTCGTAAATTTCAGCGAGGACTAACACAGGAGCTATTTCCTAAAATTCTTTTATTTATCTATATAGCAACGTTTATACCTACGTTTTTTAAGTCCTCCCTCTGGTACGCAGCAGTATAACAATGGTTCAAAAAAAATGTAATAATTTAAGCTTTAACTTCATCTTTATGCTAATATGTATGATTGTTAAGGCATGACGCGCCTTTGCTGCAAAACCTCATCCATGCACAGCACAGCATATATAATAGTCAACCATTTCTGTGTCCAATTCCAAAAGACGATGAATTAGTACTCGCTTGTGTGCTCCTCCTTCTCATGACTTGGGAACCTCGGTGGATACTCGCACAGGTTTCCAACCCCAGTCATCATCATCATCAGCAACATCATCAAGAAATCCAAAGAAACAAAAAAAAACAAAGAAATCATATAAGAAGCGTGGGTTCCCTTTGTGTTGGGTTGGAATAACCAGCACCCAACCCGAAGAAGTTGAAAATCTCATTCCAAACGAAAAGAAGAAGAAGAAGAAGAAGAGGGTGACCGTGTATAGAGAGATACCTACAAAAGCTATCGCGCATATACATAGGAGGACGCAACTGCTTTGACTTGAGACGCGATTGTGAATGGCAAACAAAGCCGCGATATTCATTATTCAGCTGTCATCTTCGATTCCATGGTTATGAGGATTTATGAGTAAGTCGTGTCGGTTACCTGTTTTTTTTTTTTTTTTTTTTTTCATAATGGCGCCGCGCCATCATCGTATATCGGTCGATTCAGCTGTTGCAGTGGGATCCCGCTGTTTATTTTTGATTGGGATATTTTTCTGCTTTAAGGTGGAGATTTGAACATCTTTTAACTCGAGATATGAAATGGTAGACGAGATGCTGCAATGCGATTGGTGCTGGTTCTGGAAAAAATTATGTTTTTTTTTTTCCTCTATACTGAAATAATATTTTGCTTGGTTGAGCATCATCATATCAGTCGTCGTCCATGTTTTAATATTTTGAAATGGAATATCATAATTTATTTTAACTCCCCACTGGAGGTGTATGCTTTTAGAAAACTTGGATATAAAATTTTGGGATTTGATAGTACCTATTTGCAGGTATAGGAAATAGGAACCTTAGGAAATAATAATAATGGGATTAATGTGTTTTGATGCATCAGCAGGAAAAAGAATCCTATAACTTGATCAAAAACCGGAAGAAAGGTCAACAAAATAAAATGAATGACTGATACAAGCTCTAACTACTGTTTTATCGTATAAGCGACAATTTTACAGAAATTAATTTAATTTTTTTCCTTAGCTTCAATAAAAACCGACCTTGTTTTATTTTTTTTTTTTAAGAATATCAGAAGAACACATAAACAAAATCGTCTGGACTCACGCGGCTAAGATGTTTAAACATAAATGTTCATTGTTCGTAAAAGTGTCCAATTACAATTGACACGTAATGTATAACACGGAACGTATTACACGTAAGCTTCACTTTTTAAGTTTAACCTACCGCCAGCATGGATGTTTACACATTAAAAAGCTTCTCTAATCAAATCGCTTCTCGCAATATTGTACGCACCGTCTAAAGGTTTATTAATAGATAAATACAATGAATATGTGCTGTCGATTCTTTTTGGGCGCCATTTTGATTTGGAAGATATTTTTCATTAAACAGTCGTCATCTAAAAACAAATGTTTTTTGCACGTATGTATATGTAGCTACTACGCCATTTGCCAGGCATTGACAAATTCTTGAAGGGAAAAAGTAAACGTTTGGATTCGGCAGAAAATGGTAGGTCCCCTCCATTTCTGCTGATAACACATAATTGTTTGAGAGTTTTCTTGACGAGCTTTCGAGCCACCAAAATTTATTTATTCAATTCTTGAAAAGTAACCTATAATTTTTTCTTCTATCCGATGAGTCCTGAAACCAAAGGTAGCTCCCCACCCTCCTACCTTACCCTACTTCCTTATAATCTCCTACCCCTCGGCGCGGCGGTACGGCGATGTAGCTGTCCGACGTTACCACTTCCCCCTCAAAGACCTCACCTTGTTTAGTCCCCTCTCGGCAAAACAGCTAAGACGCTGTCTGTCGTTTCTTTCTCCCATGACGGTAAGGCGATGACGTTGTCCGACGTTCCCACACCCTGTTAAGCTGGAGACCTAATATACATGAGAGAGTTTAAAAAAAGCCACTGTGGCACTTTTGTCGTTTAAAAAAGGCGTTGGGAATAAATGGGATCTCCAACCCCGCATTACACATTGGCTATACACATCGGTATTCAGACCGATTCTCACATACGGTGTTCCAGTACGGTGGACCGCCTTGGAAAAAACAACTAACTGTGGAAGGAAAACTAAGCAAGGTCCAGATGCATAGGCGGAGTATTTCGCTGCGTTAGACATTCTGTTCCGTCTAACAGCCGCTCGACATATTTTGTAAACGAACAGCTGCAAGCACAAAAATGCGCCTTAAAATTTCCTTACATTAAACAAACAATGAATTTGGCAACTCTATCATTCTGAACTCATTCGGATCACTTCCAAGTATTACATACTACACCACCCCACAGCTATAATTCTATAAAAACTTTCAAGTAACCATCCCTTCCAGATCTGTCTGGGAAGACTTGGATTTTCTGGAAAATGAATATATCCACTTTTACACCGACAACCTAGGTGTACTCTGAAAGACTTAAATTAAGTTTTTGCTTTCTTCTCCCCAATCACTGAAGCGTGTTCCAGGCGGAATTCCTGCCTTGGCTCAAAGGAAACGTGATATCAAGCACAGATATCCGCATATTCTTAGATCGCCAAACCGCAATCAAATCTCTTGCCTCTGTCTCTACAAATTCAACTGCCGATCATCTCTCATGGAGATGGCACAGCAGTTCAACATTTTCCTTTGCTGCGTGTCGGGTCATACAGACATTTCGGCTATTTATTCAGACAACAACACCAGTGCTGAAATCAAACGGAGGATAACTCTTGCCAATCGCTTCTTCTTGGGACTAAGAAGGCAACAAAGTCCTCTCTCGAGCAATTAAAGTGTCCCTCTATAAGACACTTATCATTCCGGTCCTTATATATGGCGCAGAGGCATGGACCTTGTCAAAACTGGATGAGAATGTTTTAGGATGTTTCGAGAGAAAAATTCTCCAGGTGATTTTTGGTCCCGTCTGCATAGATGGTGAGTAGAGGAGAAGATACAATCACGAAATGTACGGGCTGTACAGCGAGACTGACCTGGTCAAACAAGTCAAGGTCCAACGACTTAGACTTAGATGGCTGGGTCATGTAGAGCAAATGAACCCCAACTCTCCAACCCGCCGAAAGTCTTCGAATCCAATCCAGACGGCGCAGTAGAGGAAGACCGCGACTTAGGTGGCGCACACAGGTGGGAGAGAAACTCAACCAAGTTGGCGACAGCTAGCTAGGGACCGAGCTGGTTGGAGAGCTTTTATGGTTGAGGCCCTGTACCATCCCAGACTGTAGCGCCACCTACGAAATAGCGCGAAAAATCATTCGGAATTAAAACTAAATTTTTATAATTTGTTATCAAATCTTTCCTTTTTCTTCCAAAGCTTTTTTATAGAAAAAACAACAAAAACGCAGACTGATCTGTGATTCATATCTGTGATTTCATAATTATTGCATTCATCATGATAAGTTTCCAATAAGGAACCAATTGCAATTAAATATAACAAGGGCAAATTATTATAACATTCCAATTATTATTATTAAAACCACATCGACCACCCACCACATGGAGGAGAGAGGAGACATTTTTTTTTTTTTTTTTTTACAAAAGGAAATTATATACTTGAACCTCGTCGATCATTAAATAGATAACTTTATGTTAGCAGTCATCCTGTGTTGTCAGTCAACGATGAATCCTCCATCAATCAGACTCATTTGCGATTGTTTGATAGGCTCCTTTTTTTAAAATATTTTATTATAGTCTTCGCGTTCGAGTTTGTGAATGGATGGCTTTATGCGGTCTGGCCTGACTTGGCCAACTCGCTTATCCACCAGCACATCTCCATCAATCTAATCAGGCGTTTCGCTCCCGCAATCGATTGTAATCATGTCAATAAGACTCTTAGTTGTGCTTAGCTTGTATAGTAGACTATATAATACCGCATCAGCATCAAAATGCCTGGCGATATGATTGAAGTCAAAACCGTCGTTGTCGTTTTCGTCTTCATCCCGGCGAGCGTCCTCATTTATACCGTGGGTCTTGAGACATTTATAATGTCGGTCGGTCGGTTGGTTCCGTGGCCGTGGTATGGCGGTATACACAACTACATACATTGTTTTGTTTATTTATATAGAAAGCTGTTGTTTTGCTCTTCTCCGTTCTCATTAATTCAGATAAATGTACTCGATCGAGGAAATAATTTAGAAAAATCCAGTCCGGAATAAAATATTTATCTGCGCGCATAAAACAATGACGTTGTTGTTGCTCTTGTTGTTGGTGTTTTCTAAAACTTTTTCCACATCCTATTTGCTACCATTTCTGATGATGACTCGATTCCATTCCATTCGATTCAATTTAACTCGGCTTTGGCTTGACTTATAACTTGGGGTTGGCATATTCATCGATTCGTTTGGAACTTGGACTATCGTGTTTGGTTCTTCTTCTTTTCTTCATTATTTTTTTTTTTGTTCTTATTTTTATTTTCTGCGTGCATAAATATTCACCATTTGCAAATATATCTACGAGTATTTCAATTAATGAATATGTATCGGAATAATAGTGACATGGGTCCCCACGGAGTAGGTATAAATCGACTTCTTGGCTGAAGTGTGGTGGTCTTCTTATATACATTATTTGCAATGATGGTAATCAAGGGAGAAGCTACATATTATTATATTGTGGTGGAAGCAGCGCGGGAACAACCTTCCATTCCATCATAGAGACAAAGATCGCATTTGCGTTTTGAACATGGTGATGTAGTTAAGCAAAATGCAGACATCAGAGAGATAGAGAGAGAAAAAAAGAAAGAGAGAGAGAGAGAAATTCCGTGGGAAATGTGCAATGCAGATGAAAGGAAATGTCAAATTTTTGCTTTACAATCGTAAAATTAATAGAGCTTGAGTTCTGTGCTGTCTCCACACTCGCTGGTGAAATTGATCAGTTAAAGAGATCCCAGATTGACATCTTATCATAGATTTTTATCACAAACTGACATAAAATTGTAGTGGGATTTTCTAGATAATTGATGTGCCATAGACAATAGACATAGTGACTTTGTTTAGTGGTGTTTATTTGAGGATATACAACCAGGTGCTTGGTGATATTTTAACAACATTTTTTTAATATTTTTTTTTTCTGAATATGGTAAAAATTTTCAGTAGAAGATTGGACCATGTATCTTATTACTTTAAACGAGCTATTCTTGTATATAAAACTAGCAAAACCCCCGCCCGCTTCGCAGGGCGAAGAGAAAATTATTAAAAATAAAAAAAAAATGTTACCGGTGACAGTAATCGAACCTGAGACCCCTCACGTCTAAAGCGGAGATCTTTCCACTCCACCACGAACTCTATTATTTCCGAATTGCGCAAATTACTAAATATTGTTCAAATCAGTAACCCATGTGACCAATTGAAATTTCATTACTTTTTTTAACCGATTTTCTTTATTTTTTTATAATTTTTTTTTGTCCTAAACCTTCTACCCTTATTCCTCTTTAATTTAAAAAAAAAATTAAGAAAATCGGTCAACCGCCGGTTTGGCTGGTTAGCGAACGTACACAAAACAAAACTTTATTTTATATATAGATTATATATATATTTATATATATTTGGTTTCTCGATACACTTTATTTTATAAATTGAATGAGAAAAAAATTTAAAAATTAAATTAAGTAAAATCCACCCACTGTCATGCCCTATTTTCTATTTTTTTAGTTTCTCGGAATCGGTCGGAAACATCTCTATTTCTCGAAAACGGCTAAAATTATTTGAATAAAATTTTCGGAGTTTGTTTTGATGAATGAGACAAAAATTAAAAAAAAAAATATTTAATAAAATCCGCACGCTGCCACACCCACACTTATTGTTTTTTTAGTTTTTCGGAAACGACTCTAACGATTTGGAAGAAATTTATAGCGAGTGTTATGATGAAACAGAAACCATTTCAGAAAACAGTTTTGGGAAAATCAGCCACGTTCACTTTTATTGTTTCTTGGTTTACTGGAACGGCTCTAACGATTTGGATGACATTACCAGGAATTGTTTAGATGAACTAGAAAATAATCAGCAAATAGTTTTGGAAAAATTCGCCCACTGCCACATCCCACTTGGATTTGGATGAAATTTTTAAAGTTTGTTCTCGGGGGGTACCTCCACACATATTGATATATGTGAAGATACATGTGAAATACCTTGACATATGTGGAGATAAATGTGGAGATACCTTGAAATTTGTGGAGATGCATGTGGAAATAACTCCACACTTTTGAAGTTACAAGTGAAGATACCACCACATTATGTAGAGATACATTGATACTTCCATATAGGTGTGTATGTGAAGTCGTCAGGCAGGAGATCATATAAAAAGTTCTAATCTTAACTGATAACCTTTTCTAAAATTATTGTAACTCGTCAAAAAATATTCCTTTTTTTTTTCGAATTAAAAACAAAATGTAAATGGTAGTCATTTTAGATAATTTGTGTTTCTACCGATGGTCATTATCTCTAAAAATTCAATTTTTTGGACGACACAATTTTTTAAAATTGATTTTTTTTTCTTTTTTTTTTCCACTCAATTTGGTCATCCTTTACCAAATCATAAATAATAAATCATATAGACACTTTTGGGTCAAGTTAATACAATTATTCTTTCTAATGGCCCGCATCAACACATTAATTTTTTAATAAAAACAACTGTTTCATAGATTTGTTTTCTAACAAAAATATGAGCATATATTTTTAAAGCTACGTTATTAATATGAACGGAAGCATTATTTGTGTAGCCCAGAAAAAAAATTCCAAAAAAGCCAATCTGTGGAAAAAATCCAAATGAAGATTTTTAAACACATATAATTATCTTTTTTGACATAAGGAATACTAACTAAGAGTTCATTGCCAAATATGACTTGAATAAAAAGATATTAAGGTCACATGTCGAAAATATTTGTTTTTCACATATAACTTCTTAACAGTAGACACCAACAAAAAGTATTTTATCCACAGCTTGTAAATCATGTAAATTTATACAAAAAACATTTGAACATTTTCTTTATGAGACTTATCGTATAGAAGCTATGAAGCTAAGAAACTTAAAAAGTCGAAAATGTTGGTTTTCCTTATATAACACTTTTAAACCTAGTACCTTGTGTTTTCAAACATGTTCATGGGAAGAATCTAAGCTGCAGTTGATATTGAAAGAACATATATTAGAGAGTATATGAGAGTAAATTAAGGGGATAGTGGTGCTTTATATCGTCTACAATCTCACGAACATGACGTAACTGTTCACATTTTACAAAAACCCTTCTTAAAGGTGCTTGCCGTTGTTAAACATATTTTTGTTCTATTGTTTAGTAAACAACAGAATTTCTTTTTTTTTTAATTCAATGATCGATTTAATGGTTTAAGGAACAACTGTAGGATAGGTATGCGTTTTTCCAAGACATTAAAAGTCAGTTCGTGAGATGAGGGACGATATGATAGCAGAAGTAACAAAATGTGATCAAACTAGAATTACAAATATCTGAACAAGCCTTTATGTAAATAATACCACCTCCTAAAAAAAGGGCACGACCATTTTGTGTATAGATAAATATGGATATAATAATTTAGTCATTAATGAGCACATTTTGTTGAAAACTCTAAACATATAATCATTCAATATCATAATTCCAAAGAAGTGAAGATAATATGTATGTATGTACCTTCAAATGCAAACAAAATAAAAAATTAAAATAAAAACACTATACGAATGGAAGCTAATGATAAATTAAACTGTGCTTTCTAAAACCCATTTAGCCATATGAAAACCAAAAGATGCTCATTATTTCACCAAGACTAGCGTAATATCTTAAAATAAAAAAAAAAATTAGCAACTAACCACCGTGTATTGTATAGAGAGAGTCTTTACTATACGGTTGTGTCTTTTTCGAATCGAGGAGTCCTTAAGACTTTTCCAAAATGAAGATATGCAGATCAAAATGAATGTTAAACTCGGTATATACCTACGAAAGTCATAGCTAAAATTACGATGAGCATTAACGACATTAAAATAACCCATAAAGAAAAGTATATAAAGGCTTCCAAGCGCT
Organism: Epistrophe eligans; assembly: GCA_951394125.1. Classification (NCBI taxonomy): domain Eukaryota; kingdom Metazoa; phylum Arthropoda; class Insecta; order Diptera; family Syrphidae; genus Epistrophe; species Epistrophe eligans. The sequence continues at coordinate 13,563,222 of OX596030.1, forward strand.
TATACTTACATATACTCATATATAAAATAGATAAAGTATAGGTACACTCCACATGAAACTAAAGCTTAAGCTATAAGCATATATTGAAACCATAGCATCTGATCAGCAGCGGAAGCCTATCGCTGGAACATTTGTGGAACAAAACGTGTCTAATTCCATCCGCAGCAGCAGCAGCAGCCGAGCATGAGCAACGCTCGCCATATCAAAAAATGAGGATCCGCGAGTTGCTAGCCAAGTCAGCAGAGCACACAATCCAATCTTAGCCAACAACAACGGTTAGGTGAATTTTATGTAGCTATATGCTTACGAGCTTATATCAAGAGATGAGTTCTTTATTTTTGTTTTGTATTTGTTGTTGTTTCTTTTGAATTCTCTTGGCCAAAAGATTCAATTGTTAGCCACCACACCATCATATGATGATGATGGGTGAAATAAGACAATGGTGGCGAAAGGAATTGCACGCTGCTGCTAGCATGATTCGCGCTTCTTGTGCAGAGAAAAGAACACAAAGTGAAATCCTTTTAAACAGATAAGGAACCAAGCCGAGTTAATGGTAACAAATGAATGCGACTAAATGGTAGTATGAAGATATCGAAACGGAAGAGACACATTTGGGTAGGAGGAGGCTGGCATATTGGTATAGTTGGGTTGGTTATGTGCGCGTTGCCCGGGCACCATCATCATTGATGATGGGGACAAAAAACGCGAAATGGGATATCGTCCGCGGCCGAGTGCAATGTGGTCAAAAACGCCCGCAACTGTCACACGATATGGCAACATATATGTATATGCAACGGCTAATTCTGTGCAACATTATTGATATCAATTGTTGTCATCATTTTTGGCTCAAAGGCGTTTGTTTTTTTTTTTTTTAAGCTTTTCTTGTTCTAGGAGTAGATCATAAATAAAAAAAAACAAAGGTATAAGGACAAAGTAAAAAGCTTTCATGTTGCAGCATAGATCCTATTTCTCCAAAATATTAAATAAATCATATTTTTCCCCTTCTTAATTTTTTGTACCTCATGCAAAATTTCATTTTAATTCATCTAACTAGTCGACATGCGCTTCATAAGATTATAGAGCAAAGCAGTAGGTATCTAGGTAGGTACAAAAGAAAATGTCCTTCATCAAGCTCTTTTTTTTAATTTTGTTTTAATTCAAAATCTTGTTTTTCTTTAAATTTAGAGTCTGCGCTTATTCCATATGCGCCTTGTTTCCCCTGGCATCGTCATCATACTCGTCCTTATCCTCTATTCGTATATAAGTTAGCAAGTAACACACATCTACATCTATATCAATGCTACACAAACACTAACATAAAAATATGATATTCATAAATCTCGCTAATAACCAATCCCCATGTTGAAAATGCAAATTGTTCATGTCAAACCCCCAGTAGGTATATGCGCAGCCTTTTATATTCTTGAAAAGTACCTAGGTATAGGTATGGATATAGAAGGGAGTCTTGACGGGCGCATATCCCAGGGACACAGTGAAGTGACTGGGACACATAATGGCAGAGGAGCCATTAGGGCCAATACACAACGTTCATGTCCATAAGATGGTTGTACATTTATGCGCACGGACTATAGGTACTGCTACATGGTTCCAAAATGAAAGAGTCAGCTTAGCCGTAGCATCACCATTCACCATCATAAGGATGCGTCCACATTCGAAATGGCGTCTATCCACCGCGATTAACTTTTATTCGCTCTCATCTTTCACTTTATATAAATATCCTCAGCACTATTTAGTAGTTATAGGTTTAGGTTGGGTAGAGAGAGGGAACCTTTAATTCAGGTGAATTGTAATAACAAGTTGAACTGTGCGTTTAGGAATTTTTAATCAGCGATAAATTAACTATCACAAGCCCACTATATAGACCTATAGAAGCTCTAAGCCCGCCTAGATTTTAAATTCAATATTATTTTAATACCACAACGGGTATACTCTTCTATAATATACGTAGGTACCTATGGATGGATATATGTTCAGGGCTCAACTGTGAGGAGTGCAGCACAGCATACGGATAGGATATGTCCAACTATGTCCACTCTGACCATACCATCCATCTGCTGGTGGACGGTGGCGGCAGTGGAAGCGGCACGCAGAGACTGTTGAAAATTTATAAATATTAATACAATCCAACCGCATTCTCATTTACATAAATGCAAAGCTGCATTTTGGAAAACCCAATTAAAATAATTATTACGTTTCTAATGATGGCCGTGCGGAAAATTTACATTTCTAATGCAAATAGCATTTTTCGGTGGTTCAGCCATCAGATGGTTTAGGCTTTATATTTAATTTTATTTAACCCTAATTTTTTCATTCCCTTTGTAAAGGTATAAATGGTGGTTAAGCTGCAAATAAAGTATAAAACATATAACATATAAATTTGAAATGGTTTTTGAGGATAATAATTATGAAAATGTTCAAAGGTTCATTTTATGTTTATTTATATTATATGTTTGTGATGAATGATGCGTACTTATTTGAAATAATTTTAGTAATTTTCAAATTTGATTTTCTAATTCACACTTCTGAATTATGTAGTTTTATGTTCAATGAGCGGAAATTTGATATACATAAATATTTCATGTTAGGTATAAAATTATTATCATTTTGTTTGAGGCTTCGACATCAATTAATTTTAGTTAAATTAATTATTGTAAACGATTAAATCATCGTACGTATCAAACGTTAGTACTTTTGTTATTTTTAAGTTCATAATCCTTTTTATTACAAAAAAAAAACAATTAAGTTAATAATTTATATCAGATAAAGTTGAATTTGTTTTGTTTAGTTTTTTTTTTTGTATAACTTTTCCATTGTATTTAGTTTTGGTTTTCTTGAAAAAAAAAAATGCGAATAAAAAAACACCCCAACATTCGGTTTGCCCTATCGGGGGTATTTTTATTCAATATAATTCTTCAAATATTACATTTCTGTTTCTTTATTGTGTATCATTCTCGGGGACGGCACTGACACGAAATTTTGAACATACAAAAAAAAAAAAAAAATAAACATACATTCAGAACAATCAAGCAAAAAAAAACTATCAAACTCAAAATTGAGAAAAAATGACTTCAGCATGTCTCTTGAATTTCAGTTTGTTGGAAAAGTTGATTCCTAAGTATTTTGCTGTTGATTTGACTGATACTTCTGTGTTGTCTGAAAGCATCATTTTGATAGATCACAGCACGTTGGTTGGCTGATCGGAGGAGGTTGGCTGCTCGTGGCACTCAAGCGCAGATTCTTCTGGTTGATGATTCCTATTTTGCTAATTGTACATATAAAAATCTATTATTAAGGAAATTTTTGATTAGTCTTACCAAGGTGTTGGGAAGTCCAAACTCCGACAGTTTGAATAGAAGACCTTTTATCCAAACACTGTCGAAAAAATTTTTTTAACCTATGCTACCTTTTTGTTAAAATAAAAATTACAAAAATGTTTATAAATGCTATACCTACCAAACCAACTGATTTTGATCAATTATTTATGGAAAATTAAACAAAAAAATAGTTGCAAACCAAATTTTCAATTTTTGTTTTGATATTTTAAAAAAGTTAAATTTTTTTTTTAATTTTTATTTCAAAAACGAATTTTTTTTAAACTAAGCACCCATCAGTTTTATAACATTATTTCGAAAATTTTAAACAAAAATTATTCTTGTGGTGTTATAACAAAAAATTAACCGTACCTACCATAAACATGTTTAAAAACAGTTTAAGGAAAATCTTATTTTTTTTGGAAATGTATCCTATACGATTAAACATTTATTTTGTGGTATACTATCAGTGAGTTCTTCCATAATTTTGGCACAAATTTTACACTAAGCCGTTATCAACAGTAGCTATACCTCTCATAGAACCGCATTCCTTCGAATATCTCATTATCTGTTAAACCGATTTTAAATAATTTTTTCATGCAAAATATTTTTATTTTTAGATATTAATTGCATACCAAAATTAAAAAAAAAAATAAGTTCAAGATATTAAAAAAAATCAAAATAATTGTTTGAAAATTCGATATTTTAAAAACAGGTAGATGATTTTTTTTCTAACGCAGGTTCCAGGCCGGCCAGAAAGAACCGGTTAATTACTGCGAACGCCGGTAAATCGATAAATTCGGATCATCATCACTTTCACTTGCAGCAGCGACTGAGTGTGCTTTACGATGATGCACAGGCCTTACGACATCAGTAACGCTTCCACTCTCTTCAAATTTCTTCACAATGTTACCGATTGCTTGCGTAATAAGTCGTAATAAGTCTCGTGATGCGTGAAAAGTGGCTACGCTTAAATCACCACTTTTGTAGTAAGTTTTAATAATTTTAACGATTTTTAAGCGATCCATTATCGTAAATGGCAAACATTCAACTAATATTATGACACTTTAAATGACAGCTGAGTTTGACAGGTGTCAAATGCCAGCGCTACTAACATGAAATCACGAAATGAATGACTCGTTTATTGTATTTTTAACAAATTTTCCTTTTAAACTTTAAGTTCCATTGATTTTTGTGTACTGCACATACATACATAGTTTAAAATTTTGGTCGCCATTGGAACATAGTGGAACGTGGTTATAATATTATGATATCACACTTTCGCTAGTCTCAAATTATTAAAAAACATTGGCTTATCACCAAACTAATCAATACTTGCCAAATATACAAAATGAAAGTTCTTTTTAAAAAGTATATTATTCTCTTTGTCATCGTGTGCTTCATTTTTTGTTTGTTTTAATATTTGTAACGCAATTCTTGACCGTATTCTGCCGGTCTAATTACCATGCGTTTCATCAAAATTTTGACACACGTGTTTAATATACAAAAATTTAATTTAATTTTGCAAAATAATTAATTATTCTGTAAAGACTGTCCAACCAAACTTATTAATTCGATCATTAAGAGCACTTTCACATTGCGTTCAAAAATCGCATAAATAAAAGTCCCGAATTTAAAATTTATGTATTTCACCGGCTGAATGGATGTACATACCTACTCGGACAGTCATACTCATAATGCCAGCCGCCAAGAGAATATAACAATCACATATCCATACACATGGGCGGTATATGTATATAGTGCATGTATATTAGTTAAAAATGTCACGTCACGCCTTGGCGACAATTAACTTATAAGAAAGATGATGCAGATGCAGAAAGTTGAGTGAAGCACTATTTTATTATATTTTCAATTGGCCACTAGCCAAATGATTTAAATGGACGCGGGAATGCGCATCTTTAGTCAAGACCAAGAAGTACAACCAGAGAAAATATTATCCTTCGGTTGATCCATTGCAGATGACTCCGCGACGACCACTTCGCGTCTTCTATGTCATCGAGTCTCGCTGTCGCTGAGAAGCAACCTTCAAAGTGTCAATTTGGTGTACCACCACGGTTGTTGGTGAGTTGACACTCCATGAACAATATTTTCCTCACCTATAGTCCTATTGCTATTATAAGCTTGTTAGCCGATTCTGATGCTGATGATGATGATGATGACGATGGGAAGATTCTCCCTTTGGATCTTGGATATGTCCCGGGCCGGGTCCTATCTTGTCTGCCAATTCGACACACAAATACACATATCAGCGATTCGGGATCACGAATGGCGGTCTACATCAGACGGCCGAACGGCACTCCAAGGAGATAGGAGATTGAGACTAGGACACTCTTAACTCCTTGATGCTGCGACGACGATGATGATGATGATGATCTCCGCTTAGAGATTGGGCTATTGGAGTAAATGTCGTGACACAAGTGCAACGCTTTTCCGTTCTATTATATTGGGGGAATAGATTGAGGTTCTTCTTCAGCCAGGTTATAGGTTTTCTAAAAGACGTGATTGTCATCGTATCGTGGTTGTCGCTAAAGCCGTATAGTAGTCGACTGTATACTCTTGTCGTAGGTATATGTGTACATATTTGCGTTGTATGTAACTCTCGTTGGGCTATTCGCTTAAGCTAATCATCGTGAACACCTTTCGCGAAGCGTGCGATGAAAATTACTCAGAAAAAGTGAGAAAACAAGAACGTTTTTAACAAATCGCAAATTTTTCATTCTCTTTCAGATCCCCACAGATGATGACAGATGAGCCGAAAGTGTTTTGTGCGCTCTGATGTTGAAGTCGAAGCGAAGGATGAATTATTCTAGAATTTGAATTTGGAGCAATGTTACATGTCAAGTGATGAAGATCGTGAGGATTCTGATGAGTTGAGAATAGAATTGGAGCAACTTAAACTCTTGAAGATGTTTGATCATTATAATGTTTGTTGTGTCGTCGGTGTTGTGTTGCAATAGATGTTGGCCAATTGTTAAGTTGTTTAAAAAGTTGTTATTATGTACAAAAAAGAACTATAAGTTTAACCTCTTTTTCAACTTGTGACTTTATTCATGATCTAAAAATGAGGTTTTGAGATTATAGCTTTCTTTTCTACAATAAAGCTTGCTGTACAGAAATTATGCCGCGAACCATTTTCATGAAAAATGGATACAAGATTGTTGGCAATTGTTAGAACCAGTTAGCAAATAAAAACAGGGTAAATGAAAATTTAAAAAAATTGAGAAAAGCTTATTTGTTTAATTTTGATCACAAATAAATTTGTTTTTGGTTTTCTTCAAAATGTCAAAACTATTCAAAAATCTAAATAAAATAAAATAAAATAAAAGTTGAACTTATTTTTGGTAAATAAAAAAATTCTTGCAGTTTCTCTTAACTTAATTTTCCTAAGATTATTTATGTTTAAATAAAAAAAAAAATAAATTAAATTGGACTGCTCGTATAGAACCAGGGCCTAGTGCCTTACAACTCTCAACAATTTCTGTGTGCGTGTTATTGGCAGGAATATGGGGGACCTACAATTTTCTGCTGAATCCGAACAGCTAGGGTTAGAAGCACTTTTTCATGACAAGAGGAAAAAGAGGATTTGTTAATTCCTCACAAGAGGCAGAAACCCGTGAAAAACTTTTCTGTTTTTAGGTGGCATAGGCTGGGAACCGACCCAAAGACCTTCGGCGTAACAGTCCAACGTAGTTACCATTACGGGCTACTACTTTTTAAATTTTAAACGTTTTAATTTTTTTAAATTATTTAATTTTTTATACTAACAACACTCATGTACTAGGCAAAAAAAAATCCAAAATTGCAGCGCCATCTATTAAATATTTTTCAAAATAAAATATTTTAAGCTTTAAAAGAAAACTATTTATTTTTAAAAAGAAAAAAACTGAACTATAAAATGTGGGTGTGTCTGTAGAAGGCGTTTTTTAAAAAAAATATAAATGTCATGCTTAAGGCTCAAGAAAATTAAAAATTTTTGAAAATATATCTTAAATATATGAAAAATGGGCGTGGTAGTAGGCGGATTTAAATAAAAACTACACATTTCATGGTTTTCGTTCACAAAAGATTTGTTATACATTTTATGACTTCTAGAACTTCATATTAATAATACAATTTTAATATAAGAAAAGTGGGTGTGGTAGTGGGCGGATCAAATAAAAGATTATTGATGTTTAAACATCTATACCGGCGGGGCGGTAGAATACAAAAAATACATGGCGATTTCTTGTGACTTGTGACTTTGACAGCTGTACATTTAACCCTTACGTTACGTTACATTACGTTACGTTACCTTACGTTACATATATTGGGTACGTTTAACACAAGGTACCCTCACTAACTAAACGTTGATTGTTTATATACGAAATCGAAAGGTCGGGATGAGTTTGGGTTGAAATTTGGTTGACGATTCGAACTTGTCTCGTTTTATGATGTAAGATCAGCACTTGAATATTTGATTTGATTTTTACACATCTTAGCAGTGAGTCCGAGTACTCACACTTTTTTTTATTTATTGACTTATGCTTTAGGTTTAACAGAGCTCAGTTACAAAATTATTAAGTTCTGCGAACGTTTTGTAAGAAGAAAACAAAATTATTATTTAAGTGGGCGTGGTAATGGGTGGATTTTATTTTATTTATTGTCTACATGATCTCGTTACTAACAGACTTTTAAAATTCCATCAAAATTGATTAAGTTGTTTTCGATTTTATATAAACCATGTGATTAACTTCAATTCCTAAAAAAAAAAGATTTTCGTTTGCTTACCATCAGCTGAATTTATTCCACCTAAATTTTGGAACATCGCAATCTTTATCTATAACTGGTTATTTTTTGATCACGTTCAAAACACAATTACAATCAAAAACATCCTTCATTGTTTACAAAAAAAAATACCTATAAAATATTGTTTTATGGACATCAGCAATGTTTTTCTCTGGAATTCAGTATCCATTTGCATGAAAACTTTTCGACTATATAAACAAGCACCGTGTATATGTAGTAGTTGCAGTAGTTGCATGCACTATTCGGTAGGTCAACAAAGATGGAAACAACAGTGAATTTATTTTCCCAACAACCAAAGCTCGTAAATTTTCTAGCTCAACATACATTTATACAAAAATAGAAAACGAACAAAATAACAAAAACAACAAAAAAAAAAAATATAACTCTAAAGCCTTTAAACCGGTCTCTAAGCCCTTTGCCAAATCCCGCCAAAAACAAAACAAAATAAAATCCTAAATGCACTCAATTCCATCGGGATAACATAAGTTACACTCGGCATCAACATTATAGAAGAGAATTTTTAGGTAGGTGTATACGAGTATGTGTATATTTGTATGTAGTTAAACGCATAAGGAACACGAAAATGCCCCATCACGTCGAGCATCAGGCCAGGCCAACACCACCGCCACCACCCTGCCAACTTCATATATTCCTCTGGGATTGGGATCTGGGTTTGGGCAGCACTATTCTAGAACAATAATATACAAAACATTACACAACCAAAAAGGTAGTTGCACCAAAAACTAAAAAAAAACAAATCAAAAAATATGCGCGCTACTGTTTGGACTTTTCTGAGGCACCACGCCACCACCCGCCGCTGCCACCGCCACTGGGCCACGAATATCGCAGATATAGGTACACTCCTCCTACATTGTTTATGCCTGAATATTGCTGTAATATCTAAATGTCCTTCTTGCTGACTTGGTTCCCCTCCCCAGTTATAGTTGCCTTCTCACATCCTGATCGCAGTCGTTCAGTCCTGTATTCCTATTCCTATATACCTACACACGAACACAAAAAGCGCGTGTACCATTTTGCAATGTTTATTGCGGCGGTTGTGAAAATTAAGAGGCCATGTCATCTCCAGCTCCAAGCCAAGCTGGGAAGAGGAGTCCCATAGTTCGTTTTGTATATGTGGAGCCTTAGCGCTATGAATCCATAGCATTTAGCCAGAATGCATATGTAGACACGCACTGTTTGGCAATTGTACTAGATAACCAAAAAAACTCTTCCGTTGACTCGCTCTTCTAATTCTGTTCCTATTCCAAAACAAGAAGTTTTAGTTGAAATTTTGCGACCTAATCGATGGACAGAAATGGTTTTTGCAAATCCCTCTTTTGTTGATGCTATGCCTATGCCGAAAGTCTGATGCTGCTGCATCTATAGCGCCTCTTGTATATATGCATGTAGGATTTCCTATGCATTGCATATGGTATAGTTTCTGCGTATGGATATCGTGACATTCATTTGGAGAGGCAAACAATAGGGCACGATGTTGTGCCGAAATTGTGGTGGCATTTATGGAACACACGCACAATGTCTTTCCAATAAAACGAACATGTCCGCCTTTGGTTGGAACGTACCTATAAACGATAGGGATTCGTTTTGTATCTAAATGAGGCAAATTTATTTCACACCGATACTAAATCATACAACGGGGACTATTTTTGTGGGACTATATTGCTACCGCACCGCAAGCATGGAAATAATGATTTCGACTGGACTTCTAAATAGACATTCATTTGTTAAGCTGTATCAATAATGTCGATGCTGATCATCATGTTCCCTTTTATAGAAAGCATTGTTAGCATATGTTCATATATTCTGTTTCGTATATAAATCTGTGTTGACTAGATATGTTTTTTTTAGAAAGATTTAATACTCTATTCAAAAATTATACTTCTTACATGGTACATGAGAAGGAGGGGATAGAAGTGTAAAAATTGAACAGAAAATTTTGTGATTTGTATGTTTGGTACACCAGCAACATTAAGCTGATAGTAAACTTTACATGCGTTTGTAAATCTTATAAATGGAATTAGGTGTTTGTTGTTATTCAGTAGGGGGCTGCAGTTCCTACAAATGGCATAAATATCAAGTTATAGTGTATCAACAATCAACATTCAAGGATCGGAAAGTGGTTAGGTAGATAATTTGCCGTCAATAGGTCATTAATTTGTTCGAATTTGTCGTTCAATGTTTTCTATGTTATTTTGCGGATAGCGAGGAACACATTAAAAAATGGTGAATGGTTTACTGCTTAATAATGTGCCGTACATTAGTCGTTAATTTATTGTGATAACAATTATTTCTTCATGCAATGTTTTCTATGTTTTTTGATGAATTTCTAAATTTATATCCAGTTAGCGAAGCACCCTTTCAAAAATGGTGAATGATTGAACGGCTAATAATTTACCATTAACTGGTCCTTAATAAGTTGTGAAAACTTTAATTTTGTCGTTCAATGTTTTCTATGTTTTTTTGCTGACTTTCTAACTTGATATCAAGTTAACAAAGCACCACTCCAAAAATTGTGAACGTTTAACTGTTAATAATTTTCCATTAATTGTTCTTTAATAAGTTGTGGCAAATTCAATTTTGTCGTGCTATGTTTTCTTTGTTTTTTTACGCTGGTTTTCTAAATTGATATCAAGTAAGTGAAATACCCTTTCAAAAATGGTAGATTAACTGCTAATAATTTGCCACTAACAGGTCTTTAATAAGTTGTGATAATTTCAATTTTTTCGTACTATGTTTTCTATGTTTTTTATGATTTTCTAAATAAATATTAAGTAAGCAAAGTACCACCTCAAAAATGACCTTAAAAAAGTTGTAATAATGTTAATTGTAGCGTGCTATGTTTTCTATGTTTTTTTCTTTAAATATGACGTTAGTTAATCAACCCCTTGAAAATGGTTTAAAATTGGTTGTATTGAAATATTCATTTAATAATAATTTGCCGTTAATATAGTTGTTATCTATTTATTATAATAACAATTTCGTACGTTTTCGATGTATTTTTTTGTATTGTTTAATGTTTTTTTTAAATTTATCTAAGTATATGAAAATTTATGTTTTTTTTTGTTTGTACAAGCATAACTCTGATGAATATCATCTGATTTGCATGGAAATTAAATTGTTGGATTTTTATTGAACCAGGGAAACACACTACGGAGCCGAAAATTGGAAATTTCAACGGGAAAAGTAGAAAAATCGTGAAAACACTAAATTGCATAATTTCAGCGGTGGATGGCAAATTTTGTCAGACTGCTACATTTATTTATATATGAAAAATTAATGAAGCGTAGCAGGGTTATATATATATGATAAATTAATGAAGCGTAGCAGGGTTGTTTGAAGTCTTTGTACATTTTATTTTCAGCCGGATGGATCACCAGTTAAGTCATCTATAAAACCCTTTTTTATTTTCAGCTAACGGATCGACAGATTTTTATCATCAATTTTACTATGCTTAAGCTTTAAGATAATTTTATTAATATTGCATACGAAAATTTTTCATAAAGTATTTCGAATTTATTAACAATTTAATTTTTAAATTAAAATTTCTTGCCAAACTTTTTTATATTTTTAAAAACTTTCATTTACAAAAAATTTTTATTTTGTTATTAAATTCTCAATCAATAAATAAAAATTAAGTGTAAAGTCCCAAATTCAGTTCACTTAAGCTTCTCTCTATGATATCTCTGTAACTGCAAGATTAATAAATTTTTTTGAAAAAATTTAGATTACAATCAATTTATTTTTTGTTGCAAAAAATGTCTTCACACTTAAAGTCACATATATGAATCAAAATGTAAGTTCTGACCTTTAAAAAATGTTAAGCGCTATTAGGTACATATACTATTAAATTATAAACTCTTAAAATAGATCTTCCCCCTTATAACTGTATTTGTGACAGCACAAGAAGAATTCGAAGTATTCGAGGACATTTTAAAACCTTCAAAACTACCTCAATAAAGTCGATCTATCTATATATTCAATTGACCTCCACAACCATAGCATGCAAGTTCCAAATTCTAATCATCCACAAATTGCATTGCATTAGGATTCCAAAAAAAAAAAAAAAGAAAAAAATAAACTAAATGCCAAAATTGCGTTTACCGAGTCTATGAAGTCAAGTTGGATATATCTTCAATCTCCAATATGTAGCCTTAAGTCACCACCTTTAACATACAAAGAAGTCCAATGCCAAAACACATTGGACGTCGGACGTCGCGTCGGTGAGGTGCTTTAACATTTTAGAGTGCCACAACTCCGCATAGATTGATCACAGTTCAAAAACAAACTAAAACAAAAATGAACTGAATAAGCTGAAGTAAGAGCGAGAAGCATCGAACACCAGTAGGTGTATATACTAAGTCTTCTATAGCTACATATATTCCGAACAGCCAAAGCTTCCTTTATGAATTAAGACATGGGAAAAATTTGTAAGACGCTATCGGGAACCATAATAAACAGTATTCAGCCTCTGCAAATTGACTATTGCTCCCACAGATCGCGAGCTTCTCTTATCCGATGTGTGTGCCCTTGTCCATTGCCAACATCAGCAGCTAGCACCACTAGCAGCATCAGCAGCAGCAGCAACAGCAGCATGCCAAGAAGACTGTATAGACACGGCAGCATGCCAAAGCCAACGACGACGCCGCCACCACCACCGCCGCCAACGACAGCATCCAAACCGAATAGAGTGTTTCAATCCAAGTGCGCTCACACACATACACAAAGACGAAGGCAAAAACGAACGAAAATGCCAATTCCAGCAGAGCTCAAGTCCATCCACCAAAGGAGGAGGAGGAAACTAGTGTATCTATGTGGAGTGCGCATGGGATCTATGAAAATGCAAAATGCAGGTGGGTCGCGCCAGCAAGGTCGGACTGGATTTACATGCAAAAAGATCGGCTCCACTACTATGCCGTCGATATTACCGACGCCGCCGCCGCTACATGCAACACACATGACTTGGGGCAACAACAACAAAAATATTCACCAATCCGACACACGGAACGGAGCATGTGAAGAGCAGAGGTCTGGGCATATTCGCTGGCCTGGACCTGGACTTGGACACCACCACCACCACCGCCGCCGCCACCACTCTATAACCACCCTAAGGCCATGACGTTATGCAGAGATGAACTTGCCGACAAGAGTCAGAGTGAAGCTGATGCAGCCAGGTTTACATTGGAAAAGACTGAGAGGCGCGCAAATCTTCAAACTTGATTTCTTTTTTTATTTTATTTTTATTTTTTTGTTTGTTTTGTTTTAATAGAAGCAAATAGCTCGATAAAACAATTAGCGCAGGAGTCGATGGATGAATCAATACAGGAATTCGCCGCAAAGGAAGGGCAAACATTTTTGTATATGGGCTATCGCGTGCATGTGGTGTGCTCTTGCGACAAAGTCTTTGTTTCGGGGTTTCACTTTTTTTGGGTGATGATGGATTTTCCTGCTTTTTTTTCTGTGTGATTAAATTTTTCAAAATTTTTAGAACAAATTTTAATTACTGTGAGTCTAATCGTCTGCGTCACAGATAATTTAGCGCCTCCATTTAATTACCCATAAGTGTCATAAGCACACGCAACGTTAATCTGGAATATTATTATTAGAAGAAGAGTTTGTTGGTGCAAAATTATACAACAACGCGTGCCTCCCACAACACATAAATAAAATTATGAACAGATGCATGAGTGAAATATTTATATTTTAATAGTGTTCAAGTTTATACGGAGTAAGGAGTAAAGCTGAAACACATTTCAATAATAACTATCCAAAAAAACTACAATAAATTCTTGCAGTTCTTGTCTGATGTAGATATCATGGTTGGAATATAACATTAATAACTGCGTCAATTTATGTTTACCGTGCTATTGTTAGAAGCCAAGGCTTCCACGGGGGACTTCGTTGGTACATGAGAAGTAGCTCGTTTGCTGTTGCTCGGGTAAGCTCATAGCGTAGGTTGGTTGTTGCCACCTCTTAATGTACCCTCTGATCAGCTTAACTTTGAACTTTAATCGTTCCTAACGTGTTCTGCTGTTGAATGTGAAAAAAAATGTCTTCCGAAAACTGTTTTTGAAGGTACCTCCCATAGAATCTTATTTATTTTAATTTTCTGTAAGTGATTTGAATTGGATTTTTATTCAGAACCTCCAAGAGAACTAATACAAATAATATTGCAAATCAAGTTTTTAACAAATTGTACTTAAAAAATTGAAAATGTAATATTTTTAAAATGGATAACGGGGCGTATGAGTACTTTTTTGTCGTTCATTTTTTGAAAAACATTTTTTTTAAATTTAAGTAAAAATTTCAGTGAAGTAAAATTTATAGCTCAGAAAGAATAACCCATAAAATATGCTTTCGAAATATGCATAAAATACCAATTTTTGCAGCAGTTTTTGTGAACATTGGATTGGAATAGAATCATTCCAAAATTTGAAGAAAAAAACACTAGATAAAACTAAAAGTGTCCAAGAAAAATGAAGGTTTGTCGTTGTAGAAGATAATTGAGCAACAATATTTTCAAATTGATTGATTCAATTTCTGACGTCTGACGTCATTCCCGTTATGGTACTCCTGCCATGGTTGGTTTGTACAGGGCCGCTCCCAGCCAAACTTGCGCCCTGTGCAAGACTTGTAGAAAGCGCCCCTTTTTTATATACACACATACATTCATACTACACGCAGTGATATACATGCATATTAATTTTTTTTTTTGAGGTATCCGCGGTAGGTTATGTTAGTTAGTATGGCAGAAATTACTTAGCACACTTGTGATGGATGTTATTTTTGGATTATTTTAACAAGTTTTGTTTTAAAATGCAAATGGCAATACATATTTGTTTGAGCAATATAAAATTACTTTTTCTTGTTCTTGGTAATGCGCCCCCAAAATTTTGCGCCCTGTGCATTTGCACATCTTGCAAATATCCGTTGGTCCGGCCCTGGGTCTGTGTTAAATAATATTATTGTTAATATTTAAAAAAAAAATAGATGGGAACGATTCAATAACTTTATATAATTGTGTCGTTAGAGAGAAACTGTGAATAAATGAAATGTATTAAAAAATTGATTGAAACAAATAGTTTTATTTTTTTTTATTTAAAAAAAAATATTTGCAAAACTTTTAAATAGAATTTTGTTTAAAAAAGCACCGGTCTGTAAAATTACAATAGAATCAGTCCAGTCATTAAAAAGATATGCGGGAATAACCTAAAAAATGGAAATTTTCTCAAAAAACGTCAAAAACCCTATTTTCGTTTTATGAATTTTTTACCATAAACCAGAAGTGAAGTTTTCTTACAATCACTTTGGTCATTACAGCTACAAATTTTAATCAAAATTTGTAAAGGAATCTTCAAGAAAATATTAAGAAAACAAAAATTGTTGTCAAATTTTTGTGGACGCATGGTCGCACAGACGCAAAGACGCACGAACGCACTGACGCATGAACACAAAATTTAAATTCTAGAGCATTTTCTTCTCAGATAAAAAAGTCCTATCAAAGTCGAATACACAAATGACGTAAAGACGGACAACAGCACAGACACATAGGCAAACGGACGCAGAGACACAAAAAAGTTCTGACAAAATGAGGGATAAAGCAGGAAATGTCACATAAAAAATGACTGACAAACAGACAAATTAAAGTCACGGGCACAAATTACCCACAGACGCAAAGATGCACAAACGCAAAGACGCATGGATGCACGGATGTTTAGACTGTCTGACGTATAAGGACGCAAAGAGCAGAAAATGTCATTATAAAAGAAAAACTAACAAATTAAATTTCTCTGGAATAGAAAATAATCACAAAGTCAAATTAAAAGTCACAGGCACTTTGTCGAAAAAAGTGATACAAAGTGAATCCTAAGTCTGAAACACTCACCAAGATGCACCATGTTGCATTAGGCTGATAAATTCGTAAGTACCTTTAACAGGTTCGTATATTAAGATGACTTATGAGAAATATTAATGTAGCTCACCGTAATCAAAGAGAACGAACATTTTTCCGGCTAGATCCGTGTACACCCAAGACAGTCTAGCCTCTGTCTGACAATCCCTCTGCCCCTCAGTTTTTTTTTTCTTCAGTATAAAACAAATTGGCACCTTGTCTGCAAAAATACATCTCCTGCCATATGACACTTTATGAAAATTATAAAATATCATCAAAACTAAAGTACGATGCGACATAAGTCTCATGTGAAGTTGTCTTGAATATTATATCAAGATAATCATACTTGTACCACCGCGATCCCCTGCCAGCCGCCAGCCACCATTACTTATGCATGATGGCGACTCTAATGCTTGAGGACATATAAATTGTATTTCTTGGGAAAATTGCATAATGTGGAAAATGAGAAACTACCAGACCTCCAAAAGGTCTCCTGCTGTCAAAATATTTTACTGTTTGATGTTGTTGAAGATGGTGCAATATACCACCACAATTTTATTTGCTCGTTGTAGTTTCTAACATATTTACATACATCTAGACTTTGGCAGCCTGGGGGTTGATATGATGCATGATGTGCCCCAGAGAGGCAACAATTTTTCCAGATTTTAATTTTAATTCGGCCAGACAAAGATGTCTCGGTCTAGAAATAATAACTTCTTTGGTTTTTAATTTTCTTATTATTTTTTTTTATTTAATTTCTGATGCTCCAAGTAGAACGCATCTGTTCGGATTGTTAACGAGAAACAGAAATTGTAGTATTTTTTTTCTGAGAGGCACACGACAAGAAGTCAGTCTGGAAAACACATATGGGTGGTACAGATTATATGACAAATCTGTTGAATGCTACGCTCTCTGGCTTTTTGAAATGCTATATGGTTTGGAAAATACTTTGGATTCCATATTCTGATAATAATGTGTGATGTCTTTTTGTTTTTGAAACAGAAAAACATCGTTTTAATTTGGAGAAAATATTTTACACAATTTTAAATATTTTACAGAATTCATGAGTCATTTAAGAAAAAATGTTTCAAATTGAAAAAAAGAAAAAAATGGCATTATTTAATATGATTATTTTTTGTGGGGGGTTTGGGAATGTGATTGTTTGGGCCAGGGTGTTACTTTCAGCATTTGTGTGTGTAAAATAGGGATATTAGTAAAATATATATGACTAACAAAATTGTTTCCATTAAAATTTGTATAATTTGCCAGAATTTCAAGAATCCGCAATTTTCTTTAAAAAAAATATTAAAAAGAAATAGCCTATTCTACAACATGTAATAGGTAGATATAAAAAAATTATTTTTCGCTGTAATTTATTTTACTAAATAACGTGATTATTATTTCTTCCAATTTTCTGAAATTAATTTTTTAAGTATGTATTTTAAAATTTATAAGAAAGTTAAAAACTCACTGTTTCTTATGACAGCCGATTTGACAGTAGTTGTCGCTTGTTTTGAGGTTAGTTTGCAATTTATTCATTATCGATTCATAAAAAAATCGATTCATTAAAAAATCGAATTCGAGATTTTGATGAAAGTTGTCATTAGGATGATAACGAAGTCAAAAAAAGTGGGTTTCGCTATTCTGTCTACCTGTCCTGTCCTTTCGGTACCTATAAACTTGGTAACTAGCGGTTTTTGGACTTAGGTACACTTTTTTTCATTTTTTTTTTCAAGGCTAAAAATAACGGTACCGACCTGTCGTAAAAATTTGGTTACCAAATTATGAAAATCCGATTTTTCTCAAAAACATGCCCACAACTTTAAAAAAAAAATCAGTATTTTTTTTTTAAAAGGCTACCACTTTAAAAAGAAAATACGGAAAGATGGTTAAAAGTGGTAAATCCCTTATTAGTACCATTTTATTGATTTTCGATTTTTTTCAAAAAGGGCTCAGCTGATTTTGATTTTGTTTTTTCTTATAGATAATATCTCCAGAAATATTTAAAGTTTTGTATACCAATATTTTAATTTTTTGTATTTTTTTAAAAAAAGTTGTTTTTTTTTTGAGAACTTAATTATTCGAAAACGAATTCGTTGCTTTTAAATTTGGCACCCAGCAGTTTTTTAACATTATCTAGCTGATTTTAAATAAAAAAATATTCTTATGACCAAAAATAACGGTACCTCCCATACAAGAGCTTAAAAACCGAATTTGAAAATATCATTTTTCTCAAAAATGGGTCCTAAGATTTTGATTAAAATTTTTATATGAACTAATATTAGTTCGATCTACTATATTATTAGAGAAAAAAATGTATCCTACGTTTAAAAATAGCATCTCTTATAGAACTATTTTTATAGTTTGCGACTATCTCACTATTTGTTGAACCGATTTTAATGAAATTTTTTACACAAGATCTAATAATAAATTCGAATAATATTGCATATCAACATTTTCAAAAAAAAATTAAAATTTTTGTTTAAAAAAAAAATCCAATTTTTTTTTTACTCAATTCTTTTTTTTTAAATTTTTTTCAAAATTAATTTTTAAACTCCGCATTAAAAAATACTAAAAACTGGCGTACCAATTTTTTTCGTAAAAATATTTTCAAATTTTTATATATAAAAAATTAATTCTTTTAAAAAACCGTTCCAAGTACCTAATAAAAATGGGCGACCTACCAAATTTTGTTTTTGAAATGATTTTCAAAATTTTATTGCCTCATTAATTAAGATGGTTTTTATTTAATTTTTTTTTCAAAATTTTGGGTTTAAATTTTTTTTTTCTCCAAAAATCGATTTAAAATAAAAAATAAAACAAAACAAAATAAAATATTCTGGAGTTAACAGATAAACATTTTTTGTCTCATTAATTTTTTTTCTTAAATATTTGTATACATACCTCCATTGATTGAGTCCAATCTATTCAAATGTAGATAGTTCCGACCTATTTTTAGAATATTGAGAAGAGTTGGAAAATAACACTCTCTCACCTCAGGGTTAGTTAAAAATCTTAGATTTCTTGGCAGAAAAAATCAAATTTCAATAATATGACCAAATATAGCATCTAAGTTATACTTACGCTGTTAAAAAAAAAAGCCAAGCTGCAAAATGAGAATTAAATTTTAAAAAAAGTTCCATTTTTGAATTTCATTGCCAATTTAATTATGTAGCTACTAGAATTTCTTTAAAAATAAAAATAGAAAAAATCATCTTTTAATTTTGACATATTTCTTTATTCATATTTCTAGTTTTAAGTCTTAAAAGCCTAGATTAAATATACATACAGCATAAATACCACTACAAACTAATAAATCTAATTATTATTTTAATTTATTTTTTACAAAACTTAATGCAATTCTTTTTCTTTTCCTTCAATAAATGCCAACGTATTGCTATAAGATATCCTTCGATATCTTTATTTATTTCTATAGAGAAAGGATATGTTTTTAATCTTTGATCATCGGAACCTATTTTTTTTTTTTTTTTTTAATTTCAGCCTTTGACAAACTCATCATGTTGGAAGTTCTTTTTCACTGACAAAGATTGTTGTTGATTGTTAAACTGTTGGTTATGACGATGCAATGAAGGTCCATTATTTGTGGGACTTTCCTGAGGACTTCTTGAGTTCTTCTCATCTAAGGGTGATTTGCTAGCTTGACGATCCATATTCGGTAGTGGTGGGAAATTATATGGTGCACTCAGAAATGGTGCAAATCCCATAAGATCGGAGTACTTTTGGGCACTTCCATTTGGGAACGGAGGTGGTGGGAGACCGGGGAATGATCCAGGTGGAAGATCAACAGGCTGTATATGAATAGTCAATTTAATGTTACAAAAAAAGGACTCCTGTGAAAAATGTGTACCTTTGGTTGTAAACCATTGAAAAATGGTGGTAAATAAGGAAAATATATTTCAGGCCTCCGTGACATTAGCTCATTATCCTGATGTGTCCCCAATGGTGGAAGATTAGGCCTATGCATCGGAAGCTCCAATGACATCCGCCGTCCTCGTCTCGATGCAGGATTTGTCCACATATGGGTACCCATATGAACCTTTAAAAACATATAAAGAACAACAAACACTTGTCATCTGTATGAAATTTACATTTTGTCGATTAGATAAGGCTTAATAAGACAACTGATTTCAGATCAATTGATTTGATCAACTCACCTTTAGATTCCCCTTGGTGGTGAAAGCCTTCTGACAAACATTACACTGAAATGGCTTGTCTCCCGTGTGAGTTCTCATATGAATTTGCAATGCAGAACTAGAGCTGAAATTTCTTCGACAAACTGTACAGAAATGCTTATTATTCGCTGGTGGTTCTTGGGCGTTTTGCTGGAGTTCTTGTTGTTTGATTAGAGTGTTGGGAGTGAATTGTGATGAATCTGACGACGATGACTGCCTGTGATGTGATTCAGTTGGAAGTGAAGAAACTGAAAGTTACAAACAAAATTCACATTCATTTCTGAGGAACTTTTAGATCATCCCAATGGAATTTATAATCCTTACGGAGTTGCATTTTCATCAAAGAATGTTCAGCATCACCTCCTACATTATTATCCGAGGTCATAGTTGAAGATGATTCTCGGCCAGTAGGAGGAGACGATGATGGTATTTGATTATCGTTAATTATTGTAGACATTTCCGAGGGTGGTTTTTGACTCATTTCTAAGTGAGCCTCTTCGTGGGGGAAATTATTTGAATTTTGATTTAGCATTGAATCCTCAGAATCTCGACGCAGTCTGTGGGCCAAAATATGGTGGTGGAATTCCTCCTGCAAACAAAAAGCAAAAACAAACGAATATATCTTTAGGCCTATTTAAGGGTTTGTTTGGAATTGTAATAGACAAGAAAAACTAGCGAAATGTGGACATTTTGGCACTTGAACCAGCTCTATAATGGAAGAAATAAAGAGAGCAGACTAACATTTTGAAAGGAAAGAAAGAAGGGGTCAGAGCACTACAGGTAACAGGAAGACATGATACACAGTTGACTACTGAACCAACTTCACTGAAATTTAAAAAGTTATGCTAGTAGCAACAATATGGTTTAAATGAGTATAATCCGCCCAATACCACGCCCACTTTTATCATATTTAAGCTTCCTTGGAACGTTAAATATTTATAACTAAACCCTCTTCAATCTAAAGCATGATTTGTGTTGTGTGTACCGCCCACATTCACGCGCACTTTAGAATTTTATCCGTCCTTAGAAGCCTTAAAAGGCTGAAAAAATTTACTAGATCTCTGTGATTTGAAGTTTTTTTCAAATCCGCTTACTACCACGCCCACTTTTTATATTAAAATTTTATCCTCATACAACATCCTTAGAAAATTAATTATAATACAAAAATCTCTCTTGAACCAAAACCATTTTATAAGTTGTTTTTTTTTTTGGAAATCCGTCTACTACCACGCCCACTTTTTCCATATTAGAATTTTATCGTCCTTAGAACCTTTAGAAGTCTGAAAAAATATACTAAATCTCTCTTCAAAAAAAACCATGTTAGATGTATTTTTTTGTAAATCCGCCTACTACCACGCCCACTTTTTTATATTAGAATTGTATCCGACCTTAGAACCCTTAGAAGACTGAAAAATATACTAAATCTCTTTTGAACTAAAACCATATCATGTGTAGTTTTTTTAAAAATCCGCCTACAACCACGCCCACTTTTTAAATTAAAATTTTATCCTTATACAACATCCTTAGAAAATTAATTATAATACAAAAATCTCTCTTGAACCAAAACCATGTTATAACTTGTTTTTTTTTTTTTTGGAAATCCGCCTACTACCACGCCCACTTTTTCCATATTAGAATTTTATCGTCCTTAGAACCTTTAGAAGTCTGAAAAAATATACTAAATCTCTCTTCAAAAAAAAACCATGTTATATGTATTTTTTTGGAAATCGGCCTACTACCACGCCCACTTTTTTAAAATTCGAATTTTATCTTCATACAACATCCTTAGAAAATTGAAAACTTATAATACAAAAATCTCTCCTGAACCATTTTAAAAGTTGTTTTTTTTTTAAACCCGCCTACTACCACGCCCAGTTTCTTATATTGGAATTATATCCTCAAGAACGACCTTAAAACTGATAATATTTTATAAATATTTTTTGAACAAAAATCATGTTATGTGTAGTTTGTTTTTTTTTTTAAATACACCTGCGACCACGCCCATTTGTCTTTTATTTGAGATTCCCTCTAACTTTACATCCTTAGAAAGTTGAAATTTTGTAACTAAAATATCTTACTAAAAGTGTGAAATA
Organism: Epistrophe eligans; assembly: GCA_951394125.1. Taxonomy (NCBI): domain Eukaryota; kingdom Metazoa; phylum Arthropoda; class Insecta; order Diptera; family Syrphidae; genus Epistrophe; species Epistrophe eligans. The sequence goes on from OX596030.1 coordinate 13,585,555, forward strand.
TGTTGTTCTTTTAAAATCCCCATACTGCCACGCCAACTCTCCTTATATTTAAGTTTTAAGATACTCTGTAACCCTCGAAAAAAGAAATTTTATAATTAAAATCTCTTAAACCTATAGTATCACATTTGTTAATTTTTAAAGTCCGCCCACTACCACACCCAATTTTTTAATATTAGAATTTTATTCACATAAAATGTTGGAAGGGCTAAAAAGTTACAAAGAATTTTACTGACCCAAAACTATTTTAGTTGTAGATTTTTATGTAAATCCACCTACCACTACGCCCACTTGTCTTATAACTGAGATTATAAAAGTTATATTATATTAAACCTAAATCTAAAAATAAATAAGGCGTACCACACCCACTTTTCTTATACTTACATTTTTTTCTTACACATAAAGTTTGTAAGTTGAAATTTTGTATTTTTGTTAATGTACTATAGGTGGCGCTGTGAACCGTGGCAGGGTTCACCAAGTCTTAATTTTTTTTTTAAACCTAAATTTTATTTTAGTTCCATATTTAAATTAAAAATAAAGAACATCATTTTTGAGACGGTTTCCCCACTTCAAATATTTTATGCATTTTTTTTTTAAATTTATATTGTGCACTCTTACGTACGATTATGGAAGATATTGGATTATTGACTGAAATCCTAACCGTTATTAATTAAAATCTGACTGTTTGAGTTCCTTTAAAGTTTTGGAGCATTTTAATTTTTTTTTTTCAAAAATTGATACCTATAAATGTAATTTTTTTTTTTTTCAAAAACAAAATAAATTTCATCCAAAAGGCAAATCTAGCTATATCTGCCCGGCTTAAGCATGACGCGACACCAAGCGATCCGCGGCTAGCATCAAGATTAAAGAGAACCTACGTTTAAACATGTCCCATGTAGGTACCTAACACTAATCCTACCCATGTTCATAAAAAGTTTTTCTATTCTGATGTAAAACCAAAACCATCATAAAAAATTGTCTGCACGCGTTGTGATCTTGGTAATTATTTAAAATTTTCGATTCATTAAAAATTTCTATCGAATATGTCGCGAGCTATAGGCCCACCCGACAACGACGACGACCGCGACCGCGACAACACGCACGCTCTAAAGATCCAAAATCCCATTATAACAATAATATGATACCTCTCCTTGCTGCTCCACCTCTTGGATCAGTGCATATACAGTTATTCCAACAAGTGCAACCATTGCATTGGTGTCTAAGAGTGGCGAATATCACTGCTAGGACATTTAGGCTTAAACAATGCGATGCAGATGTTATGTAGGTACAAATCTCCAACACAAGAAATCCCCAAGGTTGTGGACGAGGAAGTTGATATGGGGGTTGGTGAAAAGGGGGGTTTTGTTATAGCGTCATATGCCATCGTCGTCGTCGTCGGAATGAATTGTGTCTGCGCAACACAAAGAATTTGGATCATTTCCAAAGAATCTCTCTCTCAGTTTTTTTGTTTGTTATTTGACTTGAAAATAATGAACATTGTCATTAGTCATAGATACCAGAGATGATGGGATATTTCATATTGTAGACGGCATTAACAATACATCAAAATAATATTGTGGTGGGGTGCCAAGTCCAGTTGTTATTTGTTTTGGTGGGGGCATATGGGGAGGATGATGGTGGTGGGGTGGACAAAGGGTGTCATGCATCTTGCCGATGAAAAACGTTTTATTGTATGTTCGTTCGTTTGTCATCCTGCACATCATATGTATTTTCCTACAGATTATTTTTATAAGTTTTTAAGATGCAGACAGACGACAATGCGGCGGATCTTAATCGAAATTTAAATGGAAAATAATATTGTGGAATGAAGAGTATTTATGTATCTAAGTGTGCTCGAGGTTATGATATAGGAAAACAAAAAAATTGTTTAGGACTCTTTTTTACGCGACAAATTATAATAGGGACCTTATGAATCATTTAGACGGAGAAATTAAGGAAATTCATGAAATGATCTTATAATTACTAAATGCGTAGAAAAATGTTCAATATTCTTTGATTTTTTAATCGATTAAGGCAAGGTATTTCTAGTATTTCCAGTGGAAATAAAATCAAAAACTAACAGTGTGTGCAATTTGTATTCTTGCACAAGCAACTTTCTATGAAATAGATCTCAATTTAATGATTTCAACTATCAAATTAATTATTACCTTCCTTAAAGGCCTTCTAATAGGCTTCGAAAACGCTTCCATAAGGTCTAGTTGAAGCCTAACGCATTTGTAAGGTTTGAATCATATTTGCTGTAGCCTGGGACATTTGTAAGGTTTGAATAATATGAGCTTCTCAAGTGGTCCAAATGTATCTTCTTGAGACCTTATATACAAGCAATTTTGCTGAGTTGAAAATAACTTCGATAGACCCTTATGGAAGTAAAATTATTAGTTGGGATAGGTACCTACTTTCTACATTTTGTATCATCTGCCTCTTGGCTTCACTGTAAAGTTAGCAGTACATAGTGTTTTTCCAACAACCACGAAAGCTAGGAATTTGGAGTAAGGCTTCAAATTTGCATTTCCAAAAAAAAAAAAAATGAAAAAAGTTTGTGCAGCCGAGTGCCGTACATAAATACATGCATTTTGGGAGACGCCACAGCCACGCCATTTTCGATTTTCTAAAAATACCTAAGCATATTATTATGTACATCAGCACTTTGTTTAGTTTGAAAATCGAAAATAGAAGCTTTTTTAAGCTAGAAATAATTTTTTTAATACATTTTCAAGAAATATCAAACAATAAGAAAAATTAAATTTTTTCTGCCATAATTTTTGAAATAAGAATAACGGTAAAAAAAATGTTATAGCAAAAAAAAACAATACTCATTTCTATGAATTTTTCATTAAAAATTTATCTGTTTCCGATATATTTCAATTTTAAAAAATTGAAGTTGTTCAACAAGAATTTAAGATTGGACTTCAAATTCAGGATAATTTTTTTTAATGTTATTATTTTCTTACATAATCATCATTAATACTTTTTAAAACAAAAAGCAACATAAAATAGGTTGTTTATTATCTGATTTATGTTGTCCATTTATACAACAAATCCAAAGAAATTTATAAAATGCTGTCACTTACGGATGTGTTCAGAAATGCACTTGAACAACTCTTCTTCATTAACCATCATTAATCATGAAAACATTGTGTAGGTATCCTTATCTTTTATACAACATAAAATTTCAAGAACTTAAGCATTAACTAAGATTTTTTTTTCTTACAATAAATTCTGTAAATTTCAAACAATATAAGTCTTTATTAGGTATACCGAGTAATACAATGTAACAGACGTACCTAACCTATACACACACACATGAACGAAAAAAAAAGTGCAATTATTTTTTTTAAATCAACCTTAACACTCTAACTTATAATATTATACGCATAAACACTATTTTCCACTATTCAGTATTTTCACATAATCTTGTACAAAAATACCAAAGTGAAGTTCTTGAAAATCCAATGCCCCCGTGGAATACATTTTTAATTAACGGCCTTACTAATCACGTCCATCAAGGCAAGCAAGGCATATACAAGTTACTCAATCAACAGGGAATTCACAATAATTATTGTTACAATTCTGGTAAAGTGGTTGGTTATGTTTTGGTCCCGCAGGAGCTGATCCAAAGAAGGAGGCTGTACGTGTACATACATATAAGTTAGTATGTGTATGGTGGGTGCCATTATATAGAAATACATAGAAATGTGGTTTGTTATAATAAGCACATATGAAACAAGGAGTCAAGATTGATCCGGTTGTGAGTAAAGGTACATTTCCATTTCATGGAAGACATTTCTACCCTTGTGCTCAAAATAATTGTGTGCAACCAATTTCTGGAGTAATATTCATCTCACTATGCCCAATACAAGGACTTGATTTTAAATGATGTGCTCCTCAATAGTTATTTAAGTACCAGATATTCCAAAACAATACATATGTACTGACAACTATCGCTATATACTACTTATAGATATAGGCATTTATAAAAAGTGGCATCACTAAGTAAAATATAAAATTCATTGCATCCAGTGTTAGTATATATTCTTCTTATATATTCTTTCTGGTAATTAATAATCTGGGCTCATAATTTGTTGTACATGGTGCAAAATGGTTCCCTTTATATGGTCTCACATAGCAATGCCGACAATTTTAATTAATACAATACTTTATACTCACATAGAGTAATTTCAAAATAATAACGCACTATGGCTATGGCAATGGCTAAGGCGATGGGTGGATTGATGAGATATATATATACCTACGCGAATGTACATCATTTATATATGAAGAGAAAAAGGCGACTAGATTATATGGGCAACAAGTAAATTCCTTGCAGGATTAATTAGACATCCCTTGGGAAGGGCGGCCAGCAGTGGCGGTAGTGGCGGCAAGCGAATCAGCAACAATTGATTGACATGCTACAAGCGTAGATACGTATGTGAGTTTTATATCAACAAGTTTTTGATGTTTATTCCAAGTAATTAATTTTTGTAAAATATTTATAAAAACAAAACTCACTTTTGTTGCACAGCCTTTATCACAGATGGAGCACTTGAAGTTATCCTCTTTGGTATTATGAGTTCGAATGTGAAGTTCTAGTTCAGATGCACTTGGAAAGATGAGAAAACAAATGTTGCATATATTTGCAGCACCACGTAGACCAGCTGAAATGAAAAAAAAAAAAAAATGTTGTGTCAATAAAAATATAATTAAGACGATTTTTTTTTTATTTAAAGCATTAAATGATATCTGGCACTAATTAGGAGTCTTAGGTACATATGTAAGAATTTTTTTGTTTAAAATCGACAAGATAATGTTAAAAAAATCGTTCACACAAAATTTTTATAATTTAATAAAAATCGATCAAATCGCTTTCGAAATATTGAGTTTTCAAAAAAAAATTTGAACAAATCTAAAAACCTTCTAAAAAATATTTTTTTCGTGTTACAAATTTTTATATGAAACTACAAAAACTCCATGGAGATATGTCTAATTTTTCTTGAATGCAAAAAACAAAACAATTAAACAAGGAAAAGCCTTTAGGGTTGTTTTTGGAACCTTTATTTTAAAGTCGATGCGAAAATTACGTTTTAATAGAAGTTATAGATTTTATTAATGATAAAAAAAAGAAAATGATCATCAACAATGAACATTTTGCAAAATAGAGACAGTCAACAAAAGTTGAATGAATTAATTATAGGTCCTGTCCCGGGCGCCATTTATCCCATAATGTATTCAGGCAATCCGCTTTGGAACAAATATCGATAACTAATTGAAAATGCTGGGAATAAGGGTCAGTTTCTTAGCAATGACGTCAAAAACAAGAAATTGAAAATCCAAGCCCGGGCGCCATTTAGAGGTTAATTTATATTTTAGGCTAACTGGATTAATTTGTATTTTTAATTATAATAAACATAAGAATTGAATATTAAAATTACATTTATAGAAGTTAAAGATATTCTTGAGTTACTTTTTTCAAATTGATGCTTTGAATTTACGGACCTTGCCAATACATTTCTGCAAGAAATATTTTTGTTGTTCATTCAAAACATTTAAGACTCTAAAAATTGAAACAAATTGAAAAAATTATGATTAATGACGGCAAAAACAAAAAATATCTAAGATCCTGGCCCGGGCGCCATTTAAAGGTAAATTTATATGCATAAGCTTATTTGATTTATTTTTAAATTGAAAATTTCTGAACTAACGATTTTCAAACTTAAATTACTTACACCCAAAAAAACAAACATAAACATATATATGCCAGTAAGACCTAGGGTCTTATAAATTAGGCAATGTTAGAAGGAATAGAAGGATAGGATAGATTTTTGTTGGCACAGTGGATTAAGAAATAAGGTTTTGATTTTTCTCATTAAATCCCAGGGGTGGCGTTCAGTTGAGGGAATATAGAAAAGAATGCTGCCTAGACTGAGGATCAAACCCACACATCCAAGTTAGCAGTCAAGCACTACTTCCACTGCGCCGGACCCACCCCTGTTGAAGAAATTAAACAATTCTTTTTTTTTTTTAATTTGAAGGTTTGAATCTACAGGCTTTGCAAATATACCTGTGTATTTCTGCAAAAAATACACTGGCTTTTCACTCAAAACATTAAGAATTTTTTAAAATAGAGCAAAACTATTATTAATAACGGCAAAAAGTAAAGATCTAAGATCCTGGCCCGGGCGCCATTTAAACTTTTACTTTTTTACCACTTAACCTTAATTTTAAAATGTCAAACTAAAAGATAAGAATATTTAAATGAAAGTTACTGGCTTCGAAAGGTAGGCTCTATCGACTGTTTTATCATATTTCAAATATTAAATGAGTCATGAACATAAAAATTAGGTTTGTTATTTTTACAGTCAAAAACATTTTTTTCTTTAAGCACTATCTAAAAAATGTACCTTATTGATTTATAATTCTTTAATATGCAATATATAACATATATAATTTTATAAAATTATTTCTTTTTCTCAAAAATTGCTGAGGCATCCTAATAAACTCAAAAAAATTATTCTTCCCCAATGAAATGTAAAAACAAACCAAAATATACTGCAAACATTTATATCTGAAATCAGACAACATTGATCTTTGAAAAAATTCAAAAAGTTATATTCCAAATTTATAATAAAAAAAAAAAAAAACAAATAATATGTCAATTTAAAATAACCCACGATAAAATTATCCGATTAAGACCATATAATAGCTCCCCATTCTGAAAATAAACGATAAATTTTTAACTCGCTAAAAGTTCTCTGACACATATCACATACACTCTCCGATGACGCCTGTCAAGACCAACAGCATGTTGTAATAGATTCTCAAACAAGACAGCATGATCACGAGCAAGAGCATCTTCAACTACGACTATGACTACGAATATACGCATAACGACAACGCAGCATCAGTCCCATTTCTACACATGTGTAGGTATAATATGTAAACGCGCATGCCGATGCGAACGAAATTAATGATGAACTCTTTTTGTCTGTTACCTTTGACCTAGAGAGCGTAAAAATACCAAATTAGCGCACCAAGTGTGCAAGCATTAACCAGAGATATAAATGTTCTTGGATACCATAATTCAATTGGACCGATCGCAAACAAAGACCCGCGACAATTCTTATAAGAAAGAAAGATTCCAATTTCCCAAATTAAATCAAAATCAAGTGTGTGTGCTCCTCGTCCTCGTCGTCGTAGTCGGTCGGTCGCAGAGCACGAAGCGTTTTTAATTTCTTTTGAATGACATGAATTTATGGCTTACTCAATGGGAAATGGTTAAGTTAAGAAGAGGAACCTCTTTTACATATACACACATACACATGCGATGTATATCCAAGAGCATTTTTGTGAAGTTCTGATGTGGCGGGGAAGATTTCAATCTCAAAGCATTTAGCAACGTATGTATGTATGTAGATACATATATGGGCGAATATAGATTTATAGCTTTTTATAGACACTGCATTATGTCATGGTGATTGAGAAAATGACAGATGGAATCTTTTGCAAAAGAGTCTTTTGCTAAATACTTCATCAGAGTTTTCAGGAGTTTGTTGGGTGTTGACTGAGGCTTTCGGAAATGATTGGAATAACAGAAATAATCTTTTGAATAACAGAAATAATCTTTTGCTCCTGGATATAGTCTTTTGGCGGAACAGTTTTTTGACTCGTGACTTCTTCTTCTTGTTCTTCTTCGGCAACTCTTTTAGATGTTTTTTCGTTCTTATTGGAATAAATGGATCTGAAATTTTAATATTCAAATAAAATAAAATAAAATAAAAAACTATTTCAGAAATCGGTGTGGATTCTATGGTTAATTAATAGCTTGAATCTACGGATGGAAAGATATTTCTGCAGGAAATATACTTTTTGTTCACTTAAAACACCAAAAACTCCAAAAAATGATCAATGACGGAAAAAAACAACATATTTTAGATCCTGGCCCGGGCGCCATTTACATTTAAATTTATATTTATAGGCTAATTCGATTTATTTTTTAAATTGACACATCTGAACTTAACTATTGAAAATTAATAGTAAAATACACAAGTTAAAAAAAATTCTAGAATGATTATTTTGCGTACAAATTTTAAATCTTACGGAGTTTGCAATGATATTTTTAAGAAATATTTTCGTTGTTCACTCAAAATCCTAAAAGATTTACAAAAATATGATCAATTACGCAAAAAAACAAGAGATTTAAAATCCTTTCCCGGGCGCCATTTAAAATAAAATTTGTTTTAGAGGCTAAATCGATTTATTTTTTTAAATTGAAACTAATTTAACTGAACTGAAAAGTTATAAAGGTTTATTGCATTAACAAAAGGTAAAGAAATACTACAACCATTGTGTTCAGTCTTAGGGTTTGAATATGTATGGATTTGACAAAACTTCTTCTAGAGATAATGTATCATTCTCTTCACTCACCAAACATCTACATATATACAAAAAAGCAAATATAAGTCACTATTTGATCTAGAACTTCAAATATAAGGGATTTAAAGTTCGTTCCCGGGCGCTATTTTTACAGGTTAAAATCTTTGGGCTTTGACAATATTACGCTTCAAGTAAAATTAAAGTAGGTAGGCTTTTTTCCTAGTAACCAAAAAATAGACAGGAAAAATTTTATAACTTAAATTTATTAAAACAAAAATTGAAGGAATGAAAAATTGGTCCTTTCCCGGGCGCCATTAATTCCAAAATAAATTCAGACAAGCAGATTTGGTACAATTATAAATAAATGATTGCAAAAGCTCGGAACATAGGTAAATTTTTAATCAAAAACAAATTGTATACACGCAAACATAAAATTATTGTAAAAATGTCACTTACCAATTATCCCTAATGGACCAAATGGCAACATCGGAAATTTCGGTGGACTTCGATTCTCCCCAGCCATTAGAAGAAAATTTGGCACCAAACTAACGCCAGTATTTTCTGAACTCTTCTCACTGTCTGCCGATTTCGCCGACAAATCCATTACCCCGTTCTCATCCGAATAGCTACCACCCTCCGATTCATCACGGCGTTCTTTTTCTTCTCGCTTCTCATCACTATTTAATTCATTTGGAGACTCTTCCTCACTGACCATAGTGAAATCATCGAAGTCACCCTGTGAAGATTCCGACCTCTGACCCGAATATTCCGATTGAGAAAAATCCATATTATCCGATGTACATATCGATCTGGTGGAACTTTGATCCTCTGCAGCATTTGCCATCTCAATGTACTTCGCCCTGTCCACGCCACCATCTCCGTCATCGAGCGTATGTATCCTTATGTGCTGCTGCAGAATTATGCCATTCGAGAATTTCTGATGACACACAGGACACTTGAATTGGCTTCGCATTGGCGGTTTGATTTTGTGTATGCTCATGTGCGCCTTGAGATTGCCCTTGGTAGCAAAAGCTCGTCCACAAATTCGGCATCGAAAAGGCCTCTCGCCGGTGTGGGTTCGAATGTGCATCTGCAAGGAACTCCGACAGGACATCACTTTCTGGCAGAATATACACTGATTTGGATCGGTAAGTTTATTCTCAATGTTATCTACCAGTTGCTGGAGCTTGGAAGTTTCCGAGGTCTTGTCGATTTCTATTAGGTCTTCCCAGGACTTGTCTATAAGTCGTTCCATCTGCGCGAGGGAATACTCAGATGGTATTTGTTCGAGACTTGTAGCTGATCCCCGACTTAACGAAGATCGCCGCGATGTCTTTGACAAGTTTTCGGCCACGATTTCTTCTATTTGTGGCTTTGGAGGAGCTGGAGGTGCTGGTGGAGCTGGAGGAAGCGAGTCTCGTGGCTCTCTAGGACTTGATGGTCGTTTTCGACGATGATTAGATGGAGGGATAGGAATAGCTATTTCGTTCTTTGGTTTCTCATCGACAGACAGCACCACAGGATCTTCGTCATCTGCTTTTGAAGGCTTTCGCAGGTCCTGCGCCTCGGTTTGCTGTTGAGGCTCTGGCTTCTTTTCGATAATTGGTTGCGGTTCCTTTTCCCGATTCGGAGAAGAACTCACATGGAATGGAGGCATTTGGACGAATGGTGGAAATGGCAAGCGAATCGATGGATTCCCACCTGGAACTGGATATGGCGGAGGGGGATGATATTGCTCCGGATTCCCAGACGGTGGCATCATCATTGGCGGAAATATCTGAGTGTGTCGTTGATAGTGCACTTTCAAGTTGCCCTTTGTCGTGAATTTACTACCACAAACATTGCACTGAAATGGTCTCTCGCCAGTGTGCGATCGCAGGTGGATCTGCAAAGCCGAATAAGAACCAAATATTTTCCCACAGTATTTGCAACGATGCTTGAATATTTCCCCTCTTCCTTGGCCGTCCTTCCTCGAGTAGTCATATTCGTCATTTAGATGGTTTGAATGCACGCTCTGCGAGGCTGAGTCTAGGACCTCTTCCGTTCGTCGCTGAAGCATTTCCAGGCAATTGGGCTCGTTGGGCGGCGGTGGAGGGTCATGATTGGTGATGATGCTTGAGGCAAATGATGAACTTATATCGCATAGGTGCGGCTGAAATGCTTCCGTGCACTCCTGCTTCTCGCTTTCCCTCTCCCTCTCGCTCTCCCTCTCACTCGGCTTTGCATGTTCCTCTTTAATTTCAGTCTTTTCTTTCTCTGGGATTTGATCAGTGCTCTGGCAAGTTATGTCCCCATCATCTTCCTCCTCTTTTATCGTAAGTCTTTCATCCTCGTCAACACCACCTTCACCGTCATCATCTTCGTCGTCGTTGTCAACATCCTCCTCCGTTCGGTGCTTTAGCTGTGACTGCAGGTGCTGTATCAGCTGCATCTGCATGAGCTGCTGGCGCTGCACATTGAATATCGTGGATTGAACCACAGCCAGATCACTCACTGCCTCGTCATAGTTCTGAGAGTTGGCTATGGCTGTGGCGGCAAACTGGGCCACAGCCACCTTTGTGTGTTGGAGGGCTTCGAGGGCAACATGGCCGGTGGCCGGGAATCGAGACATCACCGATAGATCCAATGCCTCTTCCACGACGCCATCGCCTTCATCCTCCTCCTCATCACTTGGATGTAGGTGTAGGAGACGCGAGTCTGGACCCTCGCTGCCCTCGCTGTTGTTGTTCCGATCTGGGTCATCTTTAATGGACGATGGCTCTGTGGCATTGCCTCCAGCACCATTGCCACCTCTAGGACCTCGGTAATTAATTCGGTTGTGAAAAATGGAGCACATCTTGCTATGGCTGCTGCTGTTACTGCTGCTGCTACTTCGCAAGTCTGTAATTGACAAAGAAAAAGGAAATCTATTAACCATGGATGCATTTATTCGTAAAATTAGATTGGGTAATGGCTGGCTGAAAATAGTTAAGGTATAGGTTTAAATTCCCATTTTTATTACGCATGTGTTATGATAAATTACTTTTTGAATATATGAATAGGCTGCCTATGAATAACTTGACTATAAACGGTGTCGCATATTATTAGGTTACTAATTTTATTATATTTTCTTTTTGAATTTTGTATCCCTTTATTTTGTAAGAGTAGGTAGGTATGTCTCGGAGGAGGTTTACTTATCACGAGTACGGCTAAATAAAGTTATTGGAAATTTTGTTAGTAAATTTATATAAATCCAAAAAATGCTATTTATTGAAACCGAATACCTAATCTTTTTTTTACGCTGTGCGTTGTGACTCGAGAAAAAAACAGTATATATTTATTTTTATTGTTAGAATAATTGACTTATAGGATAATTTAATTTGTGTTGTTGTTTTTTTTTTTTTTTTTGAATAAATGACTATAACGTCAGGCAAGGGAATAATTGAATAAATTTTGTCGTTATATTATATTTAAAGTTCTATACGCTGTTATGAACAATGGAATATTATCTTTCAGTATAATTTTTTCCGAAGTCTGATAAAACATTATTTGTTTAAAAAAAAGACCCAAACAATATTATGTGTGTCTTTATAATAACTGGATCGCCAGACTTTGAGAATTTCATTTTGTTATAAAATGCGAAAATCCCAAATGTTGCCATGGAAATAATTAATAATAATATTACACAATGGGTGGTTATGCAGATAGTCGTTAAAATTCATTTTACTATTTTAATAAAATATTTAAAAATTTTGTACCTAAGTATATCTTAAGGGTAATTTTGAATAAAATGCACAACTAGGTCACATAAACTTGATCTTATACAGGGTGATACATAAAATGTGCAAAAAACTAGGGCGTGTAAGTTGGGTCATACAGGAAAAAAATCGTATTGGAAGCCGTCTATTTCCCCCGTTTAGGCAGGAGGGGCAATTTTCTAAAAAAAAAAATATTTTTGAGTTAAATAAAAATTATTAAAAAACAACGGGAATATACCAATAATAACTATGATGATATAGCTTTTTTAAAGGCCAGAAACTCAATATTAATGTCATTTTAATAAATAGATTTATAAAATTTATTTTTAAAATTAAAATAAAAAAAAAAAGTCATAAAAAAAAATTTACCTAAAAACATAAAATGTTGTAAAAACATCATCACAAATCGCATGGGGAATAATTTCATTACGAAACATGACCCCTATTTCATTTCAACTTTTGGGTTCTTATTTCCTGCAGGGATTTAATTCATGGAGCCGGTAATTTTATTTTTCAAATGACAGTATAGAAATAGCGACCTAAATCAAAAATGTTCTTGTGTTCTTAAAACTTATACTATTTTTGAAAATATTAAATCTAAATTCACTAAATTCCTCATATTTTTAACTTTAATTTGAAAATAAGGCACAAGTCATTCAGAATACTAAAAATACTATCTTTAGGATGATTAAACCGAGCTGCTGTTTGACCAAAATATCTAAAGGAGCACTGCAAAAAAAATCATTGGTACGTAATATCAATAAACACCGTTTATTTACTGTTTTTTCTTGTCTCAATAAATTTTTTGTTTCCATTCAATAGACAATATGTCGCTAAGTTAAACTCCGTTTATTGAAAATTAAAATTTTAAAATTAATAACTGGTAATAATTTTTAACCACTTTTTCGCACATTTTGGGCGGTATCTCCGCCATAACTTGAGTAATATTGGCATCTAGAGTTAGGGGATTATTCGTGTTAACGCGGTCCTTTACGTAGCCCCACAGAAAAAAATCTAACGGTGTCAAATCGCATGATCTTGGTGGCCAATTTACGTCGCCAAAACGTGAAATTACGCGACCAGGAAACTTCTCAGTTCTCACGCAATAAAGCCATAATTGGTCGTTTTGTGTGGCTTGTTGCCCGTTCTTGTTAGAACCAAATATTGTCCAAATCATGATCTTCAATCGCCAGCCAAAAAAAAAAAATCGGTTATCATTCGATCATATCTCTCCAAAATGACTGTAGATAACCGTCTGCCTATTGGCGGCAATTTTGCTTGTTTACATAACAACCGAGTGAGAAATGTGCCTCATCGCTGAAAAAAATATTGTTCGAAAAATCGGTGTTTATTGTCTATTGTTGTTCCAACACCCAAGAAGCGTATCTACGGCGGCATTGGGAATGGTCAAAAGGCTTCGATTGTTGCGAAATTTGAACTTTATAAGGATGGAGATGTAAATCCAAATGCAAAATTAGCCATAGTGAGGTGTAAAAGCGAACGCCGCCACCGGGAAATCGATAAATTCGGATCATTAGCAACACTTGCACTTGCAGCAGAAATATTTTTAACTGAGCGTGCATTACGATGATTTACAGGCCTTACGACATCAGTAACGCTTGCACTCTCTTCAAATTTGTTCACAATTTTACCAATTGCCTGCGTAGTCAGTCGATTATGAAGACCATAATCATGGCGTAATGCGCGAAAAGTGGCTACGTTTGAATCACCACTTTTGTGGTAAGTTTTAATAATTTTAACGCTATGTTCGATTGTTAAGCGATCTATGTTCGTAGTTGAGTCTGACAGTTGTCAAATGCCAGTACTACCAACTTGAAACCACGAAATAAATGACCCGTTTATGAAGCCCAAACAAAAATCTCCTCCCAATGAAATATTGAAAAAGAAGACTTATATATTAGAATATATGATTTTTTAATATTTAGGAATGGTATTGATTTCGAAAATTATCAGATTTCATTAAGAAAGTAAAAAACCTATTCTTTTATCAGGTTAAGGATTATTTATTAATTTTAAGGACACCCTGTATAGATGAACACACAGATAAATTCTTTTTAAAAAATATATATTAACATATTTTATCTCGAAGATCTCGAAACCTATATAAGTAGGTAGGCAGGTGTATTATTTCCAAAACAAAAACAAAAAATTAAAAAAAAAAATCAATAAAATTGCCCAAAACGAAATGGTTTATTCAAGGTTATACTTTCGAATTAAATTAAACAAAAATAAAACTTTTTCTATATGACGATAATTTATTTATATTTTTGATTATAAAACCATATCCCCCTCATGATCCATATACATATATATGCTTTAATAAATCAGACTCATAATTTAAAATGTATTATGTCGTATGCAATTAAGCAAGTTGATACAAATCGAAAGACTAAGAAAATCAGACACACAACCAGAACTACTTTGGAGGCAATTTTAATATTTTATCATCCACCCACATGCGATTTTTTTATTTTATTTGTTTTTTTTTTTTCTAAAATAAGATCGAAACCTGTTGTGTCAGATATAATATTTAGTTAAGATAAAGATTTTAAGACTTCTTCCACCATCATGGCATATCAGGCGCAGTCACAGCATTTACACAAAATATCAAAATATTCGCGCCCCACATAATGTGCCGCACGTTTATGGGGTTATTTATTTATTATGTTTTCGACTAAAAGCTAGGTCGATTTTTATATGGGGTTTAGTTTAATTTAAAGGAGTAATTATGATCGTTATCATTAGTCGAAGTATTTAAATGAAAAGTCATAGTTAAGAGATTTTATATTTTTTTTATCTTGATGGATTTACATTTTTGATTCAAAATTTATATTACTATTATATTTTGGGACATGAATTTTGGTCTGAGTAGGTATTTATATGTCGAGGTATGTGGGAAGCTTTTTAAAAAAGCTAAGGTATATTCATTCAACTGAAATCATGATCATGGACCGTGATAAATTTCAATGTCCCATGCTCGCGTGGAAGAGATAAATTTAATTGATTGGACATAGTTTTATTCTTGTTTTTGTTTAACATGAATATTTGTATGTTGCTGACAATTTGACATAGTTTCAAATTTGTCAGGTGTAAGCTATAAGGTAGTATACAAACCATCGGGGCAGCGTTGAGTGCTTTATTTCTTAAATTTAAATAATTATAAAAAAAAAACAAAGATCGAAATCTTTGAACTAATTAAAACCGATGGAGTTAAAATATGGAAACAACAAAGTTTGTTTTGTAAGATATGAGATTTTGTGGAAACTTTAGGCATAATATTATATTTTAGCATAATCATTTTTGTTTCTATATTAACTGTTATTGATTTCATTTTTGGAATTAACTGCAGGAGTGGGTTGCACATGCACATACTTGCTCTTATTTACGATCACACAGTGGTTTTGGTTTAAGGCTTGAGTATAAAGCTATTCATCTGATAAATAAATTCGCTATGGGGTCTGTATAAACATGCAGATATACCTAAAAGTGAACAATAGAGTTGCACATACTCCAGGCATGGTTCTTACAGTTGGGAGTAAAAACATATTAAAAATTAACTTAATTTATAGATAAAATGATTAAACAACTTCTGAAATTGTTTTTACACCAACGCGATGACCGCCATCATGTATCTTACCAAATCGCAGTTTACGAGAAAATAATTTTGAAAATCGTTGGAGCGGTTTTTAAAAAATTAATTTTTTACATATAAAATTTTGAAAACATTTTTAAGAAAAATAAAATTGGTACGCCATTTTTTAGTATTTATTAATGCGGAGTTTTCAAAATTAATTTTGAAAAAATATAATCTACCCATTTTCGAAATATCGAATTTTTAAAAAATAATTTTGAATTTTTTTTTATAAATTCAAAATTTGTTTTTTTTTTAAGTTTTGGTATCTATTATAATTATAATTCAAATTTATTAAAAGCTATTGTTTAAAAATTCATTAAGATCAGTTAATTTGATAATAATGAGTTATTCGAAAACAAACAAAATAGTTATATGATAGATACCGTTAATATAATCGATAAATGCATTTTTTTTGTGATAAGAGCTTAAACTTAGTGATTTTTAATTTTATTTCAGAGAAATAAAATTTTAACTATTTGCTAAAAAAAAAATTTTAGGTACGGCAGGTACCTTATTTTTCTTCCAAAAAAAAGAAATTAAAAGAAATTAAAACCTTCAAAAGGCTCTATGAGGACCGAAAAACGCGTGCTCATAGAAGTGTGATATTCTTACTTCACTAAACTACCTCCTCCTCCCGATTGCAACTAAGTTAAAACTTATCTAGCGATTTTTAAAGTGGTTTCCCGTTTACCGCACCAAGTCAGAAGGTTTTGCCCTTCGCAAGCGACGTACTAAATTTGTCTCGTCAAGAATTTCGATAATCATACTATTAGCGTGTTCTATGCTTTCGAGCAATAGAATTTATTTCATTTCGTACCGTGGGGATTCCTAGATCCCTGTGAAGATCTTCATTTCTAATATACCACGGCGCATTAACAAATGATCCTAGCAAGTTATTTTCAAACTTTTGTAAGATATTTAAATTACTATGGTGAGTATATAACCCCAGAGTTGTATACCGTAGGTCCACACAGCCTTAAGTACTTGTCTGTATAAAATCAGCTTTTTTTCTAAATTAAGTTTAGAGTGTTTACCGAGTAATCAATATATTTATCTGAGTTTAGTGTTTAATTCTTCGCATTTCTTTTTAACATGCGGCTTCCATTGTAATTTCGTGTCTAGAGTCATTCCGAGATATTTTGCCTCAGTTACAGTTAATCTATCGATTTTCTTATATGTAAAGTCCACGTGGAGTGATTTTGTTTCGTTGAGCGCTATCCGCCATGTTTTTGTCCATTAATTGACATTATTAAGAGCGTTTTGTAATTGTATTGTAGCTTAGTTGATCGTTTTGCCCATCACTGCTAGTATTGCAGTGTCGTCAGCAAATGTGGCTACAATAGTGTCTTCTGTTTGAGGTATATCGCGTGTGAATAAAAGGTACAAAATTGGACCTAGAACACTTCCCTGTGGTACCCCCGCCGCTATTTATTTAAATCAGAATACTTATTTCCATGTCTCACACGAAAGAGTATATTCTCCAGATATTGCTTGAAAATCGTATAAAGTCCATCCGACAAAACTTGCATTAATTTGAATTTGAGGCCTTCGTGACAGACCTTATCAAAGGCTTGCGACACGTCTAAGAAGACTGCCGAACAAATTTTCTTTTCTTTCTCGATGACTTCGGTGGTCCTATTTACTTAGTCAATTGTCGAGTGCTTACTTCTAAAACCGATTTGATGTTCAGGTATTAAGCTTTTTTCTTCTATTATTGGCTGTAGACGCAGTAGTAATATTCTCTCAAAATCTTTCGATATTGCAGTAAGAAACGAAATGGGTCTATAAGATTTCTTTTCATGCGAAGATTTACCTGCTTTCAGAACTATTAAAAGCTACAGCCAAAGGGACAGATGGACTGAATTGCGAGAACCACCTTCAGCGACTTCGCTATCATCGTATGATTTGAAGTTTGATCAAAATCTAGAGCATAGAGTTCGTATATTATCTAGAGAACCGACATATGGGGTTTTTTCTCTTTCACCCTACAAGCTGTTTGAACAATAATGTAGATTTACTACTCGATGAGCATGTAATAGTGGTCCCGTGTATTTAAAATGGGACCCGCTCCAATACTACTTTACGAGGTAGTAGACACGATTTGTAACCCTTTTTCATGTAAGTTATGATTAATATCAATTTTTGTTACTTCTGGCATATAAGTCCACACACAGATTCATCGATAGGAAAAAAAAACAGAGAAATAAGAGAGTTTTCTCTTACTGTGCTCAAATAAAATTTGGTGGTGTTTTAGGCAAGGGGGTACGAATCGGTTCTCTAGATAATATATGTCTATGATCTAGACTTCGATTTTTTACGAATCTATAATCCTTAAGTTGCCATCATTACAATTAAAATTAAATATTTCAAAATTCATAAAAACTCATCACATATTAATTTTATATTCATTTTAATTTAATTTCATATGCTTATTAAATTATTCATCCTTGTGGTATATAAACTATGAAATTCTATCTTTCCAAATGACATTGACAAGGTCCTCATTATAGTCAACTGATGAGTCCAAGTGAGATCGCCGGCACGAAACGCCAACATTTTTGTGGACTAATGGCAGTTAAAAGCTATTTTGAGTCAATAATTCAACAAGTCCAATTAAAATAGTGCTAAGTCATCTACTTGGCTGATGTATTTCAGTAGTATATAGAATTTGTATTATTAAAAAAACCTTCAGACATTCTTTTATATTTTTCCTTTGTATTATGTGTTGAATCTGGGTGCGCAAGGAGAGTAGCAAATTTACTATATTCTATATCTTTTTTTTCGAAGGCGGTTTACGTACCAAGATATAGGTATAAGTTTTTATTTTAATATTTTTGTTCCCAATCAATTCGAATATTGATTCATAAATTTATTTTAAATTAAAGAATTCAGATTCCTATACCTTTAATATTGATAAAAATCTCTTAAAACTAAATGAGTAATTCGTGTATTCTTTTGTGGCCTTTGTCTGACACATAAATAATGTTGAAGCCATGCTATTGGAATCTTTAAGCGGATATTGCGTAACTTAGAAGCAAATGTAGGAAAAAAAAGGCTTTTGTTCATAATTCGAATATATAGGCGTTCACTTTGGAAAAGGACCTTTAGTGCGGATTCTTTGATGTTCCTTTTCAATAAAAGGTATCTTCATTCATCTTTATATATCGAACCTATTTTTTTTTTTTTTTGTCTGTTTGTCCGTTTATTTGTTTTTTTTTTTTGTGGTTAATCAACAATGTTACTAGGTACCTTACCTACTTAATTATAATTTTTTCTTAAATGTCCAAAAAGTAGGTATTTATTTATCCAAGGACAGGCAATAGATAAATAGATACATAACAACTTTTATATTTTTAAGGAACAAGTCCGAAACTTCAAATTTTATCAACTTGCATAGATATGTATATGCTAACTATACCATTCGGAATGAAGTGTTATTGCACCACTTAAAAAATACCTTCTCCTCTCACTTGAATGTGTGGTGTATTTATTCCGCAAAATTCTAAAGAGCCTTATGTTTATTTATTTCCATGATTCTACTTAACATTTTAGTAACTTTAATCTTGAATAGTTAAAAAATGAATAATTATTTAATTATTTATGTGCTTAGTTTTAAACATTTTTTAACTAGACGCTTTTATACGAAACCTATTCTCTTAATAAACTTCGACTGAATACGCCTAAAAAGTGACAGTTCGTGTAAGAAAGTAAACAAACATACCATTTTCACATTTTTAATTGTCAAAGTGACACTTGTGTGATACTAAAAAGTTAAAATTAAGGTATTTGGTGATTTAAACTTTAATAAAATGTTAAAAATATAGCTAACTCGTTTAAAATTTGTAAAATCCTGTTTTAAACCTTGTATTATACTAAAAATGCTTTAACATCGCACTTAATCGTCTAAAATTTTACGCTTATATTTTCAATCAAATTTATCTCAAAATATTTGTATATTTACTGTTGGTGGTTTAGCGATATAAAATAAAAAAAAAAATCTTATTTGACTTTGACCATCAAAAGCAACTGGAACATGTTAATAAATAATCAATTTAAAAATATGTAAATATATTTATTTTTATTTTTTATCTTTTCTCCTAAGCATCATATATACTTACCTACTTTCAAATGTGTTTCTATAACAAACAGACCTTTTATATTAGGTATATAATAATAATAATATCCCCATCTATGACGAACAGACAAACATAAAACTGATATTTATGACACAAAGTGTGAAAAGTCCAGTTCAAGACCACTACCTTTATGTGTATATGACCATATACCTATATTTACTATACCTACAAAAAAATATATTAAAAAAAAGCACAATATAAATAAATAAAATAAGACCTATAACCATATGTCACGTCATAAAAATGCCATAAAAATCAAAACTTAATACCAAAATTTAAATAAACACTTCTTGTTGGATTTTAATGAACAATATGGATTAACCGGTTGAATAAAATTTAATTGAAACCAATAAAACTTTCCAAAAATACAAAATGCCTTCTGTTACTATATAAATATATATATGTACCTAATATAACATAGCAATAATATTCGTCGAAGAATATATTTATATAATATAAAATAAGAAAATATAATCAACAGACGAAATAATTAAAATTTGATCCAGATGAACTTTAATTTTTATTTTAATTAATTTTTTAGTCAATTTTATGGCTTAGTTTGTTTCAGACATTTTTGTATATGTCAAGAAAAAAATGAAAAAGATACAACTTTATTTTAATTAAAAAAAAAAAAAATAACTGCAAAAATTTAAAGTATAGTCGTGTTTTTTTTTTTTTTTTGATTATTTTATATCGCTAATATCATCGCTAATATTGAAATTTCAAAGCTTATTATAGGTGCCTTCCTTTTCTTTGAAACTTTGTGACTTTCAGTCCAAAAAATATATTCTGTCCAAAACTTTACAGATTTTATTTTTTTTGTATACGAACTTTGACAGATTTTTGTCTAGTTTTGGACTGAAAATCACAGATTTTCAAAGTAAAGGAACGTACCTAATACTTCCTCTGTTTTTGTGTTTTCAAAGAAATGAAAGAATGGCAGAATGTCTCAATTTTATCAAATAACCGTTATTATGGCTTATAAAGGGTTTTGGAATTTTTCTTATTGAAAATTTATATTTCAACTTAGACTCACTGTTTTAATTTATCTTGACAACAGCGTATCTGCTATCTTGTAATTAAATGTTAAAAAATTTGGTTAAAAGGCACAATTGTTTTTTAACAAATAAATTTTTGTATATAAGTAATTTATTAAAAAAACTAAAACAATTGAGGCCAACGAGTTCCATCTTCGTTCATCGGGGCATGTCTAAGATAAATTTCGACCAAGTGTCTATTGCTTATACAGGGTCTTTCATTAAGCACCTCCTATCTTTAAATTTAAATAAAAGGTGAGATGTCATCGAAATTTTTTTCACATTTTAAATGCTTATCGATGCCATTGTGTAATAGAATATAATAACATCGTTCAAATGTCCGCCGCTGCTTCTCTGGGTGGCGCCCATCCGAAATGTCAAATTTTCCATGACTCTGGTGCTTAATTAGACCGATGACATGGGTTATGTTGGCTTTGAGGGCCTCTGGGGTTTTTGGCTTATTCACAGACCTGCGACTTCAGAAAACTACAAAAGAAAAAGTTCAACGGGGTCAAATCGCACGATCCCGGTGGCCAGTTCACATCATCTCCACGCGAGATGACCATGCCCTCGAACCGCTCGTGCATGCAAAATTTCCAAAGTGGCATGAGTTGTGTGGCACGTACATAGCCACGGCCGCCTTCCTGTTGAAACCACATGTCGTTGGTGTCCATATCATCCAACCAAAAGAAGTTGGTGATCAGCTACCTATAGCGGTCGCCATTGACAGTGATGACCTAGCCAACGTCTTTCTCAAAGAAATATGAACCGATGACTTTTTCTGGATGCATTGGACGCTTTTGGATCTCATTCGGATTGGTATCGTCCCAAATTCGACAATTTTGTTTGTTGACTTACATATTCATACAGAAATGGGCCTCATCGATTTTTCGATAAACGCGTTGCCCGAACAGAACACCCATTTTGATAAAACAATTTTATCATTTGCACGTGTTGTTGAACGCTATATCCGTCCTTGGTCATTTGGCAAAACAGACTGAATGAATGACAGATGCTATAGCTTCAACAATATGGCCGCTATCAACTGTCAAAGTTCGGAAGTCCCTTTACCAAGAGAAGTATCATTTTATAGACCAATATCGCTTATTATGATAATGGCAAAAGTTTACAAAAATAAACTGCTCTTGAAAAGGCTAAGCATCAAAGTAATTGAAGAAAGAAGTCTAATTCCCAACCATTAGTTAAGATTTAGAAATAAACATTCCACGATAGACCAAGTGCATAGAATTACAGATGTTGTTTAAAAGATTTTTTTTTAACGGTAGGGTAAACTAAAAACGTGGAAATTTCTAAGTATTTTTAAGTATTGGTAGGTATACCGTCTCGTCTTGTGACCTTTCATATTCATAAATGGGATTTAATTTCTTATTTCAGAAATCTGAACAAGATATAGTTGCATTATCTTTCTCTTACATCACTCGGCTTAAAATTAACCAAATGTCCTAAAGGTCCACTTTCATCCACCTGTTGGTTTTTCAAAAACAGAATGGAAATAATAATCAGTGAGGTACTCAATTTTAGAGTACCTATGTATATACGTTTTACTCTTACTTTCCTATCGAATACCTTATACAAACAACTCACAACACATGTAGCTTTTTTTAAGGAACATACTAAAGGTATGTTCTGCCGTACAATTATTGTGCATCCACCCTAAGGGCGCAACTTTGAAATGAATTATCTCAAAGTATTTTTACCTAATAACCTAACCGGAAGCACTCCATTTCGAAACGATCTTGCAAATGACTTCTCTATATATGTGCTGTTACTGTAGCTATAGGCTGACTTTCATGTGTGATGTGTGTGTTGTCATGTTTGACATTTCTTAGTCAAAAATTATGTATTTCTCTCCCCCGGGTACAATTACGATGACAGGTGTCATCTTGGAACACACTTGAATTGAGCTCTGAAAGCATGTGCCAAAGTTAATTTTTTTTTCTTTCTTTTAAATGATTATTTAAATATTTATTTCCACAATACACCATCAGCAGGGACAGGACAGGGAGCATCAAGAAGGCTTTTTTTTTCCCTTTTGGGTCCCCCCCTCCCCATCTGTCTCTGCTACTATCTCATTTCTGTGATGGTTTTGTTAAAATTGAATGTGTGACATGAATGCCTTGTCCTATTTTGTGCTAATGTTTTGAAATGTTCAAAGTTTATAAATAGGTAACCATTCGTAAAATAAAAAAGTTCACATCCAAAAATAGAAGTTAGAATATGTTTAAGGCCTTTACAATATATTTTTTCACGGTAAAGATCCCAATTTAGATACAAATTAGTAGCTCATTTAGTTCAAAGATTTTTTTTTGTTTCTCTTTTTTTTATCAATTTTTTGTTTGATTTTATGTTTTTTTTAGGTTTTATTTTTTTTGTGTTTTGTGTGTAAAGGCTGCTGGGTGTTGTTGAATCAAAACAAAATGTTTTTTTTGTTAAATTTAAATTTTATAAGAAGATGAGCTACATTGGTAGGTTGTCATCAACACTTAAGCTTTGTTTAAAATAAATGTATTAAATGTCAGAGATTATTATATTTATAGAATTATCAAAAACATCAATATGGTTTAGCAATTGAACAACGCCAACGTACTTATATTGAAATATTGTGGGTTAACTGGTTATATGGAATAAATGTGGATGAGATATGGCATACCTTTTTTGTATTCCAATATTTGTCAAAATAAACAACAGTTAATTCTGCTAACATTCCAAAGGTACCTGCACTGCACATACATACATATTTGTTATTGAATATTATTTTATTTTTTTCCAAAAAATAAATAAAATAAAAAGTATAATAAAAAAAACATCTTCTATAAAAAGGGTGTAATACCCTACCCCGCCTTATAAGATACGTGGTATATTATTCAGGATTCCCCAAATATTAAAATATTAATGGCTAACATAAATAGCCGATCTAAGAATAAAATATGGCAGAATGAAGAGTCGAACTTGCCAATGTAATTAGAGTTTTAAGTTTGTAAAGTTTAAATTAAGAGTTGATTTTGTTTTATTATGTTTGATACACTATTGATGTGTTTATTTTTTAACTACTTTATCTTCAGCATTTTTCAATTTTTCTATTGCCTTCACAATGCACTAATCAGGCATTAAAATAAAATCATTATCAATTGAAAAGTAGCTATGATAGCATTGTTGTTCTTATGGAAATAATAAAGTATTGGTCCGAGGATACTTCCTTGTGGTATACCAGTTTAAATTTTCATAGAAAAATTATGTATACTCTTATTCGAACCATACTCTTCAGAATCGGATTAGGTGTTGATCGGAGGATTTCATTATTTTGTAAAACTACCCTGGAAATTTCCTATGCAGTTTGTAATCAAGTTCCTAATTCCAAACTTAGTCAAAGGCATTGACAAACATCTAGGAATCGAGCGGAACATATTTTATGTTATTTTCTTCAAATGCTTTTTCAATAACATCTGTAATTCAATGCACTTAGTCTTTCGTGGAATTTTTCAGACGTATTTATTGGATTTTAGACTATTTTCCAATTGGTAGAAATATTCTCTATTTAATAAAAATAAATATGACATTATTCACGGTTAAGACAATCTACTCTTGTGTCTAAGTTAGGCAGCTATAAGACAACACTAAAAAAGGTTTTTGAACACATTTTCAAAAGTTGGACAGTTCTCTAAAGTTAGACATCGTTTATAAATAAGACCATTTATTTCTATATCTTAAATGATGGTTGGGGATTAGACTTATATTTATTCTATTATTTTTCTTAGCCTTTTCAAAAGCAGTTTTTTTTTTTTGAAAACTTTTTCCATAATTGGTATAAGCGATATTGGTCTATAAAATGATACTTCTCTGGGTAAAGGGCCTTCCGGACTTTGACAGTTGATAGCGGTCATATTGCTGAAGCTAACATCTGTCATTCTTTCAGTCTGTTTTGCCAAATCATCATGGACGGATATAGCGTTTAACAACACGTATAAATGATAAAATTGTTTTATCAAAATGGGTGTTCTGTTCAAGAAACGTTTCATCGAAAAATCATCTTCAGCGATTCAAGCCCATCTCTGAACATCAACGTTGGGCAACCCACAGAAGCTGAGGCGGATATTTTTGAACGATTTTATATTCCATACATAATATAATCGATAGGCTTTTTAAATTAAGATAGGACGCGCTTAATGAAAGACCCTGTACATCATTGACAGGTCTATATAGAGTCTCTTCCAAAAAAATAAACAAGGTCACAGCTCGAAAATGTTACAAAACTGTGCTAATAGTGTTTTTGAAGAAAAGGGCACAATTTAAGTTCTTAACAGTCGCAGATGATCCAAGTTACAGCTCTGGAAATTCAATATATAAGTATTATTTTCAAATTCATATACATATACATCATTGAACTCACTCACACTTTATGAATAAAATACAAATTTTATATTCAATTACTTATCAAAACAGTTTAGAATTGTTGAATTGTAGATTTGTAAAGAAATAATAATTTATAAAATTTCAGACAGTTCTCCATAAATGTTCAACTAATTAAACAAAAAAAACATGGTATAAATGCTTGTGCATCTATAATTTAATGTTAGTATATATATCTACAAATTTCCTAAAGTTCTTATTTCGAAGATGAATGGGCTATCAATTTCAATCAATCCTTCTCTTTTTCTATATAAACCAATTAATTTAACATTCTTAATCAATTGATGAAAAATCAAAGGAACATTTTCAGTTCTATAAATTCAATTCAATTAAAAAAAAAACAACACCAACAACAAAAAAACATTAACAAATTTTTGAAAATTCATTTATCTACAATAAATATCGACATAAAATAATCCACGAAATAATCCACTAAAAACGCAATTTAATTGAAAACGAACTCGCGTGGATTTTGTTGTTGTATATTTTTGTGTTGTGAATTAATCAGCCAAAAATAAAATTAATTTTACTTTAATAAACGAGAAAAATTGTTGTTTTCCCAACAACAATCGGAAAGGCCGATCATAAACTTTAACCAAAAGACTGGGGTGATGATGCGATGGGGCGCGAGGGATATAAATTTCATCTATAAGTAGGTATAGCGCCAAGAAGGGATTGCTTTATGAATACACATATATCTTTACGCCAATTATTTGAATTTATGCACACAGATGTATGGATGAATTAGATATTTTACTCTATACTATTGCTGACGTGATATTGAAGAACGAAGATGTCTTATGAAAGGCTGTACCTACATAGGTATAACGGCGGCGGCGTTAAAGATTTACCAGACGTGTTTGAGTTTTCCACCCAACGCCATTCATCGCACTCTCATGAGCAGAAACAAAAAAAATCAATAGGTATCACAATCACAAGTAAAATACCTAATGGAGAGCGGGAGTAGCTATTACCCCCAATGGTTTTTTTTCAGCTCGTCCAAAGATTTCCAATTTGAAAAATCCATGCTCTTTTGAAAGGTGATTGCTGAAATGAGACTCTTCAAAAGAACGCCGCACTTGTTTACATACCCATACCTACACTACACCCATTTACCGTTAGTTATGGATCTTCCATTTGACTTTGGTAATTCATGTGTGAATGTGCAATATGGAAATTCTTAAAGATAGATTGCCAGGGATTAATTAAGTTTGGAAGTTGTGTAGTAGCGATGTGAATGATGGCAATGAAGCAAGGGAAATTAGACAAACGTTGAGTTGATTAAACTTTTTGACACATTGATTCATCAAATGTTTTCAGTTAATATAGAACAATGAGTTTTCTGTCAAACAAAGTTGTTATAATAATCTGTTAGGTTTTCGACATCTGTAATAAGTTTGAACTAGTCTGGCAAAATAAAAAGAAGCGACCAAATTAAAATTATAGTTGAAACTTAGTGTATCTGGATACTAACACCAAGTTAAGGCAAGACTTGACTTTAAAGCTGTATGCAAAATGATCGGGTCGGCCGGCGGCAGTTATAGGATTTACTCTATAGATTAAATTTGGTGGTAAAAAAAATAGGTTGTTGTTTAATTTAAATCCTCAAAACATGGTGTGAATGCTTTGTAGACTGTACTGCACGAATGTTACCATTATCATATAAAAGATGCTTTCAGTTTAAATTACGTTTCATTATTATTATTTTATTCCTCCTTATACATGACTTTTTTTTATATAAAAAATTATATGTATACATACCATCTTTGAGGCCCTATTTGTATACATGTTTTTATTTATTTGTACCCCACTATTTGACAAAACTCATAAAGAAAACAATTTATCCTCCAAGATTTTATGTTTTTTTTTTCTATTACATGTTACAATGTGTTTTCCGATTGATATTTTCAAAGAAAATCGTTTCGCAAATCTAATTCTCAAATATAAAAATTTATTTCAACAGTCTTTCTAGATTTTTTGAGCTACATTTACATGAACTGTACATTTTTTGTAACAGTTTTCCCGCAGTTTTTTTTATTTTGCTTGTTAAAATAGAAAGGTACATAAGTAGTCATTTTTGTTTACCAAGAATTTTTATTATTAAACATTTTTATAAAGTTCATTAAAATGTAAAATATTGAAAGGCAAACCAATTCAAAAGCTAATGAGAAATAATAATCTGCAAATTAAAATAGAGTCAAATATAATTAATTATAATATGCCAAGTTAAATTTTTGCGAAATAATAAAAGAGCAAAATAATTAAAACTTGTCGATTAAATTTTTCAAGCAATTAAATGCGAAATGATAACAAACAACCCTAAAAAAATTGCGAAATAATTCATTGTCAAAAAATGCAAACCTTAAACAAAATTCCAAGACATTTTTTTTTTTATTTTTGCAAAGAATCAAAGTGAATTTGGGATGGAAGATTAATAACCTACCTTTAAAAACAGTAATATAGTTTTTAATAAAGCTCTAGAAACATTAACATGAACTCTAAAAAGGGGCTATCAATAGAGGTATGGTATATTTCGCAAGAATTGTCTGGAAAATTAACGTTTTCCAGGGGTTCATTTCGCTGTTTTTCGTTTCGCCTTTTTTTTTTTGTTTAGCATTTTGTTATTTTGCATTCTATGTTTTGCAAATTACGTTTTGTTTTTGAAATAATTTCGCATTTTTCATTTCGCAAATTTCTATTTAGTTTCTTACTGAATGTTCGGGAATATTTTATTTGGCATTTTGTTGTTTCGCTTTGCAAATTTTGCAAATTTTTGGCTTCCATTAAATTACATGTCTCAAGATTTTACGCGAAATTGACCTTCTAGAAGTAAAATGTGAAATTACCATAAACAAAAGAAAAGTTGTATGAAAAATACTAAAAAAAAAATATTTTCTATAATTTTATTTTTATTTGCAACGAAAATATACATATGTATGTACTTTATAAAAATAAATTGTTCTAAAAAATCGTACCTAATTCTTAATTATCAAAACAACTAAAAGGCGAAATAGCCTATCAAACGAAATGATAAAATATGGCCTAGCGATGTTTTGCGAAATATTGAAACGACGAAAGGTTATTTCGCGGAAAGAAGCACTTGGCCAAATAGCAAACAACATAACAAAAAAAAAAAAACGAAACAACAAATTGCCAAAGAATTTTGTCAAATAATGGTGACTCCGAATTTAGCTAGGACCAGTTATGCCAGTTATGTTTCATTTATTTGAAATTCGATCCTAAGAACTTTCCTAGATTTTCTAGGCTTCCCTTTATGAAAACTTACCAGTTCTGTGACTAAACTTGGCAAAACCTTGCAAAAGGGTTATGATCTACTTTCAGAATGTTTAACTATTTTTTTTGGAAAGATACTTGTTTGTGCTCTAACAGCTCCATAGTGAAACAAATTGTTTTTTGGAATGTTAGATTTAACCCAGTAAAGTACTATAGACTTTGGCTTCTAAAAACCTTTGATAATTATATGAATTGATTAATATTTTAACCAAGTAAAGTTCTATATCGGAAATATTAAAGGATCATTCATTTTTATAAAGTTTCGAAAGTAAAGCTAAATAAAACACACACAGCGATATATTTTTTATGAAAATTTTTTTTCATTATATAAAGTTTGGATTTTGCCATTAAGTGTGAAAAACAATACATCATTCAAATGGCCGCCTCGGGAAGATTCGCAGCATGCGATTCTTTTGAGGTAATTTTTAACCACGTTTTCGCACATTACGAACGGTATCTCGCGTAAGCACGATCTTTTGGGTAGCCCCACAGAAAAAAAATCTAACGGTTTCAAATAGCATTATCTTGATGACCCATGGACGTCGTCACCAAAACTTGAAATTACGCGACCAGGAAACTCCTCACGGAACAGAGCCACAATTGGTCGTGTTGTGTGGCTTGTTGCCCCGTCTTGTTGGAACCCAAATATCGTCCAAGTCATGATCTTCGATCGCCGCCGGCCAAAAAAAATCGTTCAATTGCTGCGAACGCCGAAAAATCTATAAATTCGGATCATCAGCAACACTTGCACTTGCAGCAGCCCTATTTTCAAATGAACATGCACCTGGCCTTACGACATCAGTAACGCTTCCACTCTCTTCAAATTCCTTCACAATTTTACCTATTGCTTGCGTAGTCGGTAGGTACGACCATAATAATCGCGTAATGCTCGAAAAGTGGCTACGTTTGAATCGCCACTTTTGTAGTAAGTTTTAATAATATTAACGCGTTGTTCGATTGCTAAGCGTTCCATTATCGTAAATGGCAAACATTCAACTAATATTATGACACTTCAATTGACAGCTGAGTTTGACAGGTGTCAAATGCCAGCGCTACCAACTTGAAATGACGAAATGAATGACCCTATATTCCCCGTTAATTTCAAAATCTATCTTATTGATCTACCTATTTTGATTTTTATTTATTTATTTATTGAGAGCTTATGTACAGTTAGACTAACTATGAATTTATTTCTTTACCTATAAATACCTCTATATTTATATGTGAATTTATAAAAAATTATCTCTGTTTTGGGCAAACATTAATTAATATGAACATTTTCGGTTCGTTTTCTTATCAAAACCGATTTACGTCGAATTTGCGTGCATTATTTTTAGCATTAATTATGCATCCAAACGAGAATGAGAAATAAACTCGAAAGAAGAAAAACAACAAAAAAAGAGGAATATAACGCGATTATATTATGTAGGTAAGGTATATCCCTAATGTCGTGCATTCGAGACATAACCAGATATAGTATAGCATAATACATAATACTCCAGGGATTTACTGCCTCCGGCTACATTTTTAACTTATACCTACAGTTATATGAAATATTTTATGGGAAAGGTACCTGAATATATGTAAGTGGATATAGGATATATGTAGCATAAAGGTGTGTAAAATAAGGACCACATTATCGTGAGTATGTTTAAAGTGCAGTTACCCTTTATAAGATATACAAACCTGATTTTTAAATTTTTATAATTAAAACAAAAATATATTATTTATGGAAAAAGAATAAAAAACTTGAGTTTTGGAAAGTAAGACCCAGTTTAATTTTATTTAATATAAAACCTCTGGTCGGACATGTCTTTTCAAGTCGATTTGCTTATAAAATGCACTTTTCTAGTTTCGTTTTGGGCTAAGTACCTATTCTATAGGTGACTTCTTTAAAATGGAATATCAATTCAAATTCAAGCTTAAACTATCTTCTTTATACGAAACCAGTGGTCGGACAGTCTTTTTGTTGGTTATTGATGTGAGTCCAACAAATTTTCTTTTTCAAAGTAGCTTTTAACAGCATTTTAGTCCACAAAAATTTTGTTCTTTTTATTTACTTTGCATATTTATTAACCATTTTAAATGAAATAAAGGTGCTAAAGAACCCATTATAAGCTATTTGATACGGTTTAACAAAGTTTTTTTTTCACGCGTTAAACGATGCATAATATTAAAAAGACCAGTTTTTTTATAGGTACATATAAAAGTATAGTCAGACTTGCATCAACAATGAACAAAAGTCTGTCCAACCATTGGTTTCGTAAATATAGGCCAGTCGTATAGGTATAGCTTTAATTTGATGCCTCATTTTATAGAAGCGGTATATTTTGTCTAAATGGCAACCAGAAAAATGCAGCATTTTCTAATCAAAATAACCTGAAAAGGCTTGCTCGACCAGCAGCGTTTTTATTTAGTTGTAAGTTAGGTAATCTTACGGTCGGTGGCCTCCCGGACTAAGCACTCCTGACTGCAAAAACATGTGCTGGAGAAAATTTATTCAGGGTGAAATTTCAGAAAATGTGAATTTTCTTGAAAATCACAAAATTCTGGAGAAAACTTTATAATTTTTTCTTCTAAGGGGATCATTTAAAACATATATTTTTATACCCAGACATCATGGGCGCAAAATTTTAAATGATTAAGTAGTATTTTAGAAGTATGAAGCTAGGTAAAAACAAGATTTTCCAAAATTTAAAAATTTAGCATCGTGCTATCTAATTAACATTATATTCAAGTTAAAATAACCAAATGTCTATTTTAACTTTTTTTCATGTGTCAATGTTACTTTTACAATTAAAAATGGATGTCCGTCAAGTTTCGCGCTTGTTTTTTTTTTTTTTTTAAATAAATCCCTGGTAGATAATGCTTACTTGACGATCAAATTAGCATTACCAGCCCCCAAAAATCATGTTGTTTTAACTTATAATTTATCAAAATTTATTTTATAACTCAGAATTTTGCAGAACAGAAATATTTAAACAAAAATTAGCACCGATTTTTTCAACCTTTTTTTTAAGTACAAGTTTAATTTTGTATTCAATGCTCTTACTAATTATTGGGCGAACGTTTATACACCTGGACGGTTTTAGATCAATGAAGTTTAGATAATTTAAATTTATGAAAACTTTTTTATTATGGGAATTGAAATAAATAGCGTTTTTTTTAAAGAAAGGTCAAAAAGGGGTAAATTTGTGGGAAGGGTACCTACTTTTTGTCTTGGACTTTAAGGAAAAAAATTTTTAAATCTGGTCTGTTGAAAATTGTGGTGATATAAAACTACTATTAAATAATCAAAAAAATTAGTTTTCACATTTTTTTCATTTTCTGACAAACTAAAACAGCTAAAAACGTCAGATATTTAACGTTCGATTCAATAATATGAGAGGGGACAGGGAAACAAGTGCAAGCATATTCGTAATCAGGCTAAATAAAAACATTAAGTACCTACTTATATATGTACCTACTTGAAGTAAAATTTTGCTTTGAAACCTCTTAATCCTAAATGCGGATAAGGAAGGCGGATATGATTTTTTTTAAATTTCTATAGGTACATAAATGTTTTGAAAAGTATTTCTAAATGAAGGTGAAAAATTGGGTAAGAGTGAAATGGGTTTTTACAAAATCCAACGGTATACGTAGTAATCATCTAAATTAATTAATGACTTAGTCTACAAGAAAAATATGTACGTGTAATAATGATTTTTTTTACTTACCAAAAGGTTTTTTTTTAAGTCTAAAAGTCCAAAATAGTTCTTCAAAATTAGTTTAACGCACCAATTGTTAATAGTGAAGGCTTGTATTAGGGGGTCAAAGCTTTCTTCGGGAAGGTTATGTTTTTTTTAATATGTATGTATACGAAAATTACAATCAAATAATTTGCGCAACATATAAAGTAGGTACTAAATGTGAAAGAATTTTGGAAAAATTTTCAACCATGGAATAGGTAGGTTTGGGTAAGTAACTTTACATTTGAATATTCCGTTGTTTTTTAGGGATTCTAGGACCTCTAAGGGCTGCAACCTGAAGAATATGCTTTGCTTAGATACAGGTGTTACACATGGTCCCTTTAGGTATCCTATATAGACAATGCACACAGAAACTCTTCTCTATATATCACCGAATGATTAAATATTTATTTATTATTATTTAATTTTTATTTAAGTTGCATACATATTTTTAATTTTCGCCGTTTTTTTTTTGAAAAAAAGGAATAGATATCTAAGATAAAAAAAACTTCATTATTGAATACCTATTTTTCTTAAATCTATATGATTTAAGGCCAAGGGTTAACCATTTCTTTTTATTTCATACCACTCAACCAATTACAGTATCAATGAACCAGTAACACGATGTTGTGCATTATTTAATAATAATATGCCGATGTAATTGATTTAAATGCTCTAAAGATGTCTTTAAAAATAAAATAATGAATATGATTCTTGTTCAATAATAGTTATTATTTTAATAAAAAATTATAATTTCACAAACTTTAGATCATCACTTATTTTAAGATGCGGTTTAGACTAGTTATTTTATTGTTTTATAGAACATCTCATGTAGGTAAATATGTGCTTTTAAACCGAATAGGGAAACCTGGGATTCCATGACTGTTTTGTTTTTTTTTTTTAACAAAAAAAAACTTTATTATTGTAGGTACCTACATACATACCTACTTATGAAAAAATCTTTTCCGTCCTATAAATATTTAGATATTTGCTCGTAAATTGAAATTCAAATATTGCTTGGTTTTAAAGTTGATTTGTTTTGAAAAGCAAAAAAAAAGGACAAAATTCACCAAATAAATCCATCTTTTTCATACTTATTCCCTTGTATATGTAATATGGGCACCTTTATCGAAGGGGGTGGGGGCAAGTATAACAAATAGTAATTCGTAATTTAAATAAGTTTATATTTTATTTTTTCATTTTTATCGAGTCTATTGCATGTCTCTTTTTTAAGCCGAGTTTTGTGTTGTAAGTAGTTAGGTAGGTGCCTACGCATTGTTTAATTTTAGAACCACAAAATAATTCAATAACATATACATATTTCTTTTAATCTTCGGGTGGCTTGTTCCCGGGAACTTTTACCCCGTAGTGTAATTCCAGGGATAAAAGATTTTTTTTATAACATAAATTCCTATATATCTAAATCGCTATATTTTCTTCAAATAAAAGTAAATATAAGCCATAAGATATAGCGGTAAATAGGTATATCACTTTTTCATATATGTGATACCTACCTACATAATTCTATTTTTAACTACCTATAATTTTATAAAATAAAATCGTTCACAAAACATTTTTGTAGGTATGTAGGTTGTTGGTACCTTATCCAGTGAGATATTTAAAAAAAAAATAATGTTTGACCCATTCCATCACATTAGACATGAAAGAAACTTGCAGCATCTCCAATAAATTGTCAATTATGTTAAAGCCTATGTAAGTTAGTAGGTACTTTCCTACATAGTTTATTCATAGGTAATTTTAAAAAATTGTGTTGTACCTATCTCTAGTCATTCAATATCTATAGATATCTACCTACCTAGGTATAGGTAAAGAGATAGGTAGAAATCATAATGCCCATACCTTTAGGGAAAATATTTGTTTGTTTATATGGGCTGGACATGTAGGTATCTAGGTAGGTAGGAAGGAAACAACTAGTAAGTATAAAAATTAATATTTCAATACGAACCTTCCGAATAATCTCAGCTACTATCCATTAAATTGTATTGAATTTGTATCTTTCACCTTCCAGATTTAAGATTTCTATCTAAACAGTCGATTTGTTTTTTTTTTTTTTTTCTTTTAAATTAAAATTCACATTCGCACAGTAAAGCTCATTCGTTTTTACCGTCGGCACTTTGGTGATGGCAATTTTTTTTGTTTCTCCTAAAATTGCAAATCAACGACTATACCATTAAAATATATGTAAATATTTCGCATTGCACTTAATTTATTATTATTTAAATAATTTAAAAATCACATCGTAAACAATCCACCATCAAAATTAATTTAATCAATCATCGTTCCGAAGAGAAAATATAGATATCAACGATTGTCAGAACTGAATCTAAATCACACATTATTTATAAAAAAAAAAAAATCAAGTCAACTTTTAAAAAAATCTATATGCAATATAATTACAATAACCGATTTGACGAAACAAAACTACCAGAGGTAATAAAAAACAAATTCTCGTTCACCTACTTAAAATTAAACACGAGACAAAAGATAATTTTTGCACAATAGCAGTTATTATTATATTCTGCATAGGTAGCGGCTGCAGCATTATAATATCAAACGGACAAAGTAGTTAAAAAAGTCACCACCTTCTATAGTCATCCTTATTTGGATATAAAAAAATACTAAAATTTCCTCTTTGCGAAAATACCAAAATATCCTGAAACTGCTTGGTAAAGATAGATACACTTAAACCAGTGTGAAACATTTGGATATAGGTACTACTCGTGCTCGTAACGTAATACTATAAATGAGAAAGAGCGCACCATAGAATACACCAACGACAACGAGTCTCCTTATTGTGCTTTATTGAGTACTTTGCGAAGCGAAGCAATGGATTTCGAGATATGGATGGATATATGGAATTCGCTATTTTCCCAACAACAATACACAAAAAAAAAAAAAAAAAAAACACCAATACACGCACACGTTATTATGTCAAGTCAGCCAGCCAGCCACCCAATCCCACAATAACAACAATGCTGCTGCCGATGGTGATGATGATGATGATGGTGATGATGATGATGAGAGCGAGAGCGGACCAAAAAAACGATAGATAGGTAAACTATCTATGTAGTTAGATCGGTAGCTAACCTAACCCCCAAAAAGGAAAAGATTTTCTATTTGTGTCTCTAAAGTCTGAATATTCGAAAAAGGGAGCTTGTGACGGAATCGGGTGGAGGATATAGTTCAGTTCGGTTCAGACTTTTTTGGGGGTTGCTTTTATAATAATATAACGGGGATTCAAAATTTACTCCTTCGGAGAGAGAATTACACGGGACTATATAGAAGTTTGAGGCAGACACTCCGCCGCGTCGTATAACTGGCAGGGCAGG
This sequence comes from Epistrophe eligans, assembly GCA_951394125.1. Classification (NCBI taxonomy): domain Eukaryota; kingdom Metazoa; phylum Arthropoda; class Insecta; order Diptera; family Syrphidae; genus Epistrophe; species Epistrophe eligans. The sequence continues at coordinate 13,621,308 of OX596030.1, forward strand.
TGGAGCAGGATGAGAACACAACGTCGTCGTCGTCGTCGCTCGTCTCTATACACACACTAGAGCCAGCGCATTCGTAGTATCGGATCGGTATCCGAGAATCGAGCGAGACACTCTTTTTGAGTGACTGTCGAGAATTAAACTGTATCTACACATACGCCACGTATATAAACAAGAAGACCAAAAAAAAACACAACACAGTTACATAGCGGGTTTCGTTTCGATATCCAGATTCCAGATAGGTAGAGTCAAAGGATGCGCGTTCGCGTTCGCAACGAGGATACACGATGACGACAACACAAAGCGGCGGCCACGAGTATTCTCATGCTCATTCTCTCTCCAACCGTACTTTGCACACAACTAACCTAAACGCGCGCAAGTCTGATGTGTGCTCTTCTCGTATCAGCGGCAGCCAGCGGAGCGGCCAAGGATTTTCATTCAATTTTTTTTTTGTCTTCTTTTATTTTCTGTTAGTTTCCCTCTTTTCTGCAAAACACACAAAAAAAAAACAAACAATCCTACCACCTTCTCAAGATATAAATGTCGTCGTGGTCGTTGTTGTCTCGCTACTTTAGGGGGGGAATCTGCAAGTGCAACCCAAACAGCATGGGGGCTAAATTTGTTGTCATTTCTATCGACAAACGGGAAGATAAGTTTCATTGTTGCAGAGCGGTGCGCGCATACCTACTGCCATTTCACACCGGCAACAGTTCAAGCTAACAGGTACCTATATCTATCTATTATCGCGTGACAAAAAGTCGCGTTGTTTTTTTTTTATCGTGGATACATTCACCTTCCTACCTATTCACATGCCAGCATTTTCATCTCATACAAAAGTTGAGAACCTATGCAGCTTCCAGCTCTCCGGCAGGCATCAGATGGAAATCAGCATCTTACCATTTACATATCAATTTAGTTTTGAGATTCGAACAAAAAAAAACATACACAAATCGAATCAAGTATCTTTGAGATTAAATTATTCGAACTTCAAATAAAGAGAACTTTGGTAAGCTACAAAGAGAGTGTGGTGAGTTTCAAATTGAAACAGTATAAGAGATTTTCTTTTTTTCGAAAATCATTAAACAAGAAACAACTCTATATTCTTATCTCTTTCATTTTATCTTCTTTCTCATTTGAGTAGATTTTTTTCTAGACATCTCTTTTTCCCCATCCCAATCCCCACTAGTTTTTTTTTTTTTATTTTTTTTCATCGAAAACAAACAAAAAAGAGCAACAGAAATAAGAAATCCAAACAACAACAACAAAAAGTATCTCAACACAATCAAAAAGTATCTTTCACTTGTATAAGTCGCCCGGCACTGACTTTTTACTTCGCACTCAGTTTTCATATTCTTGGTGAAAAAATTATGACAAGGTTAGGCGGAGCGAATTTTTTTGTCTTCTCTCTGTTTTTTTTTTGTTGAGTGCTGATGGAACACTTGCCGCCCTGTACTTTCCCTGACAGGTTATCATTTTTTTCGGCAATAATTTTGATGCGTTTGTGTTTGTGTTTCCTTACTTTTTCTATATTTACATATATATGTACCTACTTATCTATAAATTCATTTGGATGAAAAAATTAATTTCTCCATCTACACTTTCATAATTTTATATCTATCAAGTTTCCATCCCTCGTTGAAGATAAAATAAATTCGAAGAGAGTGCGAGTATAGCGACGGCAAAACATTTATATAAAAAGAAAAATATTTATATACCTACCTACTAAGTATAACTTATTTACTATGTTTCTTATCTAACTGTACATAGGCTAAGTAAATACAAAAGTTTTAGGTAGCTAGGTACCTACATAAATATATAGGTATAAAAATTATTATGACGGAGCATTTTGAGTGGCTGTAGGTTTGGTGTTTGGTTTGGCGTGGGTTATGACTAGGTAGGTATTTGGGGAGGAAGTTTGGATATAAGTATAGGAATATTTATGACACACCTAGTAAGTTGGAAGGTATAGATAGGTTAGCACCTATTTACATAATTATTGGTAGGTAGGTTTATAGGTACACAATTTTTTTTTTAGCCTACATATGTAGGTATACCTACCTACCATACGTTCATAAATAATAAATATTGGTATACCTAAGTATCTAGGTAGATATTACCTACATACCTCAAATACCTAGCTATTTATCGTAGGTGACTTTATGATTTGTTGTTGGCGTCTATAGTTATGGGAAAAATATGAATGATGATTTGTAAAAAGGTGGATACCTACCTTCTTTTGAAAAATCACTTGCCTACTTAAAAATTAGATTTTGCTAAATTTGCCAACGCCAACTACGCGAAAAAAAAAACTTCAATAAGACACCTAGATAGGTAGGTATAGAGTTTCTGAAAGTATTTAGTAGCTATACCTAGATACAAGTTACTATTTAGTTGCTTAGTAATGCATAGATACCTATCTACAAACAAACCTTTATAGGTATGAAAATTTAATAAACTTCAACAGAACACGGATAAAACAGAGTGACAGTTCGTGCAAACACATTTTTACAATTTTACAATTTTAATTTTCAAAATGACATTTAGAGTTAGTAAGTACCTATATGATATAAATATGTATAGATACTAAAAAGTTAAAATAGGCCTTAGGTGATTTTAACTTTAATAAAATGTGAAAATGAAATGAAAAAAAGCGTTTTTTTTGGCTATGTCCCAGAACCTTCCCAAAATCCTCATGCCCCCTCATAATTTTGGAGATTTCAACAATCTTAGTTAAATGAACATGACTCCTCAGCAAAATTTCTCAGTTTTAGGTATACCGTAAAAACTCTGAGGAAAATAAATCTTTGAGATCCAATTTTTTTAAACGCACCTATTAAGGGACCGACCCATAGAATCCGTTGCGTTTGTTGCGTCGGACAGATCTGCCAGAGGGGAAAAGTTAAAAGTTCTGCTACTTTGTCCGTTGCAGAGGACTCATGCGTCATTTATGGGCCGGTTCCCATAAGAAATCATGTTTTTTTATCAAGCTGTCAGTTGAATGCGTCGCCACGGACGGACGGACGCAACGAATTCTATAAGTCGGCCTTTTTATAGCTAAACAATTTATAACATACGAAATCGGAAATGTTCAGTAAAAAAAATTGAATGATAGGTATTACAGAGGTTCACATTCAACGACGTGTCGCCCGACCCAAGTCGTTTTGGTAGCGTTCACATTCAACGACTGATGTACCTACTGACTTCATTTGAAAATAAATTTTCAAAAAGCGAATAACTTATGGCGCGCAGTTCATTATTTGCACCAATAGTAGCACAGTATATGTAATTTCATTCGTTTCATTATTTTGCATACATTTCAACCTATTCTCTTTTAATTGAAAGAAGACGTAAAATTGAAATTTTCCGTCGTCCGAGGCGCGACTGCTCTTCACATTTATTACAGCGGTCGTTCGACAGAGCAAATTATTAAAAAAAAATTAACTACAGAGCTAGTTCAACTGGTGTTCACATTATACCAAATTCTATCGACACGACGCATATCGATATGAACTTGTCGTTGAATGTGAACGGCCCTATTAGGAAGATATTCATAGAAAATGAGTAAGTAAACACAGTAAGTTTCTTTTCAAAACATTGTAGAACCGAACTTCAAGTAAAAAAAATTAAATAGCTACAAAAAATTATTGTTAACATATTTTGCAGATTTAAATATTTTACGCAGAGGAAGAGAATTTATTTATTTATTTATTTATTTATTCATTAACGTCTATAAGTTATAAAACTTTCTTAGACTGAAACTGAAACCTAAGTAAGGTTCAGTATTCGTACAATAAAGGTTCTTAATACAATTTACGGAACCTAAAGTCAAACTTTAAATAGGTAGGTATCTTTTGAGAAAAGGATACTTAAGGGCAATTTTGTAATTTAAGGTAACTAAACATATTAAAATATATGATTTAGGCATACTATAAGGAAAGCAGCTGCCAATAATGACTTGTCGATAAATATCCTAAAAAAGTCAAAATATTAATTGGACAAAACGCAAGAAATTGGAAATTATTAATTCTAACAAAAAATGTTTTTTCAAGAAGAAAATTGTAACGTAAGTAAACTTTAAAGGGTTTCTACATAAAATAAAGAGTTCTAAGATGATTCTGAAGACATTTTTTGAATCCCTGAAGATAGAAATGCCAAAAATAATTTGATTCATAATTTAAAACTTAAACCTTGAAATAAACATTTCCATTAATGGAAGATGATTTATCCAGGACATCTGCTTAGGTATAAAAATACATACCTACGTAGATATATTATCTTTTACCACTTAAAAGGTTGTAGTAACTTTGAGAAGCAAAATCAAGATTCCAAAGCCGACTTGGGACTCAATAATCAGACTTCACTAAATCTAGACTGTATGCGTGATTTTACAAGAATTGACTATGCTTAGTTAACAAAAGGTCAATTAATATTAACAATTAAGGGATTTTTCATTTATCCAAGACAGAAAGAGCACATAAACTTCATACAAAATTAGTGCGTCCGGATACTAAAATAAGTGTGACCGGGCACTAAATGTTGTTGTCCGGTAACTAGCGCAAATCGAACTTTTTGCAAAAAAAAAACGTAGGTTTAAATTATGCGGTTATAAAATTAAGTTATTTAAATTTAATATTAGGTATAAACAAATAGATATCTAAACTTTTAGAAAAACCCTAATTTTTTGCTAAAATCTGTGTGTCTAGATACTAGTGATCCGTTTACCCTATACCTTACCTATGTATACAAATATATACAATATACACTAAATATTTTGGAAAAAAAACTAAGTTAATTCAAGTTTTATGGTTTAATTATTAAACTTTATAATATTTAAAAAAAAAAAGGTTATACTTTCTTTAACAATATATACTTAAAGCCTAAAGTAAAATAAAGGAAGAAAAGGAAAACAAAAAGGAAAATTAGAAGAAAAAATCTTATAAAAATCTTACGTGTAGCACGTTCCGCGTTATAACTTTCTTTCAAATAAATGTTCGAGTGGTCCTCTCCTCAGCTCGCAGATATACGGTCATTCTTGAAATTTGAATTGAATTACATTCAATAGTTCCAACTAAAAACGAGAATTTCTTTCTAATTTCCCTCATTTTCTCTGTTAAATTTCTTTCATTTAGGAACTTATTTCAGTTTTATTTTTCTTAAGAAAATTGTAATATTATTTTTATTTTTTTCCACATCAAAAGAACTTAAACAGTTCCCACAGGAACTTATTTAGAAAAACTTACCACATAAATGTACGAAAATGCAAATTACATCCATGTGATTACATATCTATAATCCAAATTTAGAAAATTATATCAAAATTTAAGAAATAATAAAAATATTTCCAGTATATAGGTATAAATAATAAAAAAGAAAAATAATCTTCTTTTCCTTCCTTGCAAATGCAAAACACACGAACTCACTTTATACAAAAAAAAAATCTATGCGACAGAACCTAAACAAATACCCAGATATACACAAAAAAAATTGCATCCTTATTTGAAATAGGGCGCGTTACATCAAATGCAAAATTAAGAAGATCAAAGATCAGCTTAGATACGCAGATGAAAAAATATAATAACAAGGACATTTTGTTCGTCTTGCCATCATCATCATCATCGTTGTGTTATGTTGTGTTGTTAATATTCTCATTTTTTGGATTTCTTTTCTCTTCTTTTTTTTTTTGTCAACTTAACTAACATATTTATTTTTTTGATCGAAATTCATCAGAGCGAAAGTAATTTTGTGGATTTGTGCAATTGTCAATGTGATGTGCGATGTTCTGTTGGAATATAATTTTTAGGGAGTTTTTTTTAATTTCTGTTACAACAACAAACAAGTAAAAATAACGGTTGGAAAACGATTAATCCTCGCCCTATAGCTAATTATTATTTTTTTGTATTTGCTTACAGGAGGATGTTAATGTTAAAAGTCCTACATATACACAAATGAATTCAGAATGTTTTTTTTTTATCCAACCCCTTTTTTTCATCTTTTTATTTATACCAATGGCGGTATATACCTGTAAAGATTCATATATGAGGGTTATGAATGATAGAAATAGAAATTCAAAAAAAAAATAAAACTGGATTTTGATTATTTGTTGTTATCTATGTTGGTTTGGTGATGACGATGATGATGTTGATCAACCACACACCGCTGGGAGGGATTTTATTATTGAATTCAATTGAATTATTAATAAGAATAAAGTATAAATAATATTCTCTTGGCATCCTATGGCATGTAAGAGCGACCGAGGGATGATTTTTTTTTCTTTTTTAACATGAAGATAATCGCAGGCACAATAGATGATCCGGTGTAGTGAACGTGATGCCGAAAACATGGAAAATCGTTTTGTATTAGAAATGATGCATTTACTATTGGATCTGAAGAGTATAGGTAAGGCAACATGAAAAAATGGAATATCTACATAATTATGAAAAGGGGTTTGGATTTTAAATGCTACCATTTTGAATTCGAATTAGAAAAAACATGGACGACTACTTAATTATGAAACTATTATGATCCGGCTGGGCTGTGACCATGAATCGGTATACCTAGGTAAGGTATAGCAATGAATTTTCAATCATACCAATCATCTCATATTTTAGAGCTTAGGCGGGAAGGTTTTGACTATTGCTACGTTCAGTTTTTATTTTCTAAGATGGAAGTATAAATAGGTAAGGTATATACATAGCTAGGTAGGTATAGAGAAAGCTATGTTCAAATGTTACATATACTTAGGTAGGTATAAGATTTGCAACATTTTTGAAAAATTGCAAAAAGCCAAATAACTTAGGTATGGAAAATTTCTATGACTTTTCGGAAATCTTTTAAGTTTAGCATTAATTTCAGATCAAATGGGTGAAAACCAAAAAAAAATTATTATTCTTAGGTAAGAAACTTTCTAAAGTTTGAGATATATTTCTGAACGCATCCAGGATCTGTTATATAGATATCAAATGCGTATTTAATGCAATGAATGACTTGCTGATAAAAAAGAAATCGTTTGGATTTAAAAAAAGGAAACGAAACAGAAGTTTTCTAAATTTTAACCTGACATACATTTTATTTGCAGGAGGCATCTAGCGCAAGGTTTTCACTAAAACTTTAATATTGCATAGGGTGATGGCGTGTAAGGTCAGCCCCCTCCAGTAGTCAGCCACTTCGTTATAAAATACAGCAAAATAGTAACGGTTTTCGTTTATTTACCATAAAATATTTTTTTTTCTAAAAGCCTAACTTATCTTCTGCCTGGATACAAAACTTTGTGCCAATGGCACTGCTTGTTTTCTTGTTAAAAATGCAAGTTTGCTTCAAGTTTTTCTAAGTGTCGATTGTGGGATTTTTTGTTAAATTAAAATTAGTAGAAGTGTTTTGGAAAAAGAACTATAACTACCAAAATATTGAAGTTTACTATTTAATATGATTATTTATAGGTTATTTATAGTTTAATTTACACTTTTTTAACTAAAAATATTGTAAAATATTGTTAAATAGGTATTTACAAGGGGGGCTGCTTTCTGGAGACTACATTTTTTTAATTCCCCTAAGGTCAGCCTCCCCCGGCTGACTACTGAAAATCACTTTTTTGTTTTTTTTTTTTACCTGAGTATGCAAAGTCAATGATATTATTATTCTCTTTTGGTTTTTGCCAGAAGAATATAAAAAAAAAACTTAGTTTCAGTAGTCAGCCTCCCCCGGCTGACTGTTAATTTGAAGGTAGAATGGACGGCTGACTTCAGAAGACACATTTTCTATGGTCAGCCGCTTATATTATACACTTTATTGGGGGCTGACTACTGGATATTTCAAGTGGCTGACTACTGGAACTTAAGGGGCTGACTACGCAAGAATCACACTTTCATCTTAATAAAGTTAAATAATTTGTTTTGGGTAGAAAATTAACTAAAAACGCTTAAAATTTTATAATCTACACATTCCCAATAATCAGATAATCTAAATACTCTATTCCGCAATTGAATATTTGATTTTTAAGGACCAGTTGAACATAAAAAAAAAGTTAAAGGGCCGACTACTGGTGCCATCACCCTATCTAGATATCACTATTATCTACTCAAATCGTCATTTTAATCGTTCTCTTAAATATCAAAAAATGAAAGTACGCATAACTTTTACAGTATATTGTTAATTTACTTGAAACTTTGCATATACCTATTTTTGTGATATATTATAAAGGATTGTATTTTGATTTTTCTTCTTCAAATAAACGACAAAGTGTCCGGACACTAGCACTGTTCGGATACTATTCGGTTTTTATTTCAATGGCAATATGATTTTCAATTTCCGGACATATACTCTATACCTATACCTAAAGCGTCCGAATACTGAAAATAATAGAAAAATCTCAAAGTCTTATTTCAACGCCATAAAATAACATCTACGTACCTACCTATGTATGTAGGTACGGGCGATCCATTAAGCTGCCAATACTTAAAAAAACAAAAAAAAAAAAACCACTCGTTTGACCATTTCGAGTGGTATACCTATTTGGCCAATGAAATAATTTTGGCTTGCAATTCTTCAACCGTAGCTGGTTTATCTATGTAGGTCTAGGTACTTAGGTATAGGTTCATTTTGGACTAATGATCTCATTAGCACCCTATACCAAAAACTTTTGGTATATTTGAACTTGAACTCCAAATATATACCTATAGGACTCCTAGGAGGTATTTAACTTAGATCCCATAAGGGTTTTCATAGCAGTATAAATTAAAATTATTAAAACTATTAAATATATATACTGCTATGCGTTGCCGTAGTGTCGCGATCGTGCATTTTTGACACAAAAATTTCAATGCGACACGGTGGCACGAAAAAATACGCTCTTCTTATTCCCATTTTATACTTCAAATAAAGTGAATTTTGAAGAAATTAAAAAAAAAAATGTTCCAAATGGAGTAAAAACTTTTTGACAATATGTACACGAATAAATCAAATTATTTCTTTTAATTCTTTGTTGTATACTTTACCTCGTAATTTAATTAAACTTTTTTTTATTCTTACCTACATACATAAGAATTTTCCTTTTTTCATATGACTCGAAATGACAGGTTTATTTTTAGAAAATGGCACGTTTTTCTAGAAAGTGTGGCACGGAAATTTGTTTATGGCTGGCAGAGCTGATATAATCCCATTGCGAGTAAAAAAAAAAAGTGCAAAAAGTGGATCTTTCCGTGGATTCTCTCCGTCTGTGTGTCCATTTATCGGGAATGTGTCTGATGTCCTTCTATCTATCTGTCTGTCTGTTCGACTACAGCCTTAACGGATAGATCGATTTTCTTGAAACTTGGGGTCTAGCGATTTTTTTAAATTTTATTTTGCTTAAATTAAAATCATTGTCTTTTCATACGTTTTTAGGTACTATAAAACCTGTAAGAGAATTTTTACTACAACATTTAAATAAGAACAACAAATATAGTGATAAATACTAAATCTGAACTTCTGGATCGCCTCTTATAATTGGACGTTTAAAGCTTAGAAGGGCATTTTTTTCTTCAAAATTGTATCTTTTTTAGATTTTGAATTTTTTTTTTTCCGAGGTTTCAATCTTGATTTTTGTGCTGATGGATTATTACTCAACTTTTATTGCACGGGTTTCTTTTTATTTGTTTTCTCTGAAGTATTGATACAATTTTTAAAAGAAAAACAATCAAGAATTTCAGTACTATTGCGTGAAATCATTTAAGTTTATTATAAAAGTATATACCACGCGGTACCTACTGACATTCAAGCTTTAATATAACCTGTTATCTCAACCCTTCTGAAAAATAATTTTCGAAATAATTTTAACTTATATGACTCTAAAAGAAATACAATATTTTAAAATCAACCCTAAAAGTATTATAACATGCTTGGATAACACTAACACGTTACATGACAAGTAATTTCGTGACACACTTTTTTAAGAATAAAAACAATTCTTACAGCATAATTTTACGTTAATAGAATAAATTGACTTTTGTTATATCAACAATAAATAAATAGTGTTTCTTTCAAAAGCCACCACACAAGCGACATAAAACTGAAAAAAAGATGGCGGTTCACCGGAAAATGCTTTGAATTCAAAATTAAAATAAAATCTGTGGATAACTTTCAATTATTTCAATTATTTCAAAAAAATTAATTCAAAACGGCAAATATTTTGACTTGATATTGTCAACATTTAACATTTAACATTTCTCTGACGACAACATTTTTATTCAATTATATAATTTTAATAGAAAATGGTATATTTAATTAATTAAGTAGGGTAGAACGGGGCTAGTTGGACCACTTTTTACTTAAAGTCTCATAACTATTCATATAGTATACAAGTATGGACCTGTGGTATCAAAAGAATGAATGGACCTCTGACTTCTAAATTAAATTTGGAAAAATTTAAAATACATATGTTAGCGCAGAAGAATAATGGTGCCTTAAAATATGATCAAGTCCAAGTGGCCAAACTAGCCCCAATAGCGGGGCAAGTTAAAACAGTGTGTGGAGTCAGTTGTACCAAGCCCTGCAAATTGGAAAAACATATACCGTAAAGGACAACAAATCCAAAATTTTAGAAAGGATTTTATTTAATACGGTCAAACAAACTAAAAAAAAATAACAAAAAATACTTAAATTTTTACTAATAACAAAAAATAAATATAATAGGTTTAAAATAAATCAAGGTTTAAAATAACTTTAATTGGAACCGTTATCGCTGTTGTATAAATGACACATATAAAGAAGGGCCCATCTCCGGTTATTGTACATTTTGTATGAGCCGACTTTCAGCAAGTATGTGGCACTGTATCCACTCCTCACCCAGAAAACTTAAAGATAGATACATATATATATGTAAAATACACCTATTTAAATCAGCAAGGCTAGTTAGACTACCTGGTCCAACTGACCCCACACCTGGTTTGATGAACATATTTCGTCATAAATATAAAAACACACAAAACTGCTCAATTTAACGCACAAAATACGATAAAAACAATATATTAAATTATAAAAAACACATTACATCAGTCCTCCATTCAGTTTTTTCACTATTAGAATAAAAAACTATCTTAGGTATCCATATTTTTAATTTTGCCCCAAAAAAAAGGCAAAATAGTGTGCAATTTTCCTTCAGTGGACAAAAAACAATGCAACTGAGATCGGTATGGCACGTGCTGGTAACGGAGCACACTTTGTTTGATCATGATGTTCTTGTATTACTTTCGGTTTCTGAGTAATTCGCGTGATCCAACTTGCCCATGTGTTCCAACTAGCCCCGCCCTACCTTAATCTAGGTAATTACATATGAACTCAAACTCAAAAATAAATTTAACGCAAAATGATTTGGTTAATTGAAAGCCGTCGGGAAGTCATCCCAATTAACACATGACGGCAAAAATATCTAAATACCTAACCTATCTATTTAGGTGCTTTAAAACTCATTTAACTTAAAAAAAAAAACTTGTTAAGTGACAAAAGAACAATTATATTTAAATTCCCTAAAATCTATTCCCCGTGCTTTATAAATTTTGAGTTAAAAAAAATGATGGAGCGAATTCAGTACTCAAAATGCATCCCCAATTCCCATGCTCATTTGGACAATTGGATAAATTATATACAAAATGTTAAAATTCCTGAAATAGGAAAGAAACTTAAACTTTTATAGGATAACACTTTTAGTAGGCCATCGTCGCCATGCATAAACCTTATAGCGAGGGTATATAAGTATAGGTAGGGTAAGGTATTCCTATTTAAGCTTCGCAGACAGTCAAATTAAATTTAACTAAAATTCGATGTCTGATGATGATGATGATTATATCTACCTACCATATATACCTACTCTTGATGCAAACTCCGACGACAATGACGACCAGTAGCAGGCGGGTAGCGGGTGTCGTCAGCGACGATATACCTACATGTATAACAACGACAATGTTGGAAAATAAAGTCGATGAATGTCATTGACCTGATTAACATAATACACCCTTCGAGCCTTTCAGACATCGCACACTGAACTAAAGTTGATACCAGAGCAGTGTGACATCGACTTTCAAAGCTCTATATAGAGTTCCAATTTCGAGTCCGGGTTCTCTGTTTTCTTAGTAGATAGATAGATAGGTAGGTATGTATATATGTGGGTATTTAGTGATGGCAACTGGAGGCAGACACAACCCGTATCACTACCTATATACCAAAATCTATTGATTATTTTCAACATCAGCAAGTGCAACAATTGCCCAAAAACGGCAAAAGGACCAAAATAAGAAAAACCCCAGTTTTCACACACAAATGAAATCAACCAGCAAAAAGGACGAAATAGCACAAGTGTATACGACAAGAAACAACTCTCGCTCTCTATCTCTATAATGTCTATCGGTCGGTCGGTCTCGGTGGCTCTGCCATCAGGGTTTTGGTGTTTTGTTGTCCTTTTTTTGTTTTTATTTTATTTTATTTTTTTAGAATTTGTGTGTTATATATGTTGACTGACATGGTTCGGAATGTGTGTGTGTGTGAATGTGGATTCGCATTGTCCTTTTTATTAACCGTACAACTAAATGTTTCCTTCTTCTTTTCAAAACCATTTGAATTCGATGCTGAATGTTGGGGTATTTAAAAACAGGTTGCCAACCTTCCCTTAGACCCCCCTCCCCCTCCCTCAACACAGACCTTCTGTTAATTGTATACATTCGTATTTATATACATATGTGCGTATGTTAGATATTAGAGATGGGTTTCCCAGGCGCTCACACACAAACAAACAGACAATAAGACATAAGAAACAAAACGAGACGACGACGAAGCAAAAAAACAAGCAATGCCACCAGAAACCCGGAAATGGAGAGCGAGCTCCAGCAAAACTCGAAACCTTCTTTTTTTTCTCTGTGTTTTTATTTTATTTTGCAGAGTTGCTGTTAGCCTAATCGATTTTCTTGTAACTCAATGTCAGCCTATGTATAATGTAGGATAGGTATATATAGGTACGTTAAGTTTGTATATAACACTTGTATATTTGTGTGTTAATATATATGTGCAATGAGGCGTTTTGTAGACAAGACATATCAGCAACACAAAACACACAAAAAAGGCCAAAGGATCAACCGGAACAATTTTGGTCACAGACTTGCGTTATTTGACACTATACCTTCATTTAGTTAGTCACACCAGTGACTACGACGACGACGACGATGTCGTCGACGATGACACATACAAGGTTTATTGATTTTTATATACGCCACACATATTCCTTTAACTTAATTTAAAGGAGAAATGAAAGTTACCTAAAAATGAAGTAGATATATTTTTAATGCATTTCCAAATGGAATAGGTATTGAGTTTGGTATTTAAAATTAAATAAAAAATTAAAAAAAATGAGTTCGTTTTTTGAATCGGAATAGGTAGGTAAGTGAAGTCATTCTGATTTTTTTCGTATAAATGTGCAGAACCTTACTTTTTCTCTCTATATTGAAGAATTATTCAAATAAATTTCTTAAATATCTTCGAAAATAATGACATACGAAGTATGTAAATAGTACCTAATTAAGGTAATAACCTTTTAAGTCATTTAAGCAATAAAAAAAGCTCAATCGAAATTGTAGATACTGTCATTCCGATATTTGTAACTTTTATTAATTTCTATATATGAAGGTTTTTTTCTAATAATACAAATTCTATATACATATGTACTACTGAAATACATCAGCCAAGTACAAGACTCAGCACTATTTAATTGGACTTGTTGAATTATTGATTCAAAATAGCTTTTAACGGCCTTTAGTCCACAAAAATTTAGGCGTTTCGTCTCGGCGATCTCGCTTGGACTCATCAGTTGACTAGTGAGGATGAGGACCTTGTTCAGTTTATGTAACATAGATTTCATGACGAATATCTAGTGTGAACTATATCCAACAAGACTAGAATTCCTAATCATTACCTAAATTGGCCTAGTGGCCTAGCATTGTTTATATCGAGATAAGGCCGTTTAAAGCTATTTTGAATCTTACTAATTTCTTTAATTTCGTTTATATTTTAAGGAAAAATGAGATTAGCTAAGTTGACGTAAACTTAGCGAAACTAATTTCAAAAATATATAATTGCTTATTACTTAAGCAAATCATTCAAGAGTATCTCTTGTCATGAAAAAATGATTCTCACCTTTACCGTTTCCTATATTCACCAAAAAATTATATGTCCGCTTCATTTCAGCTAATAACATGCACAATAGGAATGAGTTTTAAGTGACTATGTCCTAGTTTTATACGAGCTATCACCCCAGCCATTTTTATTAATTTTTGGTCTAAAACGTTTGATGACATTCGTGGCTGTTCAACAAATTTTAATTACCGATCTTCCGTACCTCCTTTATTAACATTTTTATTATCATGATGATGTTGTCCTGGATATTCATTTTCATCTTTAACACTTTAAATGTGTGTGTTACTTAACGACCCAGCTGCTTTAATTATTTTTAAAAATGAAAAATCTCATTAAAACCTTCAACTATCGTCCAGGATAATGATTTAAGTGGACCTTCTTTTCTCTCATTTATATACATATACATCTCATAAATTGAATGTCCACCCACAATAATTTATCACTTATGGTTTATGGCAAAGAATTAACATCAAAATACAACAAAATATAACAAGGAACTCGTATACATACAAACACTCAACCGCGTGCCTCATTTTCAAAATAATTCCATCCATCCACCCACACTTTTGAGCACACACACCATATCCAGATCCACACTCATATTATATCGCAAACGAATGAGCAGATGGTGACATTTTTCATAACGGTACATAAATTCTGAAAAATGTTAAATTAGTTTTTCTTTGTTTCTAAATATAGCGAGTCAGTGATGATATGGCATCGCCCTTATATTGTCAGAGATAGTATTTTATAGAAACATCCTTTTGCTATTTTCATATATAGTAAATGAATCCTTGTCCGAATGATGGCACGTTCCATATATAAAATGCAAAAGGATATAATATGGAACCCAATTCACCATTGTATATATGAGCACCATGTAGAGTTCCACATAAAGGTCAATCATATATGAATGACCAGAATTTAGAGTCCGAGTGCGCATCATCACCCTTCATTGGATATAGGTATACACTATACAGCTCATTTTCAAACCCCATCAGGAAGGATATCTGATGATGCCGGTAGTTAAGTGTGATGTCCATTAAGGGTAATTTAAAATTTTTATGAGAATCCCTTTCATTCAATTTAATTTTTGAACAAAATTAAACTATACAACAATTGAATCAGAAGTTCGAGATCACATTATTGTGTGAATATGAATGATGCGCCAGCCGACAGAAAGGAGAACTAAAGAAAATAAGTCAAAAAGAGGATGCAATGGTCCATCAGCATAAAATGATGGGCGACTTTGATGAGAGTCGTTGGATTGAAGTGTCAAGATATAACTGTACAATATTAAAAAAAAAAAAAAAAAACAATTTCGAAAATGATTTATGAAAATAAATTTAAATTAAAAAAAATTCCTGACATTCCTTTAAGAAGGAATAATATGCACCACTTTTTTCCTCTCAGAATGTGTAAACTCCTCCACAAAAGGTCTTACAGCTGAAAAATATATAAAATCTCTTCAAAGATATGGCGGCGGCGCTAAATAGCGGAAATGTTCGTATAGGTATGTATAATAATTCAAAGACTCATTGAAATCGTCCTTTTTTTCCTTAATCATTCAAAGATATTAAATTTCATTTGTCAACCACAAAAATCATAATCATTAGCACAAATGAAAACAAAGCTGCTCTCTATGGATCCTTAAAGAAAGAGAAATATTCTCCAAGAAATTATTATGAAATTGAATACATCCCTATAACAAGGATATACATACAATACATACAGGCATATCTATCGCTCAGTATGGAATATTATTTGAGGATTAATAAATCCCTATATATAGGACAACATATTTTTTTTTATTTATATGTTTTTATGAATTATTGTTTTGTCAATTGAACAAAGGGATAATTGAATTGTAAAATAATATTTTGTTACAGGATAAAATGTCATATACGAATGAATTAAGAATACAATTAATCTTAAATCCAAATTCCGCATATGGAACCTTACCTCTCCTTCTTTCCGAAATGTGTCACACAGCATCTGAGGACATTTTTTTGTTGGTGCTCTGTTTGTGTATTAATACGTTTTGAAAAGGATTTTTTATGTAATTATAATTATAATATAAAAAATCCTTAATAATTTTACCTCATCAAAGTCGAGCGCTGATGAACACAGTGCCGGTGGCGGCGGCATAACTTAAAGGCAGAGAAAGAGATAAAGATAAAAATCAAGTTGGTTGACAGAGGAGGGAATTTTCGTCCTATTGTGCCGTTTGTTGTTCCAGTTTCCTTTAATAATAATAATAATAATAATAAGAAAACATTTAGTCCTTGTGGATGAATGAGTAAAATGATGATGATGACGATGTCGTTGCATGGGGTCCAATTTTTTTTTTGTTGTCTCTCTTCTCTCTCTTCACAATAACACAAGTCCCATTGAAATTCCTTAATGCATAAGGATAATAAATTGTCAACAAATATAATATATATATAGGCAGGTAAGGTATCTTCATACAGATTGATTGAAAATAAAAAAAAACTGCGTGACAAAAAAAGGAAACGTGGGTATAGGTATAGGTATCCCTACCTACCTACCTAATATGACAAGGAAAAACTAAAAATTTCATGCTCTTGATTTTTTGAAAATGATCCTATATTGTGATCGTTTAAGGACTTTTTTTTTGTATATATATTTACAATGTGTTATTTTTTTTTAAAAGAGTTTCTTGTGTGTATGTTGTTGATTGTCCTCTCTGGTTTTGCTAATGATAATATCAAAATTTTTGTTGTCAGTAACAATGCGATACAATGTTTTGTCTTTGTGATATGTGGAAAAGGATCTTTCCGGGTATATGTAGGTAAGGTAGGAAGGTAAGGTACTTGGTTAAATCTTGTGTGTTGCTTTGACAATGATTTTTATTTTTTGTTTGTTAGATAGATTTAATGGTCTTTAATTTTTTGAAGCTATATAGAGGTATAGGTACCTAAACATACAGCTACTGGAATTTGTGCATGGGGGATATTATTTATGTATTGTTAGATAATTTTTCATTTTTGGATTTATTAATGGAATTAATTAGAGAACGTTTACGGATTTTTTTTTGTTGCCAATATGGACATCAAGAGATCGCAAAAGAGATAACATTTTGAATAGGTAGATTAAATATACCTAAACGATTATTAAATTTATTGAGCTTATAAGACTTCTATCTACCTTTTATACCTACGTTGCACTAATAGTTTCACAAAATTAGTTTCTCTTAAAGGACCTTGCACACTATGCCTGTTTGCAAATTTTTTGTTCAACAAGTTTTCTCAGCTTTTTACTTGCGATTGTAATGGGTCATTCATTTCGTGGTTTCAAGTTGGTAGCGCTGGTATTTGACACCTGTCAAACTCAGCTGTCATCTGAAGGGTCATAATATTGGTTGAATGTTTTCCATTTACAATAATGGATTGCTTAACAATCGAACAACGCGTTCAAATTATTAAAACTTACTACAAAAGTGAGGATTCAAACGTAGCCACTTTTCGCGCATTACGCGATGATTATGTTTGTCATAATAGACCGGTAGAATATATCGGTAAGATTGTGAAGAAATTTGAAGAGAGTGGATGCGTTACTGAGAGCGCTTGGTCTCGACGACTGGAGGGAGCTTGCAAAGGACCGCAACCGATGGAAGACCGCAATATCTCAGGCAGAGACCCTTAATGGATCGGGAGCCGGATAAGTAAGTAAGTAAGGATGCGTTACTGATATCGTTAGGCCTGTGCATCATTGTAATGCACGCTCAGTCGAAAACATTGCTACTGCAAGTGCAAGTGTTGCTGATGATCCGAATTTATTGATTTCTCGGCGTTCGCAGCAATTGAACGTGTCGTACACCTCACTATGGCATATTTTGTATTTGACTATATGTGGCTCCAACCAGCCATACAATATGACCAATTATGGCTTTATTGCGTAAGAAGTTTCCTGGTCGCGTAATTCCACGTTTTGGCTACGTCAATTGGCCACCAAGATCATGCGATTTGGCACAGTTATATTTTTTTTCTGTGGGGCTACGCAAAAGACCATGTTTATGCGATTAATCCCCAAACTCTGGACGCATTAATAACCAACATTACTCAAGTTATGGCCGAGATACCGCCCGAAATGTGCGAAAAATGATTAAAAATTACCTCAAAAGAATCATATGCTGCGAATCTTCCTTATGCGGCCATTTGAATGATATTGTTTTTCACGTGTAGAACTATTGACTTTACAATTTGATAATCACAAAAAGCTTCAATATTTTTTTCCGGCTCTTTATTTCTTCATACTAATTGAAACGTCAAAAGTGCTGCACGTGAAAAGTTAAAAGTTGGTGAAAATTCTTGCAGCACTCACTGCAGCTTGTTTACAGATAGGCACGTTGTTATGTAATCAACAGATTGAGGTTTTAATGTATCGCTGTGTTGTGTTGTATTCGTAACATTGAATTTGTGGGCATTCAATATTTTGACAGCTATTTCAGTTGCAGCTCCGTCTCCATTGTGTTCAGCCAGTAAGAGCATAATAGTATGATCAAAAGGATCTAAATAAATATCTATACCTAATGATATCATTTTTAAAACCATTTATATTTGACATTGATTTGATTTAAGAGCGTTTACACAAAAAGTCCTACTAGGGAATTTAAAGGCGAAACACAATGTGCCATATCATTTTTAATACTAGATTTTTAATTTCTGAAATTTTGAAATTTTAGTGTTTTGCGAATTTACGAATCTAGTGACTTTTATTAGAAAAACAAAATGTAACAAAAACGCTAGAATTGTAGTAGGGGGGCAACTCTGCAGACAGCCCCATGTTGCTGAAAATACTGCACCAATCGATAAATTGTTGGACCACTGGGCGCATTTCGAACATCATGAAAGAAATTTCAAAATAAAATTGAACAACTTTGGTCTCCTTTATTTTGTGCTGAGTCTTTCCATCATAAATTTCCAAAGATTTTCAAAGTTAATTCTGAAAAAAAAAAATCATAAACAAAAAAAACTATTCAATAATTAAATCATAATCTTAATAATTATTAATTTAAAAAATATGGTAGGTAGGTAATACAGTTTACAGATTTTTTTAAGAATTCTCAAAAGATCAGAAGCTCCAGATATTCCATTTTTTACAAAGAACAATGTAAAAACCTTTGATTTAACGAATTAGCTTTATTGGAGAGTATTTCCCTCATCAAATACATATTCCAGAGCATACCTAGGTATACGAACTTTAACTATACCAGATATTTCAAACAAAATCTTCTATATGCCAATGTTCTTATTCACGTCTTCTGATGGAGGTATTTTTATATCATACCTATATTTGTAGAACTTATAGAATGCTCCTTTAATTTTATTTAAATAACTCTTTTCCAAGAATAAGAATATGTTATCTTCCAAAATAACGACCATTTTTAAATGCATCATGTACATCTACTCATAAATCGTGCCTAGTTTAATGTTTGGTCTTCAAAATCCAATTACAAGTTCAAAAAGCTAAACCCACGCATTTGTCATTAAATCACAGAAAAAAAAACAAAAAAAATTAAAAACAAAAAAAAAAACTAAACCCAAAAAAGTCAAAATATATATTTGAACCATACCGCCACCCAAAATCTTATCTTTTTTTAATTCAAAATGTTTAAAGGTACTCACTCGTAGGTATGTATACTTTACTTATAAGACGACTGATGTGCATTCATCGCCTGCATACAATATTTAAGTTTTCATGATGTTGTTTCCAAAAAACTGTTGAATTAAAATAAAAAAGGGATCGCTATTAAAATGTCATAAAATCTAACGTGATACAGAATCTCTCCAAATACCCTTCAAAAGTCGTATTCGTATATAAGCATTAAAACAGCCTATATATTATGCTCCACATCATTATAAAAAAGAAAAACAAATCTCATTTTGAATATTAATCGGGGATCATCGCAGAGACGAGACAAGACACTTGTCTTCCGCAAATGTCATAAATCCCAATCAATGCCATTCGACCCTTCTGGTGATGTGCGCTGCTATATCCCATCACCTTTAAAATATTGAGCCTACCTGCAAAGAGCCACTTAAGGTACCTACCTTACCTACTATTTAATTTTCTTGGATGATCCATTCCATATATATCCACATATAATATGGGTCTTGAATGTGAACGCGGCAATATGTTTGTTCACACCATCAAAATGTCGTTAACAGTCCAAAACGTATTATACCCGTTTCGAACACTCATTGCTTGTGCTTGCTTACGCACTTAATAAAACTTAAAATAATTTTAATTTTTCATCATATTCATTGTGCATTTTGATAAGGTTCGTGATCTTTTTGCCGGATCGGGTATATATGAAGCTATACCTAAATATTTTTAGGCTTCTCTGTCTTCTAAAGATCGCCCGACGCCGCCGCCGCCACTGAATCGCCACTGCCACATACCATCTCCTTTTTTTTTATAAACAAAATTGCCGCATTTGCCTTATTTTATTATAATTTTTTTTTTTTGGTAATTTGTTAGTACTTATATATAGTTAGGTATGAATTTATGTGAATTCCCTAAGAATTCAGGGAAATTTATGAACATAATTCGAAGACCATTTTTCACGGCCATCATTTTGGGATTTGGATGTGTTATAATAATAAGTGGGAGAAAGATACCTCAAGAATATTAAACAGACAACAATTATAATTTTTTGGCTTGGGGTTTCTTCATGTGTATTTTTTTTTTTAATTTTTATATGACGAAGCTGAAATTTTTATTGACTTGAAATATAAATACAAGCTGTAGGTACTACATACGTAGTTTAAGTCCAAAACCATTTTTTAATATCAGACATTGAGAACAAATAAATCAATTGATCAACGACTTGCTGCATAATTAAAATTAAGGTAATAAAGCACTTATTGGTAACTATAAAGAAAAAGTTTTTTTTTTTAATAAATATTTGAGGTTGGGGAATAACCGGTATGAGGTCGTATAAAAACCCCGCTAAGCACATTGATCTCATATTTATTTAGAAAAGTCCTAACTTATCAGAAAACAAATTTCAAAAATCGTTTGAAGTTGTTTTTTTAAATACGTTTTTATTATTATTTTGTAATCATTTTTGAGTAAAAAAAATAATACACCATTTTGTAGTAATTATGATTGCGGAGTTTGTAATGATGCATTGCACTCCGTCTCCCTCAGCACCGACCGACCGATAAAAAAAAATACAAACCTGTCAACACTCCCGATACCCCTGACCATACCACTAAACCCATCTTTGGTCAGTTATACTAAAATACGAATATATTTTTTTTTGTGAAGTTATAATTCAGACTCAGTTCAAACCAAAATGTGTATAAGATACTGTGAAGAAAAACACATAAAAGGGAGCTCTGCTACAGTTGGGATATTTTACCAATCTCGTGTAGGTACTTGGTGAGTTCCTTTTTGAAAAGTTTAGGCTCAAGAAGTGACAGTGGAAGCCCAGGTTAAAATAGTTAGTAGCGTCTGCTATCTACGAATTTAATTTAGTGGCGTCTGATATGTCAGACTGTAATTTAGTGGCGTCTGCTAACTCAGACTGTAATTTAGTCGAGTTTGCTATCTCAGACTGAAATTTGGTAGCGTCAGCTAACTCAGACTGTAATTTAGTCAAATTTGCTATCTCATAATCAAAATCGATTGAACAAAATATTGAAATATAGATTGAAAATCAAATAAAATGAATGAAATGACTGCGTCGCACGAACTTGCTCTTATGTGGTTTTAGTCTTAATAATTTTAAAAACTTTTCATTTGATAAAAAAAATGTATTAGTTATTGGAGCCTATAATTTATACCACCTGCTAAAAATACCAAAAATCTATTGCACTACGCAGTACGCATATATAATATATGCATGGAATTTACAGTTAAGACTGAAGAAATGTTAAAAAATCAATAAAATTAGAAATAAATTAATTACAAAAATATCTGAAATTGATTTAAAATCAACGCAATGTACACCAAGGATTTCTTGCACAAATTTCAATTTATGAGAACAAATCAATAAATAAAATAAATAAATAAAAATCGCTGGAGCGGTTTTTTAAAAAAATATTTTTTTATACATATATACATTTTTCAATATATGTATTTTTAAGAAAAAAATTGGTATGCCATTGGTATGCTTATTAATGCGGAATTTAAAAATTAATATTGAAAAAAAAAAAAGATTTACCTATTTTCGAAATAAAAAATTTTCGAAAAATAATTTTGAAATCCAAAATTTGATTTTTTAAAAATTTTGATATGCAATATTATTCAAACTTATTAGTAGCTTTTGTGCAAAAATTTAATTAAAATTAGTTCAACAGATAATGAGATAGTCGAAAACCCAAAAAATGGTTCTACGAGAGGTACCATTTTTAAACTATAGATACAATTTTTTCCCAATAATATGGTAGATCTTTCTAATATTAAATCACACAAAAATTTTAATCAAAATCGTAGGAGGCTTTTTGAGAAAAATTAAATTTGTTTGGGAGGTACCGTTATTTTTTGTTAAAAGAAAAAATTGTATTTAAAATCTGCTAGATAATGTAAAAAAAATGCTGGGTGTAAAGTTTAACGAAAATCGACCAAGTCGTTTTCGAATTATTAAGTTGTCAAAAAAAATTAAACTTTTTTTAAAAATTCAAAAAAAATTGTTGAAAATTTTGGTAGGTACACAATGTTTTTAAAATTATTGTAAACATTCTCTATAACAAAAAATTATCAAAATCAGTTGAACCGTTTTTGAGAAAAACGAAAATAAAAAAATGGTTCTATGGGAGGTACCATTTAAAACCATTTTTCCGATTTTTTTTTATAGCATTCTTGTAAAAAAAATTACCGAATGTTTTTAAAAAAAGTTGTGGTTTTTTTTGGAAAAATAAGATTTTTATCAATTTCTTATAGAAAAATTTTTTGCCGGGTGAGTACCGTTACTTTTGGTCCTTATAAAATTAAAAAAAAACATACTTACAAAATGCTATAGGTATCAAGTTTAAAGTTAAGACTGTACCTAGCTTAAGGGACAGACAAACGGACAAAATTGCGAAACCCAGTATATAATTGGGATATAAAGGAATATTTGTATCCCAATTAAAATTTTTTTTTTTAATAGGTAAAGAAGTAGAAGTTAATATTTAAAAATAAAATTTGTTTCCTAGAATTAAAGCTTGGGAAATAAAATAAGTTCTAAAGTTTAAACTATAGCATTAATCTCCGCGCCCTTATTTCATTCATTACCTAATGGTATTTCTAGTTATGAACTAAGTCCAATCAATTAAAATAAAACAGATATGTTCACATCTGATATAATCGGAATTATATACGATTTCCGTTGTAAGCATAACAAATTGCCTCCTTTATATGAATAATAATA
Source organism: Epistrophe eligans (assembly GCA_951394125.1). Classification (NCBI taxonomy): domain Eukaryota; kingdom Metazoa; phylum Arthropoda; class Insecta; order Diptera; family Syrphidae; genus Epistrophe; species Epistrophe eligans. Next base: position 13,644,838 of record OX596030.1, read on the forward strand.
ACCTGCACCCATTTTGTTGCTAATTTGTCCTTTACCTACCCTTAAACAAAAAATGAAGATACCCCATTAGGTACATATATGCAATGTTTAAAAACACTCACAATGCATTCACTCAACCATTCATAACATCATACACCCATTGTCACATCTGACCCCACAAAGGACAAATGAAATGAATAAAAGAATCCTTAAGAATATATAAATATAAAACGACAGATTGTTTAAGTTTCGGTGTGTATTATTGAAATTTAATGCAACCAAAACATTTCCTCTTTTCTAATATTGACTGTGTTATCCCTAACAAAAAAAAAATAAATAATAATAATAAAAAAAATAATAAAGGACAACTCAAAACCAGGAAACCTTATAAGTACCTACATATATAGCCGCTTCAGGCTTCGAGAGCAATTGTCATCAATTTTCAATTTCACCACCCTGTCGATTTATCGACAAAATGCCCTCAAGGAGTTTGTCCTCTTTAGCGCAATGTCACCAGCACTCTCTGTCTCTTATACTTCATGCCACAGTAATAGTGCATCCTCTATGTAAACATATGTCCATTATAGCAATCATTATTTGTCGCGCAATAATTTAACGTCCATAATAAAAAAAAACAAATAGGCAGATACCCCAGACATACTGAATAAAAAGAAGGACCCTTAACAAAAATTGGTTTCTCCTCCGATCGATTGCACTTCCTGAGGGAGAGTCTCTCCGACACATCATAAGCAAATGCTCAGCCATAGACACGAGAAATAAAATTAAAAAAAAAAAACTGCCGACGGATTGGAATTGCTAAATACGGAAACGAACACCGACAGACAGATAGACCGACACACAGCCCAAGGTGAGTCGTAAATTATATCCGAATTTGTAACAAATAAATATTCTTCATCAGGTTCAGGTTCCGTTCATTTTTGCGGATCACTATCAGCGTGGATCACCAATATAATATGTAATTGTGCTCAAACACCGGTCTATCCGCCGGGGTTATAGTTATTTTTTTTTTGTAGTTTTTTTTTTTTTTCAAAACCTCCGAACGCAGCTCTAATTCACTTTTGAATTTTATGATTTTTCTGAGTGAAGTTTGAGTTATGAATGCCATGTTAGCTTGATGGAAAAAGGCCAACAACTGTGCCATCTTTGGTCTCACCGACTATTTCACCATACGATGAACCCATTAAACATTAAACAATGCGGCGGACGGGTTCAGAATGCCTTGCCTATACCTACTTACTTCCTTATGAGTATTTAATTTTCAATTTTTTTATTTTTTTTGTTTGGTTTTGTATCTTTGCGTGTGCATTTATGGATCAACTCAAATTAGTCATGATGGCTTTTTAATAATTTGGTTGCGTTCGTTGTATTCATCGGTTTTTAAACATTTTGTATTATTTTTTTATTTGGTATAATATTCAAGAAGACCTCAAAAATATAAAACGATAAAAATTGGTAGTTTATGATTATTACCAAAAAAAGTATATATTGGAAATTTATTTTCTGATATTGCTGATGATGCCGATGCGATGGTTCATCATTTTGGTATGGATATAATGTACATATATCGTCGACAGTTGTTGGTGGGTTAATTGGTGGGGTGATATGATGATGACTACATATAGGCTACGGCAATATAATGATGGTGATTGACTTTCGATCAGTTTTATTGTTTAGCAGCAGATGGGGTGCAGTTGGCAATTTGGTGCGATGGCGGTACGTTATAAGTTAATTGATTTCAAATGTAATTTGAAAGCATACATAAAGACTTAAAATAAAGTATAATTTATTACCAACGGATTATTATTATAGAGAAAATTGGTAAAAAAAAATTATTGAAGAATGTTGATATCAGCTAATACTTGAAATGATATTCGCTTATTTGAAGCAATAAATGACGTTTTTTACTTGCGGTAAATATACATAGGTACTAAACGGCAAGTTATGGACTCGCAAAAAAAGTTGACAAAGTTGACATTACAATATGATATGGTAAATAAGGTTAGCTGTCAGCAGAGACGCTTGACACACTTATAGCATAGGTTGGTCCATTGTGATACCACAAGAATCTATAGGAAACTTTCTTTCTACTCGTTGAACCACTTGGAGTTTCGAGACTACTAATGTCTTGATTTACCAGATTACTAGCATCATTGAAGTAGAATGATAGCCTACGCTTTTGAGATAGAGCAGGACATGTACATTGTACAATTAAGGTGAGGAATCGATTCTTCCTCTTCTTCATCCATACAACTTCTGCAGAAATCGTTAGAAAACAAATCCAAGCCGCGTACCGCGTGCTTGCCAACTTATTTGACAGTAATGACACCTATAGCTGAGCTAATTTGTAATCTGCTTAAAGATATCAAACTCTTAGAGTGTTTCAGATTCAGCATAGGCTAGATTTGTTGTTCTACCTGAGGTTTGTTTTTTCTATTGCATCTTGCTTGAGCATGAGTTTACATTTAAAGCAATATTTGTCCGATTTGGCAGTTAGAATGGTAGAGAAGTCTCGCAATTCTGTCCGTCTGTCCTTTCGACTGCAGCCTAAATGGGTGAGTTGATTTTCTTTAAACTTGGTATTTGGCATTTTTATGAGGCATTCTCCCAGCATGTGTTTTTGTTTTTTTTGGGACCAAAAATAACGGTACCTGTTGTATGGTAATGAAAATTTGATTTTTCTCAGAAACGTGCCGACGACTTTTTCAAAAAACAAAAAATTCCAATTTTTTTAACAAAAAAATACTATTTTTTTTTACAAAAAGGCCATTTTATACAAAAAATTCCTAAAAATGGCTGCAAAAGGTATATAGGTATCCCCCATGGAACCATTTTTTTTTATTTTTTATTTTCTCAGAAACGGTTCAATTGATTTTATTAATTTTTTAAAAGTTTTCAAAGTTGTTGTTTTTTTTTTTTCGTTTGATTTTAAATTTTTTTTAATTTGAGATCATAATAATTCGAAAACGGCTTGGTCGATTTTTATTAAACTTGGCATTTATTAGTTTTTTAACATTATCTAGCTAATTTTAAATTAAAATTATTCTTATGATCAATAATAACGGTACCTACAGTGCAAGTGTTTAAAAACTTTAAAGAAAAATCTTATTTTCACAAAAACGAATCCTTAGATTTTGGTTAAATTTATTATTTGAACTTATATCATTAAGATCTATGGGCAAATTTTATATTTATAAATTATAAACGTTATCCCTCATATAACCATTTTTTTTTGGTTTCGACTAGGCACAGTAAACCGCGCTTAAGAGAAAGGCAAAATGTCATAGTATTTCTTTCACTTAAGCGGCTTTTTCACTTAACCGAGCCCCGCTTAAGTAAAAAGCGGGGTCCGGATAAGTGAGATAAGTGAACAAATTTCACTTAAACGGATGTAAAAATTCCAAAAGCGGTAATTTAAAGCTATAGAAAAAATTGAATTTTGGATCTTTTGGACTTGCCTAGAAAAAATTTAAATAGAAAAGATAATATATAGAATATAGATAGTTTAAATAAAATTCAAATGAAATGTTTGTGGTGAAAATAGTGGAAGTGAAAAATAAAAACGAAGTGAAAGTGTTCAGCAATTTCTTTTTCTGTTCGATTCAATCTTTCTTCTCTTAAGAAAGTTTTTTTCAATAAAATTAACATTTAACTGAAAATATGTTTCAGGCAAGCGGATTTTTAATTCAAACGAGTTTCGTTTAAGCGAAAAATGCTCGGGGATAAAAAAGTGTAACCGCTGCAATGATTATTAAAATTGTTTCCTCATAAATTAAGATTTGTTTAATAAATCAGAGGGTGTTCCTCATTTTGTTGTGAAAACAATTTCAGAAATTGTTTAATAAATGTATTTCTAATTACAAAGGTAGGTAGATACATATATTGATTTCTTAACAATGTGTAAAATATTTTTTTTAGTTCGTGCGACATAGTCGTGAATTTTATTTCGAATGATCTACCTGCCTACATATACCCCGCCTGCTGGTCTTATACTTTTTTTTTTTTTGTTATTCTTCTTTTTCTTTCAGATTCCGCTATATATTAAATTCATTGATTTCAATGCAGCCTTAAAAAAACATCATACGTCCTAAAAGAAGACTTTTCAACTCTTTTCACTCCCTGTCAAGCAATGAGAGAGAGATAGAAAGTGCAAAAGTGCCTCAGTACCACGTCCTGAATCAACTCATAAAATGTCCAAAAAATCTTGGGCAAAAAGCAGATATTATTGATAATTTCGATTTATTATTATCACAAAAAAAAGTAATAAAATGTAACCCTGCCGAATCTCAAACTGTACTTTTGTTATAAGAACAAGAAACTTTACATACCTTTAAGCGCTATTTATAAATAAATTCATTTTCTAAAAATATATTCTTCACACGTTATATAAGCCATTCTCTATAATATGCACTCCCATTTAAAACCCCCCAATAAAACCATCATAAAAAGGATTTTACGCAAAATTATTGATTTCTCTTTTTTTTTCACTTTAAATATTAAACTAAAAAATCCAATAATATTCCTAAAAACTCTCATAAATAAAATAAAGTGGATATATATTTTCATGTGCGATACGATCTATTTTTTTTTTTGTAACCTCAATTTTCCATCCACACACATGAAAAGGTAAAAATACTTAAAAAAATCCCACATATATTTTAATCATTCATAAACTGAAACACATATCCCATCTCAATCCAATTTCATCTCAACTCGAAGTTATGGTCAATAAATTCACTTTGCACCAAAAAAAAAATAATACAGATGATAAAACCATCATAGTTAAGTTATATAGAAATGCAAAAAACCTTTTAGCCACTTAACTAAAATCCTATTTATGCTTCTTTCATATTCCTGCTATATAAGGATTCAATCCCAAATTCACCATCCTCATACCCACACCCTTCCGCATAATGCTTCAAATTTTCTTACTTATTCGTATATTTTTTTTTTTTAAATCAAAAATTGATTTTTATTTCGATAAGCTGTACCAGTGACTATAAATCCACTCAAGGATAAATATCCTGTATATTATACTCTGCAGATTTTATTTGCCAAAAAGAAGGAAGAATAAAAATCTATATAGATATGTTCTTGTGTAAACATTAATAAAACATCACAAATATCTTCTTTTTTTTTTCATATAAATGCGAAATCGGTACACACACAAAATGTGAATGCTTCTTTAGTCTAAGTATACCTACTCAGGGAGACTCACTCGTATATATAAATACACCAAGGACGTGCGGACTTCTCTCTATATGAATGTCCATCAGGAGGATGTGTGCGATATACGAAACGATGTGTATCCAAGCAGCAAGGATATGCCATAAGCCATATTATGCTTTCTCTATTTGAAAGATACAAAATCGAATGTCCTAGATAGAATTCCACTTTGCCAAAAGCGAACAAATTTGTGGTCATAAATAAATAAAAAATAAAATAAAAAAAAAATGTTGCTGAATTTTTATTACGATATCATAACAGCATCTCGATATATGTAGTAGTAGTAGAGTAGTATAGAAATATCCTGTCCGAGGAACTCAGATAAAATATAAATTCACTTCATCGACATGGCATCCTTGAAGGTGAAGGTGGGCAGTGTATAGTGTGATGCCCATCATCATCATCATCATGCCAATGCGGGAGTCTGAGTCTGGTTCATTGAACATTTTGTGAAAGAAGCTTATATTGGAGGCACAGTGTGAGGATTATTCTTCAAGGATATGTGTATCTGTGTATGAAATAACTAAAAGAGTACAGAGATGGACAAGAAGTTTTTCATCCTTCCATAAGGATCGCCAATATACCTATAGAGTGGGTGCTTCATGCCCGTCTTCAATATACATATGCTCGTACGATAATGTCGATGAAGATGATGATGGTTTTTTGAAACGTTTCGAAACTTTCGGCCGGCCCTTTGACTTTATCTAGGTATAGCTACTTACATATATGAAGAATAAATAGCTTAAGCATACATAAGGATTCAATAAATAATTCGCCGATGGATTTTTATTACTTCAGGTAAAGTATATTTGTTGTGATGTTGTAGTGAAGATGATGCGAGATAGGGCTAGCATAAGGTAAGGTTTTATATTATGCCGATTTTTGTGGGACGTGATGCAAGCACTTTACTGGCAATTCACATGACTCACCATCATCATTGCATCATGTATAAATTTTTGTGAAAAGGAAAATGTGAAGAAAGTTTGATTTGAAGCATTGAAAATGTTTGAAGTGTTAAAGCACAATAAATTACCCAAAAAAATAGAAAACCTATTAATTTATATTGAAAGCAGCTGAATGCTTCAAGTACAAATTTCTGCTCAACAAAATATTGATGACGACTACTTTCACAGAAATGTTCCTCTTAAGCTGAAATAAGAAAATATTAGAAAGAAGGTTATTCTAACAAATGCAGTCCCATTGAAGTTTGTCCGACTCTTACAATTCGAATTCGAAATCTTCCTGTAAATTCCAAAATTGTGTGACCTTCCATTAAGGTACCCTTATATAGGCTATTAGGCTATTAAACTTTAAGACCTTGAACTCTTGACCACAACGAGGTTGTTATAACTATACTTCAAATTGTTATAGGCTCAAATTTATAAATTAAAACAATTTTATTTCAACAATTTATTGAAATAAAAAATTTAACGATCCATTCCCTCGCGCATATAGATACAGGGTGGCGCATAAATAAACGTTATGATTTATTTCATGAATAACATTTTTTTTTTTAATTTTGTTCAACCTTGGCATTTATTAAAATTTAGATTATGGCTGAACGCAATGAACATATTATTTCCAGTTCACTTTAAGTTTTAAAAATAATATCTCTTAAATGGTGCCTATTGCTTGCTGGGACCTGACTTGCTATTTTCAGAGCATTTTCCATTTCTTTTCTTAGGATTTCAGGTCCCAACGACCTCACTTCTTCAGTGAAGGGTCATAAGTTCAGAAGCCAAAAGTCCATAATTGATTTTTGACTCAGGTGGGTCTTTTGTGGATTTCTAACCCGACTTGGTGGGCCATAAATCCACAGAAAATTCTTGTGGACTTGTGGCCCATCGTTCGTGGATTTCTGACTCACTTTGGTAATTTTAAAAATATTCATTTTATTTAGTTTAATCCGCCCACTGCTACGCCCACCTTTATTGTTTTTTAGTTTTTCGAAAACAACTCTAACTATTTGGATGAAATTTATAGAGTTGGTTCAATTCAATGAGGCAAATTTTTATAAATAAAATCCGCCTACTACCACGCCCACTTTTCTCGACATTGACTCTTATGATATGGATAAAATTGGGAGGTAGTATTCTGATGAACAAGAAATTAAAAAAATATTTTCAGGAAAATCCGCCTACTGTCACGCCTACTTTTATTGTTTCATGGTTTTCCGAAATGACGATTTGGAAGAAATTTATAGTGAGTGTTATGATGAAAGAGAAAAAATTTTAGAAAATAGTTTTGGAAATATCCGGCCACTGCAATGCCTACATTAATGGTTTCTTGGTTTTCCGGGACGGTTCTTACGATTTGCATGAAATAAGCAGGGAGTGCTTTGATAAACGAGGAAAAAAATTCAGAAAATATATTTAGGAAAATCCGCCCACTTTTATTGTTTCTTGGTTTTCCAAAATGGCTCTAACAATTTGGATGACAGCGAGTGTACCTAATGATGATAGAGAAAAAATGGCTTTAACGATTTGGATGAAATTGGGAGGTAGTGTTCAGACGAACGAAAAAAAATTCAGAAAAAAGTTTTGGAAAAAGTCACCCAGTTCTACGCCCACTTTTATCGTTTCATAGTTTAAGAGAACGGTTATAATGATTAGGATGAAATTTTTAGGGTTTGTTCTCGGGTGGTACCTCTACACATGTTGAGATATATGTGCAGATACATGTGGAGATACCTTGACATATGTGGAGATAAATGTGGAGACACCTTCACATAATGTGGAGATGCATGTGGAAATACCTCCACACTTGTGAAGTATTTCAACTCTTTTTTTTGGTCCTTTGTACCACTCACGAAATTCCAATGCCTCAACTTAGGGTATGTCCACATGTCCAGTCGTCAGGCAGGCGCCAATATCAACAGTTTTCTTAATAAACAGTATGATTTTAAAAAATTCCAGAATATATTTGTGAAGTTATGACCCACTTCATTTCTACAATTATGGAAATTATGGAATATTGACCCACTTTTTTTGTGGACTTCTGATGGCTCATTAGGGTCGGTTACAAGTCCGCAATTTATTTGTGGTCAAATCAGAAAGTAGTAGCCCGTTGCGTAATGGTAAGTGCGTTGGACTGTTACGCCGAAGGTATTGGGTTCGATTCCCAGCCCATGCCGGCCCCCTAAAAACAGAAAAACAAAATTTTCACGGCTTACTGCCTCTTGCGAGGAATTGACAAATCCTCCAAGAGTATCTCTTGTCATGAAAAAGTGCTTCCCACCTTAGCCGTTCGAATCCGGCAGAAAATTGTAGGTCACCTCTATTCCTGCCAATAACACGCACACAGGAATGGTTGAGAGTTGTAAGTCACTAGGCCCTGGTTCTACACGAGCTGTCGTGCCAACCAATTATTTTTTTTTTTAAATTAGAAAAAAGCGATATCGGAAAATTCTTTCCTGATATCAGCTACTGCTGAGAACGTCACGTGTCGCCTGGTGGAACTTTCGTTTCGTTCCACACTACTTGCTTGCCGAGTAATGTTCACATCATTTCGAACATGAAAGAAATCTCGATATGATCTTTGTTTCTGAATAATTGAATGTTGACTTTCAGAATTAAATTGAACAAATTTGGTACCCGTGGCTTTTGTGTGCTTTTGCGCTAAAAAAAATGTCAAAAAAAAATTAGATAAACATTTAAATAAATTTTGTCAAAAAAAAAAAAAAAATTGGTACCAATTTCCAATTTTTTTAAAAGTTGATTCTGAAAAATAAAAAAAATACCTAAAAAGAAAATTATTCAATAATTAAATTATAACGTTACTAAGATATCCCACCCTGTATATATCTATGTATGAAGGTATCAGATAAAAACATGTGTTCTGTGTAGGTAGCAAGTCAAGCTGTCAATCGAGTTTCACACTCGAATTAATTTTAATCATCGAACGACCAACCGGACCGACACAAAACACCATCAACAAAACCACAAAGTTGCGTTTGACTCATTTTCACGAGAGTTTTATTTCCATTTGCATTTATTTCCTCTTTTAAATTATTGTTAATAATTTTACATTCTTGTATAATTTTTTCCTTTATTTTTTTTTTTGGTTTTTTTTGACAAAATTTATTTGAATGTTTATCTAATTTTTTTTTTAACATTTTTATTCGCGCAAAAGCACACAAAAGCCACGGGCCGTGACTATAACAAAAAATAAAATTAAAACTGAATAGAGTGCTTATTGGCTTTGGATATGTGAATTTAATTATTATTCCCCTCTTATAAAAGCAATTCGGACACACATTTATCTTCTCTGGTCATTGGCTAAATTTAATTTATTGAATTTAATATTAAATCAATCGAATCGCGAGAGAGGGAATGATGGCTTGTTTTTTTTTCTCGATTTTTTGGTGAATGTTTTATAATAATTGTTTGTGTTTTTGGTCATTAGACCAGTTTTTGCTTTGAATTAATTTTTTTATTTATTTTTTTTTTTTTTTTTCAAAAAAATATTTATTGTTATTTTTTGATTTCTTAAAAGAAAAAAATTACTTTAGTGACAAGTCGTGGGAATCAAAGTCATTTAGCTTAAATTTACCTCGATTAAAGCTTGAGGGTAATTATGCAAAGTTTCAACCGTGAAATATGACTATTTGCAAATTTTTGAATATTTTTACAAACAAATTATAGGTATTTTATTGGAATATGAAATTGAAATTGAAACCACTGATTTCACAAGTTAATCCACAATCAAACAACAATGATGCGCAGGAAATTCTCATCAATTTAGTCATTCATTAGTAACCATGAGTCAACGATGGCATTGACACTGTCTAAATAGGTATTGATTTAGGTTTTAAACAAAAACAACAGTTAACGGTTTATATGAACATTTTATTTGACTGGAAGGAGATTGGTGGTGAAATGAACAAGTGTATTTTCATTTCACAATTCAAAGACTATAAAAAAAGGAACGAAGAGTTTTGTCCAAAGTAGGTACCCAGAAAAAAATTGTTTGTATTGAATTTAGGGGTATTTTATTCACATTTTGCCCTATTTTGCCTGATACCTCACAATTATGATTGGTGACTTGTGCATTTGACATTTTGGAAGGTTTGGTTTTGGCATTTGCTTCCGACAACTTTCAACTATTATATAGTTTACCTTAATTTTTTATAAAATGATACTATTAAAATATTATTTATTTATACATACATAATAACCTTTTTTTTAATTTGCAGAAATTCCTCGAGATGGCCAAATATTTATAAATGAAGCTTCAATTTGGAGTTATTGGCAGTTAGTCAACATGCCCTTAGTTATCCTCAAACAAATGATGTCCCAAAACTCACGCAAGAGTTTTGCGGTAGCGTTTTCAACGAAAAATAAAGACAGTTTTTGACAGCTGACAGTTGAGGGTTATTAAAAAATGGAGCGCTAAAAGAAAAAAAAATAACACTTTTTCATTGTTAAGCCAAAGTTGGAAAAAATAATCAAAGTTTGGCGGTAATTTTTGGAATAAAAAATGATTCTCAGCAATGGGGCTTATTTTCATCTTGATGGCGCTTCGGTTAATTTTCAAAATTATCGCATTTGCGAGTCAGAAAATACACAAGATAGTGTTGAGTAAGAATAATGCATTCACAACGTGTCACTGATTGGTGCGGAAGGAGGAAATAATATTGAGCCACATTTATGCAGAATTCCAAAACCCTTTATTGTGGTAATTTTAAAGGGTTTTTCAACAGGGACGCTACAAAAGTAGAGCTACAGGGACAGCAAATATATACGAGCAAACAACGAGTCGAAATTATTAAAATTTACTACCGAAATTCGGAGTCAGTGGCCTCAACGTTAAGAGCGCTACGTCCAATTTATGGTCGTCATAATCGTCCTAGCAGATCAACAATTGAGCGTCTAGTCGAAAAATTTGAATCCACAGGCACAGTACAAAATGTTCCCGTGCCAGTGAGATAAAGAAGTACTCGTAGCGTCGAGAATATTGCTGCCGCTGAAGCTTCAGTTTCAGAAAGCCCAAATGTGTCTCTCACACTTCGTTCTCAAGCATTGGGCATCTCTGTGACGTCGTTGTGTGCGAATTTTGCGAAAAGATCTTGGCCTACATCCTTACAAGATTAAATTGACGCAAGAACTGAAGCCGTTTGACCACCAGAAGCGTCGTATGTTCGTGAATTGGGCTGAGCAACAACTTGAAAATGATTCGGATTTTCATCGAAAAATCATCTTCAGCGATGAGGCTCATTTCTGGCTGAATGGCTTCGTCAATAAACAAAATATGCGGTATTGGTCAGGCAGCAATCCACACGTACTCCATGAGTCATCATTGCATCCCGAAAAAATTACGGTTTGGTGTGGTTTATGGGCCGGCGGCGGCGGCGTCATTGGGCCGTACTTCTTTCGTGATGATCAAGACCGGCATGCTACCGTTCAATGATAACCGAATATTTTTGGCCCCAATTGGATGATATGGACTTGGAGGACATGTGGTTCCAACAGGACGGTGCCACAAGCCACACAGCGAATGTCACAATCAATTTATTGTAAACCAAGTTTGGAGAACGTGTTATCTCACGAAATGGTCCAGTCGCTTGGCCGCCTCGGTCGTGCGATTTGACGCCGTTAGACTATTTCCTGTGGGGCTATGTCAAGTCTATGGTCTATGCCAACAAGGCAGCGACGATTGATGAACTTCGTACGAATATCGAACGTGAAATTGCAGCAGTATCGGCCGATTTATTCTTGAAAACCGTCGAAAATTGGGTTCAGCGTCTTGACTTCTGCAAGCGTGCCCGTGGTGGCCATGCAAAAGAAATCGAGTTCCATACATAATGGCATCGAACGTTCTTTCACAGGAATAAAGAATTTCATTGATATTCAAAACCGTTTTTGTTTTATTAAAAAAAAAACTTTTGTAGCGCTCTTATTGAAAAACCCGATATTTCTATTTGCACACCGATTTTCAAAATTTCTTATTTTACTCTTGAGTCTTGATTAATCAACGAAATTGTTGTTATATAGGTGTACAAAATTTTGATGTGTAAACATCTATATCGGGGGTAAGTTAAACTTAAATCGTGTGCCTTACGTTACGTGTCACACGTAAACGGTACGATATGTAACTTCAACTGAAAATCGAAATCGAAAAGATTGGATTAGTTTTATGAGTACAAAATCTTGCAATTCAAATATCCTTTTTTTTAACAATCCAATGTTTGCAAAATATCGTAAACAAAAACCTCGAAAATTGAAATCTGGCAATTTATGTAAATAATTATAAAATGTGGTGAAATTAAGTCCAATGCCAATAGAGCCCAAATCCCAATTTTGCATTTGAGTGCGATTTGATGAGTCCAAACAGACATTTCGCACCTATGACAACATTTGTCTTTAACACCAGTGCCTTACTTATACATAAGGTAGCGCGCTTCGTGAATCGTGATCGTGGGTTCAAAAGATTTTAACTCACTCTCAAAGTATGCTCAGTCGACAAGCAGGTGACTATGTCAACAATTTTTTAGACAACAGTTCCGTAGTTTTCAATATTTTGTTATGCGAGATTTCGGTTGATATTTGCGAGAGTGTTTTAAAACGAGATTTTTGTGATTGCAAGATTATATGAAAGAGTGATTATTTAGATTCGATTGTGAGACTTCGTTTTATGAAATTTAAACAAAATTGCGAGATTTATTTATTCGAGATTCATTTTTAGGGGATATCACAGAGCTCCGAAAAGATTATCTGAAGAAACGATTTTTAGTCTAGTTTTAATTTTAAGTGTTGCTGTTGTCTTTTTAAAAATGATTTTCTATTTTATGTAACTTTTTTTTTTAATTTGCTCCTCCCATTTGGAGGGGTCAACATATTAAGAGACCCATTATCAAACTTGAAATCAAACTTGATACTTTTACTACAAAATGCTGAATTTTTTAGCTATAAGCTGTTCCATTTTATAGGAAATTGTAGGAAATTTTTTAAACTACAAATTTGTTCGTCAAATTATTTCTGTTACCTACAACTAACCATTTGGGAGATATTCCTGAAAGGCCATTTTGGGGGGCCTTTAACCCCCTGTAAAATTGTTAGAGGCAGCAGCGCTCTTATACAGATGGGGACTTTAAACAGTGTCTTAAGAACACCGTAGGGGGCTTTAAACCAAAAATCAACTTTCCGGTGATTTTCTCCTATTTCGGCTGTTTTTATGTCTAATATGCCATGGACTATTTGCGCCCATGTTCTGCATTTCGGATGAAATCGAATTGAAATCGAATTTTAATTTCACGTGAATTGAAATTCCATGTTCTACAATTCTTTCGTTTTCGAAAATTTCGCAATTGCTTCGAACTGTCAAAATTGAAGATGCGTCCATTTTTATTTGTTTTTAAAAGTGAAATTACTCCACAGATGAAATAGATTTATTATTATTGGTATTAATAAGGGAAAAAAGGAAGCTGAATTCTAAAGAAAACATAGGGGGGCAAGATAAAGTTATCTGACCACGGAAGGCCACGAAGGGCGAACCGAACAAACCTACGTTGTACAGCTTCAATTCTAAGGGAGTGGGAGTTATGAAATGGTGACCAGACTTGGCATCAACACTTTTGGCAGCGGTCCAAAAATGTGATTTCCTAGTTAGCCCCATTGTATGCGAAAAGCTGTTCAGTTTAACGCTGCCCTTATCAGTTTTCCTACAGAACAAATCCTTAGATTTCGTTTCTGCAATCGACCGCACCAAAGAAGTTCTGAATTCTCTTCAGAACATTAGAGAAAAAGCCGAAGATTTTTTCAGAGAGGCTTTTCAATACGTATCTAACCTTGCCGGGGACTTATTTAAAGTTAAATTAAGACTCCAAGAACTTCATTGAAACAAACCACGCGTTCCAATCCAGAAACCTCTTCTACTGAATCCTATTTTAGAGTGGAATCAATACTCCTTGAATATATTCGTTAATACAAAATCTTACGGACAGATTCATGATCAACGAAGACGTTCTACCATCGTTTCAAGCTTTTCTCCCAGGTTTTTTCTGCGGTTAGGCGAGTCAACGAAATGGAAAAGCTAACAGGTTACTTTGATAATGCAATTTCGTTGTCAGCTGTGAAAGCTGAGTACATTCTCTGATGCGAAAAAATATCGTCGATTGATCCTTCTATCGAAGTTTTAAAATTGCTTGATATATGTGACAAGACTAACTTTAGAGGTATAAACTACTTCTTGCTTACGGGTTTGGCCACGCTTCCAGTGACCACAGCTAGTGTTGAAAGAACCTTTTCAACTATGAAAAGGATTAAAACAGTGTCCCGAAGCGTTATGGGGAATGCAAGATTAAGCTCACTTGCTATGATATCTGCTCATTCAGATATAAATGTGGATCCAGATAAGGTGATTGATCTCATGTCAAAAAGAAAATCAAGACGTCTTCTGCTTTGAAAAAATGTGTGTATAAAAAAATAATTTAAGTATATAATCGTTTGAGTACATACAATTTAAAAACTAATAAAAATCAATAAATTGGAACATATATAGTTCTTTGTTTAAAGAATTCCTCGTAAAATTTGGAAGCAAGCCCCCCCCCGAACCAAAATCCTGGCTACGGCACTGAGTGGAATGCAGAACATGGGCGCTGATCTTAATTTAATATTCTAGTATTTTGTTGAAATGAATTTTAAGAGTTTGAACTTTTTCAAACTATTTCGGGGGTTAATAATGTGCTGAGCATTTATTTAACTTCAATTCAAGTTCAGACTCGAAAAATAGATATTTGATCGAACTTTTGTTTGTCAAAATAATAAAATTACAATTTTGGTTTAATTAGCTATTTTTTTTGTTTTTGTTCAATCCGTAAATAAATCGGTTCGTATAATGTGTCTTATTGAAAATACAAAATACTTGATAACTACCTAGTGTGTAAATTGTAGGATTTTTCAAATGAACTTAAATTTTGTTCATTTGCTTTTCAGGGATACATACATACAAGATACCTACATACTGATTTAACTGATACTAAGATACTATTCTGCCCATCCTGTTTTACAATCCGAAAAAACAGACAATATGCGCCATTGCTATATGGTACCTAAGTCGTTTTTCCGTTTGTCATTAAATAATTTCTTCTTTGCAAGAGTGGCCAAAGTGTATTTGTATATAAATACGACATACATACATATATAAACATTTTTCAATGTGCATCCTCCCATCTATAAGCTCGAAGGACACACCGAACGATGAAATCGTGACTTTAGATTATTTGCATACAGAATTCGAAAAATCATCGCGAGGGAATCTCTCCTTGGTCTATCCTTATTTTGTTTTTGTTTGTTGTTGTTGTTGCCATTTCTCATGGTCTCTGTATACACCTTTTAGCTGATGTCGACGTTTGGACTTGTATACTTTAGCTTTGCCCAAACCAAAGAAGAAGGTTCCAAATTATTTACCCATAATGTTGCAAAGAAAATTTGCACAGTCTTGAGGGTTTATTTTTTTTTTAAATTCTCATTTGTTGGTTAATAACATTTTATCCTACGCTTAACATCATTGGCGCGCAGCTCAGGTCCAAGCCCATGGCTCAGGCGCAACATCTCTCTTTTGTGATGCAATGTGATGCTGCAGCTCTGTCTGATAAGTGGTTGTATGCTGTGCGCGGTGATGGTGATGGTGTGTTCACCTGAACTTGGGGTATTTCCTGCGAGTTTTTTTTTGTGCACAAAATTAATTCGATTCGCTGACTAAGTCGCTCCAGAGCTAAATGAGTTTCTTTCATTCCGCTTAAAAAAAAAATAACACAAAAAAAACTCCTATACGGAACTTACTTCTTTATAAGTTCACCATGATGGCACTGATCAGCACTGAAAGCCTGGACTTGGACTTAGACTTGGCTTACCACCAAAACAACAATAACAAGCTTATATATCCATAGAACAAACAAACAAAAAAAAAAAAAAATCTAAAATGCAAGAGTTGGGAATCAAAGAATCTGGAAAAAGAATTCAAGATGACTCCTCTTGTGAAGATGTTTGTTTTGGGTTCTATGTCCAATTCCAGGGCTTATAGCTTATAGCAAGAGGCATGATGATGCAGTCAGTCGATGGAACACAAATGTATCCTATATAAATGTGCAGCGCTCATGGTTATATAGGTTTGGCGATCTTTTGATGGTCATGGCGCGTTGTGTGTTTCCTCCCGGTATGGTCCTAAGATGTAATGTAATATATCCGCGATTTGTACAAGAGATCGTCTCGGAGGCTTCGGTTGCTTCGACTGCGGCTGCGGCTGTGGCTGGAGCCGAGCGTGCTGTTGTGATGTTCTGTAAGTTTAAGGAAGAGGAGATGCTTAAGCTATTGAGACATACAGCATAGAGAGGATGTTTTTGTGGGCGCCACATTTAGATGGGAATTTATAATGTTGTGCGGCAATTGTCCTTTGGTAAGGCGTTTGTTACTTTTTTGTTGATTGTTGTTGTTGTTGTGTTGTAGTTCGTAAGGTATAGGTACTTTATACAAACCTACCTACGTCTATATGTACATACATTTGAAAATTGAGCTCTGATGGTACACGATTCAATTGAAAGTACCTACTTCCTAAAACATATTTAGATGTCGTCATAAAGGTTTTAAAGGTGATATATGGTTTTCTATGGTATTGTGCTTTTTAAGGCCTTATATAATAAGCCCACTTACTTTTTCAGTATTGATTTATAATTTCTAAGTCAGTTAAATTTGTAGGTAAATTAATTATTAATTATCCATTTTATACATAGTGTGGCTTCGGTAAATTACATACCTACATAGGAAGGTACGCCAGAAAAACGCTAAAATTATTTTTGTTCAAAATTTAAAAAATGCAACATTTTTGCAAAATTAGCCAGAAATATTGAAATTTGTACCAGGCATATATAAAAAAAAAAAAACATCCAGAAAATAAAATGAAAACTAAGCCAATAAATCTTCTGGTCTTATTTCCAAAGTTTTGATCGCAGTGCATTTTAGGGCGTTTATTATTGGCGTCTGTGTCAAGTTTTTTTTTAATAAATAGTAGGTAGCATATAGTTAAACGTGACTAGGACCCGAGAAGGGAGTTATAGACCGCGGAGGAGAACACTTTTTCAAAAGAAAAAAGTTCAGACATTTTTTTGGTTCCTTTTTCCGTTTCTGGAAAATGGAAAAACGCTATAAAATTGCACCAAATTCTTGCAAAAATTGCCAAACAAAATTGGTCTCCAGCACTATGAAGAAGAATTTAGTTGCTAAAAATGTAAGGCATTTTTTCCCAAAAAATTCAGTCATTATTTAAAAAAAAAATAAATTAAAAATAAACTGAAAAACTGTAGCTCAATATTTTAAAACCTATAAAGGATTAAAATGTTGATGAAGATTTTATTTAAATTATTTTAAAAAAGTTAGGAGCCGCTTCATTTAAAGATTTTATGAGGAACATACTTTTAAGCCTCAACAGATTAGTTCAGAGGCACTTGATACCCATATTTTAGAACCCAAAAAGCATAAAATTTAGGTACTATTTATATGGTATGGTATGGAAACCATCTTAGGAGTTCAATTTTATAAAACAAAAAAAAATATTTCTAAAGAACTGAAAGTGCCTTCAGAAGGACTCTCAAGTTCTTGAAAATATGTACATAATGTTCGTCACTTGCTGAGGAATTATTTTGTGCAGTTTTTGGGTGCTATGACATTTTTTTGATTTAGCTTTTATGATGTTGGACAATCAAATTAAAAAAGCCAAAAATTCGCAAAATAAATGTCATATCTAAATGTCAAAATTATGTGTTTTAATTAGGGAAATTTAAATTTTTTTTTTTTTGGCATATTCGTTTTGGGCTTTGTGGCTATGTTAAGCTGCACTAGAAGTTAAAAAACAATTTTAGAAAGAATAATACAATAAGTGGAGACATATCCCGTATAATGAACTACATAATATAACTCTCCAAATGTTAAGAAAAAAAGAAATAAATTTAAATAAATCATAAAATAAATCCCCATCATTTTTGGGGACTATTTTCATACGAAAAACTTCCCACCTCGATAAAAATGTTTGTGGTTAATTTAATTTTCCATTTTTATGACATTGAACGTTTGAGAGTAAAATTTAAAATAAAAATTCAAAATGACCAAAATAATTTTCATAACGCCCTAATTTTAAAACAGAAAGTCTTTTGAGAGATTTTCTAACTTACAGCGTTATGACAAAAGAAAATTATTTTGGGCCTTATTTTTCTTTTTTTAGGCATCGGTAAGGGGCACTAGAAGTAAACAACCGGTCAAAAGCAAAGAAAATAAATAAATATCCAAATTTGGAGAATTATACCAAAATGAACCATAACTCTCCAATTTTTAGATTAAAATAACTCCCCAAAAATACATTAATTTATTTCAATCCAATTTTGGTATGTAACTAATATTTTCATGAGCGAAAGCTCCCCGACTTCATTATTTATGTTTTCTTCATGTTTTCGTTTGGTTGTTATTTTAATTGGGAAGTTAGCTCCCGGAGTTTTCTCAATAATTAAGTAGATGTGATGTTAAACGAATTTATCATAGAAATGACAATTATTTAAGCTCAAAGGTCAAAATGTTCAAAAAAACATCAAAATAATGAAATTTGTAAAATTTTAACATCTTCTTCTTCCGAGGGCAAAAGCAAAAATTGACATATAAAGTTATTCCTTATAGGACCAGTGATACTGTTCTTTTGGTTAATTAACTGCTTAAGTTTATATTTTTATTTGTTATTTTGGTCAGAAAAAAAAACATATTCAACTGTGGTATAAACCACTCTGCTAAATAAAAGCCTTTTAGTTTCATACTCAACTTATATATGTACATACCTATAATTCTTACCTTAACTGGTTTAAATCCTAAAAACTAAAAGTAATTTGGCATTAAACAATAAAATTAAGTTTTTTATTTGTATTAACATAAATATGGTAGTCGACAGTTTTGAACTGTAATTTATTGTGACAAAGATGTATCAAATAAAACCTTCATTTTATTATTTATTTTTGTATAAATATCTTTGTACCTATATGTATAAGACCATCAAACTCTTGTTGCACAATCAACATCGAGACAACAAGAAAAAAAAATAATTAACGATAAATTGATCTCTTCTGCCAATACAATCCGACGCAATTACATAAATATCAAAACAATAAAATTCACAAAATTACAACAACACCAAAATAAAGAATACCTACTCTTGATGTTATTGTGATAAAAATAATATTAATTTTCTTCTTTTTTTTGATTTTATTCCTCATCAAATGCCAATTGACACAATTCTTATGCAAATGCCGATCTCTTCGAGAAAAACAAAATATAATCTTAATTGCTTTATTGAAATTAATCGAATTGAATATATTTGCCAAATCGCAATAAAATAAAAACAGAAAAAAAAACTTCATACTAAAAGGTCATCTCAAATGCTAAATCCCATAGATACAAAACAATTTCAATATAGTTTAGTTACACCAAAGACGAAATATCAAAGTGAAAATATTTCAATTATAAAAAAAAAAAAAAAACTATTTTCAAAATAAAATTTCAAATAAAATACAAAATACAAAATAATTATCTTGTCTTTCTTAAAATATATCCTTGCCAGCAATGATATAGAGATGCTCAAAGAACCTGTCAATCTGCCTCGTATAAGTCGCAACATACTATAAGGTGCGTCCTCGGTCCTCACACACATCTCTTCTAAATTTGAATCTGAATTTGAATTTCGACATCTGATTCTAAAAAACTCTGACTCTCGATAACTGACGTGTGGTGCATCCAATCCACCAGATCCGAGCGCTGATCATGTGCCAATTTCATATCGATGCAATTTTCCTTTATATCAATATAATCTAATTTTAAATTTTATTTTATAAAAGAATTTTTGTCGATTGCAAATCTTTGCTATTATGTATCGATATGCGCACATCCTGTATTTTGAGAGTGTGTGATGTGTGAATATGCCGCGTTTTTAAGTGTGTTGCTAGTGGCGGCTATTAAGTGTGACGTTTTGTCACTCGCCCATCTTATAAAGAAGTGACAGATGCGTTTCGCGCGGTGAGAGAACAACAAAAAAAAAATACAAAAAAAAATGCATCAGCATCTTATTTCGCTGCTTGCATATCGCAGGAGTTTTTGTCTGTTGTATTGATTGTTGGAATAACTTGGAAATTGGCCAGAAAATTGGTGAAATAAATTCCCTTTGTCGTAAATCACTTATTTATAAGTAATTTTGTTTTTGTTTTTTTTTTTTTATTTTGCGGATCTCACTGTATGATGCACATATCCACATCAATTGTTTATTTTTCTTTAAATTCTTGTTTGGTTGTTTAAAAGATTTTATTTGTTTTGTGTTATTTGTATAAAATGCTTATAGTTAAGACACATAGCTTTTAGTAATAAGCTATTTTTATGTGATTGTGTGTGATTATACTCTCGGAGGATTCTAGTGCAACAGCACATACATATGTACATTCAGATTCAATAAGCCTAAATAATTTAGTGAACAATCATTCGGTTGATTATGTCTTTGATTGTTTTGTTTGTTTTTTTTTTTTAAATTGGAATCGTGAAAGGTGCAGGCATGTGGACAAGTGATTCAAATGCATGCATTCTGAGTCGCGCCAGGAATAAAAGATTTTGTCTGCAAAATGATATCAAATGTATTTTTAAATGACATTATGTTTATTGCACTAAAATATCATTGGTTTGAATATTTTGTTTTTCATTGAAATTATAATGAAATAAATCACGATAAAAAAATAGATTGGTTGAATAAAACATAAGTCTGAGTCATTTAGGTTAGGTAGATACTCGTACTCGTACATTGCTAAATATTTTAGTAAGAATTGTTTTTAAGGCTTATTGCAAATTTAGGAAAAAAAAAACTAATCTGTCTGCGCAGAAGAGATGTACCGAAAATAAATTTTGCGAAGAGTAAAATAAAAAAAAATCCTCAATTTGCAACTGAATCCATTTTTTTTTTTTTTCATTCATTCATTTCAAATATTTAGTTATTGCATATTGTGAAGCAGCAAAAGTGGATCACGTTTCACCACATTTTTTTTTTTAAATTAAAAATGGCAACGCTAAGTTCACCAAAAAAGACCAACGAATTACAAGTCGAGACCCACCATCTTTTCATCGACTTCAAAGCCGCATATGACTTATACTACGCCAAAGAGCTTCTATTGGCAATGTCGGAAGTTGGGATCTCGAAAAAACTGATCCAGGTATGCCGCATATGACGTTACAAAATACGCGGTGCAACTTGCAAATGGGTAACAGCTCTTTCGAGCTATTCCAGACGTGTAGAGGGTTCAGACAAGGAGATTCGCTATCATGTGATTTCTTCAACCTAGTCCTGGAGCAGACCTGGAACGCACTTCAACAGGTCTTCCCAACTGCTTGGCTATATGCGGACGACATCGACATCATCGGCCGCTCCAAGCGAGCTGTACTAGAAGCATTCACAGCTATTGATGAACAGGCGAAACGCGTTGGTCTTGAAGTGAATGAGGACAGAACAAAGTATATGCTATCAACAAACAAAGCCCCATGTGTCCATCGCCTAGGACAAAACGTCACTGTTCGTAGCAGTAATTTCGTGGTAGTCAAGGAGTTCACTTACATACCTCGGATCAAACATCAATACCACGAACGACATCTTAGTGGAAATCCAACGAACAATTACCCTAGCGAACCGCTGCTACTTTGGTATGGCCAAACAAATGGGTTCAAGACTCCTTTCTCGAAAAACAAATTGCACGCTATACAAAACGCTAATTTTACTAGTTCTACTCTACGGCGCCGAGTCCTGGACGATAAGTAAAAAAGGGAAATCGATACTGGGCACATTCGAGAGTGCTACCATTTTATAAAAAAAAAATCGGGAAAATGGTTTTAAATGAATACCTCCTATAGAATTGTTTTTTGATTTTCGATTTTCTCAAAAATGGTTCAACATTCAACTGATTTTGATTAATTATTTATAGAGAATGTTTACGATAATTTTAAAAATATTGTGTACCAAAATTTTCCAAAAAAAATTTTTTTTTTAATATTTAAAAAAACTTTCAAAATTTTTTTTGTGAACTTAATAATTCGAAAACGACTTGGTCGATTTTTATTAAACTTAGCAACCAGCAGTTTTTTTGACATTATCTAGCAGATTTTAAATACAATTTTTTCTTATAACCAAAAATAACGGTACCCCCCATACAAATTTTTAAAAATCGGTATTGATAATCTCATTTTTCTCAAAAACGGCTCCTACGATTTTGATTCAAATTTTTGTGTGAACTAATATCAGAACGGTCTTTCATATTATTGGGGACAAAATGTATTAATCGTTTAAGAATAGTAGGTACCTCTCATAGAACCATTTTTTTTTTGGTTTTCGACAATCTCATTATCTTTAAAAACAACTTTAATGAATTTTTTTTTACACAAAAGCTACTAAAAACATTGCATATTTTCAAAAAATCAAATTTTGAATTTGTTCATTATAATTTTTTGAAAATTCGATATTTCGAAAATGGCTGCATGATTTTTTTTTTTAAATTAGTTTTAAAACCCCGCATAAATAAGTACTAAAAATTAGTGTACCAATTTTTTTTCTTAAAAATACATAGATATATTTAAAAATTGTATGTACAAAAATAATTTTTTTTTTGAAACCGATTTTTAAAAATTGTTTCTCATAAATTGAGATTTGTCTAAGAAATCACTTGGTGTACATTGCGTTGGTGTCAAATCAATTTCAGATATGTTTTTAATCAATTTTTAGTCTAAGCTGTAAATTCCATAAGCATATATGGTTCTCTGAACCCCTATTTCAAAATAATATGTATAACATTATGTGAATATATGACATTATATATTTCTTTTCACCTTCCACTAAAAATATTATCTCTATATAAACTTCTTTCTAAATATAAATTACATTTTTAGGAGCTTACCAGTTCTTGCATTAATCAAACTGCTACAATTCGTATGCAACGCATCTATTCTGAATGCTATGCCATGCCGGTTCCACACAAACTGCAGGAGGTTTCTTTTTTTACATTACCTACATAATATGTATATCCATCTTGACAGCTTAATTTAACGGTCTTTGAAATGACCATTGTCCACTTTTTCCTTACTTTCTCTTACAGTCCTATCTTAAAACCCACTTTTTGACCCTAAAGGATCTCCTGTCACATCAAATTAGCGACATTGTTTCCTTTTTATTACCTTTAGCTTCTAATTCGTTCACACATCTTGTAGGGGCGTTCTTTAATTGATTGATCATATGATCATCATAATTATCACGCATTCACACATTTTCAAGTAGGCTCTTCTATAAGGGTTCAAATATTTCTTTAGGCTCAACAAAAAAAAAAACTCATCCACCCTCATCATACCCTTACTTAAAATAATCTATAAATTTTTCTATACGCAACTCAAGATAAAATAATACAGACAATTTGGAACCAAGTTTTATCACTTATTTTCTGTTAAATAAAGAAAATAATATTTAAGCAGATGTAAACAAAAACAAATCATTAGCATTCACCTGAGGCCCCGTAAGGCATCGCACGATAAATAGTCTATCTACTGCATAAGATCACAATAGCACGCTGCTGCTGTCCGAAATCCCATTCTTTATATGTATAGCTATGCGGCTCTCCGGTGATGTGCTATCTCTCTTCACACTCTTCTGCTTAGAGGCACAATATATTAAATGATCGCGTATCTATCTATACACAATTACATATACATTGAGCTGTCCTTATCCTTATTCATTTGGGCCATCATTTACAAACTTACGCGCTTTAACTTTAGTGAATTTATGAGTAATTTATTAACGCCCCCGAGTTATCACCTGCACTTCACGCATGTGAGAAGACTCAGTGAAAATGTGATAAGACAAACTATGGATGTGTCCGCATCCCACAACAATGGCATTAATTTAATGCGTTAATTTGTTAGCATAAAATTGAAATAAATTCTATTCACTTCACTTTTTTATAAATATATATTCACTGCATTGCGGAGGAAAAGACTTTTATGGTGAAGTGAGTTTTGACTGTGAGTGGAAAAAGAATCACCTTTTATTTTTTTTTAATTTGTATACCCAACAGAAGGTGTTGTTGTTGGGAAATGAAATTACAAATAAAAAGCCTTTTATTGCTTACGACGCCT
Source organism: Epistrophe eligans (assembly GCA_951394125.1). Taxonomy (NCBI): domain Eukaryota; kingdom Metazoa; phylum Arthropoda; class Insecta; order Diptera; family Syrphidae; genus Epistrophe; species Epistrophe eligans. Next base: position 13,669,233 of record OX596030.1, read on the forward strand.
GAAGACGTCAAAATATGTTTAAGAAGATTACTAAAAAGTTATTTTATGGTGTAATTCTATTTGGCACACTGCGGGAACAAACAATCATATAAAATATGTGCGATCAGTTTTGGTTGGATGAATTTGTTTGTATAAGGGCCAAGAGGTTTATGACTTGAAAAGGGCTTTACACAGTTCACCTTAAAACATGTTTACCAATTTTTAATTGCTTCTAATGAGTAATTTTATTTTTTTAAGGCTCTTCCCAACAATCGAGTAACGACCCTTATTTGGGCGGATACTTTCTGACGGAATCAAATAATTTTGATATCTGAATTAATTGTAGCTAATACAAGGTTTCGCAAAAGTTGTGACCGGTGGTGGCGGCGGTCTTAACGTTTTTAGCGTCGGCCGTCATGCTAAACGCTTTTGAAATTTTTCGCTTCGGTTTGAATAAATTCGCCAATTTTACGTCACTTCGAAAACGTCGTTTCGGACTATTTCTCCATATGCGGAACTTACCCTCTTGATTAGCCTCAGGGCACTTTTCTTTGAGTGTTTGTTAAGCGGAGAAATGGAAGTGCTTAGTTGCACCTCCTCGTGGTGGTTCCTGGAAACAGATAGGGTATAGTTGTAGAGAGGTTAGTAAGAAACCCTTCTGCTAACGAAAACGCAAGAAGCTTGGCTTTGAATTAATCCATGTAACCATATCCGGCCAAACGTATAACCTTGTATATTTACCAAAGTAAGGATACGCGCTACTTATTTTTTGTTGAGGAAAGCTAAGGCATGTGTAAATTCAAGAGCCTTTCTCCTGGATGACATGCCAAAGTTACTTACTTACTTACCCAAGTTCTAAAACTGGGTACCGTGGGAGATAAAAGTGCCTTGTAAAATTTTATCTGTTTGAAGTAGGCCTTCAAAGTGGGAGTTTCAAGGGAGCTGTAGTTTACGTTAATTGCAACAGCATATGGTACGCAGGATCTCTTATGAGTTCTTGTGTTCAAGAGGTGCAGATAGACCTCGATCCATAGCAAGAAGTGTGGCATGCCACAACATGCTACAGAATTGCAACGGGGGTAGACTGAGTACATCCCGGGGCGGTGGTCAACGCTCGAATAGACGGATTTGACATAACCACAGACAGCAGGAACTCCCACCCCACCAAGGGAGCCAATCTCAGTACAGACTGGAGTGCTGGACCTACCGAAGTCCAGGGGCTTTCTATCTTCCGTGTTACCAGACTTTCGTCTGTGCTCAGATTAGCCACTGCATAAGAAGCTACAGCCAGATGAGTGCCTCAGGATTCGCGTTACCGGTGCCCTTACAAAGTTTCCCCAATGTCTGACGATCAAGCCTGGGAAACACGACCATGCACTTATTTGGCGACACTATGTGGAGTCAACATTTACTACCTTACAACGTTACGTCACATTTATGCCACATAAAAACACCGAATACGCCACTGAACTACTTTGAAGGCATACCAGCCTCAGCACCCAACCTGTACGCTCTTACGGATGGTTCCAAGACCCATGAGAACCGACACCCTACAACTTTTCTTCCTCATTCTTCCTCAAACTCCCTTACTCCCTGTGTAGACTACTATATTCAGTATCTGTGTAGAAGTTGGATGGACCCACTGATAACTTATTAGTCTCCCAAGCCGCGATGAGGCCGTCTCCGGTTGGGAGCCTGATGCCAATTCGAAGTGGACCACGACTTAAAAAACCAACAAGCTTCTTCCAGTCATCTCGGCATTTAGCTACAGATGTCTCTACTTTCGCACGCCAAGTTTGTTCACTTGCGTGCGCCACGGTCTTCCTTTATTGCGCCGGCCGTCACTCGGTGTTGGATTCAGAGACTCTTCGGACTGGAATTTTCTGACTAAAAAGGTCTTTGCTATATTTTTCCGTATTTTTTTTTATATCGACAACGGTTAATTAACTACTATGCTTCGTTTTTTTATGGCATTTTTGGAAATAACTATTTGGTGACGTCAATAATTTAAAGAGTCTCTAAATTGATAGGTGGTATTATATTTCGGAGAAGGGAAGGGTAATTATTGTAATACCCTTAGCTTAGTATGGTAATTAGTTATTCTTATCACTTTTGGCATTTAACTTGGATTCATAGATTGTTCTTAACTCTTATACCTTGCAGTTTTTCTCTCTTAAATAATCCATGTTCTCAAAAAAAAAAAGTTTATAGAAATCAATACTTTGGAAAATCTTTTCAAAATTCCGACCACGATTTCAAAACCATACAAAATACACAACAAGGGCTGCTTCTGTTTTGGTATAAATTTTACAACATATCCAAAATCTCCAAAAATTCCCTATTCAAACTTTGTTCCCAAAATGCAATATCATAACAATCCACAATATTTACACAGGAATACAAGCTTATACACAAGAACTTGAGAGATTTTGACAAGTTTATTAACTTTGTATATTATATTGGAAGTATGCGCGACACTGTTGCACGCCATATAACAATACTTATGTAGGTAGATAGATAGATATAAGGGGATGGAATGTTCGTGTTAAAGTCAAGTTTTGCAACCCTTTTTTCCCTTCGGTTTATACTTTGTATGGGCCATGGTACGAGTATATGTATATTTGGCATGAAATATGCGGCAGAAGTAATCCGGCAAAACCCCAAGGGTCTGCCACACTGAGCGTGATAAACATGAAATTTTGTCACAAGCACATTTATAGAATCCTCTTGTTTTGCTTTATGCACACAGGCACCACCGCAGCAAACTTTATACAAAGTTTTACACAAATAACACGTAGAATATCGCGCGTATTGAGTATGGGGTACATATATACACTTGCATACATAGTTAAGTTATATCAACGATGTAAGAATTTGGAGCGGAGTGTAATACCGAATATACGCCATAAGCCATTGAATGGGGCATCATAATACAATCCAGTCCTTTGTCGAAGTCAGAAACGCCAAAAGGGCTGTATGACTTTCAATATGCAGCAAAACGTATAATACGCTCATACTACATATATGAGCTGGAGTTTGGTTTTTGTGTTTTATGGAGTGCGGGGAGATATTATTAAATTGTATCCTGTTTATGGTTCCTTTATGATATTGTTTCCCTGTTTTATGATAACAAGCTTACGGCTATATAATATTCCCAGACCTAACTCTATTGTAAGCTTGACAGTTTTCGTTGGGATTTATGAAGTGGATTTGCACGGGGAAATATGTTTACGCTGCGGTTGATGGTTGGAATACCGCAGAATTTAGTTTAGGAATATTGAAGGTAGAAATGCTGATGCATGGTAGTGTAGGTATAGGCAGCGCATACAAAATGTTAATGTGAGCTTGTGCGTTTTGAAATGGGTTTCTATTTGTGATATTTTGGGTAAAGATGTCAAATTATGGCAATGTGGAAAGGGTTAAAAGTTTTTTAGAATTTGGCTTTAAATGAGATATACAAGTAGGTATAAAGATACCTTTGTCAATAAAACTTCGAAACCCAAACCAATATTCAATACATATATGATAAAAATGTTCACACAAAGTCAAATATTAAGCACGCAAGACTGTATTTTAAACCGAGGTCTATCTATATAGTTAAAAACATTGAAATTGGCTTAAGATAAAATGGCGCCCGGGCAAACATTAATCTCAATTTTTTTTTTTTTTTTCAATTTACAAATTTCTTATTTTTCTTATTTCGTGCAATGAAGTTGTATTAAACATGCGACACGAAACTGTAAACCTATGTCTTCCCAGTTCACAAACCTCTTCTTATTTTTATTTCGAGAAAATTATTAAAAATGCAACGCCATACAATTTTTGCAATTTACAAAACTCTCCTTTTCTTATTTTTAAATATTTAACATGCTACACATAATTTCAAACTGAGGTTTATGTATACAATTCACGGCATTGAAATCGGCTCTAGATAAAATGATAAAATGGCGCCCGGGAGAAAAGTTCATTTAATTTTTTTTTGTCAATTTATATATTTCTTCTTTTTCTTTGCAATAAAATTTCATCATTTATGTTGCATTACATCAAATTTTAAACAGAGGTCCTAACTATTCAATTCACATCATCGGAATGGCCTCTTAATGAAATGACATGGCGCCCGGGATACAGTTTTCCCGGGCGCCATGTCATTTACTTCAAATTTACTCAATTTTCAAATCACTTCTTAATCTTATTTCGTACAAAATTTATTAAACTTGATACACCAGATTATAATTATTAAACGAGGTCTATCTGTCAATGAAATCGGTTTCATATAAAATGGCGCCCGGGCACACCTTATCTTCAAATTTTTTCAATCTACAAATTTCATCTTTTTCTTATTTCTCTAGGCCTGTCTATAAAATTTAGATACAATATTGAAATCAACACCAGATAAAATGACTTTGGCTCCAGATGAAATGGCGCCCGGGCAAACCCCTTAACTTCGAATTTTTCAAGTCTTTTCTTATTTCGTGCAACTTTAGACAACTTTTAAGGTTATCTTTCATAGGCCCTTAATAATTTTAATATCGACAACATTGGACATTTATTTTGTGAATCAATAGCTACTCGACTTATTTTCCAAAGGAGTGGTATGAATTTTTTTATGAATTTCTAAATTGATATCATATCAAATCGGTTTTTTTTTTAATTAGCTTCCATCATGATATATCCAAATACCGTATCCATTGCCCTTCTCCAGCTTAATATGTCACGAGACTAATTGAAGACTAATTAAAAATTCCCAGCAACTTTGTTTTCTCTTAAAAAAAAAAAAAATCTTATCGTTTAGTTTAAAGGATCGGCATTATATCCGTAGCAAAGAGCTAAAAACTGATCCTCTGCTTCGATTTCAATATATAGGCTTGAAGCACGAAGTTGTCACCTATTACCTATACATATACTTTGGACTGTTACCACCATCATCGGCTGGTTTTAACTATATTCCAACACACATGACGCCGATATGTCTCTAAAAGTCCTAAATAGCTTACATTATAAAAAAAACAAACTCATACACACATACACACGCATATAGAATAATATCTTATCGCCACCCAAAATCAGGGATGCGACCAATAACGAGCATAGAATAAATTACATATCAAACTAAAATAGTTAACTATAATAATGTCCGATGCGTTTGGTATAGACGAACGGACGCGGACTCGGACTTCAACGACGATGACGGTACCGTCCGGTCTAGGATCAACACAACACAACACATCACATCATAGGCGATATGTGAGGCATTAATTTACGTTATAGCTGCATTTAATAATATAAAACAGATTGACAGGGCGGCATTTGTTAGATTTTGGTTTTGTTAATTTAATGCCCCCTTGGTATTGAAGGCCATTAAATTTAAAGGAACTATAAGTTTGTTGGTTTTTTTTTTTTTGAAGATTTTTGTGTGGGTTGGTTGCACTATGAATTTTTGATTTTTACTTGTATTTTAGGTTGTTCTTTTAATTTTTATATTTCTGTTTTTTTTTTTTATTGTGATTATAATTTTTTTGTTTCTTATTGTATAGTTTATTCGATTGGTCCCTTTAGAGATTTTATACCTAGGTTTAGAGTTTATATAGTAAATTTAAATAAAATATCAGTTTCTATGATGTTTGAGGATCGGAGTTTTTCATGGTTTTTTTTTTTTTTGGTTTGGAGAAATTCGAGATGGCTGTTAAGGTGTATTTTGTCCGCCATGATTTTGATGAAGGGCAGTAAAATATTTAGTGATGGAGGCAATCAATTGATATACATACCTACAGAGCCGTTTATATTTCTTTTTTTTTTAGGAATTTATATATAATCGTCTTCGTTCGTCGTTATTCAATAAAAAATCCTTACGTTGATTTTTATCAAAACTGATAGACTTTTCGTAAATACGCCATACATATTCATATAAATATAGCAAAATCTTAGTTTTTAAAAGTTCCACAAGTCCTGTGTTTTTTCTTTTTCCAAATTTATTTCCCTAAATTCAAATTCTTCTAATGTTGAAGAAAAAAAATTAAGAGTTTTACAAACTTAAAAAAAAATTAGGGGAGGGTGGGGTTAAAAGTAACAGGGGTAAGAAGTAACAGCTAAAAAAAACAAGGTTTCTCTCAGTATTAAGAATCACGTAAAAGAGAAAAATGTTCATTTTTTCCATATCTACCATACCAGCATATCTTCTTCAGTTGCAGATTGGACATCACCGGGAGAAGTTATGCTAGTGGGGTCCAAAAAAGCAGGTTTGTAACATTTTATTTTTTTTGTATGTTTGGTCTACCTCTTTACACGAAAGAGATATAGCGCTGAGTGTTTTTTTTTTTTTGTTTTGCATTTGTGTTTTTGCTAAGATTGTGTGTGTATGTTATGGTGTATGTTAATTTTGGTTATTTTTCAATTTTGTTTTTTATGTTAAATTACATGCTGGGGCTAGTTGGAATATTTTTCCGGGGCAAGTTGTAACATTTTAAAACATTCCTCGTATATTTTTTTCAAACTGATATTTGTGAACAAGAACGGTTTCTGTGATTAGTTTTTCGGTTGGTGTCTGTTGTGGATGAAAAAAGGGTTTACTCATATGTTGGAGCTGGAAACGCTTCGGGTTGGATGATGAATATAGAATTCTCATTGATCCTCATTGATCATTTTATACGACACACAAAAACATCTCCTTCTGATCCAGTCCTTTTTTTGTTCGATTATCACAGTTCACATCTAGATTTCGGAGTTGTTGAAAAGGCTTAAGATAATAGGGTTGTTATTTTATCTTTTCCACCGCACTGTTCCCATAGACTGCAGCTGTTAGCTATATAAAGCACATTTCCTGTCAGCTTTTGTCACCGATCGTACGAATCCAGACGATCCAGATCTACTAGTAAAGAAAATCCGGTCCACAAGACAATAGTTGAGATGCCATTTCTTTTGGACGAACCAACACCAACAGAACAAAACGCTGCTTCTGACCAGCCCACAACCAATGAACAAGGCCCTCAGGCAACTCCTTTTACTCCCTTTCCTCACTATACTCACCCAGAAGAAATTAGACCTTGTCCAAAGCCCCAACCGCGAAAAAAAAATAACTTCGAGAAAGTCAAGAAAGTCTGACATTTAAACTGATACCCCAGAGAAACAAGCACTTCTTGAAGAAAGAAAAAAAACCTTGGCCAAAAAGGGAGCAAAAAACAGGTGAAGAAAAAAGTTTTAGCCGCTTCATACGAAGAAGAAGATGACCAATATTTCTGCCTTATTTGCTGTGAACCATTTTCTCAGAGTATGCAGAGTTTGCCTGGGGAAAAATGGGTTCAGTGCATATTATGCAAGAAGTGGGCACACACCAAGTGTACAAAAGAATCCGTTAAGCAGCCCATAGACACTACACTTCTGTCGGTGTACGGAAATGTATGCTGTGAGTGGGCTGGTGCGCACACCGATTTCCGGTGATAGACACAGAGCGAGTAAAATCAAAAGTTTTTAATTTTTGGTGTCGGTGTCTCGATCGGTGTGGCGTGTGTGGCGGAATGCCACACCGGTGTCAGTACACCGGTGCAGACACAAGTGTAGTGTCAATGGGCTGCTTAAGACAACGTTTATAAATAACCTATTTGTTTTTGAATCATCTAATATAAAATATTTTTTTTTAAATAAGTATTTAAGTTATTAAATGAAGAGTTATCTCTTTTATTATTTTGTATTACTTTTTAAAAATAAATTAATAGGTATAAAAAAAGTTCTTAAAAGTTAAAAAAAAAATTGTAAGTTCTTGTTACAACTTACCCCGGTATATGTAACACTTTGCCCCATAGGCGGGGTAAGTTGAAACAGCACGATTTTTTTTTTTTTTTTTGAAAGCACATTACGATTAGGTTATGCTGATCTTTTTTGATGGATCTTGTAGCTAAAACATGGCTCTTTAATTTAAAAAAGGTTTGATTGACTTATTTCTAAAGTTGTAGGAGGACCATCAATTTTAGTAAAAAATTGGCTCAACTGTCCCCTACTACAAAAAAGAAAACCATTGCATATAGTTCATACAATCAAGCTAATTAATTAATTTTTAATTCGATTAAACGACTTAATACCTCACCCATAAATCACGTTGCATACCTTTAAATAATCTAATTAAAAACAGTTGAAATTGCTTAAATGTTTTTTTTTTTTTATATATAAATGCAAATGTTCAACGTAAACAACAACAAAAAAAAAAAACAACTACAAGGTGAAAATTTCTTTGGAAAAAATAAAAATTCCACATTATTTGAAAATCCATTGTGTAGTGCAATTATGCAAAATCTAATACCAACACATGTGTATAATGCAGAATGTTGGTATAGATAACTATAAAATAAATGCAAGACAATTCAAAGCTCTTCAAATATACCCACCCTCACCCTATAAAACCTATCTTTTTCTACATAATGGCATAGGTAGTGCAGGTACATATATATAGGTAGAATATGTAAGGTACAGAAAACATGGACATTCGGACATATTGAAATACTCAAAGAACCAAAGATAAAACGAATACAAATCACCTAACCTCTTAGTTGGTCGGTACGGTATAGCATGTTTCTGTAAAATACGAAAATAATACCCAAAAAGGATTATCTTCTATGTTGGATGATATGATGGTGGAAATGTAAAATAAAATAAAAACTAAAAGGATAAGTGAGAATGTTTGCGGCATACCTTCTTAGATATAATAGAGAGAATATAAAATATATATGCAGAATGACACGCGGGGCGAATCGGATAAGTAGTGCAATTGCGTGGCATTTTATAATCTATGAGAACCTATTTTTTTTATTTTTTTTGTCTGCCTCTGTGCCTTTAAGTACCTTCCTTACCAAAGTTAAGTTAAAATCTACCTCTTTGGTTAAATGCTATAACAGAGTCTATAGAGGAGCATTGATAAACAATGGCATTACGGTTGTATATACATATGGAATTGATGGAAAGCGGAAGCCAAACTAATGTTTTATAGACCTTTAATAACTCGCGACCTCTCTTTCTTTATGTAGGTAGGTATATGCTTCCACAATTATATGTACATCGTACTCTGTTTAAAGGTACGGAGTGGATGCATGTAATGCAAACACGTAGTTTAATTTTCAAAGCACATCATATCGTTGTGGAACTATAATTTGATATAATATCAAAGTGATGATGTTGTAGCATTATGTTAACACTTAGTATTAAAAGGATATTAGGTTTACCTATATGGTATATGAGTTATAGGAGTTCAGTGCCATTGAACAATAGTTGATATTCCTTTTCCAATTTTGATACTAGATATATGGCTATGCAAATAATTTTTTATCTGTAAAACTACCATATGATTAACAGTGTTTTCGATTCGCTGAGATATGTAAATGTAATCCTGAACTCTCCCCCGCCGTGGAATAGAACTACATTACCGATTGACAACCGCCTCTCAACCCACAAAAAAGAAAGGACTCCAACCTCCCACTATCAAACGAATTCGTCGAAAGTATCAAGCCTGAAAAGATACTGTATACAGATGGATCTTATAACGGCAGTAACTCATCATATGCGGTCATTAAAATTAACCTCAACTGTGAAGAAATTATCACCTTCCAAGGCCTTCTCCCCGATGAAGCTGGAAGTTATCTGGCAGAGATTACAGCATTACTTAAAGCTCTATCGATCAGACGTGCACAGTAAAAACTTTAATACTTACTGACAGCTTAAGTATCCTACAAAGAATTAAAAATTCTAATAATAATTGCAGTACGCTTAACTACATCCGCAGCATCATATACAATTATGGCAACATTTTTTTAGCATAGATACCAGGTCATGCAGGTATCAAAGGCAATGACCTTGCAGACACTGCAACCAAGGAAGCAACACGTTACCCATTCATAAAGGAATTTCCAAGTATCCCACTACTTATACGAAGAATGTTCATTGCTAATGAAAATCAAGAACTGAGAGAGTCTTGGTTATATGAACAAAACTTCCTTCGAAAACATCAGACAACACATATCAGGATTCCATATATGAAAACCCTAACAAGAGAAGAGTGTATTGCATTATTCCGTATCAGGGTAGACAAAACAATATTCACAAGCCAACACTACTTTACCAAGCAATCCCCGGAACTAATGGGTGATTTTTTAAGAGGTTTAGAACTTTAAAAAAAAAAAAAACACAAAAAATTCGAAAAAATGAATGAAATATTTATTTGAATCGATAGTTTGAACCTTGCAATTTAATGTTTAAAGATAATTTCATGCAAATGTTGACCGCGGCTGCGTCTCAGGTAGCCCATCCGCTGAGTCCAATTTTGGCATACTCCTTCACACATATCGGCCGGTATCTCACGAATGAATGCATGGATGTTGGCTTCCAGTGCGTCAATCGAAGCGGGCTTGTCCCTATAGACATTAGCCTTGACATACCCCCACAAAAAATAATCTAATGGTGTCAAATCGCACGATCTAGGCGGCCAATTGACCAATTGGTCACAATCTTCCGAATAGACTGCTCAGAAGGTCGAGAATGCCGACCATAAAATGGAAGCAGCGCGCGATGAACATTTCGAACCGAGCACGAATTTTGATAGTAAAATTCAATAATTTGCAAGCATTGTTCATTTGTAAGACGATCCATGGTTAAATTGTAAACCAAACTGAAGCTGTTTGACAGTGACACAAGGTACTAAACACACGTCAGCTGTCAAAACCAGTGTTGCCAAAACCAAACCAGCTAAAAAATCACCCGTTATGTGAAAATTGTAGAGAAGTCCTTTCTATTTGGCACATATTTGCTGAATGTCCTATTTCTCACTAAATACCAACATCCTACTCGGTGGAAGAAAAGCAGAAACGCTTAGCTGAAATATTAAATCTGTCCGATGTCCTAACAATCCGCCGCATTAAGCAAAAATAAAATAAAAGAGATATAAACTCTACTACCACCTATTATATAAATAAAAAAGAACTTGTATTCTTATGTTTATATAAAATGTAAATCTACAAAAATGACATCTATGGTCCTGTTGCCCTGATGTCTTAGTTTTTAAATAATTTTATAAATTTATTTTATAGATTATTTTTGTTAAATAAATAAATAAATGTAAATGTGCTGTGCAAAGCTCCCGGAAATCGCATCTGATTTTTTTTTTTTTTTTTTTTCAATCAGTACAAAGTCTGTAAATCTGTCCAGAATTTCTGTTTTTTTTCCAAATATTTTTCTGGCGTCTTTTACATTTTCAGAAATGGTATAATACCCAGAAAAAGTTGTTTTATAAAAAAAAGTCTGATACAAATTTTTTTGGACTTTTTTATTCCTTTCTTATTTCAGAGAACTGGATCATTTTCTCCATATGCTGGGCCTCCTCCCTTGATAAGCCTACTAGCGCTTTTCTTTGGAGATTTGTGAAGCGGATGACATGGAAATGCTTAGTTGCACCTCCTTGTGGTATAGTTCCTGAAAACAGATGGGATTGTTGGGAGGAGGGAAAACACGATACCCGAATTCCATCATGATCGTCTCGTCTGGTAAGCACAACAAGCATTTTGTAATAGCCATTATAACCATTATCCGCTCGATCATATTAGCAAATAATGAATTACAAAAAGTATACGCGTTCCTTACCTTTGTGAAGTGAAGCTTTGGCATGTATAAATTCAGGAACCGGTCCCTGAATGACATGCCAAAAAAACAAATTTAACTTAGTTTAAATCTATTCATCTGATTTGAAAAAAAAAAAAAAAAAAATTGCTATGAGAGCCTATACTCTTTGCCATCTATCAAAAAAACAGAGTTTAGTTTAAGGTTGTAGCTATTATATGTGCATACCGTGGGACGTGGGGGATAAATATGCCCTGTAAAAATGTAAACGATTGAGGTCGGCCCCCTTGTGGGAGTTCACGGGGGATGTGGTTATGTCAACATAATGGTTTTTAGGGTCTCTAAAGGCATCCTTGGTGCAACAGGTGTTAGGTAGCCCTCGTTCCTCAGCAAGAGGCATGTGGATATGCCATAATATGTTACAGAACTGCTACTGGAGTGGTTGTGGAACATCCCAGGGGGGTGGTCAACGCCTGAATTGATTTCAAATTTGGGTAGGCCCGCCGTGGAATTAGGTCCTAACCGGCAGATGTCCACGTTAAACCCATTCTCGATTCTTTCTTGTTTCAGAAAATGAGCCAGAAAAATTTATATAGACCTTAACGGTGGTTTCTTTTTAAATCAAAGGTTATTTTGATACTGACAGCTGTTTCCCGTTTGAAATCTTGTCAGAAAGTCAGTATTATACCTCCGCGGAACGCTTGAACAACGTTGGGAAATATTGAAAGCTGCTGTGTAGCCTAAACAGTACAATTTTGACCAAATCTCGATTTCGAAAAAAAAAAATCATTTTTTTTGACGAGGCGCATTTTCATCTCGACGGTTACGTTAACAAACGAAATTGCCGCATATGGGGATCGGAAAACCCGCACGTTATTTTCGAGAAGCCAATGCATCAACAGAGAGTGACAATTTGGTGCGGATTGAGGAGTGGTGGCATCATTGGACCATTTTTATTTGTAAATGAGACTCGGAACAATGTTTCGGTCAACGGTGGGCGTTACGAAGCCATGTTAAGCGAATTTTTTTTTACTGAAGTTGAGGACATATGGATTTGCACGACCTCTGGTTCATGCAGGATGGTGCGCCATGCTACACAGCCCATGCGCCAATCGATCTTTTGCGCACATAATTCCCAAATTGTGTTATCAGCCGTCTTTGCGATGTCAATTGGCCGCCTTAGAGCTGCGATTTGACCTCTTTGGACTTTTTTGTAGGGAACCGTGAAGGACCGATGTGATGCCAACAATTCAGAAACGATTCAAGCACTAAAGGTCAATATCATCTAAGCAATCCGTGAGCTACAGCCCGAAACTATCAACAAGGTCTTGAAAAATTTAAGTGACAGAATGTGCTACTGCGAAGCCAGCCGAAGCAGCCACTTGAACGACGTTGTGTTCAATAATTAATGAGAATGTTTGCTCTTACAAATAAAGCCATAATGCATGGAAAAAAATTAATTTTATTGCATTTTTAAAAAGAAACTTGTATTTGGTCTACCCTGTATATCACATCAGTGCTAAAACAATTTCAGAGATTGTTTAATCAATTTATTTCCAATCATATTTCAGTCTAAATAGTCTTAAATTCCATTGCATATTCAGATTTATTCGTGGGTTTCTGACTTAGTTCGAAAGAATAAAAATAAAAAAAATACTACTTGATTCTATTTTTCAAGCCTAAATTAGTACTTCGTTGTCTAAATGATATAGAAACGTTCATAATTAGATGTCTTTATTTATAAGTGGCTCATAATGTGTAGAAAAGTTTCAGGAGACGTTTGTCTGCGAATTGGTCCTATAATAGTTTCAGGATCAACTGGGATTATACAGTAGCATCTGTAGATTTCGGAAACTATTAGTATTAAAATCTGCTTCAAAATCTTTCTTTAGAAAATTTAGCATTCTCATAGGCAATATGCCAGTCATTAATGTTTTTGCGTTATATGATTTCAGGTAAATAATAAATTATTCTCAAACTATTTTAATCAATAAAGTACAATGTTTTTGTTAGTTATTCTATTCATTTTGTAATTCATGAAATATTTATTTATTATGTTTTTCTATTTAGCAAATTACAATTTATAAAAATAAAATACTAAACCATTGTTCTTTCAGTTCCGTGAATTTTTATTATAGTTTCTCTAAAGTGTCCATGATTGTTTGAGTTTATCGTATAAATAAAATTAGAAAAGAATTTCAATACAAAAAAAAGAAAACACATTTGTTCATTTTACTTATACCTACCTATTATGGCTTCAATTAAAACTATACAAGTTTAATCCACACATTGAAAAATAATATGTTTCGCGAGGAATAAAGGTATAAGAAACATACCGCGGATTACAAAATGTATTATTATGCTATTCTCAACTAAACCACAATCTCAAGTTGTAAATATGTGTTTTCTATATATGTTTAAACTGCATACATAAACATACCTACATATATACATATGAAATACAAAATAAAATAAAAAAATAAAGAAAAATAAAAAGTTTAATTATAGAAAGTTTTAACTTACATTTTTATTTAAGCCTCACAAGTCTATATATCTATTAATGGTGATATTGTGTACATATATGTATGTATGTGTGCCATTGCATGTTTTTATAGCTTTGAAAATAAATCCCATTTAAAGGGATTTTCTATTTGCTGTGTTTTCTTTATTTTTTTTTTTTTTTTTTGATATCAGTAGTTTGTTTATAATTAAATTAAAATGTTATTTTTTATTTTACTCATGAGGTTTTAAATTTCATTAAAAAATAGGTGTTACAATTTCTATGTTAAATAACAACTTATAAGTCTTTCTATTTTACATGCTGATGTTAGGCAATAATGCAAAGTTGATTTTGATAAAAATATGCGATGTGATTATAAGTTACTTAAACGGATTTCGGTAACAAGATTACAAAATCTTATTGAATGGTTCACACCACATTATGTACATATTTATATCGCACATTGAGAATAATTACGCTAACTTGTTTTCAAAAATATTAAACGACTAATTACGGACAAATTATCCACAGAAAAAAAAAAGAAAAGTTTTGAATGTTTTTTTTCAAAAATGTAATAACCTATTAAAATATTTATTTATTGGAAAGTACTTTAAAGAAATTGAATTAAAAGGTCTTCCGAAGGGACCGAATTTTAAAAGTTAAATAGCAGCCATATTGTTGAAGCTTAGCCTGTCAAATTGGCTGTCATTTATTAAGCCTGTGTTGCCACTTCACCATGTGGATGGATATAGCGTACAACAACACGTGCAAATGATAAATTTGTTTTATAAAAATGGGTGTTGGATTCTGCTCCTCCACCTACGTCATCAATCCACTCTGAATCCAGCTCGAAAGACCAAAATGTTTGGCGTTATAATATAAAATAAATCGCACTCTAAAAAATCTTCTTAAAATGGCTCATAAGATCTCCGAAATAAAACACAACTACAATTTTAAATTTATAAATTACCAGTGAGTCTTTATTTTATGCCCTTCATATAACCTTAATATGGTTTGACAACTTAGTACATGGTTGAGTGGTATAAATTTTGTTGGTTATCCCGAACACGTCACATCGGCCAAATTCAGAGTGGGTTGATGACCCAACAATTGGTGTTCTATTCGGGCAACTTTCCGCTTGCTTCGCCAATTTTACGGTCGTAATAATCGTCCTACTGAGAGGACTATTCGCAGTGTGGTGGATAAATTTGAGTCCACTGGCTCAGTAAACAATCAACCAACACCCAGACTTCTACGAAACGCAAGATCTGCCAAAAACATCGCCGCTGTCCGTGAGAGTTTAGGAACAGGAAAATTCGAGACAGTCGATTTCGCATCGCTCACAAGAACTCGGCCTTTCGCAGACTACAAAATTAAACTTACCCAGGACCTGAAGGTAAACGACCATTAGCAACGACGCACGTGTGTTCCTTGAATAGGCTCTGGAGCAGTTGGAAGCTGACCCTTATTTTCATCGAAAATCATCTTCAGCGATGGGGCCCATTTCTGGGTGAATGGGTAGGTATGTATGTCTAAAAACAAAATTTGGGAAGATACCAATCCACATGAGATCTAAAATCAACCGATGCATGCCGAAAAAGTTAACTGTTCGGTGTGGATTTTGGTCTGGCAGCGCGGCGGCGGCGACATCCATATTTCTTTGAGAAGGACGTTGGCCAGGCGATCACCGTCAACGGTTGATGATTACCAAATTCTTTTGGCCTGAATGAATGATATTATGCACACAAATGATGTGTGGTTTCAACAGGACAGCACTACGTGCCACACAGCTTACGCAACATTGGAAATTCTGCATGAGTTATTCGAGGGCATTGGTCATATGATGTGGAGGTGATGTTGAGATCGTGCGATTTGACCCCGCGTTAGACTTTTTCTTGTATAGGGTTTCCTGAAGTCACAGGTCTATGCGAATAAGCCACAACCCACAAACCACCAAGGGCTATTAAAGCCAACATAACCCATGCCATCGGTGAAATTCAGCCTGATTTATGTGACAGAGTCATGGGAAATTGGACATTTCGCGCGCCACCCAGAGAAGCTGTGACGGACATTCATGCGATGTTATATTGTATATTACATATACGAATAAAAGATTTCGATGATATCTCGCACACACTTAAATAAATAAAATAAATTGGTCGGCGCGACAGCTCGTGTAGAACCAGGGCCTTAGTGACTTACAACTCTCAACCATTTCTGTGTGTGTGATATTGGCAGGAATAGAGGGGACCTACAATTTTCTGCCGAATCCGAATGGCTAGGGTGGGAAGCACTTTTTCATGACAAGAGATACTCTTGGAGGATTTGTCAATTCCTCGCAAGAGGCAGTAACCCGTAGAAAACATTTCTGTTTTTAGGTGGCACAGGCTGGGGATCGAACCCAAGACCTTCGGCGTAACAGTCCAACGCACTAACCATTAAGACACGGGCTACTACTCGCACAAACTTCATTTTATTTAAATTTAAAGATAGGAAGTGCTTAATGAAAGACCTTGTATCATTACTCTTATTTTTAAATACCTACAAACACAATGCTTAAGAAATACTCAAATCTTACGATAAGACGATTCAAGTATTTTATTTTACTAAAGGGCAATAAGAACAATGGAAGAAATCATTAAAACATTTAAACATTCTCAAAAAAAAAATACTTGATCACTTCTTTCAACCACTTGTCGACTACATCAAGACAACAAGTATATTATTATGCCGTCACTCAATTATTACAAATGAAAACTCTGTCATTAACTGACCAATAATTAAACTTTAATTCGTATTTTTTGTAATCACATCCGATCTCGATGATATGTCACTAGCAGTTATTTTTTTTTTTTTGCTTTTTTGCAATATACGTAAATTGCGGTTAACAAATCTATCAGCAGGTATTATTTTTCTACTCTGTATGTACGAAATACCCCTATATACCGTAGAATCAATGAACCTGTCAACACTTTTTAATCCCTATACATTTTTTGTTAACCTTTTTTTTTATCGACTATATCTACCTACCTATACTGATGGGAATGGCGGATGTGCTGTGTATACGTTGCAATGTTGTTAATTAATTTGCGTATAATGATAATGCACTTTGAATAAAAAAAAATTAAAAACAAAAAAAAATTGACAAAAAATAAACCGGAAGTGAATTACCACTCTCTCGCCACTGCGCCGCCGCTGCCGGAGTGGAAAGCCTTCGCCAATTGACAATTGTTTTGCGGTCTGATGATGCATCAAGGACATCTCATGCGTGCCCTCAATTGGTGTCAAATTTTTTTATGTTTTTTTTTTTTTTTTTGCTTTGCTTTCGTCCTATATCTATGATATGGGTGACATCACAACATAGTACATATATCTACTAACAATGTTGCAGGAATGCTCGAGAGTTGTTATAGATGGTATAGTAGATGTGTGACCACTTTTATGCGCGCCATTATATATGTATATATAAATTTTTTTTTTCGCGCCCACCGTGTTCCACGGTTTACCCGCTGCGTGTTTTGCTAACCGCGGTGTTAATTTTTATTGTTGCAATAAAAACAAAGCTCTACAAACTACTAATAGTATGTTTCATGTTGTATGTTGTGCTTCCCTGCTATTTTAATTTTTTTATTTTTTTGCCTTTCTAGGAGCAACACGTGTCCAAACCGCCCACATGGCTTGCTAAATGCTGGTTAATGTTCAACAATACATTGGCTATTCGTTCCGAATATACCTAGACCCTGTTGATCCTTGGTGAGGATTTTTTTTTTTTTTTTTTTTTAGACAAAATGTCCTTTTTTGCGTTTTTAGTTTCTCGTCATACCTATAACATACACAGAACACATGGAGGCCTGTGGCGCTATCACTGCGCCACTGCTGGCGCTGCTGTTGAAAGTTTTTTTGTGTCACCAATGATGTTTTTATTTTTAAAATGACAAAGTGTTAAAGCAATTAAGTTACCCTGAGTTGTGCATCATCAGGAACTCGCGGGAATCGGGCATTATATATAGTTAATGGTGAATCCTGGGATGACTTAGTGACACAGACCCTGTCAGTGCAATCAAGCTGTTTTTTTTTTTTTTTTTTTTTTGGTATTGTGGCTCCTCCACAACCAAAATCCCTATACACACATTTGATTTGAAACTGGTGTTGATTTGAAATTTGCATATCGGTCGCGGACGGTGGTTCTGATTCTGATTCTGATTCCGATTCCGATGCTGGGTGGTTCACTAATTTAGACGAATCTCGATGTCGGCATTTGAGGTGACATCTATTCGGCAGAATCAAAATCAAATCACACCTACTACACGACAAAAGCAGCGAAGATGAGAATGAGTGTAATTTAACAAATTAAATTGCCAACACAACAATAATTAGTCCATCACTTTTAGCCAAAGTGTGTATGGGACATGGAGATGGTTGTTTAAACTTTTATATTGGTAGGTATACGGGAGATTGATTTAAATTGCTAATTTGACAGTAGCTATTTAGAGAGACATATATACAACGATTTTCGGGGTTTATACCTTATTTTTTTTTTCAGTGAGATCTCTTTATTTCGTGGGTGCCAAGAAACACCTTGATGATGTCGTACACAATTCCAAAAAAAAACATGATTCTACGACTAATTTAAGGCCTTGTCTATAATAATATAGAAATAGTTCTCCAGACTCTTAGCGCCTTGATATTTATCACATTCATTAAAGATAGCACGTTTGTGTTATACTCGTACCTATACACATAGTTTTCGACTCTTTAGAGGTTGATTTGATTTTTTGCTTTGACACATCGAATTGTTGTTATGTGTATCTATATCTTTTTTGAATTGAATATTTATTCTTGGATTTATTATCAAAGATTGGCACTTAACAAGGTGTATTTATCGACTGTTAACGATCTTTATGGGATTGATATTTATTGTCCTCGTTGATGTAAGCTTAATGAATTGTTCTTAATAAATGGACTCTGACTCTCTTTTGTGTGAGAATAATATGTGTTATTTTTTTTTTGTGGCACATTATAAAAAAAAAATTAAATTAAATTAAACTTTTTATATTTTTGTTGAAATGAAATAAAATTTATTGAGTATAATGGATGTATAGCATGTATGTAGGGATATATCGATATTTAGTTTTATTAATAATATAATTTGTATGATGACAAATAAAAGTTAAATGATGTAAACGAACTGTTGTGAGGTTATCGTATTTTTTTTTTTTTTGATTTATCCGAGAAAACTTCTGCCATTTCGGTTTTTAGAAACAAATGGGTTCAAAATTCTTTACGTGTAAGACGAAACCTTGCTTTATGACTACGAAGCGAAATGGGAGATAAACAGAAATTGAGATGTAGTACTAGAGTCCTTGGAAGAAAAAAAGTTCAACGGGTTTTTGTATCCTGTGTGCGATAAGAGGTTTCCCCTTATCTTAAATAGGAACTGTTCAAAGAATCAAATAAACAGCAATGCTCCAGAAATACCAAGATAGCGTTCAAATTCCAGATCCTAAGTTTGAGTAAAAAGGAAGACCAAATCCCTGATTATAAGAGACCAAACCTTCGCATCAGATGCCAGAGCGCAGAGCGCTTGCTCACGATGAATAGAAGCAGCGTGCGGGTAATTTAGAGCTGCCTTGTATCAAATTGAGCATTTTTTCGAGTCAGAAGCCCATTAAGTAAGTTATTATAAGGTAAGTCTTTCACAATTCACCTGTTGAGATCAACAAAAGCTTCTAAAACAAGGTCTGGATAAGCTTAGAGCCGTTTCAAAAATTAAGTAACTAGCACATTGTGTAGGGTATCTAGTCTTTAAATTTCTGAAGTTTCGAAAATAAGCTGAATACTTGGCTGCGCAAATTAGGCCCCTAAAAAAAATGAAATAGGGTCCCAAAAATATGCAATATGGATACAAAACAATAACAACGAAAATTCTCAAATTTTGGGGTGTTATTTAATTTTTGGGGACTTATTTTTAATTTTTTTGTTAGGGCCTTATTTCATAAATAAAGCCCCAATGAAATATGACCCCAACATTAATTTTGGGGTTTGATTTCATTTTATAAAAAAAAAAAAAAAACATTTTGAAGCCATTCCATTTTGCTAAAACATCGTTATTTTGGGGTCTTATTTCATTTCAAAGTTTTGGATCTTATTTCTTGGGGCCTAATTTCATAAAAACGAATATTTACTTTGGTTAAGGTTTCTTTGTGTTTCAAACGCAATCAAAGGTATCATGACATTGTTTTGTAGAAGATAAGATTATTGAACTTGATATTTCGTTTAAAAAAGTTAAGTATATTAAACATGGTTTTCTATATCCATTTTCCCGATACTATATCAAAGAGTCACTTCTGTGTTGAATACTAAATTAAATTGTGCTTTAAAAAGCTTCCTGTCATAAATTTACAAAATAAATACGTTACTGGATATTTAATTTTTTTTTGTATGTTGTAATGATGCATTACACTTCGTCTTCCCCCCCCCCCCACCACCGGCCGACCGATACCGTATATGAAAATATAAACACCCACTAACGCTCCCGACATCCCTGACAACCATCCGTGGTGAAGTATATTAAAATACGAACATTCTTTTTTTTCTGTAAAATTATAATTCGTATTCAGTTCAAACTCAAATATGTATAAGATACCGTGAAAAAACACATGATAACCATACTCTGCCAAAGTTTGACTATTGTACCAATCTCGAGTACTTGGTGAGTTCCTCATTTGAAAAGCTTTGGCTCCAGAAGTGACAGTGGAAGCTCAGGATAAAGTAGTTAGTTATTGGCGTCTGCTGCCCCAGACTGTAAGTTAATGGGGTCTACTATCTCAGGCTGTAATTTAGTGGAGTCTGCTCTCTCAGACTGTAATTTAGTGACGTCTGCTATCTCAGTCTGTAATTTATGGACGTCTGCTCTCTCAGACTGTAATGTAGTGGCGTCTGCTATCTTAGACTGTAATTTAGTGGCGTCTGCTATTTCAGACTGTAATTTAGTGGACACTGCCATCTCAGTCAAAACCCTTTTGCATTATATAAAGTTAGTTATAAGAACATATGAATTTTGATTTATATAAAAATATAGAGTTAGAAGTTATAAAAATAGACCCTGAAATAAAACTGTAACTTGTAATATTGTAAATAATTGTTGCTTCTTTGGTAAAACCCTGGACCCGATGAGCATACCTTCTTAGCCTATAATAAAGATTATAATGCGCAGAATATTGTTACTTCTACACAAAAATTCTCATATTTATGGACACGTGTTCTTATATATCTAAATTATATATAGAAAAATTCAGAACACAACATCTAAAATGGTAGCCGATACAGAATTATATAAAGAAAACAAAATTATAAAACTGTTCTTATTCAAGGCTGCTATATTTATATGTATAAATTATTTAAAGTATAAATAAAATTTTACATATACATTAAACACACAATCTTAACAACAATATAAAGTTATAAAAAAAAACATTAGAAAGCCATTTTCTTAGCAATATAAATAATTTTGAACCAGTAAGACCTCGCATTAATTTTTGCTAATAACATAATAAAATTTGATCAAATCCTGATTGAATCTTCAAATTATCATTAAATAATGTTCATTTCATTGTTCAGAGAACAAATATCTGCGTACGAATTATATTAATTATAAGTGTTAAATAACTTGTTTTGAGCCAGAAACATCATTTGGAGTATTTTTTTGTGTTTATTTTGTTTAAAATTGTTTGTTTTTATCTAAGTTTTTATGCAAATTTTACTTTGTTGTGGGTTTTTCTTTGTTTAATTATTATAAATTTGAATTGATGAATAAATATTTTTATATATAGATAAATTGTTTTAACATACATTTAGGATTAAAATATTTAAAAAGGTTTATATAGCGTAGGAATAATCTATATAGTTGAAAGAATGCTGTTTTACAATTTTATTGCTGAACTGATTCCTTTTACTGCTTTTGAAAATAATTGACCTGTTTCACATTTTAAATTTATATATTGAATTAGAATTTATTTTATTTATTTAGTCACAGAAAATTAAAATCTTTTTTTAACTTTTAGCAACAGTTAAATAATGGATGTGAATACGCCTCGATATTAACTCTTTCGATAAAATTTCCATTGAGTTTGTTTAGCGAACTTACAAACGGGAATTTTAATTTAGAAAATTAAATATATTTTTGAATATTTATTATAATCTTAACTTAGAAAATTAGTTTCTTTTAAAAATAATTTTCAAAATTTATACAAAGGCGAAACCATGTTGTTTTGAAAATCTTTCTTAGGAAAGCTTTATAGAAGGTAACATTACAAAGCTTAAGTTTTGTAGTTTATTTTAATTTATTTTTTTTATTTTATTTATTTTATTTTATTTTATTTTATTTTATTTTATTTTATTTTATTTTATTTTATTTTATTTTATTTTATTTATTTTATTTATTTTATTTATTTTATTTATTTTATTTATTTTATTTATTTTATTTATTTTATTTATTTTATTTATTTTATTTATTTTATTTATTTTATTTATTTTATTTATTGTATTTATTGTATTTATTTTATTTATTTTATTTATTTTATTTATTTTATTTACATTATTATGAATAAAATAATCCCCAATCAAAAACAAAAATCTTCTTCATCGATTCCACAGAAGGGACCCCTCTTCTGAAATACAATTTCCATAAACTTTTCACTAAAATACCGTAACATAAAATTGAAATTTCGTAAATTGCGGTAATTATCTATGCGCGTGTACGTACACCGCACCACCATCAATGCGGCACACTTCTCTTCTAACTCGAAACTTTTTACACCGCGTTGTATAAAGTTGTAAAGTTTTTGAAATTCCATGTGGCAAGAAATTAGAGCTTGAGCTGGCATGAATGGCGAGAGGGTTGAATATTTTCTTCAATGCGTATAATGATTTCACGATGGAATTATTCATGAATATATTTTTTTTTTTTATAATTTAATTTTGGTGGAGGTTGTTCGACTTCTTCGACAATAAGAAGCAATGAGATGTTTTCCTTCATGATCTCAAAATGTTCTGTGAAGCGTATTTGCACCTTATACACATATCATTACGCTTACGCATGCCGCATATGGTTGTATATATGCATGCACACAACATTATATAGGGTTGTTAAAATGGTGGGTGGTTTAATTGAATCAAATAACTTGAAAATTTTTCAATATGGAGATTTGTAGATGATTTGCATAAATAATTACGCCATTTTGAACGTATAGGTTTACAACAAACGTGGTACAAGGGAAAATGGTGGTTAGATGAGTTTAGGTAGGTATAGGATTTCAAAAAGGGGAAAAACTATTTAGAAGAGGAAATGAAATGATGATGTTAAATCTTAAATTTTCATTCGATTTGTAGAAAGAGTTCGATCTAATTTAAAGAAAAAATTGCTAGAACTTTATTTTTGATTTAATTCTTAATTTTCAGTCCTGATGTCGAGATCTCTGGGAGGGTCTTTTAAAGTAAAAGAAGTACAAAATCTGTAAAATTGCATACATATTACTTGTTTCTATCGAACGCATCATACAAACTGTGATTTGGATGAAATTAAAACCGCCAAATATCATATTATACCTAACCGACAACCAAAATTTAATTTAACTACTGTTTGAATCATCACTCCATCATCCAACACAACTTACATAAATCAAGCACCAGCCTCCAGTCCTACATCAACATCCAACCAAATTATACATACATTACATATATACCCGCCTCCCACCACCTACCGACGCATCACATAAAAACTTCGGCGAAGTCGACGACATCAGTCAAAATAATAATATTTGTTTCTTCACCTTTATAGTTCACACTATGTTGTAGATGAAAATATAACAGGAGCTCGTAAGAAATTTCAATAATTCGAATTACTCTAAGTCTGCCCAACGGATCGCAACTTACAACGAAGCCAAAAATAAAATAACTCGGTATCGACTTTGTCCAGAAACTACGTTTCAACCCACATGCAACGGAGGCAGTCCTCAAAAAGAGGAATTACGCCTTCCATCTCATCTACCCCCTAATGCGAAAAAGAAATGGACTCAGTCAAAATACAAAGTTGCTTCTTCTCTACAAGCTACTTGTCAAGCCCATCATCAGTGTTTCCCAGTCTAGTTCACCATTTCACAACTAACAAGCATGAAAAAGCTTGGAGCGTTTGAGAGGAAAATACTGCGGATCTGCACAGGACTCCATTTTGACCGACAACGACAAAAGCACTTTAGCAACCAAAGGCTTTACGAAGAATCAGGAATCACTCCTCTGGATAAATTCCTGAAAATCGCTGCAAAAAAAGTGACGAGTAACCTGTGCAACCATCAAAACCCACTGGTCAGGACTATTATTAGCGAAGAGAGACATCCCGAGCCAAGATACCTCGATGTGACAGCAATACTAGACGAAGGAATAATTTTTATCAACGACGACGAGGCAATCCGATTTTACGAGGACGCAGCGTCAAGCTACCACCGTGGTTAGAAGCCACCCCTACCCAACATCACAAGACAACCGGAATTGAACAACCCGAGAAGAATAATCTTTAATGTATATATTTTAATCCAACCAATGACAATTTTTCAAATAATTTTACTTAAAAAAAAAAACAATGTAAACAGTTAGGCCCCTTATGTGCCAACAAAACTTAAACTACCAAAATGTAATATTATATTTATGTAACATAGAATTAAGAACCAATTGTAAATTGTGAGAAACCCCAAAAATATGGTATTGTAAATTTTTGTAATAAAATAGCATTGTCATTTGAGGTACGTCGGGCCCCTGTTGTTGAGCCGACATGATTAATTTAGTTATAAGTTAGTTTTATACCAATTGAAAAATAAAATTAAAAAAAAAACAATAATTCCAAGTTTACCGGCTTAATACAATGGACACGGAGCTGCAACTGGAGCTGCACCTGGAATAGCTGTCAAAATATTCAATACACACTTCAATGTTCCGAACACAACGCAACTGTAGTTTTGATACGAAAATTTCATTGTGGTACGAAAAAATTCAATACGGCACGCTCTTCTTATTCCCATCTTTTACATCAAAATAAAGCGAGTTTTGAAGAAATTAGAAAATGACACGTGTTTTCTAGAAAATGTGGCAGGGAAATTTTTTTATAGATGGCAACACTGGTCGGTGCTGCAAAGGTTCACCAATTTTTCACGTGCAGCACTTTCGACGTTTCAATTTGTCTGAAGAAAATAAGAACCGGAAAAAAATATTGAAGCTTTTTGTGGTTATTTTGTTTCGCTAAAAATATTATTAATGAAAAGAAAATTATCGGAAATAAAAAAGTGCATAATATGCCCGTGATTTTTTTTTTTTTTTTTTTTTCTACAATATACAAAAAAGCTGTGCAGCTGCATTGTGGGCACAAAAAAAATAGCACGTAGGTACGACACTTTTTCACAGCACTTGTATCTCCAGCCGCAGTTCCAGTTGCAGCATTCTATTGGGTTCAGTTCAGGCAGTTATCGACTCATGATTTTCTTGTTTTCGATTTTGACGTAATAAGTTTCCAGCTGATTAGAATTTGAAGCATCTATAATAGCTTCAGGTTGCTTTTCACCTGCGCATATAGGTTAGGTACGATATCGCAAGTAATGGATTGTAAACAAAAATCGAACTCAAGATTTTGATCCAGCGAAGTCAAAAAAAGTGGGTCTCGCAATTCTGTCTGCCTGTCCTATGAGCTGCAGCCAAAACAAGTGGTTCGATTTTCTCTGAACTTGGTGTCTAGAGTTTTTTGGACATCCTCCGATACGATTTCACATTTTTTAGAAACAAAAATAACGGTACAAATTTTTTTTTGCAAAAATTAAAATCTTAATTTTCTCAAAAACGTGCTCACAACTTTTTTTTTTTTCTAAATTCAGTTAATTTTTTTTCAATTCGGAGAAATGGTTATATTTAAATGATTCCTCCCATAGAACCATTTTTTTTTATATTCTATTTTCTTAAAAACAGATCCATTGACTTATACCAATTTTATAGAAAATCTTTCAAAAAATTTTAAAGGATTGAAGCCAAAATTTTCAAATTTTTTTTGAAAACTTAATTATTTGAAAACGAGTTGGTCGATTTTTATTAAACTTGGTGTTTTTCAGTTTTTTAACATTATGTATTATTTAAATAAAAAATTATTCTTATGAACAGAAATAACGGGTAGGTACTTACCAAAAAGCAATTTGCGAGTCTATCAAAATTTATTTTGATAATTACCAATTAAGAATTTCGAAACGATTTTTGTCCAAATGACTGGCATCGAAATCCAATTCGAGGTAAATTTTTATTAAAAGATGTTGCTTGTTTTTATTAACCGTTAGCGTTTGTAGATGAGTTGATGTATGCTTCTAACCTCAAGTCATCTTTTACCACTTTGAAATTATCGTCAGCAAGGTTGTCAACCAGCTCCACAGATTATTAAGGCATTGACTGTCAAAAAGCATGTGGGAATCTCTTGCGAAGAATTAATAAATGCTGAAATTTTACGATGTTAAATAAAAATCACCCTAAATAGAAGTAAAAACAAACCTAATAAAAATTATTTATTTATATTATTCTTTTCATTAAAAAATTAACTCACGTATATTTCGTTTAATATACCCTATGAAAAATGTCCCTAAAACATAGCACGACCTAAGGTTGATCTTGTATCTTTATCTAGATGTATATTGTATAAATGAAGTTTAGCTCTTTGCCCTTTCTCCAAAAAAAAAAATATCTACATTTCATCTAAACTGAACTGGAACTCATTAAAAAGAAAAAAACAATAAAAATTGAAATAAAATCAAAACAACAAGAACGAACAAAAAAAAATTAAATCAAATCTCAAATTAATTCTATATATAATCAAATATAAATAAAGCAAAATTATTCACAATGCGTTTCGAAGTGCGTGTCCAGGGGGGCATACATACATACATAATATTGTCTATCCCGACACTTATTTAGAAGAACTCAAACTTTTATATAAACAACCAAAAACAAAAAAATCAATTATTCCATTCAAGCAATTTTAATCTTTAACACGAAAATGTCAGGAGGTGGAGGAAAAAAAAAAAACACAAAAGAAGACAAAAAAAATGATCTAATTTTATTCTTATCACCGTTATTTCGGAAATATTTAAATTTTAACGTTCTTTTTGTTTTGTTTTATTTTATTTTATGAAAGTGCTTAATAAGTACATTTTTAGAAAACCATCAGCACTCTGGGCAGTGGGCACTCTCTCACGTTTAGTTTAATTCAGATAAGTTACTTTTTTTCTTTTTTTTTTAATTTTATTTATTTCGCGCACTTTTATGGCTTTGAGTTTGTGAACCTATGAATTACTGATGAATGAATAAAATATGTATATATCTATAGAATTGTTAGTTTTTTTTTTTAATTTGAATTCAGGACACAATCTTAGCGATATTGTTTTTTCCAGTGATATAGAAACATAAAAAGATACAAATAAAATTTTCTTTTTTTTTTTTTGTTGTTGTATTAGACGTTCAGCTGGGATATGAGGTAAAAAAAAATTAACTATAAATAAAAACAAAATAGGTTACACGATTTCGCTGTTTAGGCCAAGTTATATATTTTGGTATATTGACGATTTCAATTTGTTTTCTTACAAATAAAAATAAAAAATAAAATAAAAGAAATTACTTTATGATGTGTTTTTTCTTTTTTGTGTGAAAAGATTTTAATCGTCATCATATACATACACTACACTACACATCCGTTAGATGCGGTCATTAACGTGTCGAAGGGAAATGAAACTTTCAAGGAATTATGTAGTAAATTAGACTATTTCTGTAATCTAATTGCCTTAATGAATCCGTAATGAAGCTGTTTTAATAGTTTCTTTTGGGTTTAATCTATTTTGTTTTTTTTTTTATATATATTCAAAGAATTATTTGACATCATAAAAATGATCTATCTTAAAGTTATGTAGGTATAACTTCATGAATTGAGATTCAAAGTGTGAATTGGTTTCTTATAATAGCCAGTTGTTAGGTATAGGTACCCACAATTAAAGATAAGTATACAAAAAATTCACTAGAAACAAAATAAAAGATTATTTTTAATTTTCTTGATTTTGTGAAGATTACTTAATGTTTTCTAATTATTTTTTGGTTAGTTTTGGAATGATTGTTCGAGTCGTAATAATTAGACGAGAGGCTTTGGATAGGATGGATTATCATATAGTCGAATAGTCTCAGATCCTTATCTAGGTTCAAGTTTCCCCGCCATACAAGCATACGGCATTTCCGTCAAGCCCCGCACCTTCGATATTTAGTCGTAAAAATTAAATGTTGTTGTATTCTGATGTTAAAGCTTAAATGGGCTTTCATAGTTTGAGACGAGGGAATTAATATGTAAAAAAAAGGAAAATCTCTAGGTCCCTATATGCCAGAAATTCAAATAAATGTAACTTCTTTCATTCGAGTGGTAACCGCGCATCTAATTACTGATTGATTCCGAGAAAACTTATTTCTTTCAATTCGTGTCGCTCTTTATAAACTCCCTCGCACTTCTATATTCTGTAGCCTTTAACTTTGCCTTCCTTGAGATTGAAACTAAAGATATAAAGATTTTATCACTCATAACCAGGTGTGACTTTCAGCATCCATAAAAATTAACTAAAGTACCATTATCGACCATCATCGATTGCCAAGTGCTGATTTAACTCTTTCAACTCTGTTGCTAATCACTGCTTTTAAGGTCTGATGATTACTGATGATGGAACTTTCAGACATACAGACACAACAAACTCATTTATAATAGTAGGTCTATCTATAAAGTTGCACCTTGAATTCTCTTTTGAATACCACGAATAATTTTATGAGAGTCAGTTCATTCTTTAACGATAGCTTCGTCTGGCAATGCAAGAAATTATGTGACACGGATATTATAGGTATTGGCAGAATTAACTTTTTGTGTCCAGAGAAATAAAAATTGGATTTCCTGAGGGCATATTGCGCAGTACATCAATCACATTTGAGTACCTATAGTTAAAATGATGGAAATAAAGGATGCCTTCACCTCATATTATCGCAGAGATTTTAGTTTAATTTTGGTTGAAACGTAACGAATTTCTTAAAGAGTTACTAGAGTTACTATACCTACTTATGGTTTAGGTATAGGTAAGCTATTTGTGTGAGAAGTATAGTTAAAAATAAAAATTGAATAATGATTTGTGATCAATACTTAACATTAATTTCTTTTAATTATTATTTTTTCACAACGTTTAAGACATACATATGTATACACATAAAGGGTGGGCCAAATATAAGTTTCTTTTTAGAAATGCAATAAAATTAACAAAATTAAATTTTTCTCATGTATTACGGCTTTATTAGTTAGAGGGAACATTCCCATTACTTATTATAAATAATTATGGAACACAACGTCGTTGAAGTGGCTATTTCGCTTGGCTTCGCAGTAGCGCATTTTGTCACTCCAATTTTCCAACACTTTGTTGATGGTTTCGAGCTGTAGCTTAAGGATTGCTTAGATGATATTGGCCTTAAGTGCTTGTATCGTTTCGGGATTGTTGGCATCGCAGCTCCGAGTCGGCCAATTGACATCGCCAAAATGGCTGATAACACGATTTGGGAATTTGGTGCGCAAAAGATCGATTGTGTTAGGGGCTGTGTTGCATGCCATCCTGCTTGAACCAGTTACCAGAGGTCGTCCAAATCCATATGTTCTCAATTTCAGTAAAAAAAAAAAAGTGACGAAACATTGTTCCCAGTCTCATTTTCGAAGAAAAATGGTCCAATAATGCCACCGCGCCACAATCCGCACCAAACTGCCACTCTCTGTGGATGCATTGGCTTTTCGACAAAAACGTGCGGGTTTTCCGAGCCCCAGATGCGGCAAATTTGTTTGTTAACGTAGCCTCCGAGATGAAAATACGCCTATTTTCAAAAAACTCACTGTTTGGCAACACAGCACTCACTTTGGAAATAAGTTTTCAATATTTCCCAACGCAGGTCAAGCGTTAAGCGACTGATTTCGTTCCGCGGAGGTATTATACTGACTCTCTGTCAAGATTTTGAGCGGGAAACAGGTGCCAGTGTCAAAATAATCTATGATTTAAAAAGAAACCACTAGATGGCCCACCCGTTATATTGCGATGAAATCGAAAACGGATTAATATAAATATATACATGTATGTACTGTGCATATATACTTTCCTTATTAGAGGTGCCGGTTGCTCTGTAATAGAATTCTGCTCCCCATGATCTTGTCTTTATATGGAACGATATGTGTATGTATGTATGTAACTATTAATAATAATTAAAGAGTAAGAGTGAAGAAATTGTCTGAGTTCCAAAATGCATTAGATGCTTATTTGATGCAACTTCATGAGTTACGAAAGAGAAAATGTTGAAAAAGTCACGAGTTTCTTAACGCATCCCAATTTCCAACGACCGACTTGCATTGAATGAGCAGCAATCGCATCTAATTTTGTTTGAAAATTTGACACTTGAACTGAAACTGAAACAAAAATATGAAGTCTCAAGCGAAGCACATTTATTATTCTATATTGTTTTCATTTTTTTTTTATAAATTATAGTTTGTTATTCACTCTAACTGCTCTTTTATTTTAAGCTGCATTAAATGCGTCAAACCGATGCAAATTAAAATTTATGCAAAGCATCCGGGATGCGTTCCATAATAGTGAAGTGCTGCCGCATCAAAAAAAATAGATATATGAGAAAACAAATAATTTATAAGCCAAAATGGTTTGATTTTTATTGCTTGGACTATATGCTAGAGACCAATGGTTTAAGTTCCTAAAGCTTCTTAGATCACACAATATGTCAACATTAAAAAAAATATGCACAACTAGATCGCACGAACTTGTTCGCTACATTTTAACGAAATTGTGTTTTTTTTTTTTTTTAAATTAATCACAAACTAAATCTAACGAAAATTCGCCTTTTTTTAATTTAAAATTTTGTAAATTAAGTAGATAATATGAATCTCGTTTAATTTTTATTTTATCAATCGAATCTTTTATAATAACCAAAATGGTAATAACTAATAAGCTTCGGTTACGTTCTCCCTTAAATCATCCTAAATAAAATCTCTTCGAAGCTTTATACATGTTAATAAAAGCTTTATTCTGTAGAACTCAATCGAATCAAAGCTGATGTTTTTTTTTTTTTTTTTTACTGACCATGGCATAAACTCGCCAGAGAAAGAGTTAAGATTAATTATTTCTATATCACAAGAATTATTATAGCAATAGAAATTACTCTCTACTTGAACAATGAACATAACTTATTAATTAATACCTGCCACCTTTTTGTTAATGTTTTCTCGAGTTGATATATTAATTATTCAGTTCTTTAAAAAAAAATAGAATGCCAGTATGTGAACTCTTTCAGTAAAATAATTTTAAATTAAAAACTCTACGCCGCGCGACCGACTGAGCCGCAAGCCTTAAAGTTGCCACAATAATCTGAATTTGATAAATGATTATTTGGCTGCGGTGGTGGTACGTTCAACAATTCCACCTGACTCCACCTGACTCCACATACATAACTTTAACTTCCTTGTCCGGTGCTGGCATGGTTGATGAATTCAGCGGGCAAAATTACGGAACTCTTGATGCTCTGCAGAATCGCCAGCGGCTCACAATGGTCACACCGTATAACATTTCATTTACATCATGAGTGTTGCAAATAGTTTTACATGAATTTCTACTTTAGTGGGTGCAATGTGTATGGAGAAGACAATAGGTAATTTGATCGTTCTGCTGGTATGAGATTTTGGGCCGCTTTGGCTACCTAACCTAACCTAACAAGTAACCAGTAACCTAACCTATATTAACTTGTAAATATTGTGAGAAATCAAATTTTCGAAATAATGCTGGTTGGTATTTATATGAAGGGGGGTTAAAAAATGAACATCATGAGTTGAGCATAACATCCATCAGATGTCATGTAAATAAAATGTAAAAAAAAATACACTTCGTTCCGCTTATGGACATCAATGACATAAATTTTACTGCAAATTGCATTTAACACTCAATTCGAAAAGTAAGGTTTTAAAAAATTAAAAACATTTTTATTCTAATGCATTTTTTTGTTTTTATTTACTTGCAATCATTTTTCATTTTGATTTCATATATCGTTGTTGAAATTGGTACGAGTCTGGGGTATATTTACATCATCTGTGATTTTTTGGTATTATTGCAGAACACATCACGGAAAGGTTAATTAATGGTTTTTTTTTATGTCCCGTCTCTATGTCCCAATGGTAAAGAGTCAATCTTAAAAATGACTTTTTAATATAATCACTCACGAAATAAATGAAAAATTGTTTTTTGATTTATTTACATATACATACATAGAACATACCTAAGACTAGAATATAGGAATAGTGAATGTCACTTGGGATCAAGCTATTACTACCTATGTACTCTTTGAATGGTCCTTTTTCTTTTTATTGTTTAATTTGATACAAGCGACTCATGCCAAAAAGAGGGTTGTGCATAATGATAAATTGTTTTTTGGATTTTGGTGACAGGTAAGACTTAATTGCGTTTATGTTTAGGATTTTAAATGAGCGACAAGAAACTGATATTGAAGTTTTAGTGTTCTTTTTTCTGTTTTTTTTAAATTTAAGACTGAAACAACATATTTCATACAAATTGACGGATTGGTGTTCAAAAAACTGGGTGTTTCTTCTTAACCTTAACTTACTCACTTTATATTGTTTATAATATTTACCATCCAAGAAATATTATAACTGATCTTTTTTTTTTGATCTTATTATTATTATTATTATTATTATTATTATTATTGGCGCAAAATTTTAAACGATTTAGTAAAATGTTAAAGCCATTTTAGTAAGTTACTAAGTTAAAAAGAAGATTTTGCCAATTTTAAACGATTTTAGCAACTTACTATCTCTTAACATTTTACTAAAGTTAAAATCAGAAAATGCTACTTTAACTTTTAGTAACTTGCTAAATCCATATGAAATCTGTCATTGTCCTCGAAAAAAAAAAAAAAAATTGACAAAGAGTTAAATTGTGTTTTTTTTATGATTCGTGTGTTAATTGTTTTTCAAAGTAAATAAAAAAAAATAAAATGTTTTCCGAGGACGAAGTTTTCTATATGTTCGAAGACTCAGCTATGTGCATGGAATGGTCCAATCCACAGTGGGGGAAATAATAATAAACACTTCAAAACAAATTGCTTCGTTGCTCCCACTCTTTATTAAGTTTACGACATCCACTGCGTAGTTAAACGAGCAGATGCACCGTTTTTAATAAAAGGGAATTAGTATTTTACTAGTTAGTAAAACGAAAAAAAGGATTAAAATTTCCGAGAATATAGTAAATTACTAAATGTTTAGCAAATTGCTAAATTATTATTATTATTATTTTCTTTATTGTAGATCAAAACACAAAAAAGTCTTACATTTGAATAATTTGTTTAAGAGTTTTAGAACTTAACAATTTGTTCTTTTCAGCTTTAATTTTAGTTTTATATAATGAAAAAGATTCTAGAGGTTATATAATTTTTACTTAAGGGAAAATTCTACAAAATAAAACCCTTATGTAATACTTAAAATCTAAATTGCACATAGTTCTTGTATTAGATTATTGTCCGAGAATTGACATTTGTATATAAAATCTGATACATATTTAACAGATAAGGTTGCAACAAGGTTGACATTAGCTTTTTCATGTAAAATCAATGTTCAAAAATGTTTAGGCAATTTTAATATTATTTTAGTTATTTTGTTTTGCATAATTTGCAATTTCTTTTTATGACAATCGGCGCAATCATACCAAACAGGTGCGCCATATAACAAAATGGGTTGGAAAATTGTTTTAAACAAAATAAGTTTATTATCTTTATATTTTTATTTTTCTTATCTTGAGTCATCAGTTAAGAGATATAACGACTTCAAAAATGGTCAAATGGTTTATATTTATATTGACTATGTACACAAAGTTTCGGAATGGACACTGGATACGAACAACAGTTTTACTTATGCCAAAATAAACATATATGCACCTAAAATCTTCACATGATTTTTTTTTCACAAACTGGGATTAATTTTATACATCTTTCCTGGGCAATAACTTTAAGCTGATGCGTCGTATGAAAAAAAATGTTATAATACATATTTGTATTAGTAAATAATTTTTTAATCTATAAAGTGAGCATAAATTATTTGTCGAAAAATTGTCATTATTGAGTGTTGTCAAAGTTCGGCAATGGACTTTTTAGTCAGTATTCATTTTGCCGTCGTCGTCAACGCGACCAAATGATTTTAATGATTATAACTATATTTTTTCAATAATAACGATTCCATGAACTCGAAACAGATATAGTGCCAAAACAGCTGTAGGTATGCCTATGTATTCCGGTGTGCTTAGAAAGTCCTTTGTAGCCATTATTGTGGTGGATAATAGCATGGTATAATGGAAGGATGGCTTAAAGGTCATGACCCCGAAGTCTTGGGTTTCGTTATACGGTATGATATCGGTCTACAATTGAATTAGAAAGAGATTTGGTGAAGGAGGCTTGGAAATAATATATTTAAAGATGTACCGATATGAATAACAAAATATTATTGAATCCTTACAAGATTTATTATAAATTTAAAAAAATTATAAATAAATTTTTCTTCAACACAAAACAATAAAAGTGTTCTATATTGCGCTTTAATTAGCTTAGTTCCTTTACTTTCAAACTCTGTACATTTGTGTGTCTACACAAAATTCTAGTGTCCGACCGAAGGTCGATTTTCAGCCGAAGCCGAATTATTAGGCTGAAAGAAAATCTTCGGCCAAAGCCGAAGCCGAAGCCTAAGCCTAAGGTTGAAAAAAGTCAAGAATTCTCCTTTCCAATTGGATAAAAATATTATTTTTATTAAAATTTATTGCTTAAAAAACATAAGAAAAATAAAATAAAAATAACTAATAACTAAATAGTAATTATAAAGAAAAAAGAAATAAATAATTCCGGCGCCTAGTACGATGCTCGATATAATAAACAGATTCTTCGGCTGCGGCCAAAACTTCGGTCTAAAATGGCGAAGCCGAAGGTTTGGCCGAATGTTGTTTTTTTGGCCGAATTCGGCTGAAGCCGAAGCTTCGGTCGGACACTACAAAATTCTGTCAAAGTTCATATAAAAAATAAATAAATTGTGTAGAAATTCACAGAAATGCACAGAATTTCCAAGTAAAAGAACACACCTATTATTTCGAATGAAATTTTGAATGCTCTAGAAAATTTCATTTCAAATGTGATTTAATTTCAAGTTTGTTTTTTGTTTTTTAAACAGGCTCTGAAATTAGTTTTTCCCGATTAAAAATTTAAATGAAATGACTTTCCCCTAAGAAATTTATTTATAATACAAATAAATTCCGATCGAAACTTTCGATTCGCAACAATTTTCAAGGTTGGACAAATTTGCAGGGAAAATAGAAAAAAATGTTTCTGTTTGTTTTATATGTATATTTAATATAATATTTCCAGGGAAATTTTATTTTTCGTATAGTGATTTTAAAAATCAGCTTCAATAGTCAAATTTATCATTTTTAGCATTCTTAAAGAATTACGCCTGTCTATATGTTTTTAATCACTTCTAAAAACTCCTGAAAATTTACCGCCCTGGCCTTTAATCTCTACTGCTCCAGTGCTTCTATATGATAGAATTTTTCTGGGTTAGGTTAAGATCCTCTAAGGCCCCTGCTATATCATGTCAGCATTTTTTCCATAATCTACCAACTTGTTTTCTGTACTCTGAGATTTATCTTAAAAATAATACAATATCCATCACACGTTAAGCACGTACCACATTTCTTTTGCTAACCAATCTGACTGACATGATTCTCGTGTACTTCAATATTTTTTTATTTACAATAATATATCAGAATTTTCTGGTAAATGCCAAAAATAAAATATGGCATAATTTCATATCAATTTGATTTATGTATGCGACGAGTATTTGTCCATTCTACGCTACCATCTTGCTGTCATCACATATCGCGCAAAAACAAAAGCCATATCAAGAATTCGATTCAGGTAAAATAATAAATGGGTCATACTTTTTCTGTGTCAAACCAAAAGAAACAGATTGAAACAAATCGATAAAAAATATTTTACATGACAGTGAACAGCAAAAAAAAAAAAAAAAAACCAAAACATCAAGAGCTCATGACACTTGGTCATTTTTATGCAA
Organism: Epistrophe eligans; assembly: GCA_951394125.1. NCBI lineage: Eukaryota > Metazoa > Arthropoda > Insecta > Diptera > Syrphidae > Epistrophe > Epistrophe eligans. The sequence goes on from OX596030.1 coordinate 13,705,553, forward strand.
ATTTCCAAACTGATTTTATTTTTGATCTTTTGCCATTCATGTTTTTTGTTTTTTTTTTTTTGGTCGTAATATTCCAATTCCATACACGGTTTCAATCGGAACTTTGAATTATCGTCAAAAAATTCTTAAAAAGAAAACAATATTCTTTGACATAATTTTGATACTCTTGGTTGATATATATTTATGTATTGATGGTTAAAGCAAAACTTATAAAAAAAAATAATAATAAAAATTTAGGTTACTTTTTATAAGACGATCAGAAATATGACTTTTTGCTGGCTGGATTGTGGGAAAGAATTTAAAATATTTCGCGGAAATATCAGCTTTTCGTGCCTTAAATATCGCAACACCTGGTTGGAGGAAAGCAACGACAATCTATATGCAGCTTCAACGAATTTGCTTCGATATATAGTGAAATAAAATAAAATAAAAATATGTAATAATCATAAAGATAAACAAAACTTCAATAATAATTATTAACCATGCATCGTGAAGAATTATGTGTCTTCGCGATGGTCACGTCTGACTTTTGCAAGCCAAAAATCAACTCAACCCTCAAACAACAACAACGGACGACATCGTCAACTGGACGCTAGCATACGCGGATTCGCTTTAATATAAAAAAAAATAAATAAAATAAAATACAACGCATTTCTGAGCGCATGCAAGCATGTGCAACCAGCTTAGGTGGTGGATACACAAATGCTGCATAGAGGAGTATGGAGCAGACATGAAACACATTCAGTATGGTATACAATTGTCAATGGTTAGCGATGCACCGATCAATCGGTTACAATTTATTACCTTTTCTGATAACTAATAAAGTATTTCTCTGCGTTACAATGTGATGTATGTATGTATGCTGGTCGCTGGAGATGGTGCCTGGTGCCTTGTGGTGTTTGTATCTATGCCAGATAAGGAGCTACCTATTTTTGGGGCGACAAACAATCTATATATCCTGTCTAAATGGCGTCCAATATAATATAATTAACTGTTATAAAGTCAAGACAAAATTGACATCATGAATTTAGTGCAGAGTTTTTAATGATGATTGTTAACGATGAAAGGTTAAAAATATTACACTGAAAGAAAGACAAAAAATTCTATGTTTACATTGTTGAACAAAACCAACAAAAATCATTGACAAGAATATGTGAAAAATTGACAAGTTTTGTTCATATTTACTAAAAAAGAGAAAAGTGATAAGAGGAAAGTGGAAAGAGGAACGAGGAAAGAGGAAAGAGGAAAGAGGAAAGAGGAAAGAGGAAAGAGGAAAGAGGAAAGGGGAAAGGGGAAAGAGGAAAGTGGAAAAAGATAAAAAAACGTCGGAAAAAGCCGTCTGTGTGAAAAAGGAAGTACATTAAAACAAAAAACTGATTTTGTGAGCTTTGTCAAATTTTGTCCTCCAAAATCCCTTAAAACCCCTTGTGTTTACCACTGATCTTTATAACGGGTGATTTTTAAGCTGGTTTGGTTTTGGCAACACTGGTTTTGACAGCTGACGTGTGTTTAGTACCTTGTGTCACTGTCAAACAGCTTCAGTTTGGTTTGCAATTTAACCATGGATTGTCTTACAAATGAACAACGCTTGCAAATTATTGAATTTTACTATCAAAATTCGTGCTCGGTTCGAAATGTTGTTTATCGAAAAATTGTGTTCAGCGATGAGGCTCATTTTTGGTTGAATGGGTACGTAAATAAGCAAAATTGCCGCATTTGGAGTGAAGATCAGCCAGAAGCATTGCAACAGCTACCAATGCATCCCGAAAAAGCCACTGTTTGGTGCGGTTTATGGGCCGGCGGCATTATTGGGCCATATTTCTTCAAAGATGATGCGAATCGCAGCGTTACTGTCAATGGTGAACGCTACCGAGCGATGATAACAAACTTTTTTTGCCCGAAATGGAAGTTCTTGACTTGCATGATATGTGGTTTCAACAAGACGGTGCCACATGCCACACAGCACGCGAAACAATGGCGCAATTGCGAGGCGAGTTTGGTGAACAGTTAATTTCACGTTTCGGGCCGGTCAATTGGCCGCCTAGATCGTGCGATTTGACACCATTAGATTATTTTTTGTGGGGGTATGTCAAGGCTAATGTCTATAGGGACAAGCCCTCTCGATTGACGCACTGGAAGCCAACATCCATGCATTCATTCGTGAGATACCGGCCGATATGTGTGAAAGAGTATGCCAAAATTGGACTCAGCGGATGGGCTACCTGAGACGCAGCCGCGGTCAACATTTGCATGAAATTATCTTTAAACATTAAATTGCAAGGTTCAAACTATCGATTCAAATAAATATTTCATTCATTTTTTCGAATTTTTTGTGTTTTTTTTTTTTTAAAGTTCTAAACCTCTTAAAAAATCACCCATTACAATTCAATTGTATCATGTAAGAGATTGAGCGAGTTTTAAAAATTACTCAATAATTTTTCTAATTCTTTCTTCAGAGTTCCTTCTAACAGTTAAATTGTTGTTCTTTTAAATGTATAAAATAAGCTTGAACAGTCCTAAAAACTTAAATGTTTTATTAATAGCCCAAATTTTGACTTCCATCGGAGGCTTGATTATATGAAGCTCATTTTTTTCTCGCATGTTTTTTTTCCAAAGTTTTTAAGACGATAATAGGCAAGCCCGAGGGAATCGGACGAAAAAAACGACGACGTGATCAGTGAAGGCCCAAAGAATCACCATGTTAAATGGAACAGCAACTTATCCCCTAAAGTAGAGGCTTAGCTAAACTCAGAGAATTGTGAGGCTTAACTTAAGCGCACAGAAAAACTGTGTTACCGGCGTAAATTACATAATTGTTATCGATAGTTTGTAGGAACACTGCATTTTGTTTCTGTGATGGCGTCGCTAATCCGTTGTAGTTTTTTTTAAACCAATTGTTACCGGGCTTAAAAGACACATCTAATGACAAAATTCTGCATCATCCATATTCCATAAGTCAAGGGACTTGTGATTGTGATCTGGTTCAATGTTTCCCTAACCTGCATCCATTAAGATCAGTATTGATAAATTATATAGTCAATTAATTTGATTTCTATATACATATTATGTAGGTCAATATTTTTTCTAAGTGTAGTATTAAACTAATGCGTAGGTTCTTCGATTCTCAAACAGTAAATGCGTTTATAAATATAAATCTATACCTATTCGTCGTCTATACCGTCACAATCATGATGGCACGATCATACGATCATACAAACGGTACTCGTTATTTTTCTTATAATACCAACTTAATTTTGCATTCAAATTGAGTTTGCGCGGATTGTATTATTATTATTTACCGCGAACTTTGTCATCGGACCGCAGCCCCCTCTTCCTGTGAGAAATCATATTTATCACATGAGTTTCTGGTTAAAAAGTCTCATGCCGAACCTTCCGTCCGTCGTCGGTCGACGTCGTTGTTGTCGTATATGTCGTCGTCAATCCATACTTCTCGCGATTATGAATATCGGTCACTAGGTTCGCATGATGGCCGCTGCTTATTGAATTATTTGCTTGTAACAATAATCAAGATCGTGCTGTCTTCTTTGGTTGTTTTGTTTTTATTACTATTTTTTTTGTTTTGTTTTTGTTTATGAATAATTACAGGTCGTCGTTGTCGTTGTCGTTAAGATACAACCGTGTTTCGTTATTGTCCGACGACATCGATTTCGGTTGTAGCCAAAGTGAAATTACTAATTAATCGAATCGCGATAGCACCACCGCGGCCACGATCGAAAAAAAATGACCATGGTAAGCAAGCAAGGTAGATAGATATGTACCTGCAACCTGCAATATAATATCACTTATAGTTATGTGCCCCGAGTCGATGCCGAAGCTTTAATATGTACATCGAATGCATCGCACTTTGTATTTGTATATCTATGAATTATGGGAGAGTTGTTCATTTTTCTGCTTTATTTTTTTTTTTTTTTTGCACAAATAGTATCTTTGAAATTTCTGTCAGGTGCAACCGGATAGTGTGCGCGAACACAGTAGGAATATTGTAAGCACATAATTACCAATATACCGAGTCATACCGTTAGAACCGATGTTAACCCATATTAATTTTAGAATTCTGTGGAATTATTTTCTAGGGAATTTATGGCATGAATTTCTGCGGTGTCTGCATATCAATTTGATATTATTATATTGTGCGTTGCTTCTACGAGTATGGTATTGGTAGAATGTTATAGGTATATTATTAGGTGAGTGAGAAATTGTACGCTGCTCTTAAACACTTGTATAGGTACGGTTTAACAATGCAATGGGCAAGGTCATCATATTGTTGGATTATTCTTGTTACTTGTAACACGCATTCATTGCGGGACGTGATAATGCGTGGACACAATGACGACGGACGTGAGAAGTTGATCGATGGATGGATTTATCATCAATCGATGGCCTTGTTAAGGTCGAATACTGTGGGAAAGGTTTTCTAAAGAAATATTTATTCATCATTATTTTATCGTATAACTTGTTATACCTTAGGATTTCTAAATTTAATAGTTAATTTTTAGAAACATACTCATTTAATTAATCGTAAATCATTATTTTTATGCGACCTCATATAGATTCTTAGAACGTAAACCCAGACGCTACTTATTCGGCTTATCGTTGGTAGAAGAGTTGATAAGAAAAGTCCAAATTAATACAAGTTTACCTACCAAAAACCCGGTATTATTCGCTTTTGTGGAGACAAAAAACTGTTTTTTGTTTTCAAAAGAATTATACTAGTTTTGGGACCATAAACTATTTTAACTAAATTTGTATTTATGACAAAGTACCTACTTTTTTTTTATTGCAGGCAAGTAAATGAAAAGCATCGTCAACCAAACATACTACACAAACGAACAGCCATGCTGAAGTAGCGTTTTGCCCATCAGGATGACAAAGAACAAAGCGTGTTGTATATTTTCTAGAATCCATTGTGGTAATCGTATTATCCAGAACTCCAACCTCGCAGCAGTTAAATTTCGAAGTAGAAAAAAAGTGGAGTACCTATGTACATCAAACATTTCCGGAGTAGATTTGGTACTTGAGACAATAAACTGTTTTAAAAAAAAAAAATATTTGTTAACAAAAAAAAATATATATAAATACTTAAATAAAAAAAAAATAAAAATTTCATACGTTTTAGAATAGAAGAGAATTTTAGGTGCAGACATTCAGAGTCAGAGTTGAAGGTTAAAAAACACAGTAGGTACTGTCATTTACTTCCATGTAGTTTGGCTAAACAAAATTTAAATTTTTCAGTGTGGAAAAAAAGAAGTGATCTCAAATAAGCTAAGTGATGGCAGAGTAGATTTATTATTGTACCTAATTGGTCCGATTTATCAAATAGAAAATTTTGACATATCCCCACGTTTCGTTAAACGTATCTCGAGAACAAATAAATACATATGTATGTATATCATTTCGAATAAATTTTATTTTACAGATAAAAACTTTTATTCTGTAAGGCGTTTTTCGAAAACGACACGGCTCTAGAAGCGGCAATTGGAGTTTTAGTAAAACGACTATCGTTTTAATTGTAAGAAGGTTAAAAAAAGTAGAGAACAGTAAATTTTTAGTTTTACTTAAACGCCAATTAATGCTTCGGGAGCCCTATCGTTTTATTGGCGCTTTCGTAAAACGCCTTAGGTACGGGTGAATATAACGTCATAAAATGCAGAAAGGTTTTCAAAAAATTTCCGACTCTCTGCATCAATTTAAAAAAAGGTTGTAATAAATCTTTCGTCTCGAATATTTGGAGAGCAAATGCCATCGATTCAGTGCCGTAGCCAGGATTTTGGTTCGGGGGGGGGGGCTTGCTTCCAAATTTTACGAGGAATTCTTTAAACAAAAAACTTTATATATTCCAATTTATTGATTTTTATTAGTTTATAAATTGTATGTACTCAAACGAAAATATACTTAAATTATTTTTTTATACACACATTTTTTCAAAGCAGAAGACGTCTTGATTTTCTTTTTGACATGAGATCAATCACCTTATCTAGATCCACATTAATATGTGAATGAATATCGTAGCAAGTGAGCTTAATCTTGCATTCCCCATAACGCTTCGGGACACTGTTTTAATCCTTTTTATAGTTGAAAAGGTTCTTTCAACACTAGCTGTGGTCACTGGAAGCATGGCCAAAACCGTAAGCAAGAAGTTTATAACTCTAAAGTAAGTCTTGTCACATATATCAAGCAATTTTAAAACTTCGATAGAAGGATCAATCGACGATATTTTTTCGCACCAGAGAATGTACTCAGCTTTCACAGCTGACAACGAAATTGCATTATCAAAGTAACTTGTTCCTTTTCCATTTCGTTGACTCGCCAAACTGCAGAAAAACTTGGCAGAAGAGCTTGATACAAAATTGTATGTGCATACCTAAATAGTCTCTTTTTTCTTAACGAAGTGTTTTCAAGTAGTTGAGAACTTCAAATAAACTATACCTACCTGGATAGTCTCCTTATTTTTATAGATTTGAGTTTAGTATATTAGAAAGTTTTAGTTTTTATTTTAGACTTTCGGTGGGGCTTCAGTCCCTCAAGCCCCCCCTCTGGCTACGTGTCTGCATCGATTCCAGCTTAATTTTATTCTACACATACCTAATGACGTTTAACCAAGAAAGAAAGACCTGAAGCCCACAAAATTAGGATTCAACTAATGACGTTTACAAAAATTGAAAATAATTTTAAAAAAATCAACAGAATTTTTTTTTATCCAAAAATATGCTAAATGTTTTGAGAACGAACAATGGGCGCATTCACTAATGTAGTCACTACGTAGTCAAGTCATTCTGATTGGCTACATACAACTAAAAAATGAGTTGAAATTTCCCCTCCGACGTAGTGTAAAAATTTCGGCTTCAAAGTTAGTGGAGAATGATTTTGACGTTTCACAATCAGGTATTCGGTTAAAATACAAAAAATTCAAACTATTCAAAATGAAACTTGACCACAATTAAATTATTTTGCATAATTATGATTTTATCTTCTTCCAAATCACTCATATTATATCTTATATTTGATATTATTTAATTTAAAAAGAAAATATTATTTAAATTCTCAAAACACAACTGTTTTTTTATTTCGTGTGTGTTTACATCTGTCATTAATATGACAGTTTAGAATTGACTAACTTTGTAGTGTAATTTTGCATTCACAAAGCTAGTTGAATTTCGACTACGTATAGTCACTACATTAGTGAATGCGCCCAATTATATTATTTTATTCTATAAACAATGTCATATTTGATTACTGGTTTGATTTTAAAAAATTTAAAAAATTAAATTGACAGTTTTAAATAAAAAAAAAAAAAACAATAGGAAAATCCTAAAAATATTTTAAAAACGTTTTTCGGCTCAAATATCAAGTGAAAACCAAAATCATTGTGTGTAGAATAAAATTAGTGTTCGTTTTCAGACACTAATTTCGAAGCCAGGATAATTTTATTCTACACACAATGACTTTGGTTTTTACTTAATCGCGTTTTTTAAGATTTTGAGTTTGGTATTTCTTTGTAACAAAATAACATCGGGTGTTCAGTTTCCAACGGCACCAATGGGAAGTTACTAGTGTGTCGCACCTTTTTTTCATTCTTAAAATTGGAGTAAATTTGCTACGCTGGTATCACTCCATTAATTGACTGCATTTAAGATTATGTTAGCGCCTTAGAAAGAGTGGGAGTAATAGTGCTTTACAAAAATGCACTTTCCCGAAGCCTGAATGATTAAAATATATTTATAAAATATATGTGATGTATGTACTTGCAAGCCACTGCCTCGTCTTATTTGCTGTCAATCTACAGTTTCGTTCTAATATCCGCTTTATATAACATGGTGTCAGAAGTGGAATTATTAAATTATAAAACTTTTTTTTTTTTGATTACATTGCAATTTTTTTGACATTGGGAAAATTGCATTTAATGCGTCATGGAAATGTACCTACCTCTTATGATTGAGTTTTTGTTAATGGTGCGTTTTTTGCTAATTTCTTTTAAGTCGATTTAAATAATTTTTGAAATATGAAATTTCGAACACTCCAAAATTCTGAAGGTAGGTAATAAAAACTAATTTTTTGTAAACCGAATTTGGCTTCAATTTAATTTATTATAGCCTTATTCATTTTAGTTTCACTTCACATACGTATTTTTTTATATAGATTAAATATTATTGCACCCAAATTTAACACCCTATACTTACCTACATAATTTTGATGTCAAATGTGAAATGTCAAATGACATATTCACTTAAATACAAAATACAATTTTATCCTATTTCCCCCCCAAACAAAAAAAGAAAAAACTTAACTTCATTACCGAAAATCTTATATGAAAATTTATTTTCACAACTTTTCTGTTTAAAAATAAGGCTTCCTATATAAAACATTAGATATAGCAACTGTAGACATTTCATCTGGTCTTCCATATGGCTTCTTTCTGCAAACCTATATATCTACAATATAGCTTCACCAAAACTAAAGAAAACCACTTACTCTACGTCTTCTTCCTGTCTTCCTTCTTCAAGCAAAAAAAAAAAAATAAACAAAATGTATTTCTTCATATAGCGAATGAAAAATTTCAAAATGTCAATCAAATTCATGTGCATTATTATTCTTTCGGTGGTCGTTCCTGTCGTCGTTGATGTCTCATTGCTTATATGAAGAGCTGGCTGACTTGACTATGAAGTCGTCCTCGAAATCTTGAATGAAGGAAAAACTAAAAGTTTCTCCCTCGCGGCAAGCTAGAAAAATATCAAAAAAAAAAAGAAAGAAGAAAAATACAAACATTGCCACGTGCGCCCAACTTCCATATGTGTCCTGAGTACCTAAACCCGCTCCGCGCTTCGCCTCGCCTCTGCCTCCACCTCTGCCACACCAAACTCTCTTCTCGTGGATCATTAATTCCCTGACACAGTGTATCCGATTTCATAAAATTGAGACTCTCTATCAAATTCTATAAATATTTCCGTAAACGCTTCAACTGGCAGACATTAAACATACACATACATCATCGGTCTTTGAAAAACAATAAAAGACAACACGAAAATGTCCTTCGATTCGAGTAATATTTCAAAATTGAAAATTTATTTTCACTCACAACTCGCATATTGCCTTATTCATTTGTCCGTAAACGGGGGTACCCGAATGTCCACCCCCTTTCGTCACTGCTACTGGTCTCTGTATAGGATAGTGTATCCAGATCACGTTGCTGTCCGTCCGTCACCGCGCCCCGGCCGGCCGACCGCCGTTGCCTGACCCAAACCGACGAGCCGTTATTGTCGTATCCTGGTGCGTTTTGCAATGCATTGTTTCGATTCTGTGGCACTTTGTATTGTCAAATTATTGATCAGGAAAAGGTGTAGCCTCCGACCTCGTTTTTGACCTCGTAAAATCTATAACAACTCAATATAATGCGGAAGAGAATATAGCTCGGGGGCAGAAGCAGAACACCATCATCATCAGAACCGAATATGGACGAGTTGTTCGCTCGAGTGTCCTTTTTCCTGGTTAGCACCAGCAAGCACAACAAAGATTTATACTTGTATACCTATGTACATTTTATTATTGAGATGGCAAAGATGGACAGAGGACACGGGCCGGACCCGAGCTCGAGCCCAAGCCCGATATATATGAAAAGGAATCCAATAAATGTCATCGAATTTATTGCTAAATTCACAATTCCATTGTTTGCAATTTTCAAAAGAGGACATTATTTCCGATTGTCCTTTATGGGAATGGGATGGATGGATGGATGCGGAAGGGTACACACTTACACTATGGTTATTCTATTGAGTGTGCATGTAGTGTACCTATGCCACATCATATATAGTTTATGTGGGACCAATTGAACTGACGATGAAACTTGGTTGAGGTGGCCTGCGTTGCGTGGACAGGGGTCAAGCGAAATTTTTAAACAATCAAAACGAAAACGACTACGTATACGCTGCACGCAGATGTGAGAAGATTGTTGGTTTTTCAAAAATTTGGGGTTCCCTTTTATAGAAATATCCTTTTTAATGGTTATTCGATACTTTTATTTGAACCGATTAGGCAAGCATAATAATATGAGGGTGGTGCTGGTCTGGTCTGGTGGTGATGCATTGATCGGATTATTCCCACTTGAGGTTGAGAATTGTTTGCATTTTATATTTTTAAAAGGTCAGACGTCGCAGTTGAATCAGGGGTCATCAGCAAATTAATAGCTTGTCAAAGGAATATTTTGTTTATATAGTTTCTGATTCTCAACTACCTAATATTACGTTAGGGTATATTTATTTATTTTAAGTTAGGTTTTTAAAAATCGCCAAAGGAAATATTTTATGGTTTATCTAGTAAATATTTAAAATTAAATGCACGACTTGGTCACACTTACTTCCATTGGTATACCTTGGGAAAAAAGAAACCTGATATTATTTTATTATAAGAAAATCAATTTAAGATCTTTGAAGGTATTCAAGTGAAGACCAAAATTAGGCCGTTTGTTCTCAAGATATTTGAGATGATGAACATTCTTCAACCTTTTTAAGCAGGTTTTTTTAATTCTAGGATTCTAGGACCTCGGAACGTATATCGTATATATCGAAATTTTCGATTCGGCAAATTGCAAAAATTACAATAATTTGCAGAGAAATTAATAAATAAATTTAAAAATAAAAGGGTAAAATGGGGTAAGAGTTGGCCAAGGAGAATGCGCCAAAAGTGTTTTTTAAAGAACAAAACAAATTCAAAGTCCAGGCTTATTTATACTTTAAATTGTGCTTATTGTCCAGGATTGACTACGGTCTCCAACAAACCGGCCTTTCAAGCCAGCTCGATCCCCAGCTACAACTTCCTCCAGTTGAACATACCAAGTTTTTTTGAAAGTCATTCTCACTTCTGCCTAGAACATGAAGGGTATATATTCAAAGACTCGTCAAACTGGGATATCGTTCCACGTGTATCAATCATTCCTGTGAGCGTGATATAGGCAGGGTTGAAGGCGACCTACAATTTTCTGCCGAATCCGAACGGCTAAGGTGAGAAGCACACTTCAAAGACAAGAGATACTCTTGGAGGATTTGTCAATACCTTGCAAGAGCCAGTAACTCATCAAGAACATTTCTGTTTTTAGGTAGCAAAGACTGGGAATCGAACTCACAACCTTCGGCGTAACAGTCCTACGCACTAACCATTAAGCCACGGACTTCTAACAAGGTCTATGCTTCTGCCATATACATACATCAGCAACACCAGGATGATCAATGTCTTGTATAAGGTCTCCTTTGTTCTCTTAAGAGAAGACTGTACGTACTACTTTTAAAAGCCTTGTTAACCCAGGTTAGGTTAGGTTGAAGTGGCTGTCGGTGGAAAAACCGACACACTTAGGCCAATTGTTGGCCCGTTTAAGCTTGTTAACCCAAAGAAACAGCGATTGACAATCGTTTGTGCTCTTCACTGACTTCATTTTGCAAAATATCAGTGGAGCCCAGGCGAACAAAGTCCTTTAACTAATTCGAAGTTCTACCTATTCATCGTGATGTTTTGCCCTAGTCAATCAATGATTTTTGAATTCCTTACTTGCTGAAATGCTGAGCGGTTAAGAAAGAATTGGTGTTCTCTTAAGATTTATAATTTCGGAAATTCAAATTAACTTGAGCTACTATCAAGAAGTGTTCCGAGTCTATGATGGCCTTTCGGAAAGATCGGACATCCAGGTCCAGGATACGAGAACATGCCTGGCCTCTATTGCATGATCGATTTGGTTGACAATTCGTTGATCTGGATCGACATGATGTTCTTTTAATAAAATGAACAAAAATTTAGCTACATATATAGGGTTATTTGCTTTAAAACAAAGATTAGAGTTCAAGACACAAAATTAGAAAAAAAAATTTCATAACATTTTTTGTATTCTTTTTTAAAGCTTTAAATAATTAACATCTCAATGGATATTCATCGCAAGATTACCTGAATTTCTGAGCGTTTTTCTCAGGTTTTTTTTTTTTTTTTTTCTGCTTTAATTTATTTCTTCAAATAAAAACTTACGACGCCATTAGCTTCACAATATTATAAGAAAAATGGTTTGAAAAAAAAATCTCTATAAAATTTAAGGATATACCTACCTTCATCTGGTCTCAATCCACAAAACCCTCAACCATTACCATTTCCAAAAAAAAGGACCTCCGAAGAAGGAAACGGGAAAAAAATCACAAATGGCCAAAGAGAAGAAGATTTTCGTAATTAAAGCTTAATCAGCTTGAAATAACTTTCTTTATCTCAACATAGAAAGTGCACAGAAAAAGAAAAAAAAGGATAAGAAATTACTTCTTTGTTGGTCAGTTCTGCACACACCTTTATGAAAGTCCTTTTCTCGCATTCAAATCCCACCTTCGAGTTTAATTTTTTTTTTTTTTTTTGATTTTTTAAGTTATTATACTTCAAGCTCAACATCAGCATCCATTTTAGGAAAAAGAAATCTAATTTCGCTAAGAATGCGATTGCGTTGCCTCAAGGAATCGTGAAAATCGCTAGAACCACATTAAAAGACCAAAACCTGGAAAGAAGAAATGAAAGAATGATATTTTTTTTTTTTTTTTTAATTTTTATTCTCCGTTTATTTTTTTTAATTACTTTGCTTTTATTCTTTCTGGATGGTGTTTTTAAGGCGGAACTCTGCATATCCTTTCTATACGCTTCAAAAAGTCCTGGGTTAATTATGACTTTCAGAAGGTAAAGTGGAAAAAAGTGTATATCTAAGTTGAGCAAAAATAAAAAAAAAAAAAACACTGGGATTTCTTCTTTTCTGAATAGTGTCTGGGATCTTAAAAACTCTGAATGGCTTCTGTTTTTTTGTTTTTTTTTTTTGCTTAAGTCTTACAAGGATATTAAAATAAGCGGGTTTTGTTTCCTTTTTGTTCTCGACATTATTTGAAAAACTAGATAATTCATTAATCATTCTTGTGTCTTTCGTTTAATTTGTTGTAATCCTAGGTGTAATCCTTTTGAATATTATAACAAAATCCTTACAATGCTAATTGCTGCAAATATTTTCAAAATACCTTTACCTGGGCGGGAGTTATTTTTGCAAATTATTATTGTCTCGCAAAAACCAGTTGATGCAGTCCAGTCACAGATGCTCGCCTGCATCATATATATGTAGGTGTGTATCTATCTATATATCTATTGAATCCTTTCAACAAAGCGGATTTGCAAAAAGACTATAGGTACCTATTCAATGACAATGAAAATATATCTTTCCATAAAAAGGATATATTGTTTGACGTCTGCTTATATACGGACGGACGGACGGACAGACGTCAAAGATGAGAAAGACAATGAAAATATTATTTATGAGCAAATTTCAGTTCATTTCTTTAAAATGACATTCTTCATATTTCTGCCTACATCCTTTCACAAATTTATGATAAACCATCTGATTATACAAAAGGGTATCACACTGCGTTGTTTAGTTCAAGGACATGTAAGTAATAAAATTTTGAAAGGTTATACCACTGTGAAAAATGCATAACTGTAGTTATGAGATATTTTTGAAAAGATCCTTTAAGCAGCATGGAATATGAAATTATTATTATTTTGTGTGTTCTCATATTTTATTTGTAACAATTAAAATTTAGTGGTAGATATATACCTATAAGACCCAGGTATGGTATATTGTATACCTAAGTGGTTTTCTTTATTCAATGAATGTTTTATTTTCAACCATACTTACTGTCCTTGACTTTTATATGCAAGTGATTTTTTTTTTTATCAACACTTGCAGTTTTTTAAGTGTGAGGTAAGATACGAGTATACATATATCTATGTTAATTTAGGTATAAAAAAATATTTCTTTCTTCTTGGGAGGTTCATATTACAGTTTTTATTATAAAATATTATTTTTTTTTTAATTTTTCAGAATCTTTTATTGATTTTTTTTAACTTTAAACTATTGTACATAATTATAGAGAAACATTCGTATTTATTAGATTTTTGTCTACTTAGACATTGTCTAACTATTTTCAAATTTGTGGAAATATAATTTAATAAAAATTAATATCACATATTCACGATTAAGACAATCTACTCTTGTGTCTAAGTTAGGCAGCTATATAAGACAACAATGAACAAGGTTTTTGAACACATTTTCCAAAGTTGGACAGCTGTCTAAAGTTAGACAAATTTTATAAATAAGACCAAAAATATATCGGTTGATAAAAATAGATTCAATTTAAAATGTAATAATTTATTGTATAACGTTGCAGGTTTAAATAGTATAATTATTTTATAAGTTTCCATACATCATCCTAAAAAATGATACATAATTATCATCATAAATATCACCAATTGGTCATAGAAGGTCAGCTATAGTTTCATTTTGGTAAATTGATAAGCCATGGATTTTTTAATGAATTTATCAATTAATTCATGATCAATTGTGGAATAAAAATAAAGGGTTAAAAAACAAGTCTACTATTTAAAAGGCCATTTATTATGTTTATAAAAGACAAACTGGTATAATTGGTCAGACATTAAATTACAGTTTTAAATGATTTTATAAAGTTATCGTCAGGATAACTTAAAAAAAAAAAAAAAAACTTTAAAAATATATACCCACAATTTTAATGGCTGGCAAATTACGCAATGGCAGATTTTGGTTTTTTGCCGCCCTAGGCCCAGTTGAATACGCTGCTACCCTTGTTTTTTTAACTATATTTTATTAATTTAAGTCTTAAAAATAAATTATATATGTAGTTGTAAAAAAATTTTTGGGAAAACATTTTAATTTTATCCTTAAGGCTGGGTTTCCCCGACAACGAATTCAGATTTAATGTAAATGATCCTGCATGTATTATTATTATTAAGCTTAGTACAAGCATTATACATTACACATATATAGTTATAACTTAAAACTAAACATCAACATCAACATAGTGAACCATCTTCATAATTTTAATTATTCTGTACTGGAAAATAAACAGTAATAATAATTAAAAATGTTTTTAATCACTTCTTATTCATATGTAACAGCTTATTTAAGTGTGAAAAATTGTTTTACAGCTCGAAATTAAAAGTTTATAAGTTCTTCACAGAATGTTCTGATTTTAGGGGTGGGCGATTAAATTTGTCGGTGAGAAAATTTATCGAACCTAAGAGATCGATGTTTTTCAAAATCAATGCATTTCTTTCTTTTTTTATTTTGACAGCCAAATAGGTACGTTTAAATTTACATCAAAACGTTTTTTTTGACTTAGGGTCGTTTCTTCATAATATAGTAGGCTAGATCTGTAATAAAGGTTCTGACTCTGGTTCTGATGATTAAAATTTCAAATTATGGATTCCTTTAATCCTTGATAAAATTAAAATTCAATTTTCTCCTCTAAACAATTGCATTTAAGTGATCCGTGCCTCCGTTCTGTAACTCACATCAATCAAATTAATCGAGAAATGATGCAAATTGAAACAAATCATGAGTTTTAAAGTTTTAATTTATTTTTCAACGTTTCTGGAACAATGTTATCGATGAATTACAAAACGTGCACTGTACAATATTTGGAGCAAATCGGTCTACCTGTTTAACCTTTATCTCTATACAGAAATCAAAGGACTAATTTTTTAGATTTCTCTATGTTTACAATACTTGTCCTATAGAAAATCTAAAAAAGAAACAAACATTTCCACGCACCAAATATTGTTTTATCAAATATATTTTTAAATTGACGTTGTGTAAACATTTTATCGCGATTAAATCTTAAATGACCATGTAAATGAATTCTTAATTTTAAAAAAGAAAATTGTACACAAAGAAAATTCCTTTTTATAAAATGTGAACAGCAAAAAAGAGAAAGGAAATTAGATATTAACGTAATTTTGAATACCTTATTTGTAACTAGTTCTTACCCACTATCTTTGCTTAGACCCCGCAAAACCCCTTATAGCATGAAAAGTATTCATATTCTTTTCTCATGAAATAATCAATTTCCTTAAAACCCTTCCAGTCAAAAAAGATCAAAAAAATGTTCTTTCACATTTAATATCTATTTATAAGAATAATGTTTTTTTGTAGAAAGCCTGCATATAGTTGAAGTTGCTTTCTTTGCATTTGATTTACAGAAACCATTTTATTTCCATATTTGTAATTTTCTGTAGTCAATGTATTTAATCTTAAAATCGATATCTGGATTTCTCAACTACGGATTTTGCTGACAATTGGCCTTCGCTCATCTCTGCCTGGTTATACCATAAACGTCAATGTTTAACCAGAAAAAATATTAAAATTTTCATTCCTGCTTTCGTTACTTTATTTTCCTCACATTTCTACACCCCTCATCATGAAGAAAAGACTCGTGTAATTAGTTTCTTTGCGACTAAGGGAGATAGTTACAAACCATGAAATTCTGAAGAATAAATAAGAAATGTTTACAAATCCGTAGTATCTGACAGCCTGATAGATGGCGCCACCACAAATTGTCAACTTGTGACTACTATCCGTTAAATAACTACACAAATTTAATTTACATGCTTTATATAGTTTATTTCATAAATTCTCATACTTAATTCATTTATTGGCCACTTTGAGAATCAATTAGTTTTCAGCGCCCCCAAAAATAGAGACAGAATAAAAAATATTATCTTTTCATTTTTTCAATAAAATCACCTCTCAATAGTCTCGGTGATCTTGATGGCCTCGGAAGAAAATATTGATAATACGAAAATTGCATTTATCAATGTTAATTCTACAAAGATTCAAAAACTGCATAGTTCGATATTTCAACATATATTAAAAACACAGAAAAACTCGACATCACCATCACACAAGACCTAACCTTAAAAAAAAAAACAAGTAATATCATAAGAGAAATAGTTTATTGCCTGGGCAAATTGATGACAGCCATAAAAATATTCCAAAACACACATAAATGACGATTTGTCATCCAAACAGGCCATTTAGTATCTATAACTCGAAGACAAATAACCAATTTGTCATAACTCACACCTTTCTGCCTGACAAGGAGACCCAACCAGCCCGCCGCCGCCGCCGCTGCCGCAATGATTATAAAAATTCATAACAATTAATTTCAAAAACCAACAACCAGCCTGTATCTTTCAACAACTACCAAAAAAACCGAAAACTTGCTTGCAAGATCCTATAATTTTCCTTGCAAGAATCTCGCTTGTCATATATATGCTCAAGCAACTATTCCAGCACTCCTTCCACTCAGTGACTCGCATCAGCAGAAACCATCATCATCATCATGAAATATGATGTTTAATAAACCCACTCAGAGTCAGAGCTCTGCGTGCCATCAGTCACCGATCGATTAATCATCAGCATATTAACCCCTTCACCGAGTGTTAAACACCGTCAATTAGTTAAAGAGTGTCGAGTTGTTAAAATTTTCAAAATATTTTTTGACACCCACTATGGCACTATAGGTATATAGGGCCATTGAAGTAATGGAACGCGGCGGCGGCGAGTATTTGAAACGCCCCATTAGGTGTTGAAGGCTCATCGAGTTCCAATGTTGCACGCAGGTACTCACGAAAACACTCGTTTTATTTTTTTTTTTTATTTTTTGGTTGTTTGGGGGCGAAGAGCGAGACAGGATAGAATTGCTGCAGCATCCTTCGACAATTTATCATCAAAAAGTGGAATTTTTAACTCATTCGTTTGGTATAGAGTTTATTTTTGCTCTGGAGCGGCATGAGGACTGGAAGCATAGTCTTAAGACAGTGGCATCGCAACCTCACGCTCTTAACGCCTCGAGCAGGTGACAAAACGATTTTTCACCACACACTCACTCATTCTGTATAAAATTGAATCGTTTCTTTTAAAATTCCACAAAATTAATTGGACAGAACCAAAAAGAAAATTCAAACACATAATAACGACCCGAAAAAAGTATCCAAGGGATTATGGCAGGTCAATTAATTAACGAAATGATGGAGAAGGTGGTCGTGGTGTTTTTTTTTTTTTTTTGGAACATTGGTGGCTGTATGTGGCCATTTCCGATTCCACTTCTGATGATTCTGAAGTGTGAGAGGATCTAATTTTCATAAATTCATTTTCCAACACCTACAAGCAGTTCGAGTCTTCTATTTTTATAAAATTAAAAATTATAGGAAAACTACATTGTTCCTGTGAATTGAGGAATTGAGCGTGCATAATGGCAGCAAAGTAAAAATAAACACATTTTCCAAACGTGCATTAGGGTCGTGCGTCGAGACGAAAAGTCGAAAGCAACAGCAACAACAACAACAACATCATTTTATATAATTTGATATTTTTTGAAGAAATTTATGAACTCCGAAGATGAAAACGAAGGTATTCAAACTTTTATTTATTACAGATATACCAAGTTTGTGTTAAGATGTTAAGTTTTTTTTTTTTTTTTGAAAATGCATATATGGCTAGGCTATTATACCAATGGAAAAAAAAAGATAAATAGTCTATTATGCTTTTCGACGGAATTAGTGTAAACACAACGTGGATGGGGAATTAATGAATATCTTATTTTTTTTTTTTTTGTTGTTGTCGTTGTTGTCGAATTTAAAGTGAAATTCATCGCGGTGATGAAGATGATATTAGAGTCTGCGGCACGAACAAACTTTATGGAAATAAGAGACTCTGTGAGTTATAATAGATTTATGCTTTAAGATAAAGTTTGAATTATAATAGCGTATATTTTGTTTATGTGATTAAATGTATTTAAACCAAATGAATGCTTTTGTTATAAAACATATTGAGATTCTTCTTGTCTTAAGCAATTTGTTGGACTATTTGTTGATTTTTTTGTGGTGATGTTTAAGCGTTGACAAAGTGTAAGTTAAATCTTATATTTTTGACTTGCCAAAAGGTTTAGAGCAAAATCAAATTGATTTTCTAATGAAACGCAAAAGAAAAAAATTTAAAATTCTCAAAATTTCATTTTATAAGTCAAATATGTTTTCTGTTACAAGAAATCTTATCTTATTACTTTAAACGAGCTATTCTACTGCTGTGAAGTTGGCATAACACTTTTCACCTAGCCTAACGGGACCTTAACAGGAATTTGCAGTTTTTTGCATTTTGTTTGCATTTCTATTCCGGATTTTGCAGTTTACCAAATAGTGGGTGTAACCCCCTGTACTGCTAACTTCACTGTGAAGTTAGCAGTACATGCTGTTTTTTCAACAACCAAGCAATCTAGGAATTTGAAGGGACTGTTAAGGTCCCGTTAGGCTAGGTGAAAAGTGTTATGCCAACTTCACAGACGTTATTCTTTTACATAATGTTTATATACATATACCATACGAGAATAGTATATTTGGTTTCTCGGAAATAGATATAACGATTTTGATGAAATTTTGATATTTTGTTGTTATGAAGGAAATAAAAAAATTAAAATTGGTTTTAGTTGAATCCGCTCACTGCCGCGAGTTTTTTAGCGGAAACCGCTTTTTTTCTCAGACACGACTCAAATGATTAACATGAAGTTTTCAGGGTCTGTTATTAGATATGAACAAGAAAAATTTTAAAAAATTAAGTTTGGTAAAATTCGCCTACTGCCACGCCCCTTTTTCTCAGTTTTTGGTTCCTCTGAAACGGCTCGAACGATTTCGATGAAAGTTTATATTATGACATAATTTTTCTTTAAAAAATAATCTATCATCCAGGTCCGTAGCCCAGGGGCTCCTAAAGGGTGAAAAAAAAGATTTTCCTAAATGGCTAGGAAAAATGGGTGTCGCAGTTACCGTTATATTTTGTTCTTTAAAAATGAAAATACTTATTGGGGGAATATGAGAAAACCACACGTTTAAAGAAAATTGAGCCATCCGTTCAAATTGCAGCTGAACAGACAGAAAGAATTGTGAATTGTGAGACCCCCCACTCTCAAGTTTAATTAAAAATTCTAATTTAGTTTTTTTACGAATCTATAAATTGCGAATTTTAGTGAAAAGCTTTATTTGTGTGTCTTATAAGCACTTCACAAAAATTATACTTTATTTGAACCAAAGCTGTGTGTCAAGCTTCTCTGCTGACAGCCACGCAAACCTAACATAACCAGGACCAAAGCTAAATTTTTGGGGGTAAATATGGGTGGAATTTGTTTTTTTTTTGCAAATGTCTTGAAAACTGTACTTTATTAAAAAAAAAAAAAAAGTGAATGTAAAAATTTTAACTCAGGTACCTAATCTATGCAATTATTCACATAAAGATAGAAAATTAGAGAAGTTATAGATTCTGAGTAAACCTTGTGCAATTAGTTTACAGGGGGTCAGAGATCACGCATCGCTGGATACGGTATTGGTAAAATGGAATACTTCAAAAATAAATTCGCCTGCTCCTAAAACTTAGTTAAATCATTTCAATTGTTATGGGACTGAAAAATGAAAAGAGCCCATACAAATATTTGTTAGAAAATGTGTTTTTTTTTTAGGAGGAGGAGGAAGGTGGAAATGTGAAATGGGTTTATATTAAAAAAAATTCTACAAAAACTGTGCGAAAACATTTTATTTTCTTTGAGAAAGAAGATTAGAGAGCTAAGCAACGGATTTACTCACCTTATTTCAGCAAGGATAAAACTTTGGCCACAGAAAGATTCATGGTCAACCTTCATTTTAATTCAAGGTGTCAAAAAAGGTGTCAAAAAAGGTGCTCATTTACCTCATTTCAGCAAGGCTCATCCTTTAATATATTTTTTATTGATCTCAGAAATACTAAAAAATACTTAAAGATGTTTTAGCCCTCCGTGACATTCATATAGAACTTAATCACGGAAGAACCGAATCCATGTATCAATGCCTCGTTACATGTACAGGGTCATTCATTTCTTGGACTTTGCTATTGTCCAAGTGTGAAAACAATATGATTCAAATCGCCGGCTGCCTCGGAAAGATTCGCAGCATGCGATTCTTTTAAAGTAATTTTTAACCATTTTTTCACACATTTCGGGCGGTATCGCGGTCATAATTGGAGTAATGTTGGTTTTTAATGCGTCTAGAGTTCGGGGATCATTCGCGTAACAATCGCATGATCTTGGTGGCCAATTGACGTCGCCAAAACGTGAAATTACACTACCAGGAAACTTCTCACGCAATAAATCCATAATTGGTCATGTTGTGTAGCTTTTTGCCTTGTCTTGTTGAAACCACATATCGTCCTAGTCATGATCTTCAATCGCTGGCCAAAAATCGGTTATCATTGGCTAAAGTGGCTACGTTTGAATCACCACTTTTGTAGTAAGTTTTAATAATTTTAACGCGTTGTTCGATTGTTAAGCGATCCAATATCGTAAATGGCAAATATTCAACTAATATTATGACACTTCAGATGACAGCTGAGTTTGACAGAGGTGTCAAATGCCAGCGCTACCAACTTTAATCCACGAAATGAATGTTCCGTTATTATGAGTTTTTAGCCTCTATCAACCATGTTTTAAAAACTTCTAGACGTTTTAAATTAGTTTTTTATGTTTTCGGGACAATTTTTCATTTTTGATTAACGAGATTTTGGCAGAAAGGCGTGATATGGAATACCTATGGATGATGTTATCTATACGCACTTTGGAACCATATTTCGTACTGACCCAAGCTTTTCTCTTCATGAACCCCCAAGCTGGGGGTCGATTCTCGTTCTGAGGCTGTGAAGTGATTGAAAAATAATCATTTCGGTTACCTCGGAGATTTGACATTTTATCACTTCATGAACGGGCCTAAGGCGATTCTCGAACTCATTATGAAAAACATCTGTCAAACAGTGTACTAAAAACTACTAAATGATAAATGATGTCAGTTTTCTGTCAGTATTGTGTTTGCTTTTTTGTGTAAAAGCAAATATTTTTTATTTCTATTTTCTTTTTTGCGAAAAATGGCCGGAATAATAATTCAATTAATTGTTAATAATAGATATATGTAATAGATATAATCACTTAAAAATTATTTTTTAGCTCACGTAAAATCTTTCAAATATTTTCTCCACTTGAATTCATCCTTCAATGTACCTCCTATTTGTATTTGTCATTGCAGTAATCTTTTTTAACAATAAAAATATATACATGTCTAAATATAAATTTATATAAATATATTATATAAAAATATATTATTACTTGTCATTTACCAAATCCGGTCTTTCTTCTAAGAACTCCACTATAAATATTTTTTGGGTCTCCGATGCTTTCGCTCCTCGATTATTTTTCACTTCCATCGCTCTTCACAGTTCTTCACAGAATCATTTTACTGTCATCATATGAAAAATTTTTGACATTTATCATCACTTTTTCACACATCGAGAATCGCATTCGGCCTGAAGGCGTGATCAAATTTTTCACTTCACAACTTCACAGATCGAGAATCGGTTTGTTTTTTCATCATCTAACCATTTCGCCAAAATAAAATTTTTAACGTTGTTTTTGAAGATAAGGACTGGACGCTTCACCTCGCCCTACTATTGATGCTATTACGTCGCTTATATTTTGAATTGAACCTCCGCATAAAAAACACCATAGCTTTGCCTTTGCTGACATTAACAAAAACATCAGAATATACATCGCATTGTTCGATCTGTATACAGTTTTGTTATTTGGTTCGGTTGTATACCCTCTCTATAGTTATCCCTTACTTACTGAAAGATCCACAACAACAAAAGAAAATGAAAAAAAACATAAATTAGTTTGAAACAATAGAAACAACAGTAAGTAAAGTTCCTTTAAAGAGATACCATATCTGAAAGTTGAGTTAATCAATTTTTTTTCTTTAGATTGGGTCAATTTAACTTAACCAAACTTAACCTCTATACTCTAACTTAATTTTTCCGAAGATGTCTTTTAATACTAAAATATCATAACTGTATAATATTCCTTATATCTTTACTTTCCCCACATTTGCTTCTCCAAAATTTTTCACCCTCATTTTAATTTGAGATTTTAAAAATATCACTTTAGATTTTAATTATTTCTACTCCTACTATAATAAAGCCTGATCCTGGTACGATCTCAAAACTATATACGATAACAATCTGCGTGCATAGAAAAATTATACATCATATGCACTTCAGTGGTGTTAAATGGCATTCCCTGACATCTAATCACCCAAGAACCACATTATTTATGAGTGTTTTTAGCCCTTGACAGTCGAATTTTCCCCCAACCATCGTCGTCTTCGTCGTCGTGTTATATGAGTTCAAAAATGAACACATCACATTAGAGGACTCACGTGCTTTGGAGAAGAGGGCGGTCGACCTGATGCATTTCATTATTCATATAAGGACCTTACATCACATAAAATCACTGTGACTCTGTTTTGAATGGCATTGAAAAATTTTCCAAATTTAAATGGTCATTAAACATTTTTCAAGAGATGCGCAACCTATAACATCGCATATAATGTATCTACATTCATACCTTCAAAAACAACGCGCCAGAGCAATCGATTGTGTCATTGATGCTATTTAAATTGGTTTTTGGTTATTTTCAGATCTATGTCTATAACATAGGCATCATGTATAGTTCTATGCCGAGAATATGGGGTGGGAGCAATGGCACTCGGTCTGGCATCATCACATACATATAAAAATATATGAAACTGTAATGAGGGTATTTATTAAATTTATTGCACATCATCAAATGACTTCCACCAAATAAGCTGGAATTTCAAAAAAAAAAAAAAAATATAGAATTCTCTCAAAAGACTTAAGGAAGGAAATTTTAGAAAAATTGAGGAATTCAGAAAGACACGCGTTTGCCTTGTGCATCAATATAGTTGTTCTAGGTATATATAGAAGATAATTTATGAAGCAAAGCAAAATTTGTATAAATTATTCAGATAAATGAGAAAATATCAATAAATTGAAATTAAATGTCAGATATGGTATTGATAATAGAAATTTTATGAGGAAAATAATATTTAATTTAAGCATCCATTTTGAAAGGAATTAATTAACATTTTCATATTTCTTTTACACATTTCTTAGAATTTTTCTAACTTCTTCTTCAACTGGATTTCCATATTGCTTTAGTTTTACATGCGACAAAGTAAACTGAGACTTTTTTTTTCAATCATATTTCGTCATAGATAATGTGCTTCTGGGTATAAAGTCCAGTTTTTTCCAAATATTTGAGCCGTGGTTCAGCAATGTAATTTATCGATTTTGGCGGATCAACTGGCGTTCAACGGTGGTTCAGGGTTCAAGTAATAATAGACAATAAGATGCTTGAACTTCTATTAAACATACCGCCGCCGATATCGGCGAATTAAAATCTTGGATACCCTCCAGCGGGAATTTTCCACTTTAAATTGCGATCTCGACTGAAAAGGTAAAGTATCTTAAGTCGAATTAAGATGATTTTGCTTTTTTTTAATGATCTCTATTACCAACACAGAGACGCACAGTTCTGCCTTATCCGAATTCTTCTATCTCACTCCGTTTCCTTTTTATAAAGGAAAAAAAAAATCATCTTATGTTGGAAAATAGCATGTTGAAACAAGGTAAAATATCTTAAGTCCACATAAGATGTTGTGTTTTAGCGAATTACAATAAAATTTTAAGTATACTTATGATTATTTGATCTTAACAGTTTGTAATAATTGTG
Source organism: Epistrophe eligans (assembly GCA_951394125.1). Taxonomy (NCBI): domain Eukaryota; kingdom Metazoa; phylum Arthropoda; class Insecta; order Diptera; family Syrphidae; genus Epistrophe; species Epistrophe eligans. The sequence continues at coordinate 13,730,095 of OX596030.1, forward strand.
AAAAGGTAAAACATCTTAAGTGGACTTAAGATACCAAACTTAAGAAATCAAAGTATCTTATCTCAACTTAAGATTTTTGAAATCAATAATTTAAAATAAATTTAAAAAAGGCAAACTATCTTAAGTCATAATTTGCCCTATAACTCAATAAATATTAACAATATCTTTTTACAATAAATTTAAAAAAAAAGTTCATAAAAATTCACCTCTAAAAAGTTTATTCTAAGAAGTCTATGTTTTAAAGGTTTTTTGGGAAGCCTCTTTCAATAGTTTTTTTGCTCTCCTGAAAAATGTTAAAAAATGACTTAAGATACTTTACCTTTTCAGTTGAGTTTGAGTCGTCATGAGTCACTGGTCGGGAGCGCACCGCGCATTTGCGGTGGAGCAATATTTGGAGTGTGTTGAATCATTGGTACGTAAGTTACACAAATGCAAGTCAGAAAATTTGACGACGGAACATTTGTGAAGTAATGTAACACCACTTTCCGGTGACGATGGGAAAATGTCTATATCTGAAACAGTGCCGTAGCCAGGATTTTGGTTCGGGGGGGGCTTGCTTCCAAATTTTACGAGGAATTCTTTAAACAAAAAACTATATATATCCCAATTTATTGATTTTTATTAGTTTTTAAATTGTATGTACTCAAACGAACATATACTTAAATTATTTTTTTATACACACATTTTTTCAAAGCAGAAGACGTCTTGATTTTCTTTTTGACATGAGATCAATCACCTTTTCTGGATCCACATTAATATCTGAATGAACAGATATCATAGCAAGTGAGCTTAATCTTGCATTCCCCATAACGCTTCGGGACACTGTTTTAATTCTTTTCATAGTTGAAAAGGCTTTTCAACACTAGCTGTGGTCACTGGAAGCGTGGCCAAAAGCGTAAGCAGGAAGTTTATACCTCTAAAGTAAGTCTTGTCACATATGTACATCAAGCAAGCCTCAAAGCCTCTCTGAAAAAATCTTCGGCTTTTTTTCTGATGTTCTCAAGAGAATTCAGAACTTCTTTGGTGCGGTCGGTTGCAGAAACGAAATCTAAGGATTTGTTCTGTAGGAAAACTGATAAGGGCAGCGTTAAACTGAACAGCTTTTCGCATACAATGGGGCTAACTAGGAAATCACATTTTTGGACCGCTGCCAAAAGTGTTGATGCCTTCGAAGACATCGCCCACGTTCTGCTCGTTATTTCTTTAAGACTTATTGAGATGCATTTGAATAGCTCTACAATGGAAATAATACTGTATATTAGAAAATTTTAGTTTTTATTTTAGACTTTCGGGGGGGGGCTTCAGCCCCTCAAGCCCCCCCCCCCCCTGGCTACGTGCCTGATCTGAAAGCCATCGGAAAGTGGATGCATTGACCTATTGTTTATTATAAACTTTATTTAATTATTAATTGATAATAATAAAACTACCGGCAGTCGCAATCGACTCGGGAAACACAGATAACACTACAATATAATATAACTCGTGCGCGTCGCGCTTTTTGTGCTCATTTTAATATTCGACGACTAAGTGATGGGCCGTGCACGCAACTTATCTAGTCGTGGGTACAAAGATTCAGGCAAGAAGGCACAATGGTCAATAGACCTATTCCTGGACCATCAACGTCAGCAACAACGCCAGAACATGTGTCTCAAGTTCGAAATGAAATTATTCGAAATCCAACTGTTGAAAAATCAACAGTGCATGTTATTTTGAAAAAGAAATTAAAGCTCCACCCTTACAAAATGCAAATTGTTCAGTATCTCAACAAAAGTGAATATCCTTTGCGATAATTCTTCGCAAGAACAATGCTGGAACGTTTTCGGTAAGCACTTACGCTTGGAAACATTTTATTCAGTGACGAAGCACATTTCCATATTGATGGATATGTTAACAAACAAAATATGCGATACTGGTGCCCCAACAACCCTAGATAACGCCATCAAAAACGTTTACATTGTTAAAAAACGACAATTTGATGTGCCATTTCAGCGAGCGAGGTAATTGGCCCTTATTTTTTTTAACCAAGGTGAGACAGTCACTTCTCCGGTGTATTGCCGTATGATTGATGAGTTTCTGTTACCGCAATTGCAGCTGTATTCAGGGTACAACAACCGAACAAAATTTCAACAGGACGGTGCCACTCCGCACACAGCTAAGGTGTCGATGGAAATGCTAAGGACAGTTTTTCCGAATAAACTGATCAGCAAGTACGGAGACATTCTATGACCGCCTCGGTCGCCAGACCTCACACCTTGCGATTTCTTTTTATGGGGATACCTCAAATCAAAGGTATTACAATCCCCGGACAATTCAGGCCCTGCAGGAAAATATTCGCCATAAAATTTAAAGCATTACTCCAGCGCTTTGCCGTCGCGTAATCGCAAATATAAGGGTCCGACTGCAAGAGTGCATTGAAAAAAACGGCCATCATTTGAATGATATCGTTTTAAAAAAAATAAAATTGGCATTGTTACTCTTCATTTAATAGAAATAAAAATAAATAAAATCGATGTAGTTTTTTTTTATATTTATGAAGGTACCTACACTGCATTACTAATTACAAATATATCTATATAGTAATCCCAATTAACAAAAACATAAAATTAATCACTTAAATTTGTTAAAATTCATGGATAGGAAAATAGAAAAAAAAATAGAATTTAAAGAGTGGATAATTTTGAAAAGGCACCATATTGCACCAAACAAAAAATATCTTTTTCCCACACATAAAATTTTACTGTCGATTTCTTCTTTTGAATTTTTCTGTTTTTCACTATTCAGTTGAAATAAATTCTCCGTCAGTATAGGTATACCTAACTTGGATTCGATTTCGCCTTGTATCTAAATACAAAGTTCAATCGACTATACTCCATCCATCAGACTATATAATAATTCAATAAACTCTCATCGAAGAAGAATTAAAAATAATATGATAATAAAATATGCAAATATCCCCAGCTGAATTAAACTGAATTCGTCAGCAATGTTTAAATGTAGAACATTAGAAATGTATGTATAGCCAGCCCTGTGATGTGCTATCATGAGTTCAAATGACACATTTGGTTAATCGCGTCTTCATAGATAATAGAATGACATATACCTTCATGGGTTTCAAATGCAAATTATATTTGAAAATAAAAAAAAAAAATATATATATAGATATATCAACACAGAAAACAATTTATTTTTATAGCTACCATAATATTCAACAAAATTGTAATTTCAAATTTCCTGTGCCCCCTAAGTTGTCGGGGTTCGTCACAGACTTTATGTTGTTTTTCTTTTTTTTTTTGGTATTTGGAGCAAAATTTCAAATGCTCGTGTATAGTAGTAGAAAAATATATATCGCTCGAACGTGACTTGAATCTTATTACCAGGTCAATGAAAGTCATAACATGCCACCACCGCCGACCGAACACGTCGTCGGTGATTGTTAATGCATAAAAAAAAATGGTTGAAAGTACCCACCTTGTGTATAGGGCATCAACTGGCGCAGGAACTATCATCGAACAAAGTAACAGAAAATTAACATAAAATATAAATTACCCCCAAACGCGTTGATAGAACCCGAAAATATCATAAAGCTAACGTCCGTTGCCGCCGCCGCCGCCTTACCGCGCTGACTTCAATATTGCAAACCATTAGATACATTTAAACATTATTTTTTTTTTATAATTTCCCATAAAATCGCTATAAGAACATTCAATAAATTTAATTAAAAATCAGCTAGAGATACATATATACGTATATTCTTTTAATCAAGCTTTCAATTGTTCTTTAGGACTTTAGGGCCTCTATATGTACATGGTCGCATCATGACGAGCGATGATGTTGATGATGGGGAAGAAAAGATTGAAGAGTGTAGAAAATTCCAATGAAATCCATGTGTCACTCAGAGCGCACCGGTACACCACCACCACCGCCGCTGGCCGGGTCGTGCCAAGTAAGGGTTTCAACACCCTTGTTCCACAATGGATTTGTTTTTACCTCCATAAATACACATAAATCCAAATAGAAGGACAATAAAAAGTATCTGACCAACGGTCAATACACACATATGTATAGAATACCTACACAAGGGGCACCCCCGCCGCCGCCGCCACAGCTTCGAGGACGCACACAATAGGAAAATCTTTTAATTTTCCAATTGAATCGGATTTTTAACGCCCACAACAATTTGTAATGGTCTTCGTTCGGCTTTAGATATATTGAATAGAAATAAAAAAAAAAATAAAATAATAAAAGAATTAGATACTCTAAAGGTGATCGAAGGATTGTTTGGCACGCGTGTGCGGGTGTACAGATAGATATACCTACTACTTGTCCATCAGGGTGCTATATTCGTATATAATGCCATTCATTCATTTTATGTGTTTAATCCAATAAAGATTGTTCCATTGTCATTCGGTGTGAATTATGTGTCCAATTGTTTATTTTGTTGATTGAGACTTGTGGTCAGCAGCTGTTTTTGATAAATATGTATGTACAAAAAAAAAAAAAAATTACAAGGGTTGAAAAATAAAATCAAGCACTGGTGATAAAAACAAAAACAAAAAGAATTTAAATGAAAATGAAAATTTAACAGCAAAGGCTTAATATCTGGACAAACAAAAATTGGCCATACCTTTTTAAGTCAAAAAAAAAGATATTGATACCTAAGAGAAAATATTTATAAACTCTACATTCTCCAGCGAAACTACAGAATTAAAACGATTTGATGATAAGCGACAAGTCTTTTCTTTTTATTTTTTTTAGATACAAAATAACGGTATACCTGCCACACAAATTTTGTTACCAATTATAAAAATCTTATTTTTTTCAAAAACGTGTCCACAACTTCAAAAAAAAATCATTCAATTTTTTTCACAAAAAGGCTACCATTTTATAAAAAACAAAAATTCCGAAAAATGGTTATAAATGGTATATACCTCCCATAGAACCCTTTTTTTGAATTCCGATTATCTCACAAACGACTCATTTGATGTTGACTAATTTTTGTATAGAAAATATTTCAAAAAGTTTTAAAACCAACATTTATAATTTTTTTTTTTTGATTTTTAAAAACTTAACTATTTTTTAGAACTTAATTTTTCGAAAACAACTTGGTCGTTTTTTATTAAACTTGGCATTACAAAATTACATATTTAGCAGATTTTAAATACAAATTATTCTTATGATCAAAACTAACGGTACCTCCACACACAATGGTGTTTAAAACCGGTAAGGGTAATCTCATTTTTCTCATAAACAGCTCCTACGATTTTGATTAAAATTTTTATATGAACTGATATTAGTATAGGTACGATTTACCATATTTTTTGAAAAAAAAAAAAATTATCTATCAATTAAAAATGGTAGGTATCTCTCATAGAACCATTTTTTTTTTTAGTTTTTGACTATCTCATTATTTGTTGAACCGATTTTAATGAAATTTGCTACACAAGAGCATCTGATAAGTTTGAATAATATTGTGTATCAAAATCTCAAGAAAAAAATACATAGTTCTTTTGAATTCAGATCAATTTCACATTACGTAATTCGATTAATTTAAAACTTTTAAATTTAAACGTTGTTTTTAACATCATTGGGTTTAAAATAAAATCTGCACAAAATCAAAATAATTTTGGATTCTTTAGATATTGGTGAGGAAAAATTAAGCATTTTTTTTTTATTGAAAACAAAAAATTTCAGTTGATTTTTTTTTTTAAACTGCTTCAAATTTTGTGAAAAATATTTTTCCCAAAACTCTTAAAATATGAAAAGGGCACATCTTATTTACAGAAATAGCAAATATTTTCGTGAATGAAACCCGCTATTAAAAATGCATTTTATTGGCAATTATGACAGCCAATTTGACTTTTAAAATGCACCAAACGCTCTTAAACTACAAACGATAGACGAGACGATAGCAGCCTAAACGGGTGGATCGATTTTCTTTAAACTCAGTATACTTAGTGGTTTTGGGCGTTACCTCAACACGTTATTTTTTTTTTTATTTTATTTTTTTTTAAGACCAAAAATAACGATACCTGCCGTACAAATTTTGTTTACCAAATTATGAAAATCTTATTTAAAACAAAAATCTTTCCCACAATTTTTTTAAAAAAATTCAGTATTTTTTTTTAATAGGGAAATTCATGCAACGTCGTAAAACACTAGTTAAGTTTACCTTTTGGATAAATTTATCTTTTGGTAAATGAACTGTCAAATTTTGTATGGGAAATGGTTTAAGCAAATTGGATAAAATTATCTAAGGATTTCGTTGCGGAAACTAATACAAATTTATTTGGATAAACTTATACAAACGTCATTTTGACTTTTAGAATTAGACGTTTAATATTTGACGTTTAACGAACAGCTGATTCAATTATGCAGCATTTATTTAAATAAATAAAAAAGACGCAAAAGTTTGCGTGAACTTATCTTTTTACACAATTGGTAAATTTATCTCGTTGCATGAATACCCTTAATATAAATAAAAAATAAATTCTATAAAAAAAAAAAAAACTTTCGGAAAAATGGTTATAAATGGTATCTCCCATAGAACCATTTTTTTCATTTTCAAAAACAGTTTCAGACCAATCTTTCAAAAAGTTTTAAATATATTGTCAACCAAAATTTTGAATTTTTTTTTTTTTGATATTTAAAAAAAGTTTCAAAATATTTTTTTAGAACTTAATTATTCAAAAACGACTTGATCGATTTTTATTTAACTCTGTATTTAGCAGTTTTTTAATTATTCCTATGACCAAAAATAACGGTAACTCCCATACAAGTGTTTAAAAACCGGTAAGGAAAACGGCTCCTACGATTTTGATTAAAATGTTTACGTCAGATAATATCAATACGATCTACCATATTTTTGGAACCAAAATTTATTTATCGATTAAAAATGGTATCTCTCATAGAACCATTTTTTTTTTTTTGGTTTTCGACTATCTTTTTATGATTACTGATTTGAATGAAATTTTTTATACTAGAGCTTCTAATAAGTATGAATAATATTGCATACAAAAATTTATTTCTAATTATGTATATTATTTTTTTAACAATTTTTCAGTATAAGTTCCATTCATACGTGGAACACTCACATAATACCTATACTACCTTAAATCAAACTACGTTGCGGCATAAAATATAAGGTCCCATAACTTATACACGCTAAGAGTGTCATCTGTACATTTTTTCTTCAAATTTATAAAATTTTAATAATATTTTTAAGTCACCTATCCTCAAGCAAACGTTATTTCAAACACTCGAGCGTTTATCAAATATTTATAGATATAAAAATTATTTATTATTTTTGATTATTAAAAATAAAAAAAATACGATAAAACATTGTTTTTTTATTGTGACCAAAGTCACATGATCGCTAACATGTCTTTAACAACCAGTCACCGTGAGGTCTGATCTCTGTATAGCCAAATAGTCTAGTCTATACTTGAATCAATTCTATATACCTATACCCATATCTTTTTCAAATCTGATAACGATCTTCTGAAGAAAAAAAGGATAAAAAAGTTTCTTTTCCATTCATAACTATGAAATTCCTATTAACTATCGACAACAAAAATAAATTAACTCTTTGGATTCTACCTAAAAACTGAAGATTTTGTGAATGAATCTCTTTCAACAACTCAACGCGCAACAAAAATTCCTTTTGTCCGTATATAAAAGAATACGACCAAAAAATTATGAATAAATAATGAAAGACGTTAATAAACTGACATCCTCCTTTCGATAACCATCGTCTCCTGGTTATACGCGCATCCACCATGTCCTATTCCGCCATCACACACCTTATACCTAACCTACCTTCATTCATGTTATGAACACAAAATATCCCATAAACTATATATGTAGCTTCGATTTTGGTTTCCTCCTAAAAACCATAATATACAAAATGGAAAACAAAAAGTTAACAAATATTTATATATAGGTAATGTCCCCATATTCAAAGAGAGGACATATAAATAGTAAACAAGTTAGTGTCAATTAATTTTTTCTTCTCTTAATTTTTTGTTTGTTTTGTGTTTTGTCATTTGTGTTGCTGTTTTAAGGAATATCCCTGGAAGTATATAAATGTACCTAAAGTTGGTATAAGAAACACCCAGTTTTTTTTACCAAGACATCGAGCTAAATATAAAAACAGAAAAAACACCCAGGTCCAGGGACCGACCATGGGGCATAATAATCAGAAATGAAAGATCAAAAATTAACGACTCCAACGAAAAATATTCATAATGAGGCAATTTTATTTTTTCACCTTTGCTCGTTAATAATTTTGAATCAGTTTCGTTCTGTGTGTTGCCGATGGAATATATATTTTCAGCTTATTCTCAACGCTTATGGTTGCTGGTTGCTAAGGCTTGAATATACAGATTTTTTTTTTTTTAACCCAAACAAGTTCCTTTTGAACGCGAGGTATATCCTGTCGGATGATATACTCGCTGGGCAAAAACTAAAACACAGAGCAAATGTAAAATCGTGTCACTGTTTAAAAAATATGCGAATGGACATTTAAGAAAAAAAAAAATCCAAAAAAGACAAGAAACAGATCTCGCGTTGTCTCCAAAGCCTGAGTATCTCCGGAGGCTTGGTCGCGTCCGTCAGCAAAGTGGAGTGTCGCTCTCTACTCACTTCGTATATCTTGTGAAGCCTACGTCCATGTGCAGGCATCACAGATGAATTATTGGCATTTTAGCCAATATTCATTTGGTGATTTTATTTTAGCGCTTTTTTGTTCTTTTTGCACTAAAAACACAACAAAAAAAAATCGAGGTGTCTGTCACATCTGAGCTTTGCGGCTGCGCGACGACCAAAGACGACGGATGCGACGCACGGAAGGAAGGTTTATCGACTTTTGGTGGTGGTTGTGGTGGTGACTAGTGGCTGGACCCTGTTTCATCGTTTTTATCTTTTCAATGTGGTCTTACAGTCTTCTTAATGATTTTAAATCGCCTCCTTTATAATATTTAATAGCTTCTTTGGGATGCATCTTAAGCAGTTTAGATATACCTATACCCATAACGTTATGCGTTATAAGAATTATCGGTGTTGGATTGTACATGAAAAAAGTAAAGGCGACTATTTAAAGTGATATCGAAGCCACATATCGGGTCATTCATTTTTCGATTTCAAAAGTAAGGCTAAATAAAACATACACAGCGATAGATTTTTGATGAAAATTTTATTTCATTATAAAGTTTGGACTTTGACATTAAGTGTGAAAAACAATATCGTTCAAATGGCCGCCTCGGGAATATTTGCAGCATGCGATTTTTTCAGGTATCTAATTCTAAACCACTTTTTCGCACATTTCGGGCGGTATCTCGGCCATTACTTGAGTAATGTTGGTTTTTAATGCGTCTAGAGTTCAGGGATTATTCGCGTAAACACGGTCTTTTGCAGAAAAAAAATCTAACGGTGTCAAATAGCATGATATTGGTGGCCAATTGAGACGTCGCCAAAACGTGAAATTACATAACCAGGAAACTTCTTACGCAATAAAGCCGTAATTGGTCGTGTTGTGTGGCTTGTTAACCCGTCTTGTTGGAACCTCATATCGTCCAAGTAGTGAACTTCAATCGCCGCCGGCCAAAAAAAAAATCGGTTAATTGCTGCGAACGCCGAGAAATCTATAAATTCGAATCATCAGCAACACTTGCACTTGCAGCAGCAATATTTTCGACTCAGCGTGCATTACGATGTTGCACAGGCCTTACGACATCAGTAACGCTTCCACTTTCTTCACAATTTTACCGATTACTTGCGTAGTCGTTCGATTATGACGACCATAACCATCGCATAATGCGCGAAAAGTGGCTACGTTTAAATCACCACTTTTGTAGAAAGTTTTAATAATTTTAACGCGTTTTTCGATTGCTAAGCGATCCATTATCGTAAATTCCAAACATTCAACTAATATTATGACACTTCAAATGACAGCTGAATTTGAAAGGTGTCAAATGCCAGCGCTACCATCTTGAAACCACGAAATGAATAACCCGTTATTTTTCCTGACTAGGAAGCAAATTTTCAAAAAATCTGTGTTTTCAAATTTTAACTTCAAAAGTAACAACTTTAACTTTGTTGCCTTCTACCAAGTGACAGCTTTATATATAGAGACAGGCTTATGCAATTGTGCAATCACTGAAGTTAAACATTCGATTATTCCAGGAATGGAAAAATCTCTGATCAGGGAACGCATAATGATATGGGGCCCAAGACAAGTTTACTTTAAGTTGGATTCTTAATAAATCTGGCCCTGAGAATAAAAATGTTTACAATAAACCCAGCCCAGATGTGATGACATTTAAGTGAGATTGTGAGAATTATTCTTGGAATGTATGCTCGATATGACAGAACTAAATGACAAATAAAAATCAATTTTTACCTTCTTGATGTTAACTCGGTAAAATATTAAATTGGTATTGGTCTTCGTATATAAATATTTACTCGAAGATTTTTATGACTAATTTATATGAAATCTATTTTAAGTTTTTCATAAGAGAAGACCATAATCAAGTTTGAGAATAAATTTAAAAATAATAATAGACTTGCTCATTGTTAATAAATATAAATGTAGTAGTTATGTAATTGTTATCTTGTTTGATATAGTTCACAAAACACAACTTTCATAAATATAGACGAGGTTCTAACGTAGACAGCTGATGACTTCCCCGGGACTAAATGCCAATTGACGGGTGCTAAAGGCCGTTAAAAGTTGTTTTTTTTTTTTTATTTTAATCTTAAGTATTTATTTATCTAATATATCTCGTTAGTCGAAAGATTAAAAAAAATAATAATAATATTGACAATGCAAAAATATCAAAGCCACATTTTGACATTTTGACAACTTCAGCGTAACAATGAACATTTTACAGAAAAAGGCAAAATTAAAAACCTTTTTTATAGACCACATACCAAATTTGGCAGGTTTTGTAATTTTAATTTTTGAGAAAATGTATAAGTTACAAACCGTTTCTTTTCAATTAAAAATACATTGGACCCAAACCGCTGGTATTACACTCACTGTTAGGCAACCACAAACGAAGTGGTAAGCTCCACACATTCGTCACAGTAAACAAAACAAGCTAGAAATCACTTGCCGTATATATACAGAGTGTCAGTCACCAAGTGTATTTACTAAACATTTTGTTTAAATGTCATTAACAAATGTCAATAAATTTCAAAATTGTGTGAACATTTTCCAGTGTTTTTTCTGACGTGACGCTTCGTGTGCAGAATTCTAGCAGTAGCGGAATCGTTGCTGCAGGGCGAATTTTGGATCCGTCTAACTGCCTAAACACAATGGATACGGAGCTGTAACTGGAGCTGCAGCTGGATTAGCTGTCAAAATATTCAATACACACAAATTCAATGTTAAGAACACAATACAACGCAACTGCAGTGAGTGCTGCAAGAGTTCACCAACTTTTAACTTTTCACGTGCAGCACTTATGACATTTTATTTTGTATGATGATTGCCCGTGATTGTTTGTTTTTCTTTAAAATAAACAAAAAGCTGTACAGCTGCATTATGGGCACTTTAGAAATAGCACGTACGACACTTTTTCACAGATGTTGCATCTCCGGCTCCAGTTTCAGTGTCAGCATTTTATTGTGTTCAGGCAGTAAGGCGAGACGATGCGTCTGCAGAAGGTTTAACGAACATTTTTTGAACTATTACAATATGAACAAAAATTCGAAATATCCATTTTTTATTCTTACATTACATGTTACAGTACAGTCTAATAGTCTCTGTTCAACAAAAACTTTCAGTACCGTGCTTATAGGAGAGCTTTTTTCAAAACAGTGGTGCCTGTCTGCTGTCTTTTCTATCATGCTCCTGAATTAAAAAAATCGCCACTGAAAAATGTACCAACCTACTCAATTAAGTACATGAATGTTTGTTGTAATTCTCCGCAAAATTCCGTACACTCCAACATGACCGTTCTGTAGCACTGCATTCAAACAGAGTTACCATTCTTTATTGAAAGTGAATTATTTGCGCTATTTCAATAATTTGTATCAAAGACCTTTATGTTTTGTAACTTTTTAAAGCTTTCCAGGAAACACCGGTTTGCAGCAATTTATGATACAAACTACGGAAACCCTGTGAGAGCTTTAAATAGGCACATGTTTATGCAAGCTAATGCAACCTGAGTGAGAAGCAAACATCCTAACTTCCTTGTACTGGCAATTTTTGTTGAACAGATTATAGCTGCATTTAATTTTACCAGTGCCGTCGAAAGCATTTTAATTTTAATTTTAAAAAGATCGAGGCGAGACCTGCATGTAGTGAAGAATATAGAATAAGCATTAAATGAATGTTTTGATTTACGAAAAAACCAATATCTACTAAGTATTCCAATTAATATATAGAACAAATACATAGATTAATCAAGACTCAAAAAAGAGCAATCGCATGACTTGTTTTACATGTTTTTTCAGTCAGAGCTGACGCCCCTAAGATTTATATATTAAATTTAGTTTATATAAATGATGACAACAACAAACAAAATAGATTTTATGTAGATTTTTTTTTTTAATGTAATGTAAGATACTGATTAAATTTAATTTATTATTATTCGATAGAGTTGTCTAAAACATGACTCAACTAAAAACAGATAGTGAATGTATATATATATATACTCGTACACATATACCTAACCTATACCTTGTTTGAAGAAGATGAAATGATGCTTTGAGGTGATTTATGTTATTTGTGGTTTAACATTTAGGTTGATTTACAATTTTATTTAATGGCTATAAATTACTGGCTACTTAAGAAGTATATGTATATTATATTGATTTGAATGTATAAATATTCTTAAATAAAAACATTTTGTGACACTTATTAAGCTTTTAGATATTAATGTTTTTTTTTTAGAATTTTGTTTTTTGTTTGTTATAAGATCTGAAAGGAGAGATGACAAAAATGTATAAAATTGAAATGCAATCATATACAAGTGAAACAATAATTTTTAGACTAATCAAATATATTTGTATTGTTAATTAATAATAATTTTTCCAAGGTAACTGTTACTAAAAACCAGTTTAAACAAATAAGTTTTGAATAGAGAACGCATATTTACTAAAGACGAAGTGTAGGTATATAAATTTGGATGATCTGAGTCATATGAACAGGATCAGTGGTACCACTTTACTTCATTTGAAGTAGATCTACTTCTTTTTTTTTTTTAATCTACTTCCCACTTCGCACTATCACCAAAATGTTGAAATCTATACTTCATTTTAAAAAATCTCTGTTTCAACCTATTTCAATTTTACAAAAAAAGGCCAAATCTGTTTTAGAAAAAAGGCCACTAACTTGCTGTTTTGTGCGATCACACTGTGGTTTTCTTAATTATTTTAAAAACTTTTCATCTGATAAAAGAATTTTATTAGTTATTCTTATTGGAGCCTATATTTTATGCCACCTGCCAAAAATATAGCCTGGTTTAAGGAAATATTATGTGAGTACATAAATATGAACAATATAGCACCACCGTGCTGTCTTGCACTTCGCACATATGCATGGATATTACAGTTTATACTAAAAAATGTTAAAAAATCAATATAATTAGAAATTAATTGATTAAAAAAATATCTTAAATTCATTTGACACCAACGCAATGTTAACGAAGTGATTTATTACACAAATCTCAATTTATGAGACACTCGTTGGAGTGGTTTTTTAAAAAAATATTTTTTTTATATATAAAATTTAAAAATATTTTTCAAGAAAAAAATTGGTATGCCAATTTTTATTACTTATTTATGCGGAGTTAAAAAATTAATTTTGAAAAAAAAACTATCCACCTATGTTCGAAATATCGAATTTTCAAAAAAATATTTTGAATTTTTTTTTTAATCCAAAATTTGATTTTTTTTTTAATTTTTATATGCAAAATTATTCAAACTTATTAGTAACGTTTGCGTAAAAAATTTCATTTAAATCGGTTTAACAGATAATGAGATATTCGAAAACCCAAAATATTTTTCAATGAGAGGTACCATTTTTAAACGATAGATCAAATTTTGTTCCCAATAATATTCTAGATCAAAATTGTAGGAGCCGTTTTTGAGAAAAATGAGATTTTCAATACCGGTTTTTAAAAAATTGTAGGGCAGATACCGTTATTTTTAGTCTTAAAAAAATTTAAAAAACGTGTGGGGGGAATGCCAAGTTTAAGGAAAATCGATCCACCAGTTTAGGATACAACCGAAAGGACAGGCAGACAGACAGACAGAATTGCGAAAGCCGCTTTTTTCGACTTTTTTCATAATGCATAACTTGCAATACAGTAGGTACCTATATGTATGTATATTGTATATCGCAAGTAAAAAGCGAAACATCAAAATACTAAATAAAAATAACAAAATAATAAAGTGCTACATAAAAAAAAAAGCAAAATAAAAAATAAAAAATTACTAAAATTCAAAAATCTAAGCAAACAAAAAACTAAATGAAAAATTGCAAATTGAAAAATGCGAAAGGATAATTTGACATATCATTTCAAAAATGAAACAGAATTGGCAAAACGTAAAATGCGAAATAACAAAATGCTAAATAAAAAAAATAAAATTCGAAACGAAACAAAAAACGGCGAAATGAACCCCCGCGAAACGTTAGTTTTCCAGACAATTCTTGCGAAACATACCGCATATCTACCCGTTTCATTCAAACCTTTTTAGTATTAATATGATGGTGCGAAAGCTTAGCAGCCTAACTCCATGTATGTTATCAGAAACCCTTTCAAAAAGCTATACCGTTATGTTTATTTACTTTATCTATTCAAAAATTTAGGTACATATTATAAGGTCAATTAAAAGAATAATAATTGAACTAAGAATAAATGTATCGTAAAATAACTACATTAAAAATTGAAACCGCTTAAGAATGCCTTTAGTGAGCCTTCAAGGATAAGAATTTAAAAAAAAATATCTCATTAGAAATTCCTAACCAGACTGCAAATTTAAAGTCAAGTCATTTAAAATATTCAGCTTTTTTTGGTATTTTTTTTCTTTTTTTTTGTCATAATTTTTGATTTGAAGCAATCAAAATTTTTGACAAGATCGTTCATCATCATATAATTTGTGAGAAAAATAAATAATTCCACCAAGAAGTAAGCTGCATCAGACAAATATTCTTTTTATATATAAAAGAGCAATTGATTTATACCTAATATTAATATTATCGCTCTGGCAAACGTATTGGGTGGTCTTTTAAAATCTTCAGACTTTGACTTGGTGCGCCGCCGCCGGCCGGCCGGTCCGGTGGTAAAAAAGACAAAGATTTTCTGTCTGAATGCCATATTTTTGATGGCTTCTTGAAGTGTATGCTTTATTTTTTTTATTTTTTCCATCCAAATTTAAACCAATACCTACAAGGTAATGAAAGAATGTAAGATCAATGTTAACAATCGAGAACTGATTTACCAATAACTGCAATACTTTCAGCTTGATTCGAATTGACCCAAAACAAGAAATGATAATTTCCACGATATTACAAAAAATATTTAGACAAGTCGAGTGTTCAACAGAAGAAATGTCTAGGTCTTCAACTGAAACTTATGAATTTGAAGTTTATTCCTTAATTAATTTTGTGACGTAAATAAAAATAAAAAAAAAAATTCTTTGTTGGAATCTTTTCATCCTGAAACTATTTAGGCACTTATGTGACAAGAAATATTCAAAATTAGAAGTTGTCACCTTTTTTTTTTAACTAAAATGAATCAAATTTAATCACCTTTTTAAGGATCTAATGGAGGAAAAACTGTGTAGAGGCTATAAAGATATTAGGCATTTTTTGTTAATCACGGTTTAACGCTACTAATTTTTTTTTATTTTTGCCTTAAAAAAGACACCTGTAGAATCCTAATTCAGGATCTGAATCATTAACCTGACGTTTATTCAAACTAACCTAAGTTCAAATTTGAAGAAAATTCTTAAAAATAAACGTTAACATAAATTAAAAAAAATATATATATAGATAAGACACCTTCAATGAATTAAAATAATCTCAAGATGTCTTCATTAGGCGATGCATCCATTTCTTCTTCTGTATGACAGTTTTTTGTGGTTGTTATTTGTTGTTATTATTGTTGAATACTGCGTTTAAGTTTTTTCCTTTTTTTTTTTTTGAAAAAATTCATAGAATATCAAAATTATGGAAAAGATAAGGGTTCGAAACACTCAACCTATCTTAATTGAGTCCATAATTTCTCGACTGAAATCTTGGGTTTGATTTTTTTAATTTTTTTAAATGTGATGCATAATTATGTATCTAGGTATGAAGGTACCTAATACATAATTTACTTTGTCATCTTTTTGTGCGTGGCTTTTGTTTTTACTTTTGCTTTTTATTTATTTATTTTTTTTTCGTTATGGTTTTGTAATAAATGAAGGAAAATATTCAACCAAATCGATTTCAAGATCTTGGTCCCATATAAATACCTTTCATCAGGTTCAAGTCCAACAGAGATATGACCATGATTACCTGTAGGTATAATAATATGCTGCGTGTGTATAGTATCACTATCAATGTTTTATGTCTATACTTTGTTTTGATTTCTGTCCTTTATATTTCTCTTAATTTTTTATTTTTTTTTTTTTTGGGACCTTTTAATAATCTACACCTTCACCGGATCAATGAATCTTGGAAATTCCACACACAATTTAAAAAAAAAAAAAAATGAATAAAAAACTACCAGACCCTCGGTCGAAATTTAAAAATTATTAATGTCCCATCAACGGTAAAGGAACCACAAAAGGAACCGAACGAAGCTGCATTCTCAATTCTTATATATTTTTCTTTCTTTTGCTTTGTTTTTGGTTTTTGGTTTTTTGTTTTTTTTTTTTTTTGTTGAAAATGTTGACTGTTTTGAGGAGGCCCCCATTATACACATTTATATGAAACATAAATTTTTGAAAAATCAACAAACATTTGAGAGTCAAAATTTATGATAATGTTCGAAAATGTTCTGAAATTATATCTCGTTATGAAGTGGAAAGATGGAAGGCAGTGAATCTGATCCTTCTCGCGTTTGTCGCGTTTGCATCGTCTCATCGATCGTCTCAGTGATGTTGTTGTTGGATCGCTTATTGTTTTCGGTCATCGGACGGACCATGTGTGTGAGCCAGCCTCAATAAAATATATAAAACGGGTTCCGTTTAAGTCCAAAGAATCGACAAAAAAAATATATGTATCTACCTAAATAAAGGTTTAGCTCTGTGACACGACAGCGACGACAACGATCGACGACGGCTTACGGAATACAGAAGTGCGAGAAGAGACACAGCCGAAACAAAAATTGACTAAAAGTGACAAAACGTGATATATATGAGGGTAAGTAAATGGACGATTGGATGGTGGTGGTCAGAAAATTTTGGTTTGGTCATTTATGGAAAGGCGGGATGCAATCAATATTTCTGAATTGGGATTTTTTTTTTTGTTTCATTATTGTTGAATGTTTTATTTTGGGGAAATGTGAATGATGCGGTGAGTTAGACTTGAGTACCTACAATTGAGTTGGAAATAATTTTTTTAAGATTTGTTTTCAGAGGAACACAATATTTTACAAACGTTTATAATATTTACGTCATGAGTCAGAAAACATCAGTTTTGATTAAGAATAATATTATTGAAACCTTTTTTTATTTATTTTGTTTGTACCTTATAAACTCGAAAACTACGGAAACTTTAAAAGTTAGTTGCTTTTAGAAGAAAGATGGTTTAAAAAACGGTTTGAGGAAAACCCGCCCACTTCCACACCCATTTTGTTCATATTTTTATTTTTTTCCTTATTGAAAGCCTTTAGAAAGTCAAACATTTATAAATAAGTTCTCTTTAAACTGTGTCATTTGTTCCACCCACTACCACGCCCACTTTTCGTATATATATGTAATTTCTCCTTAGTTTACATACAAAGAAAATTGAAGTTTTGTAATTAAAATCTCTTGAACCCAAAGCATGCGACATGTGTAGTGTTTGCTTAAATCCGCATAGTGCCACACCCACTTTTCTTATAATTAAGATTTTTCTTATACATACATGTAGAACCAGAAACAGTTGCTTACAACTCTCAACCTTCCTGTGTGCGTGTTATTAGCAGGAATAGAGGGGACCTGCAATTTTCTGCCGAATCCGAACGGCTGAGGTGAGAAGCACTTTTTCATGACAAGTGATATTCTTGGAGGATTTCTCAATTCCTTGCAAGTAACCCGTGAAAAACATTTTCTGTTTTTAGGTGGCATATGCTGGGAATCGAACCCAAGACCCTCGACGTAACAGTCTAACGCACTAATCATTACGCCACGGGCTACTACCACCGTTTCCATTATTCATTTTAATTCTTAAAAAGAAAAGCTTTTATTTTACCAATTAAGAAAAACATAACCTTTCACTTTCTTATCTAAATCGACTTATATGAAAAATACCAACAATAGGTAGGTATAGCGCCTTACAAAACACCCTCTTTTGATAATACATAATAATAATAGAATTTTATCCTCGTCAATTGCCAAGCAATTCCCTTGTGCCTATAAACTAAAGCTCACATATTTTATATATAGACGGATTAATAATTCCTTTTCATTTTCAAGATGATGCGAACACATTATTGTTGTGATGTAACATGTAACTAGCAAAAGATATGTGCGGATTCGAGCAAATCGACATTTGATTGAGTTCATCCAACATACTAAAGTGATGTTGGTGTTTTTTTTGTTTTTTCCTTGGTTGGGTTGGGGGTTCCTGATGATAGACAGGAGGAACTACTTTCATACTATATCCACCCTCAATCACGTAATTCCTCCCTAGAGATGTGTAACATCAATATCTAACATCCAAACCAGAGCTATCATACAAATAGTCCTGTATAGTAGGTTATAAGGTATAGACCAAACCTACAATAAAATCATTTTTAGTTATTAGCTGAAATCATGAAAAAGTTTTCGTGTAGGTATTTTTTTTTTTTTTTTTTTTGTGAGTGTTCTTTTCAGTGATGTTTCGCATTGTTTCACCGAACAGGGGTCATTATCTATCAGTTGCAGACCTTAATTTCGTTAGAGATTAAGCATACAAAGAGAGTTCATGATGATATGCGAGGCCGGGGGAGTGGGCAGGGATTTAGTAAGTTGATGTCGACTAAAAGAAAGAAATGGATAAATTTAAGTAGATACCTATAGCATGTATATATATATACATATCTTAATTGGATACTGCTGTGCATTTATAGAATTGATGAAATGAGCTTTAATTGAAGAGGTTATTGATTTTTCTACCATCAGGACTTTAAGTTTTCTTGACGTCATTCAAAAATAATGTAGTTCTGTGCAGGGGCAAGGCCAACAATGCTTTCGGTTTTAGTTTGTTGTCATTTAATTTTAAATTTATTATTTTATTTGTTAAAGATAAAAAAATCAATTTTTAGTTAACTAATAGCAAAACAAATTCAACATTTTTCTAAAATATGTATCTACATACATGTATCTACCTACGTTTAAAATAATTAGCTGGAGATAGTGTAATTTTCAATTTCAAGAATGAACAAAAATTCATAAAAGTTCCAACTGAATGAATTTGTAGCTAAAACAAAGTCGAATTGTTTTTAAGGCTTAATTTTTTGGACTTTGAGGGTTATGTAGTTCTTGACTTACTTTCTCAGGACTATTGCTAAAAAGACACACATTAAATTATTCAAATTTTTGGTGATTTTTCTGGGTGATATTATATATTTTTGATTATTTTAGTGTCCATAATAATTTCAAATTTTTTTGGGTGATATTTTATATTTTTGATAATTTTAATGTCCGGAATAATCACGGAAACTACGGATCGGATTTTGAAAATTCTCTTTGTATTTTAAAGGTTCTGCTTTAAAGTTGGTTTTAAGATAAAATATTTTTTTCATATTTTGCTTATTTGTTGGATTAAATGAGGATTTAAAAAATTCTTTTTGTATTTAAAAAAATTATTTTTTTTAAGGTCTGAACTTTTTGATTTTAACTAAGACTTAGTTCTTGGAGACTTACTTTCCCGGAACTTTCAAACGAAAATCTCTGCCAAAATGTAGATAGGTACCCATAGGAAAAGCAGGAATAACCTAAAATGATTTAAACTTGAAGGTTTGAATGAAACAACAACACTTGGGTGAGCTACCAACAAAATTTTTATAGACTAGAGTTATAGTTATTTCACGACTGCCAGGCCGATCATCAAACTCCTTTTCAGAGGGGCCTGGTCATTGTTCAATTTTAATTGAAAAACTTTTATGCCCAGCTGGGAATCGAACTTGGACCAAGCTGTACATTCGGTTTCTTTCTTTTTTTTCTCCGTACTCGATTTAGAAGTCAACAATTCGTTGATCATATAAGGAGGGAGTTTGTATGAAAGATTTGACGCAGGTCAAGAATTAATTTCCATTTATAAGGGGTTTTTGTGTGATAACACACTTGCAGTTAGGCTGCCAAGCTTTTTGCACCATCTTATTAATATTGAAGGTTTTGTGTGATTTTTGAAATTTGAAGACTTTTCATTTATCGGTATAGTGAAAAAGTTTTTTTATTTCTTTGATAATTTGAATGTCCAACATAATCTCAGAAATCACAAGTCCGATTTTTTAAAAATACTTTTTGTGTTTGGAAGGCTTTAGTAAGGAAATGGTTTTAAGCTAAATATTTTTTTCTGAATTGAAAAATGTATAGGGTGAAATGGGATAAATAGGTGTTTTGAAGGTTCTGTTTGTGTTTAAAAAGTTATACTTAAAGGATGCGACTATGGATAGTTCAAGGGCTTAAATATATTTTTTTTTAGATTAAGTAATTTATGAGGTGAGATAGGGAAAAAATAAAAAATTATATAGATACCCACTTTAAAAAAAAAATCAAGGTCAGAATGTGTTCATTTTTAAAACTTTAAAAATTATGGAGGAGATCTTTTTTGATTGACTTAAAAAAAGACTTGTTGAGAGAGTATGAAAAACAAATGTCTGCTAAAATGTGTATAGGAACTGAGAAAATTTTTCAACGTGATCACAATTTCTTTCCCTTTTAACTACAAGTTACTGTGCAAATAAATCCATATCCTTCTGTACATCATATACCTTTTGTAAACGTATAGGACTAGGGAAATGACAGGGTAAAAGTAATATAAAATAAAATTTCGATTTCAAACAGTTTTTGACAATGCCTGCCTAAAATATAATTATGTTATATTTACTTACATTTGCTTTTGTTAGTTTTTTGCGAAACATTGATTTTTCTACCCAGGCTAACCCAGACCGGGTCAGCTAGTTTAAAAATAATACGAAAGAATATGGTTTTAATATTCTTTATATATTTCAAGTACGTTTTTTAAGAAAATTATAAATCTCTAAATCATTTCTTAAATCATTGATATTTAAGTCATATAGTAGTAAGGACCCTGCGTACAATAATTATTATTTAAATAAAATATTTGAAATATGTATATTTGTGATGAATGCGATAAGTGGATTGTTTTTTTTTTTTTTTGGAGCAGTGCGTAGGTATTGTTTTCTACCGAATGATTTCATTTGAACCGAACTCAACTCAAATCAGATAACTGAAATCAGAAAAACCTTTTTACAACGTTGCACGATATCTTTTTTACCTGAAAACTTCTGCATTGTAGGAAAATATATATTATTGACTTCTCACACTCAAAGATACGCAATAACAGGTATATACAATATGCGTAGCAATCCATTGTGAAGTAGAACATCACTTGATGGGCAGATCAAGGACTAAAACAATGACCAATTTTTAATCCAGCTTTGATCATTCCCACGATATAGCCAGAGTTATATACACACAGCTATCCTAAATATAATGAGATATCTAGTTAGCTCACTCTCCGAATGTCCTTTTAAATCTCCCGAAAATTATTACCTTATTCAATATCCGTTGCACCACAGACATTCCATGGTCGGTCGTATATTGAGTCCCATGATTGTATGGTGTGGTGATGGTCAATTCAATTCGTGGGCTAATAATAAAATTTATTAGAAATTCCAAACTCGACGAGATGAAATTATTCAAAGTCCCTGTATAGCTGATGTGCTGACTACAGTGTCACATCACATAACAAAACTCCGATGGGATAATGGCCGTCCAGATGATGATGATGATGATAGTCCATAATGACACAGAGGGAACAAAAACAACAACAAACAAAACAAAAAAAAACTATAAACACATAAATGCTATGTTTTAAGAAAAGAAGATGCGGACGACAAGCTACATCAGAAAACAAGTATTTGAATCGATACAGAAAACGAAAGGAAAATCTAGCAGCCCATAAAGTGACCATCAGCATCATCAGAAGAGAGAGACTTTGGAGTATATAGAGTTGGAATTGGAATTGGAGTTTGGACCTGCACAATGCGCGTATACGTATACACTTTAGAGACAGCTCCACAAACGACGCCGCACTGTCTGGCTCGGAAATATGTGCCAACAATTTCCAATGATGGTGATGGAGACACAGAATCTCGTCCCCCCTCGCCTTCTCCACCAAAACTCCCCATTGCACCTCAATGGCCAACTATCTGAATCCGAGGCTGCCCTGAGGGAATTCTGTGGATGCAATATTGTGATCATTATCCAGCTCACCAGAAGGATGGTTGAATGGTTGATCATCATGGACCGGCTGGTGGAACTGCTGAAGATCAACCCTACCCCCTCCCATCCTTTTGCCCCACCATATAGCAGCAACTATATATATTTATAAGAATCTTCAATCAGAATTATTACTCAGCCAAAGGCACATAATACGCGGTTGATGGTTATAGGTGATTTGGTATAAAGGCTTTTGGTGACACGAAAGAAAGGTTGTCACAACAAAAAAAAAAAAAAAAAACAAGTTGAATTTTATGACTCGCTATTGAATATAACTCTTAGTTTTAAGGGTCTTGTCATTGAAATAAACGTCAGTCAGTTAAAAGGTTTTATTGTTAGAATTGATTTGTTTATTATATTTTTAATTTTTATTTTCAACAAATTCTTTATTTGTATGTAGTTGTAGTATAGATAGGCCTTAATAAGGGTCAACAAAAAATTCATTTAAAATCTTTGGGAAATGATGAAAAATAAAATGAAATTAAGAACGAACACAATTTAAATAATTGATTTAAATAAAAATTGAATATTTAAATTATTCAATGATGCATTTTTATAAATAACAATAAAGGTGTAAGAGTCACAAAGTGCCAAAACAAACAAATAAATATGTTTTTTTATTTTTGAAAAATGGCCATAGTTTTCGTTTAAAGTGTTTTCAAAAAAATTTAATTATATATTTAAAGGTTTTTATTATTTATATAATAATTAATAATAATAATTTTTAGAACCCTAAACTTCTAGAGATATTTCCTAAAAAGAAAACTCAAATATATACGAAAAAACTGGGCGTGGCCAGAGGGTTAATTTTTAAAAGTTGTCCATTGAATTTTTGAATTGAAATTGTGAATTTTTAAAAAAAATCAAACGAAATACTTTTAAATTAAAGTGAACTGTAATACAAATTTTTAGATTGCAAAGTATGTTAATTAAGGAAAAAATTTAAATATAAGAAAAGTGGATGTGGACGCATATTATGTCTTAAATTTAAAATAACTTATAATAAAAAACTTTCATACAAATCGGTCGAGTAGTTTTCTAAAATCAACAAATCCTTTTTATATGGATTGATGATGGGCGTGAAAGTGAGCGGGAAAATATACATATTATTCCTTTGGTTCAAGTGGGTTCATTTACAAATTTTAAGGTTTCTAGTGCCGAAGTTAATAAAGGTCAATTGTAAATTGGGCGTGTTGAAGGGTGGATTTCCAAAAAAAAATTAATTTCACGTTCAAGAGAGGTCAATTTAATTAATTCAGATTTCTATTAATATTAAATACGTAATACGTAAATACGGAAAAAAACTCAAATATAATAAAAAGGGGGCGTGATTGTGGGCGTATTTTACTTAAACTGATTTTAAGACAGCGCAAATGAATCACAAACAAAAATTCCCTAAATCCATCTTTCAAATCGTGACTTATGGGCACAAATTCATACAAAAATCTATGGAAAAATACGAAATTTTGGTTCTTGCAGAATATTAAAATATTCAAGGCAATTTTACAAATTATTTTTTCCGTAAAAATCTTACTCCGGCTGTTACAAAGATTTAAAAAAATTGATTCTCCAGCAACGAACAGCATTTCATTTCTTTTGAAGAAAAATTATCTAATTATTATAATTTCGCTTGTCAAAAATTTCGAAAAATGGCTTTTTTGGAATAAATTATATACCCTCATTTGTTATTTGAATACTATCTATAATCTTCTCTAAGCTTGCCTTCTTCGTTAACAATTATTGATTTTGAAGTTTTTATTTAATATTTTTATGCAGTCCGGATTTTTTTCAGAATTACGAAATGAATACCAAATGTTTCCGGCAATAAGTTACAACATGATTTTTCTTCCTATACGTATTCTCTCCTTTGAACTTCCACTAACCTATCTTTTAACTTATAAAATTTACCAACGTATGTAAAATTAACTAACATATTTTCTTTGTATTTTCTTATTTTTTTTTTTTACTTTCCGACACTCTTACCATCTTGATGCAGAGGTCATTATTTGACATTTTAATACAGCCACTAACTCCTTCTTGAACTTACAACATTTACAAACGCATGTAGAGTTTACTATCAAAGTAGCACTGATGTAACTACTAATATACAATAATTTCTTCTAAGTTTAATTTATTTTAATTTAGAATGCAGTCACAATTATTCAGAATTTCCAGCTGAATCTTAAATATTTCCACTTCCCAGCAATGCCACAATTTGTCTTCCTATTCGCATTAGTGCCATTTAACTTTAACTAACTTGCAAAATTTACAAACGCATGTAAAGTTTACTGTCAAAGTTGTTTCATATTTTTTTAATTTTTTTCTACTAATTATACTTGAGATATTATTAAGAAAATTAATTTTTGAATTAAATACAGAGTGTTTCGCCTCAAAATTAACACTTTCCTCTTATAAAAAATTAAACCCCACTACCTCTTTCCAAAAAATTCTCAGAGAAGATGTGTTTAGGATCACAATTATATTTATTATGTGAAACATTTTGCTGTAAATCTTTCCCCAAACTAAACAAAAAGAAACAAAAAAAAATAACCATAACATAACTATTTCAACAGAATTACGATTTCTTTTTAAGTTCAAAAGTTCACACTAATTAGCAAAATTAATGGCCATACACACTTTACACATTCGCCTATGAAAACAAACAACCATATTATGCAAAACAATAATAATATTTATTATATGGAATTTGCAATTTCTTCCACATTTTCATATGATCATGAATTTCTTTAAGTCCATTTGTATATAAAATCTCGTGTTTCTAATAAGCAATTAAGGCGTTTTTATAATCCTATTAGCACGCAGTATGTGATGATCTTTATTCCAAAAATTTTGAAACTAAAGTAGTGTGAGAATAAAGTCTATATATATACATATTTAAAGGTAGGTATACAATCGTGTCTATAAGAAATTTTGTAATTCACCATTTATAATAATTCCCTTAGCCCCTCTATATAACATCCGGTACCTGAGTAATAGGGTAATATTATTGTTGAACAAACCCAAATATAAGAGGCGCTATATGGCCTCCTAATGGTCATAATTCTTTTTTAGGATAAAATTAGTTCATTGTGCCGAACAAGCGTATCTATCTAAATGAATTGAAATAGCTTTACCTGCTCGTAGATATAATATGTTTTTATCTTCGATTAATTTCAAATAAACAAAATGGAACTTGGAAGTCCTAACCACAGCAGGAAAAAGAGCCATTTAAAATTATAATTTTGTGGGCGCTATAACAGCATCTTGCCACCTGAGATCACAGACGACGACGATAGAATTATTGAGATAAATATATTTTTGTTGTTAAATTTTATTTTTTTCTCAGAGGTAAGTATTATATTGTAATTATTTTTTTAGCAGTTTTTCTAGCTGTAAAAAAACAACAGCTAATAATATTTCTTTACTGGTTAAACTTTTAAGAATTATCTAAATTTCTTGTGGTTTGAAAATAATATTTGTTGACTTTGGCTTTTATGTATAGAGGAGGTATAGGATGTTGTGTTTATGTTTGTAGTCTGATTATTTTATAAGAAAACATATTAAATTAAATTTATTACTTTGTTTGCAGTATTGATCGAGAGTGATAAATGGGTATGTCTTGACCGGAAACTGGGATTTAATGGAGGTGGTTTTTTTTTTGTTGTAGTTTTGGTTTATACTTGAACGATGAGTTAAATAAGGTTTTCTTTTAAGACTTGAACAGCCCATTTGTGGAATTTTTAACTATTTAAACATGGGCTTAGCACTTTAAGCCTTTTTAACATTAAATCCATTCATACTTATCGAAGACTGATAGGTGAGCAATTGGATTGGGAATTAGAATAGACAGACTTTAGTCAACTCATCTCTTGTATCGAAGTTTGCATCGTCTAACCAAGTCTTAACCTACGATTAAATGGTAAGCGCGAATGATCAACGCCAAACTGACATCAAATTTGTCCCAAAGTTGTCAAAGCATGTAACTGTCAACGAAGAATACTGTAAATGCGTTTACGGCTGAGAGAACACACGTTTGCACGAATTTTAGAGTCAATGCATTGATTATTTTGTGCGACAGAGTGTATAATCACATTGTCTACGCATGATTAGAACACATTGATAGATTGCTCGTTAATGCGTTGACTGTATCTCAAAGTTGAAATTTTTACGCTTCAACGTAAACTGTAAATGTGTCCTTTACCTCAATTTCAATATTAAATTAAAATTTTGGTTAGTTCTTTGCAATGTTGTGTTTTTATCTAAGAAATAAATAATTAAAAAGTGACTTGTAAAAAATGTTGTTCCTCCGAGTGCCCACAATCGACGAAACCTTATTTTTTGACTAAAATCGCTCTGGACTGCAGGTCTATGCACTTTGTTGCACATTTCTTGGTCCATCACGTGGCCATCTTTGAGACCTTCATTTCGATACGCATATTGGTCCGCTAGGTTCTTCCGATTGTCCACAACAGACGAAACATTATTTTTTGATTAAAATCCCTCTGGACTGCAGGTCTATGCACTTTGTTGCACATTTCTTGGTCCATCACGTGGCCATCTTTGAGACCTTCATTTCGATATGCATATTGGTCTGCTAGGTTCCTCCGATTGTCCACAACAGACGAAACATTATTTTTTGATTAAAATCCCTCTGGACTGCAGTTCTATGCACTTTGTTGCACATTTCTTGGTCCATCAGGTGGCCATCTTTGAGACCTTCATTTCGATATGCATATTGGTCCGCTAGGTACTTCCGATTGTTCACAACAAACAAAACATCATTTTTTGATTAAAATCCCTCTAGACTGCAGGTCTATGCACTTTGTTGCACATTTCTTGGTCCATCAGGTGGCCATCTTTGAGACCTTCATTTCGATATGCATATTGGTCCGCTAGGTTCTTCCGATTGTCCACAACAGA
Source organism: Epistrophe eligans (assembly GCA_951394125.1). Lineage (NCBI taxonomy): Eukaryota > Metazoa > Arthropoda > Insecta > Diptera > Syrphidae > Epistrophe > Epistrophe eligans. The sequence continues at coordinate 13,757,662 of OX596030.1, forward strand.
CGAAACATTATTTTTTGATTAAAATCCCTCTGGACTGCAGGTCTATGCACTTTGTTGCACATTTCTTGGTCCATCACGTGGCCATCTTTGAGACCTTCATTTCGATATGCATATTGGTCCGCTAGGTACTTTCGATTGTCCACAACAGACGAAACATTATTTTTTGATTAAAATCCCTCTGGACTGCAGGTCTACGCACTTTGTTGCACATTTCTTGGTCCATCACGTGGCCATCGTTGAGACCTTCATTTCGATATACATATTGGTCCGCTAGGATCCTCCGATTGTCCACAACAGACGAAACATTATTTTTTGATTAAAATCCCTCTGGACTGCAGGTCTATGCACTTTGTTGCACAATTCTTGGTCCATCAGGTGGCCATCTTTGAGACCTTCATTTCGATATGCATATTGGTCCGCTAGGATCCTCCGATTGTCCACAATAGACGAAACATTATTTTTTGATTAAAATCCCTCTGGACTGCAGGTCTATGCACTTTGTTGCACATTTCTTGGTCCATCACGTGGCCATCTTTGAGACCTTCATTTCGATACGCATATTGGTCCGCTAGGTTCTTCCGATTGTCCACAAGAGACGAAACATTATTTTTTGATTGAAATCCCTCTGGACTGCAGGTCTATGCACTTTGTTGCACAATTCTTGGTCCATCAGGTGGCCATCTTTGAGACCTTCATTTCGATATGCATATTGGTCCGCTAGGATCCTCCGATTGTCCACAATAGTCGAAACATTATTTTTTGATTAAAATCCCTCTGGACTGCAGGTCTATGCACTTTGTTGCACATTTCTTGGTCCATCACGTGGCCATCTTTGAGACCTTCATTTCTATATGCATGTTGGTCCGCTAGGTTTTTCCGATTGTCCACAACAGACGAAACATTATTTTTTGATTAAAATCCCTCTGGACTGCAGGTCTATGCACTTTGTTGCACATTTCTTGGTCCATCACGTGGCCATCTTTGAGACCTTCATTTCGATACGCATATTGGTCCGCTAGGTTCTTCCGATTGTCCACAACAGACGAAACATTATTTTTTGATTAAAATCCCTCTGGACTGCAGGTCTATGCACTTTGTTGCACATTTCTTTGTCCATCACGTGGCCATCTTTGAGACCTTCATTTCGATACGCATATTGGTCCGCTAGGTTCTTCCGATTGTCCACAACAGACGAAACATTATTTTTTGATTAAAATCCCTCTGGACTGCAGGTCTATGCACTTTGTTGCACAATTCTTGGTCCATCAGGTGGCCATCTTTGAGACCTTCATTTCGATATGCATATTGGTCCGCTAGGATCCTCCGATTGTCCACAATAGACGAAACATTATTTTTTGATTAAAATCCCTCTGGACTGCAGGTCTATGCACTTTGTTGCACATTTCTTGGTCCATCACGTGGCCATCTTTGAGACCTTTATTTCGATATGTTGGTCCGCTAGGTTTTTCCGATTGTCCACAACAGACGAAACATTATTTTTTGATTAAAATCCCTCTGGACTGCAGGTCTATGCACTTTGTTGCACAATTCTTGGTCCATCAGGTGGCCATCTTTGAGACCTTCATTTCGATATGCATATTGGTCCGCTAGGATCCTCCGATTGTCCACAATAGACGAAACATTATTTTTTGATTAAAATCCCTCTGGACTGCAGGTCTATGCACTTTGTTGCACATTTCTTGGTCCATCACGTGGCCATCTTTGAGACCTTTATTTCGATATGTTGGTCCGCTAGGTTTTTCCGATTGTCCACAACAGACGAAACATTATTTTTTGATTAAAATCCCTCTGGACTGCAGGTCTATGCACTTTGTTGCACATTTCTTGGTCCATCACGTGGCCATCTTTGAGACCTTCATTTCGATATGCATATTGGTCCGCTAGGTTCTTCCGTTTGTCCACAACAGACGAAACATTATTTTTTGATTAAAATCCCTCTGGACTGCAGGTCTATGCACTTTGTTGCACATTTCTTGGTCCATCAGGTGGCCATCTTTGAGGCCTTCATTTCGATATGCATATTGGTCCGCTAGGATCCTCCGATTGTCCACAACAGACGAAACATTATTTTTTGATTAAAATCCCTCTAGACTGTAGGTCTATGCACTTTGTTGCACATTTCTTTGTCCATCAGGTGGCCATCTTTGAGGCCTTCATTTCGATATGCATATTGGTCCGCTAGGATCCTCCGATTGTCCACAATAGACGAAACATTATTTTTTGATTAAAATCCCTCTGGACTGCAGGTCTATGCACTTTGTTGCACATTTCTTGGTCCATCAGGTGGCCATCTTTGAGACCTTCATTTCGATATGCATATTGGTCCGCTAGGTTCCTCCGATTGTTCACAACAGACGAAACATTATTTTTTGATTAAAATCCCTCTGGACTGCAGGTATATGCACTTTGTTGCACATTTCTTGGTCCATCAGGTGGCCATCTTTGAGGCCTTCATTTCGATATGCATATTGGTCCGCTAGGATCCTCCGATTGTCCACAACAGACGAAACATTATTTTTTGATTAAAATCCCTCTAGACTGTAGGTCTATGCACTTTGTTGCACATTTCTTTGTCCATCAGGTGGCCATCTTTGAGGCCTTCATTTCGATATGCATATTGGTCCGCTAGGATCCTCCGATTGTCCACAACAGACGAAACATTATTTTTTGATTAAAATCCCTCTAGACTGTAGGTCTATGCACTTTGTTGCACATTTCTTTGTCCATCAGGTGGCCATCTTTGAGGCCTTCATTTCGATATGCATATTGGTCCGCTAGGATCCTCCGATTGTCCACAATAGACGAAACATTATTTTTTGATTAAAATCCCTCTGGACTGCAGGTCTATGCACTTTGTTGCACATTTCTTGGTCCATCAGGTGGCCATCTTTGAGACCTTCATTTCGATATGCATATTGGTCCGCTAGGATCCTCCAGTTGTCCCCAATCGACAAAACGTACATTTTTTACTAAAAACGCTCTGCAGTGCAATGCCAGCAGTTTATTGCACCTTTTTTTTAGTAAATCAGACGGCCATCTCGAGACCTTCATTTTGGTATGCTTGGATCCTCGAATTGTCCACAATAGACAAAACTTCAATTTTCATAAATTTTCATAAAAAACGCTCCGGATCATTTCCCCATGCATTGCAACTGAATCCAGGTACCAATCTCCATAACACTTTGCTTTTCGTAAGTCGCAACCATCCATGACATGACAATGTGACAGTTTGACATGAATTAATTATTTGTATGAAATCAATGACATCTTCCACTGTAGTTTTTTTTCAATAATAATTATAATTAACGTAGTAGGTTTTGAAAACTAATCTGTGAATTTTCAAAAATAAAAATCATTACGAAAAAAATCAGGAGGAGAGAAGAAAGAAAATGAATTTCTGGATGAAAAATATTAAATGGATAGCAAGTAAAGGTGGAAAATATGTAAGAAAAAATTATTTTTTATATTTAATATTTAATTAATATTTTTTTATAAATATTGTTTCAGTTTGTAGGATGGCACGTGGAGAAATATGTGGAAAAGATGGCCGAAGAATATCGATTGGGAAGAAAAAAAAGAATTGAAATTGAAAGCAAGAAATGGAATATTGTGAGTAGATATTGTTTATAATTTATTGAATTAAATATTAATTGTTTGCTTTCCTTTTTAGGAGAGGTCAATACACTGTAAAACTGCAGAGGATTCCGGTGACCTTGCCTTAAAGGATGAAAATATAGAGAATGGTATGTTTATTAGGTTATTTGTTTAATAAATTTCTTAATAATATTTCTGTTGATAGTTTATTTGCTGACCACTAATCAGTTTATGTTTCGGAAAGAAAACGGCCAAAAATTCATCAAAACTGAAAGATTTTTCTGAGCGAATTTTGTTTTTGAGATTCGAAAAATGTAAAAAAACATAAACTGATTATAGTTGTTGATTAGTTATTATATATTTTATATTTTTATAGATATTTTTAGAACACATTTATAATTTATTACATTATTTTATTAAACAAGTAATACAAATAATTTATTATTTGATTAAATAAATCTTTTTTCTTAAATTTTATTCATGTTTTTAAAGACTGTTTTGGATAAAATGTGTTTACTGCGTCTATTAGGTATAGTTAGTCGCTATAAGCTCCAGCTTTCTACAATCTGTTGCGCCACCAATTTATTTTATCTATATTTTTATTAATTAAAATATATATTTTTTAGATTGTTTTGTTTGTTTAAATAGAATATTGAGTATGTGGCAACTACAATCTGCATTCTACACTACTATCGAGACGTTACGAAAGTGGCAACATTCCTCATTCATAAAATGTCAGCCGTGATTTTAGATTTGATATAAAATATCCCAACGAGCGAGAAAACCGAAGAAGAAGTTTTCCGACTACGACGTGCCACACATCGTACCACCGAACTAAATTGTTTACTTTAAACTTTATATTAATAGATTATTAAGAAATATTATATTTTATTGTTAAATAAAAGTTATTAAAATATTAAATCTTTTTTTGATAGAACTTAATTTTCATCGGTTCTACAGTCCGCTAGGTTCCTCCGATTGTCCACAACAGACGAAACATTACTTATATAACAAGATCTGATTAAAATCCCTCTGGACTGCAGGTCTATGCACTTTGTTGCACATTTCTTGGTCCATCAGGTGGCCATCTTTGAGACCTTCATTTCGATATGCATATTGGTCCGCTAGGTACTTCCGATTATCCACAACAGACGAAACATTATTTTTTGATTAAAATCCCTCTGAACTGCAGGTATATGCACTTTGTTGCACATTTCTTGGTCCATCAGGTGGCCATCTTTGAGACCTTCATTTCGATATGCATATTGGTCCGCTAGGTTCTTCCGATTGTCCACAACAGACGAAACATTATTTTTTGATTAAAATCCCTCTGAACTGCAGGTCTATGCACTTTGTTGCACATTTCTTTGTCCATCAGGTAGCCATCTTTGAGGCCTTCATTTCGATATGCATATTGGTCCGCTAGGATCCTCCGATTGTCCACAATAGACGAAACATTATTTTTTGATTAAAATCCCTCTGAACTGCAGGTCTATGCACTTTGTTGCACATTTCTTGGTCCATCAGGTGGCCATCTTTGAGACCTTCATTTCGATATGCATATTGGTCCGCTAGGTTCTTCCGATTGTCCACAACAGACGAAACATTATTTTTTGATTAAAATCCCTCTGGACTGCAGGTCTATGCACTTTGTTGCACATTTCTTGGTCCATCAGGTGGCCATCTTTGAGACCTTCATTTCGATATGCATATTGGTCCGCTAGGTTCTTCCGATTGTCCACAACAGACGAAACATTATTTTTTGATTAAAATCCCTCTGGACTGCAGGTCTATGCACTTTGTTGTACATTTCTTGGTCCATCACGTGGCTTACTTTGAGACGTTCATTTCGATATGCATATTGGTCCGCTAGGTTCCTCCGATTGTCCACAACAGACGAAACATTATTTTTTTATTAAAATCCCTCTGGACTGCAGGTCTATGCACTTTGTTGCACATTTCTTGGTCCATCACGTGGCCATCTTTGAGACCTTCATTTCTATATGCATGTTGGTCCGCTAGGATCCTCCGATTGTCCACAACAGACGAAACATTATTTTTTGATTAAAATCCCTCTGGACTGCAGGTCTATGCACTTTGTTGCACATTTCTTGGTCCATCACGTGGCCATCTTTGAGACCTTCATTTCTATATGCATGTTGGTCCGCTAGGATCCTCCGATTGTCCACAATAGACGAAACATTATTTTTTGATTAAAATCCCTCTGGACTGCAGGTCTATGCACTTTGTTGCACATTTCTTGGTCCATCAGGTGGCCATCTTTGAGACCTCATTTCGATATGCATATTGGTCCGCTAGGTTCCTCCGATTGTCCACAACAGACGAAACATTATTTTTTGATTAAAATCCCTCTGGACTGCAGGTCTATGCACTTTGTTGCACATTTCTTGGTCCATCAGGTGGCCATCTTTGAGACCTCATTTCGATATGCATATTGGTCCGCTAGGTTCCTCCGATTGTCCACAACAGACGAAACATTATTTTTTGATTAAAATCCCTCTGAACTGCAGGTCTATGCACTTTGTTGCACATTTCTTGGTCCATCAGGTGGCCATCTTTGAGACCTTCATTTCGATATGCATATTGGTCCGCTAGGTTCTTCCGATTGTCCACAACAGACGAAACATTATTTTTTGATTAAAATCCCTCTGAACTGCAGGTCTATGCACTTTGTTGCACATTTCTTTGTCCATCAGGTAGCCATCTTTGAGGCCTTCATTTCGATATGCATATTGGTCCGCTAGGATCCTCCGATTGTCCACAATAGACGAAACATTATTTTTTGATTAAAATCCCTCTGAACTGCAGGTCTATGCACTTTGTTGCACATTCCTTGGTCCATCAGGTGGCCATCTTTGAGACCTTCATTTCGATATGCATATTGGTCCGCTAGGTTCTTCCGATTGTCCACAACAGACGAAACATTATTTTTTGATTAAAATCCCTCTGGACTGCAGGTCTATGCACTTTGTTGCACATTTCTTGGTCCATCAGGTGGCCATCTTTGAGACCTTCATTTCGATATGCATATTGGTCCGCTAGGTTCTTCCGATTGTCCACAACAGACGAAACATTATTTTTTGATTAAAATCCCTCTGGACTGCAGGTCTATGCACTTTGTTGCACATTTCTTGGTCCATCAGGTGGCCATCTTTGAGACCTTCATTTCGATATGCATATTGGTCCGCTAGGTTCCTCCGATTGTCCACAACAGACGAAACATTATTTTTTGATTAAAATCCCTCTGGACTGCAGGTCTATGCACTTTGTTGTACATTTCTTGGTCCATCACGTGGCTTACTTTGAGACGTTCATTTCGATATGCATATTGGTCCGCTAGGTTCCTCCGATTGTCCACAACAGACGAAACATTATTTTTTTATTAAAATCCCTCTGGACTGCAGGTCTATGCACTTTGTTGCACATTTCTTGGTCCATCACGTGGCCATCTTTGAGACCTTCATTTCTATATGCATGTTGGTCCGCTAGGATCCTCCGATTGTCCACAACAGACGAAACATTATTTTTTGATTAAAATCCCTCTGGACTGCAGGTCTATGCACTTTGTTGCACATTTCTTGGTCCATCACGTGGCCATCTTTGAGACCTTCATTTCTATATGCATGTTGGTCCGCTAGGATCCTCCGATTGTCCACAATAGACGAAACATTATTTTTTGATTAAAATCCCTCTGGACTGCAGGTCTATGCACTTTGTTGCACATTTCTTGGTCCATCAGGTGGCCATCTTTGAGACCTCATTTCGATATGCATATTGGTCCGCTAGGTTCCTCCGATTGTCCACAACAGACGAAACATTATTTTTTGATTAAAATCTTTCTGGACTGCAGGTCTATGCACTTTGTTGCACATTTCTTGGTCCATCAGGTGGCCATCTTTGAGACCTTCATTTCGATATGCATATTGGTCCGCTATGTTCTTCTGTTTGTCCACAACAGACGAAACATTATTTTTTGATTAAAATCCCTCTGGACTGCAGGTCTATGCACTTTGTTGCACATTTCTTTGTCCATCAGGTGGCCATCTTTGAGGCCTTCATTTCGATATACATGTTGGTCCGCTAGGATCCTCCGATTGTCCACAACAGACGAAACATTATTTTTTGATTAAAATCCCTCTGGACTGCAGGTCTATGCACTTTGTTGCACATTCCTTGGTCCATCACGTGGCCATCTTTGAGACCTTCATTTCGATATGCATATTGGTCCGCTAGGTTCCTCCGATTGTCCACAACAGACGAAACATTATTTTTTGATTAAAATCCCTCTGGACTGCAGGTCTATGCACTTTGTTGCACATTTCTTGGTCCATCAGGTGGCCATCTTTGAGACCTTCATTTCGATATGCATATTGGTCCGCTAGGATCCTCCAGTTGTCCCCAATCGACAAAACGTACATTTTTTACTAAAAACGCTCTGCAGTGCAATGCCAGCAGTTTATTGCACCTTTTTTTTAGTAAATCAGACGGCCATCTCGAGACCTTCATTTTGGTATGCTTGGATCCTCGAATTGTCCACAATAGACAAAACTTCAATTTTCATAAATTTTCATAAAAAACGCTCCGGATCATTTTCCCATGCATTGCAACTGAATCCAGGTACCAATCTCCATAACACTTTGCTTTTCGTAAGTCGCAACCATCCATGACATGACAATGTGACAGTTTGACATGAATTAATTATTTGTATGAAATCAATGACATCTTCCACTGTAGTTATTTTCAATAATAATTATAATTAACGTAGTAGGTTTTGAAATTTTAATCTGTGAATTTTCAAAAATTAAAATCATTACGAAAAAAATCAGGAGGAGAGAAGAAAGAAAATGAATTTCTGGATGAAAAATATTAAATGGATAGCAAGTAAAGGTGGAAAATATGTAAGAAAAAATTATTTTTTATATTTAATATTTAATTAATATTTTTTTATAAATATTGTTTCAGTTTGTAGGATGGCACGTGGAGAAATATGTGGAAAAGATGGCCGAAGAATATCGATTGGGAAGAAAAAAAAGAATTGAAAGCAAGAAATGGAATATTGTGAGTAGATATTGTTTATAATTTATTGAATTAAATATTAATTGTTTGCTTTCCTTTTTAGGAGAGGTCAATACACTGTAAAACTGCAGAGGATTCCGGTGACCTTGCCTTAAAGGATGAAAATATAGAGAATGGTATGTTTATTAGGTTATTTGTTTAATAAATTTCTTAATAATATTTCTGTTGATAGTTTATTTGCTGACCACTAATCAGTTTATGTTTCGGAAAGAAAACGGCCAAAAATTCATCAAAACTGAAAGATTTTTCTGAGCGAATTTTGTTTTTAAGATTCGAAAAATGTAAAAAAACATAAACTGATTATAGTTGTTGATTAGTTATTATATATTTTATATTTTTATAGATATTTTTAGAACACATTTATAATTTATTACATTATTTTATTAAACAAGTAATACAAATAATTTATTATTTGATTAAATAAATCTTTTTTCTTAAATTTTATTCATGTTTTTAAAGACTGTTTTGGATAAAATGTGTTTACTGCGTCTATTAGGTATAGTTAGTCGCTATAAGCTCCAGCTTTCTACAATCTGTTGCGCCACCAATTTATTTTATCTATATTTTTATTAATTAAAATATATATTTTTTAGATTGTTTTGTTTGTTTAAATAGAATATTGAGTATGTGGCAACTACAATCTGCATTCTACACTACTATCGAGACGTTACGAAAGTGGCAACATTCCTCATTCATAAAATGTCAGCCGTGATTTTAGATTTGATATAAAATATCCCAACGAGCGAGAAAACCGAAGAAGAAGTTTTCCGACTACGACGTGCCACACATCGTACCACCGAACTAAATTGTTTACTTTAAACTTTATATTAATAGATTATTAAGAAATATTATATTTTATTGTTAAATAAAAGTTATTAAAATATTAAATCTTTTTTTGATAGAACTTAATTTTCATCGGTTCTACAGTCCGCTAGGTTCCTCCGATTGTCCACAACAGACGAAACATTACTTATATAACAAGATCTGATTAAAATCCCTCTGGACTGCAGGTCTATGCACTTTGTTGCACATTTCTTGGTCCATCAGGTGGCCATCTTTGAGACCTTCATTTCGATATGCATATTGGTCCGCTAGGTTCTTCCGATTGTCCACAACAGACGAAACATTATTTTTTGATTAAAATCCCTCTGAACTGCAGGTCTATGCACTTTGTTGCACATTTCTTTGTCCATCAGGTAGCCATCTTTGAGGCCTTCATTTCGATATGCATATTGGTCCGCTAGGATCTTTCGATTGTCCACAACAGACGAAACATTATATTTTTATTAAAATCCCTCTGGACTGCAGGTCTATGCACTTTGTTGTACATTTCTTGGTCCATCACGTGGCTTACTTTGAGACGTTCATTTCGATATGCATATTGGTCCGCTAGGTTCCTCCGATTGTCCACAACAGACGAAACATTATTTTTTTATTAAAATCCCTCTGGACTGCAGGTCTATGCACTTTGTTGCACATTTCTTGGTCCATCACGTGGCCATCTTTGAGACCTTCATTTCTATATGCATGTTGGTCCGCTAGGATCCTCCGATTGTCCACAACAGACGAAACATTATTTTTTGATTAAAATCCCTCTGGACTGCAGGTCTATGCACTTTGTTGCACATTTCTTGGTCCATCACGTGGCCATCTTTGAGACCTTCATTTCTATATGCATGTTGGTCCGCTAGGATCCTCCGATTGTCCACAATAGACGAAACATTATTTTTTGATTAAAATCCCTCTGGACTGCAGGTCTATGCACTTTGTTGCACATTTCTTGGTCCATCAGGTGGCCATCTTTGAGACCTCATTTCGATATGCATATTGGTCCGCTAGGTTCCTCCGATTGTCCACAACAGACGAAACATTATTTTTTGATTAAAATCCCTCTGGACTGCAGGTCTATGCACTTTGTTGCACATTTCTTGGTCCATCAGGTGGCCATCTTTGAGACCTTCATTTCGATATGCATATTGGTCCGCTAGGTTCCTCCGATTGTCCACAACAGACGAAACATTATTTTTTGATTAAAATCCCTCTGGACTGCAGGTCTATGCACTTTGTTGCACATTTCTTGGTCCATCAGGTGGCCATCTTTGAGACCTTCATTTCGATATGCATATTGGTCCGCTAGGTTCCTCCGATTGTCCACAACAGACGAAACATTATTTTTTGATTAAAATCCCTCTGGACTGCAGGTCTATGCACTTTGTTGCACATTTCTTGGTCCATCACGTGGCCATCTTTGAGACCTTCATTTCTATATGCATGTTGGTCCGCTAGGATCCTCCGATTGTCCACAACAGACGAAACATTATTTTTTGATTAAAATCCCTATAGACTGCAGGTCTATGCACTTTGTTGGACATTTCTTTGTCCATCAGGTGGCCATCTTTGAGGCCTTCATTTCGATATGCATATTGGTCCGCTAGGATCCTCCGATTGTCCACAATAGACGAAACATTATTTTTTGATTAAAATCCCTCTGGACTGCAGGTCTATGCACTTTGTTGCACATTTCTTGGTCCATCACGTGGCCATCTTTGAGACCTTCATTTCGATATGCATATTGGTCCGCTAGGTTCTTCCGATTGTCCACAACAGACGAAACATTATATTTTTATTAAAATCCCTCTGGACTGCAGGTCTATGCACTTTGTTGCACATTTCTTGGTCCATCACGTGGCCATCTTTGAGACCTCATTTCGATATGCATATTGGTCCGCTAGGTTCCTCCGATTATCCACAACAGACGAAACATTATTTTTTGATTAAAATCCCTCTGGACTGCAGGTCTATGCACTTTGTTGCACATTTCTTAGTCCATCAGGTGGCCATCTTTGAGACCTTCATTTCGATATGCATATTGGTCCGCTAGGTTCCTCCGATTGTCCACAACAGACGAAACATTATATTTTGATTAAAATCCCTCTGGACTGCAGGTCTATGCACTTTGTTGCACATTTCTTAGTCCATCAGGTGGCCATCTTTGAGACCTTCATTTCGATATGCATATTGGTCCGCTAGGTTCCTCCGATTGTCCACAACAGACGAAACATTATATTTTTATTAAAATCCCTCTGGACTGCAGGTCTATGCACTTTGTTGCACATTTCTTGGTCCATCACGTGGCCATCTTTGAGACCTCATTTCGATATGCATATTGGTCCGCTAGGTTCCTCCGATTATCCACAACAGACGAAACATTATTTTTTGATTAAAATCCCTCTGGACTGCAGGTCTATGCACTTTGTTGCACATTTCTTAGTCCATCAGGTGGCCATCGTTGAGACCTTCATTTCGATATACATGTTGGTCCGCTAGGATCCTCCGATTGTCCACAACAGACGAAACATTATTTTTTGATTAAAATCCTTCTGGACTGCAGGTCTATGCACTTTGTTGCACATTCCTTGGTCCATCACGTGGCCATCTTTGAGACCTTCATTTTGATATGCATATTGGTCCGCTAGGTACTTCCGATTGTCCACAACAAACGAAACATTATTTTTTGATTAAAATCCCTCTGGACTGCAGGTCTATGCACTTTGTTGCACATTTCTTGGTCCATCACGTGGCCATCTTTGAGACCTCATTTCGATATGCATATTGGTCCGCTAGGTTCCTCCTATTGTCCACAACAGACGAAACATTATTTTTTGATTAAAATCCCTCTGGACTGCAGGTCTATGCACTTTGTTGCACATTTCTTTGTCCATCAGGTGGCCATCTTTGAGGCCTTCATTTCGATATACATGTTGGTCCGCTAGGATCCTCCGATTGTCCACAATAGACGAAACATTATTTTTTGATTAAAATCCCTCTGGACTGCAGGTCTATGCACTTTGTTGCACATTTCTTGGTCCATCACGTGGCCATCTTTGAGACCTCATTTCGATATGCATATTGGTCCGCTAGGTTCCTCCTATTGTCCACAACAGACGAAACATTATTTTTTGATTAAAATCCCTCTGGACTGCAGGTCTATGCACTTTGTTGCACATTTCTTTGTCCATCAGGTGGCCATCTTTGAGGCCTTCATTTCGATATACATGTTGGTCCGCTAGGATCCTCCGATTGTCCACAACAGACGAAACATTATTTTTTGATTAAAATCCCTCTGGACTGCAGGTCTATGCACTTTGTTGCACATTCCTTGGTCCATCACGTGGCCATCTTTGAGACCTTCATTTCGATATGCATATTGGTCCGCTAGGTTCCTCCGATTGTCCACAACAGACGAAACATTATTTTTTGATTAAAATCCCTCTGGACTGCAGGTCTATGCACTTTGTTGCACATTTCTTGGTCCATCAGGTGGCCATCTTTGAGACCTTCATTTCGATATGCATATTGGTCCGCTAGGATCCTCCAGTTGTCCCCAATCGACAAAACGTACATTTTTTACTAAAAACGCTCTGCAGTGCAATGCCAGCAGTTTATTGCACCTTTTTTTTAGTAAATCAGACGGCCATCTCGAGACCTTCATTTTGGTATGCTTGGATCCTCGAATTGTCCACAATAGACAAAACTTCAATTTTCATAAATTTTCATAAAAAACGCTCCGGATCATTTTCCCATGCATTGCAACTGAATCCAGGTACCAATCTCCATAACACTTTGCTTTTCGTAAGTCGCAACCATCCATGACATGACAATGTGACAGTTTGACATGAATTAATTATTTGTATGAAATCAATGACATCTTCCACTGTAGTTATTTTCAATAATAATTATAATTAACGTAGTAGGTTTTGAAATTTTAATCTGTGAATTTTCAAAAATTAAAATCATTACGAAAAAAATCAGGAGGAGAGAAGAAAGAAAATGAATTTCTGGATGAAAAATATTAAATGGATAGCAAGTAAAGGTGGAAAATATGTAAGAAAAAATTATTTTTTATATTTAATATTTAATTAATATTTTTTTATAAATATTGTTTCAGTTTGTAGGATGGCACGTGGAGAAATATGTGGAAAAGATGGCCGAAGAATATCGATTGGGAAGAAAAAAAAGAATTGAAAGCAAGAAATGGAATATTGTGAGTAGATATTGTTTATAATTTATTGAATTAAATATTAATTGTTTGCTTTCCTTTTTAGGAGAGGTCAATACACTGTAAAACTGCAGAGGATTCCGGTGACCTTGCCTTAAAGGATGAAAATATAGAGAATGGTATGTTTATTAGGTTATTTGTTTAATAAATTTCTTAATAATATTTCTGTTGATAGTTTATTTGCTGACCACTAATCAGTTTATGTTTCGGAAAGAAAACGGCCAAAAATTCATCAAAACTGAAAGATTTTTCTGAGCGAATTTTGTTTTTAAGATTCGAAAAATGTAAAAAAACATAAACTGATTATAGTTGTTGATTAGTTATTATATATTTTATATTTTTATAGATATTTTTAGAACACATTTATAATTTATTACATTATTTTATTAAACAAGTAATACAAATAATTTATTATTTGATTAAATAAATCTTTTTTCTTAAATTTTATTCATGTTTTTAAAGACTGTTTTGGATAAAATGTGTTTACTGCGTCTATTAGGTATAGTTAGTCGCTATAAGCTCCAGCTTTCTACAATCTGTTGCGCCACCAATTTATTTTATCTATATTTTTATTAATTAAAATATATATTTTTTAGATTGTTTTGTTTGTTTAAATAGAATATTGAGTATGTGGCAACTACAATCTGCATTCTACACTACTATCGAGACGTTACGAAAGTGGCAACATTCCTCATTCATAAAATGTCAGCCGTGATTTTAGATTTGATATAAAATATCCCAACGAGCGAGAAAACCGAAGAAGAAGTTTTCCGACTACGACGTGCCACACATCGTACCACCGAACTAAATTGTTTACTTTAAACTTTATATTAATAGATTATTAAGAAATATTATATTTTATTGTTAAATAAAAGTTATTAAAATATTAAATCTTTTTTTGATAGAACTTAATTTTCATCGGTTCTACAGTCCGCTAGGTTCCTCCGATTGTCCACAACAGACGAAACATTACTTATATAACAAGATCTGATTAAAATCCCTCTGGACTGCAGGTCTATGCACTTTGTTGCACATTTCTTGGTCCATCAGGTGGCCATCTTTGAGACCTTCATTTCGATATGCATATTGGTCCGCTAGGTTCTTCCGATTGTCCACAACAGACGAAACATTATTTTTTGATTAAAATCCCTCTGAACTGCAGGTCTATGCACTTTGTTGCACATTTCTTTGTCCATCAGGTAGCCATCTTTGAGGCCTTCATTTCGATATGCATATTGGTCCGCTAGGATCTTTCGATTGTCCACAACAGACGAAACATTATATTTTTATTAAAATCCCTCTGGACTGCAGGTCTATGCACTTTGTTGTACATTTCTTGGTCCATCACGTGGCTTACTTTGAGACGTTCATTTCGATATGCATATTGGTCCGCTAGGTTCCTCCGATTGTCCACAACAGACGAAACATTATTTTTTTATTAAAATCCCTCTGGACTGCAGGTCTATGCACTTTGTTGCACATTTCTTGGTCCATCACGTGGCCATCTTTGAGACCTTCATTTCTATATGCATGTTGGTCCGCTAGGATCCTCCGATTGTCCACAACAGACGAAACATTATTTTTTGATTAAAATCCCTCTGGACTGCAGGTCTATGCACTTTGTTGCACATTTCTTGGTCCATCACGTGGCCATCTTTGAGACCTTCATTTCTATATGCATGTTGGTCCGCTAGGATCCTCCGATTGTCCACAATAGACGAAACATTATTTTTTGATTAAAATCCCTCTGGACTGCAGGTCTATGCACTTTGTTGCACATTTCTTGGTCCATCAGGTGGCCATCTTTGAGACCTCATTTCGATATGCATATTGGTCCGCTAGGTTCCTCCGATTGTCCACAACAGACGAAACATTATTTTTTGATTAAAATCCCTCTGGACTGCAGGTCTATGCACTTTGTTGCACATTTCTTGGTCCATCAGGTGGCCATCTTTGAGACCTTCATTTCGATATGCATATTGGTCCGCTAGGTTCCTCCGATTGTCCACAACAGACGAAACATTATTTTTTGATTAAAATCCCTCTGGACTGCAGGTCTATGCACTTTGTTGCACATTTCTTGGTCCATCAGGTGGCCATCTTTGAGACCTTCATTTCGATATGCATATTGGTCCGCTAGGTTCCTCCGATTGTCCACAACAGACGAAACATTATTTTTTGATTAAAATCCCTCTGGACTGCAGGTCTATGCACTTTGTTGCACATTTCTTGGTCCATCACGTGGCCATCTTTGAGACCTTCATTTCTATATGCATGTTGGTCCGCTAGGATCCTCCGATTGTCCACAACAGACGAAACATTATTTTTTGATTAAAATCCCTATAGACTGCAGGTCTATGCACTTTGTTGGACATTTCTTTGTCCATCAGGTGGCCATCTTTGAGGCCTTCATTTCGATATGCATATTGGTCCGCTAGGATCCTCCGATTGTCCACAATAGACGAAACATTATTTTTTGATTAAAATCCCTCTGGACTGCAGGTCTATGCACTTTGTTGCACATTTCTTGGTCCATCACGTGGCCATCTTTGAGACCTTCATTTCGATATGCATATTGGTCCGCTAGGTTCTTCCGATTGTCCACAACAGACGAAACATTATATTTTTATTAAAATCCCTCTGGACTGCAGGTCTATGCACTTTGTTGCACATTTCTTGGTCCATCACGTGGCCATCTTTGAGACCTCATTTCGATATGCATATTGGTCCGCTAGGTTCCTCCGATTATCCACAACAGACGAAACATTATTTTTTGATTAAAATCCCTCTGGACTGCAGGTCTATGCACTTTGTTGCACATTTCTTAGTCCATCAGGTGGCCATCTTTGAGACCTTCATTTCGATATGCATATTGGTCCGCTAGGTTCCTCCGATTGTCCACAACAGACGAAACATTATATTTTGATTAAAATCCCTCTGGACTGCAGGTCTATGCACTTTGTTGCACATTTCTTAGTCCATCAGGTGGCCATCTTTGAGACCTTCATTTCGATATGCATATTGGTCCGCTAGGTTCCTCCGATTGTCCACAACAGACGAAACATTATATTTTTATTAAAATCCCTCTGGACTGCAGGTCTATGCACTTTGTTGCACATTTCTTGGTCCATCACGTGGCCATCTTTGAGACCTCATTTCGATATGCATATTGGTCCGCTAGGTTCCTCCGATTATCCACAACAGACGAAACATTATTTTTTGATTAAAATCCCTCTGGACTGCAGGTCTATGCACTTTGTTGCACATTTCTTAGTCCATCAGGTGGCCATCGTTGAGACCTTCATTTCGATATACATGTTGGTCCGCTAGGATCCTCCGATTGTCCACAACAGACGAAACATTATTTTTTGATTAAAATCCTTCTGGACTGCAGGTCTATGCACTTTGTTGCACATTCCTTGGTCCATCACGTGGCCATCTTTGAGACCTTCATTTTGATATGCATATTGGTCCGCTAGGTACTTCCGATTGTCCACAACAAACGAAACATTATTTTTTGATTAAAATCCCTCTGGACTGCAGGTCTATGCACTTTGTTGCACATTTCTTGGTCCATCACGTGGCCATCTTTGAGACCTCATTTCGATATGCATATTGGTCCGCTAGGTTCCTCCTATTGTCCACAACAGACGAAACATTATTTTTTGATTAAAATCCCTCTGGACTGCAGGTCTATGCACTTTGTTGCACATTTCTTTGTCCATCAGGTGGCCATCTTTGAGGCCTTCATTTCGATATACATGTTGGTCCGCTAGGATCCTCCGATTGTCCACAATAGACGAAACATTATTTTTTGATTAAAATCCCTCTGGACTGCAGGTCTATGCACTTTGTTGCACATTTCTTGGTCCATCACGTGGCCATCTTTGAGACCTCATTTCGATATGCATATTGGTCCGCTAGGTTCCTCCTATTGTCCACAACAGACGAAACATTATTTTTTGATTAAAATCCCTCTGGACTGCAGGTCTATGCACTTTGTTGCACATTTCTTTGTCCATCAGGTGGCCATCTTTGAGGCCTTCATTTCGATATACATGTTGGTCCGCTAGGATCCTCCGATTGTCCACAACAGACGAAACATTATTTTTTGATTAAAATCCCTCTGGACTGCAGGTCTATGCACTTTGTTGCACATTTCTTGGTCCATCAGGTGGCCATCTTTGAGACCTTCATTTTGATATGCATATTGGTCCGCTAGGTTCCTCCGATTGTTCACAACAGACGAAACATTATTTTTTGATTAAAATCCCTCTGGACTGCAGGTCTATGCACTTTGTTGCACATTTCTTTGTCCATCAGGTGGCCATCTTTGAGACCTCATTTCGATATGCATATTGGTCCGCTAGGTTCCTCCTATTGTCCACAACAGACGAAACATTATTTTTTGATTAAAATCCCTCTGGACTGCAGGTCTATGCACTTTGTTGCACATTTCTTGGTCCATCACGTGGCCATCTTTGAGACCTCATTTCGATATGCATATTGGTCCGCTAGGTTCCTCCTATTGTCCACAACAGACGAAACATTATTTTTTGATTAAAATCCCTCTGGACTGCAGGTCTATGCACTTTGTTGCACATTTCTTTGTCCATCAGGTGGCCATCTTTGAGGCCTTCATTTCGATATGCATATTGGTCCGCTAGGATCCTCCGATTGTCCACAATAGACGAAACATTATTTTTTGATTAAAATCCCTCTGGACTGCAGGTCTATGCACTTTGTTGCACATTTCTTGGTCCATCACGTGGCCATCTTTGAGACCTCATTTCGATATGCATATTGGTCCGCTAGGTTCCTCCTATTGTCCACAACAGACGAAACATTATTTTTTGATTAAAATCCCTCTGGACTGCAGGTCTATGCACTTTGTTGCACATTTCTTTGTCCATCAGGTGGCCATCTTTGAGGCCTTCATTTCGATATACATGTTGGTCCGCTAGGATCCTCCGATTGTCCACAACAGACGAAACATTATTTTTTGATTAAAATCCCTCTGGACTGCAGGTCTATGCACTTTGTTGCACATTTCTTGGTCCATCAGGTGGCCATCTTTGAGACCTTCATTTTGATATGCATATTGGTCCGCTAGGTTCCTCCGATTGTTCACAACAGACGAAACATTATTTTTTGATTAAAATCCCTCTGGACTGCAGGTCTATGCACTTTGTTGCACATTTCTTTGTCCATCAGGTGGCCATCTTTGAGACCTTCATTTCGATATGCATATTGGTCCGCTATGTTCTTCTGTTTGTCCACAACAGACGAAACATTATTTTTTGATTAAAATCCCTCTGGACTGCAGGTCTATGCACTTTGTTGCACATTTCTTTGTCCATCAGGTGGCCATCTTTGAGGCCTTCATTTCGATATACATGTTGGTCCGCTAGGATCCTCCGATTGTCCACAACAGACGAAACATTATTTTTTGATTAAAATCCCTCTGGACTGCAGGTCTATGCACTTTGTTGCACATTTCTTGGTCCATCAGGTGGCCATCTTTGAGACCTTCATTTTGATATGCATATTGGTCCGCTAGGTTCCTCCGATTGTTCACAACAGACGAAACATTATTTTTTGATTAAAATCCCTCTGGACTGCAGGTCTATGCACTTTGTTGCACATTTCTTTGTCCATCAGGTGGCCATCTTTGAGACCTTCATTTCGATATGCATATTGGTCCGCTATGTTCTTCTGTTTGTCCACAACAGACGAAACATTATTTTTTGATTAAAATCCCTCTGGACTGCAGGTCTATGCACTTTGTTGCACATTTCTTGGTCCATCAGGTGGCCATCTTTGAGACCTTCATTTTGATATGCATATTGGTCCGCTAGGTTCCTCCGATTGTTCACAACAGACGAAACATTATTTTTTGATTAAAATCCCTCTGGACTGCAGGTCTATGCACTTTGTTGCACATTTCTTTGTCCATCAGGTGGCCATCTTTGAGACCTTCATTTCGATATGAATATTGGTCCGCTAGGATCCTCCAGTTGTCCCCAATCGACAAAACGTACATTTTTTACTAAAAACGCTCTGCAGTGCAATGCCAGCAGTTTATTGCACCTTTTTTTTAGTAAATCAGACGGCCATCTCGAGACCTTCATTTTGGTATGCTTGGATCCTCGAATTGTCCACAATAGACAAAACTTCAATTTTCATAAATTTTCATAAAAAACGCTCCGGATCATTTCCCCATGCATTGCAACTGAATCCAGGTACCAATCTCCATAACACTTTGCTTTTCGTAAGTCGCAACCATCCATGACATGACAATGTGACAGTTTGACATGAATTAATTATTTGTATGAAATCAATGACATCTTCCACTGTAGTTTTTTTTCAATAATAATTATAATTAACGTAGTAGGTTTTGAAATTTTAATCTGTGAATTTTCAAAAATTAAAATCATTACGAAAAAAATCAGGAGGAGAGAAGAAAGAAAATGAATTTCTGGATGAAAAATATTAAATGGATAGCAAGTAAAGGTGGAAAATATGTAAGAAAAAATTATTTTTTATATTTAATATTTAATTAATATTTTTTTATAAATATTGTTTCAGTTTGTAGGATGGCACGTGGAGAAATATGTGGAAAAGATGGCCGAAGAATATCGATTGGGAAGAAAAAAAAGAATTGAAAGCAAGAAATGGAATATTGTGAGTAGATATTGTTTATAATTTATTGAATTAAATATTAATTGTTTGCTTTCCTTTTTAGGAGAGGTCAATACACTGTAAAACTGCAGAGGATTCCGGTGACCTTGCCTTAAAGGATGAAAATATAGAGAATGGTATGTTTATTAGGTTATTTGTTTAATAAATTTCTTAATAATATTTCTGTTGATAGTTTATTTGCTGACCACTAATCAGTTTATGTTTCGGAAAGAAAACGGCAAAAAATTCATCAAAACTGAAAGATTTTTCTGAGCGAATTTTTTTGAGATTCGAAAAATGTAAAAAAAAACATAAACTGATTATAGTTGTTGATTAGTTATTATATATTTTATATTTTTATAGATATTTTTAGAACACATTTATTATTTATTACATAATTTTACATTATTTTATTAAACAAGTAATACAAATAATTTATTATTTGATTAAATAAATCTTTTTCTTAAATTTTATTCATGTTTTTAAAAACTGTTTTGGATAAAATGTGTTTACTGCGTCTATTAGGTATAGTTAGTCGCTATAAGCTCCAGCTTTCTACAATCTGTTGCGCCACCAATTTATTTTATCTATATTTTTATTAATTAAAATATATATATATATTTTAGATTGTTTTGTTTGTTAAAATAGAATATTGAGTAAGAAATTTATAAATAAACGAGTATCAGTCAGTGTCGTGTCGTGTCAAACCCGTAACGATTTTTGAGTTCAGAGATCGTTAATTTTTTATTTGCGAAGCTGTATGTAAAAAATTAGAAAATGTTCACATTTGAAAAATGGTAAATTCATTATACACACATACCCATGGTTTTCATGCATTGTTTTCTATTTGAAGATGATGTACATTGTAGGTATACCTACCTTTGACATATCCATTTAAAGTACTCCAGAGTAAACCTGTCATTATTTTTAGTTAAGTTCTTTTACATTTAATGACATTTTTTGATTGTCAACATCAAAATTGAAATACGATACTCATGAGTCTTGGGTCAAAGAAACAAATCCTAGTTTCGAATTTGCAAAGCCTCATCCAGACGGCCGACGCGCGACGAAGACGACGACGCACAGAACATTTTACATCTTTTTGAGTAAAATTTTGCGTAGGTTGTTTGTGCCGTCGCATCGTGCACTGTCGTTGCGACAATTTCCATCCTAAATTTAACCATATACATATAAACACAGCATAAATGGCTGAATATACTTATACCAACAAAAAAAAAACAAACTAAAATACAAAATATAAACGCGTTCATGATTATGAATCAATGCCATGTAAAGGAAATTGGACCTCTGCTTTCTGCCAAAGAGAGCACAGACATGTTGTTTTGCATATACGCATGCCACATCCGTTTCCCTGTCCCCACTGATACGTCTCGTCGTCGCCGGGCCGCCACCGGCCACCGTGCGTCGCGGTCGGTCGTATATAGCACTTCACATCCATGGTGCAGCCCAGAGTGTATTACATGTGCAGTGGTCATAATTCATGAACAGAAATTTACATCTTTCCGAAGCAGTTGCGTTTTTGATTCGTGTGGATACCAAGTATGGCGAACAGCCTGATGCAGCCCACGCAAGGATTCCATCCATGTAAATCAATGCAACAAGGAGAGAACTATAGTTACATATACATATGTATGTAGTTATGTACGAGCTGAGCTGAGAGAGATCGACTTCTCATGCAAATTGAGTCTGGCGTGTCTACAATGAGATTATAAATGATATTCGTTAGCAAATGACACAAAAATTGGTCACAAATTCAAATGAAAAAAAAAATATATATGTATGTAAAAAACATCAAAACATAAATAAACAAATCTACAAGATACTTAGGAGTTTTAATAGGTGCGGTCAGTTCTCTATATTTTGTGCAATTGCAATCAGATTAGAAAGGCGCCAAAGACAAATGATATGAAGCTATAAGGCAAACTAATTGCTATGACAGTACACCAATTAAAGTGCAAATTTAGATCATGTCAACAGCGAAATTAAGGCCCCAGGAAGAAAATTGGAAAATAAAAAAAATAAGAAACAATGAGTCACTTTTAAATATTATTTTATTTCTTTTGGTAGGCCTTGTGTCCTGTGTACATACATATTTCAAATTGATGAGTGTCTACATTTTAAATGGTCGAAAAAATAATTTTATTTTATCTTTTCCATTCATTGCCATCTTGTGAATTCTGCATAAGATTTATACCAGTTAATAACAATCAGCAGATATATAAACAAAAATATGTGCAAGTATGTATTAACTCGATAGCGGAAATTAACATGAGAACTTAAACAAATTATAGTTACCTTACGTGTATAAACTTTTCATTTCCAGCCAATTGTACATTAATTTTGTTTATACCAATCGTAACCATTTAATGGAATTTTAAAACATTACATCCGCTATTCGGTATAAACATGGCTTTTTTCCCAAATACCAAGAGAGGCATGGACATTTGGTCAATAGACAGTACCTACACCTTGATTTTTGAAAGAAGATAGTTGATTCCCATTTGACTGGTATAAATAAACAACTGACTATCTATGCTAAAAAAAATCGAATTCATGTAATTTGTAAACTTGATTTACTTGATATGTGATGCTTTTTCTTCACGACTGAGATAGACTCAACGGTGTCCAAGATTCTTCCCAAAGAAGCAACAAAACTTGGGATTGAAGGGTCTGTTAACTCCAAATAAAATAATGGTTTTAATTCTTTTCTTTTAAATTCCTTTTATAAATTTCATTTATTTTATCTTATTTGTTTCTAACACGGTATTTCATATAATGTTCTTTTACAATAGTGATATCCTTAATATAAATTAACACGGTACTTCATATACGAAAATCCGGTTTAATCTCGAAATAACTAACTCGGTATTTCATATAAAATGTCCTCAGCATACAATCTGAGGAACAAAACGGTCGGAAACTCTCAGAGGAGTACCTTGTCCTTGTCCAGCGGGAACCTTGAAGAGCTCTAAATGTTAGCACGCAACCTGGGGAACTAAACGGATGGAACCGTCGTAGAGAACCTTGTCCAGTGAGCTTCTTGAAGAGGAGCCCAAAGCTGCTTCTTCAAGCAGAGTGAACTCCGCTAGATAATGCTTATCTGTCACTGAGACACCTGAGTAGGATTAACGTCACGGCCCGGTTTTGAATTCTCTATACTCTTGATTGGTATCCAACAATAATAAAAGACTATTTAGCCATTTTTTTCACTTCCTTTTGTTAATTTCTGGAATAAAAGACAGTGTGAACTACAAAAAGAGGAAGTGTAAAATCATATGGGATTTTTAAGTATTTGGATTCTATTGACTAAATGCCTATAAATGGTCGTGCACAATATGTAATATAAGGTGCAATGAAAATATTACTATATATCTTATAATTGTTACTGTAGAGGTTGTAACGCTTCGTTACAGATTATATATGAACTTATAAAGCAGAACTATTGTGTGCATAGAAGGTATGTATAAGAAATCATTTCCTTATTTTTTTATTTTCATTTATTTACTGATTGGTATAAACATGGTCTAAAGTAGGTACATACGAATATATTCATTATTAAATATTTTTTTCTTTTAAATTTAAATTTAAGGAATGATTTGTTGTTAAAATCAAGTATAATATAATTCATAATCTTAAGAAAATTTAAACAAAATAAATATAAAAGTATATTCACCCTATATTTCTTGATTCTACATAAAATAATTGTTCGAGCATTCAATTTGATCGTTATATAAAAAACTATGATTACATTTTTGCATTTGAAACAATTTCTTCAATTTCAAAATAAATATGTAAAACCAAAAGAATCGATCTCTAAATCTCCATTAAAATACCGCACAACACTGCCACTGAAATTCAAACGCACCTACATATATAAGTATTTG
Source organism: Epistrophe eligans (assembly GCA_951394125.1). NCBI lineage: Eukaryota > Metazoa > Arthropoda > Insecta > Diptera > Syrphidae > Epistrophe > Epistrophe eligans. The sequence continues at coordinate 13,782,019 of OX596030.1, forward strand.
TAACAGCCAGCCGCTCTAACCAGAAAAAGGTCTGCCAATTCTCATATTTTATTCAAATCCGATCGTCATTTGCGTGGCAGATTTATGCCAGCAGCGGAAACATAATATTCTTTTTTTTTTATTTGATTTGAATCAATGTATCTGATCGTTTTGATCTAGTAAATGTTTTGCCCCAGTCAATGGTTGTTTTTTTTTTTTTTTTGTATTCCTTGAATTCGCCCAATATTCAAAGTATGTATGCTACCGCTGTCTCTGACTGCATCTATATATGAAAAAATTGAATAGCATAATAATGGACTTTATGGTAAGATCTATAAAAATGGTCGAAGTTCATATAGGTACATTTATTTATTCACAAGTGACGGATATGATTCTCGTGTGTAATGGAGAGTATTATAGACGTGCAAATAGGTGGGACTGAGGAGACTTACATATATGCAACTGCATCAGCTAAATGTTTTATGAAACGGGATAAAGTTTCTCATGAAACGCATGTATTCAAATTGTTAAATCAATAAGATACATATAATTATTATTATTGGTCTTAGTTGACTGACACACAGAAGCATTTAAGTTAGAGCTGAACTTCGATTGTGAAATAGAATTTATCATTTCACGATTATCTAGTAACTAGATACAATATAAAAATACATATATAAAATTTTGCAAACATTTTTAGGTGCGCTAATTGTTAGTAAGTATAATGTGGAGCTTGAAATAAAATTTCGAAAAAAATTAAACACTTGTATGGTAGATACCGTTTTTTTTGGTTACAAGAATTTCTTTTGTTAAAAGTCTGCTAGATAATTTGTTAAAAACCTCTTAGTGGAAACTTTGATAAAAATCTAATAAGCCGTTTTTAGCTGTATTATGTTTTCAAAAAAAAATGTAACTTTTTTAAATATTTAAAAAAAATTGCAAACGTTGGTATTATTTAAACTTTTTAAAATATTCTCCACGAAAAAATTTATCAAAACCAGTTAAACTATTTCCGAGAAAATCGAAATAAAAACAAAATGGTTCTACAGGGTGGGCCATCTAGTGGTTTCTTTTTAAATCATAGGGTATTTTGACACTGACATCAGCTGTTTCCCGCCCGAAATCTTGAAGAAATGAGTAGTGTGTGTGTCACCTGCGATGAAATTTTGGTTAAATTTAATCGTTAGGTTTATTGCTGTCAACATCGAAGTAGAATACAAATTTGACACACTTGTTAACCAATTTTTTTTTTTTTTGAATTTAAAAGACCAAGACATATTAGAAAAATAGAAACGAAATGCTTGATTTATGATTTATACAGATCCAATAGTTCCAATCGATATTAGGTAAGATATAGAAGTAAAGATTCCGTTGGGAAAAATCATACAATAATTCAAATATTGTCCATGTCACTTACTCAGGCAGATTTTATCAAAACACCAAATGGCAGACCTAACTTAAAACAAATAATATGAACATTTTGCTGTCCTATCTAACACAGCGCAGTATAGGTATATGTTCATAATTTTCCCCCTCTCACACCGATGATCTCCATCAGTGATGATGCCTTATTCAAAAGACGCCAGCCACCTATCTATATCTTTAAACGTGATATATATATGTATGTAAAACTATTTTCAATCTTTGAAGGTGTGTACTTACTGTGTATAGTGTAAATATACAATGAAGTTATGAATTGGAAAAATTCATAAATGCAAAATGTCCCCGAGTCTGCAGCATTCATATAAATATACTATCAGCAATCGATACAAGACACCTGAGTGATATATTCAAACGGTTTCTGCCCACAATTGAATATCTGGGTAGCTCGCTCTATGCAGCTTTATGTATATATAGAGATTGCAGATTGTAAGCAGCTTTGCTTAAAGTACAACAACGACTACGACGACGACGGTGGCATGTGGTACATAAATCGTAGGTAGGGAAATACGTTTTGCATAATACTCGTCCATAGAATTTGTGACAATTTTCAAGCGCTTATGCTGGAGGTTTAAGCTGAGTTCAGTTATAACCAAGATACTAGTACCTATGCCGATGCCAATGGAGGAATATGAATCATTTATTAAAACATGTCAAGTTTAGAGTTTCCTTTTTGGAGTTTTTTTTTCGAACTCACCGATTTACTTACTCTTTATAAATTTTTATTATAAGGTCTTCAAATATGCTATTTCTATTGATCTTTTTTTAAGGAAATAATTCCATTTGATTCGCATGTCATGTTCAGCTGTCCAATTATATTATTATTGTTTTTCCATATTTCCATTGACAAGTCACGTTTATCATTTCCGTATTCGGGCGTTTAACTACATATGTATAGATTCTATATGAATTATGAAACCAGTTCACAATAAAACACTCTTAATACTATTTACATAATATTCGAACCGAACCGAACAATGTTCGAATTATTCCACACATCCATTAGTCATATAAGGCTTTAACTAATATATAATAGTTCAACACACAAAGTGCTACTGTGTGCATAATATGTGCATTCATTTGAATATTGTAGCATGCAATATGGGAATTTGCAACAAATTAATTTCTTATTAACGACAATAGCGATATATAGTGCAATGCATTAAATCGATAATAAGTTATTATAATTAATGTCTATTCAAATGGTTGATGGGTTTCATTTCAATTTATGTGAGAATAATAACAACAACATAAATATTACAAGGGAACGTAATATACATAGTTATATAAATAAAAAAGGATTATAAAGCAGCTACATATTTTAGTAAAGGCTATAAATCTGTATTCAAAAATTCTAATTTTATTTCATAATTATGGTAGTTTTAAATATTAATGCAAGCGATTCTAGGTTTAATTTTATTTGAAGAATAAATTTGTACTTGAGATAGAAAAAAAAAAAACAATTAAATTAGAGATACTTCTACCAAGGTATATCCTATTTAATAACTTGGAATTCTTAACTAAAGGTGGGCTTCTTTATAAAAAAAAAACAACCACTCATCTTACCCACTAAATTCAAGCGCTCGTATCGTAACATCATCGCATACTTTCTTTCTCCAAACTTAACCTGCAGACTGCAGAGTACTCCATCTTTTCCAACCCATAACCTGTCACCGTTGAGGAATATTGGTACAGATCTTCTGACGAAAAGTTGCATATGTATCCATAGAAAATATTAAGCTCATAAACAATTACTGTCTGAGATATCAGATGCCACTAAATTACAGTCCAAGATAGCAGACTGAGATAGCCAACGCCACGCCACTAACTACTTTATCCCGGGCTTCCACAGTCACTTCTGGAGCCTAAGCTTTTCAAAAAGGAACTCACCAAGTATGTAAGCACTCGAGATTGGAACAATATTAAAACTATTGCAGAGCAGAACTCTCTTTCATGTGTTTTTTCACGGTCTCTTATACACATATTGGTTTAAACTGAGTGTGAATTATAACTTTACAAAAAAAAAAATTATATTCATATTTTAGTATATCTGACCAGAAATGGTAGGTATTGTCAGGGGTTTCGGAAGTTATAACAGGTTTGTAGTTTTTTATACATGGTATCGGTCGGTCGGCGGTGAGGAGGACACAGTGTAATGCATCATTACAGGGTATTGCACAGCACATCTGCAAATATGTATTAAACTCCAATTTAGTAGATCTTTACAACTATTTAGACTCCTCTAATGTGAATATTCACGGGATATCAACAAAATAGTTAGAATTAGAGGTATTATTAGAAAAATTAATATTTAAAAAAAAGCATTTATTGAATTTAAAAATAAGGTTACAAAAATTAAATACATAAAGAGAAGCTTTTTCTTCTTTTCTTATCAAAATATTGTTTAAATAAAATTACAAGGCACCGCGGTGGCGCTCGCGATGCGATAGAGAGAAAAAAAAGTCAGAGCATGCGATATGCGAGTGTGTGTGTGTGCTTGATGTTTATACAGGGTCTTTCCTTAAGCGCTCTCTATATTATTTAAATTAACATAAAACAAATTGTGTGTGAGATATCATCAAAATTTTTAATTCGTTTGAAATTACTTTTGATGTCATTCTATATGAAATATATAACATCTTTCGTTCAAATTTCCAACACGGCCTCTCTGGGTGGGGTGCATTATCTGAAAGGTCCAATTTTCCATGACTCTGGCCTGGCGCATAAATCAAGCTGAATTTGACCGATGGCATAGGTTTTGTTGGCTTTGAGAGCCGCTGTGGCTTACTCGCATAGACCTGCAACTTCGGAAAACAAGAAAAAGTCTAACGGGGTCAAATCGGTGGCCAGTTCACATCAAATCCACGTGAGATGATCATGCCCTCAAATCGCACGTGCAGAATTTTCAATTTAACGTGAGCTGTATAGCACGTAGCGCTGTCCTGTTGAAACCACATGTCGTTGGTGGTCCAGTCCATATCATCCATAGCTCAGCCTCATAGCTGAAGATGATTTTTCGATGAAAATTAGTGTCAGTTTCCAACTGCTCCAAAGACCATTCAACGAACACACGCCGCCGGTGTCAGTTGTCGTTTAACTTCAACTCCTGTAACAGTTGAAATTTGTACGCGTGCAGGCCCAAGTCACGACGCAAAATTCGATAAGTTTTGGTCTGCTAAAGGCTGAAATCTTGTGAGCGACATGAAATTGACTGCCTTGGATTCTCCTGCACACTCTTACGGACAGCAGCTATGTATTTAGCCAGATTTTGCGTTTCGTCGGCGTACAGGTGTTGGTTGTCCTCTCGGTAGAATGATTATGGCGACTGTAAAATGGACGAAGCGCGCGGAACATTGCCCAAACAGAACACCCTTGATTATAAAACAATTTATAATTTGTTGAACGCTATATCCATCCATGGTGAGGTGATTTTACAAAACACACTAAATAAATGATAGCCAATTTGACAGATATAGCTTCAACAACATGGATGGCCGCTATCAACTGTCAAAGTTCGGAGGTTCCTACTGGAAGAACCTTACGTGGAAATAATTACAAATTTTTGAAAATGATTTAATATTAGTTATGGAGTGAAATTTAATGATATTTTCAGCAAACTCGATAATTATTTAGTTAGAAGCTTCTATTTCGATATATTTCATCCACAAAAACACAAAAAAAAGGCGACGACACCAAAGCGAGATTTAGTTATACGAGACTGATACTCAAATCGGAACGATACTGGATTTTTTTCTAATTAAACAAGAACGAGATGAGACGAAACTAACATAAGCCTCATCTTGTCCCTATAAAGTTGTTCTATTAATAAATTTCAGTGCAAAATGTTTGAAATGTATTTTTGGTTGAATCACCATTCAATACTTCCATAGTCTTCTTTTAAAAGCCTTTTTGAAAAAGTATACTTATAATTGTACGAAACGTCGTCTATCAAAAAGTAGATAAAGAAAGAAAGACCTGAAGCCCACAGAAATAGGATTCAAATATATTGTATAATTGTACTCTTTAGTTTGTGAATATTTTATCTAAATCAAAATCCATAAGTTACAAAAATATAGCATATTGCACCTCCTATAGAAATTCCCATGATAAAACGAATGCTCAAATTATGCATCTTCAGAACCGTAAGCCTATATAAGCCTTGTTCTCTTCCTTTTCTGACAATCCATATTGCAACATGTATTGTATATAAGTACCATAGTTGGGAACAATTGTTTATCACAAATCGAATAACAAAACTGAAACATTTTCAACAAATTCAGTCCATAGGGACTTGAATTAAGGCTCCACATAAAGTCACACTCACCCCACCTTTTTCTTCATATACATATGTATATAGTCTTCTCTTCTTCGTTAAACTGAAGCTACAGTCAAACTAAATCGATCGCGAAGCAGCCCATAGAGTAAATATATAAATACCAATACAGCAGCTTTTGAGCTATGCAATCGCAGGACAAAATCAGTGAAACACAAAAAATAACAATCTTGCTAATTGGATGATTTTAGCATAAACAAATGTATTTTAGGACCATAAAGAATCCAAAACTGAAGAGCGCATATTCAGGTCCCAGGGTATTCGCGTATTATAGCAGCAGCCGTGCAAAGTCGCATCTGACTAGGAAAAGTCATATACTCTATACAGAGGCAACACCAGACGTTGTTTTCTTGCAGCTAGTCCCTTGAAATATATGCTACCTATATATATACAGCGGTTGGACCCAAAAAACATATGGCAAATGGGAACCAAAGACAAAAAGATGCTTCTGGGGATTATCCTTTGAATGGTATAATGGTTATATCAGAATCTCCAGGTATTGAGTCCCTTGCGATTTGGTTGAAGAAGAAGTATTCGTAAAATAAATCGAAGGGTATGCAAATATAGCTGCGGTTAAGTTCGACTCTGCGATATGAATTCATGCGGTGCATATGCACAGGGTCAGACATATAAGATTTGGTTATCCGTTTCCTCCATCTTTGGATGAAGGTTTGTATAAGTACAGTTTTTTCATATTTCAGTTAAAATATACCAAACAAAAACTTTTAAAACTGAAAAAAAAACAAAAACTTCAACAACAACTGCCAATGTAAATAGGATTTTTCTTTTTTCGTTATGGCTTAAATTCTCCCAAAAAAAAATGAACGATGAAATTGTTAAGATAAGTCCTTCCTGCATTATAATTTGTAACAATTCAATTAGTTTTTGTTGATTTTATTTAATAATGAAAGAAAAATGTTCAAGCTGAAACTGTAAATCTTTATTTAAGAAGCTCATGGAATTACAAACATATAAGAAAGGGCTCTGTGAACTTATGTCCAAGAAAATAAGACCACAAAAGCTAAAACAAAATTAAGACCCGAAGTTGGGACCATATTTCATAATGAAATTGTGCCCCATGCAATAAAGCCCCAATAAAATGAAAAAAGGCCCAAAAATAAATGAAATGAGATAATATTCATATTTTTTATCAGAAATAAAATAATCCCCTTATTTGTTTTTTTTTTGTTTTTTTTTTTTCATACGAAAATTTATTTTCGAAAATGAAATAATACCCCACACCTTCATAAAAATACTTGCGTTGTAACTTGTAAAATTTTTTACAGCAACAGCACTTGTAGTTCTCCTTTCAGCAATCGATTCCACTAGAATTTTCATTTTTTCAGAACAAATTTTTTAATACTTGTAAGGCAACAGAATAGCTGAAAAAAATCGCGCGATTTTTGTCAGCTATTCTGGTACTCGCTGATTATTTTCAACATGATCCTTACATTGAAACGTGATTTCGTTATTTTACAAGTTCTATAGTTCTAGATTAGCGGATTTTCATAATACTTTTGAGAAACGCTATGATGTTTTTAATTAAACCCCACAATTGATGTTGGGGTAATAGTTCATTGGGGCTCTATTTCAATTTGAAATAAGACCCCCCCCCCAAAAAAAAAAATAAATAGAGCCCAAAAAATAAAATTATACCCCTTATACCTTTGGGCCTTATATTATTTTTTTTTGGGGGCTAATTTCGCAAAGTCTGAGAAAGTAAAAAAAAGTGCCTGATTCTAAATAAAAAATAAATTTTGTGACGCGATAGCTCGTGTAGAACTAAGGCCTAGTGACTTATAGTTCTCATTTTCTCAACCATTCCTGTGTAATTCTTATTAGCAGAAATTGAGGGGACCTACAAATTTTTGCCGAATCGAAACGGCTAATGTGAGATGCGCTTTTTCATGACAAGGAATACTCTTGGAGAATTTGTCAATTAATCGCAAGAAACAGTAACCCGTGAAAAACATTTTTGTTTTTTTAGGTGGCACAGGCCGAAAATCGATCCCATGACCTTAAGCGTAAAAGTCCTATGCACTAGGCTTGTTTAGTTCACTAACAAACTAGTTCAGTAGAGTAGCTCCTGCAAAGAAACTAAGTGAACTAGTTCACCATCTCTAGTTCAATAGTTCAATTCAATAACGAACTAAAGAGCACAGTATAATACTTACCATAAATCAATCAACAATAAAAGAGCAAAGAGCCAATAAACTTGAATGAACAATGCAGAAAGCAGAATTCCCCATTTTTATTAATATGTGTTTGTCATTGTATGTATCTGGTTCCCTTAACTGTAGCTCTGCTCTACTCTACGCCACGCAAAACTAACGAAATAAAAAGCCGACGGAGAGCGAACTATTTTTACAGAACTACAAATAAGGTACGGAACTACATACTATATAGGTAGTTCAAATGTAGTTCTCAAACGAACTAAAGAGCTAACAAGCTGAAGAGCTAAAGAACTAAAGAACTATATGAACTAAATGAACTAAATGAACTAAATGAAAATGAAGTTCTTTAGTTCATCTAAAGAACTATATTAACTAGGTAGAATTGAACTAGTTCAGTAGATCCCCAAGACCCCAAGGAAAGATCGAACTAGAGAGAGAGTTGTAAGTGGTGACTGGTAAGCCTGATATTGGATAGAGTCTATCTGATTACTTGAATAGAGTACATTGGGCACATTTTTTCTGGAGCAGAAAATAAAATTCTAAAGATTTCGAATTTTTCAGAAATTTTTTAATCCATCATCATCATAGGCATCCTTCGATGGAATTTGATAGTTGATGGCTTGACAAACATTTCGTTCCAAATGTAAACTGATTGCCCTAAAAAATCATTTTTCCAAAGCAGAAAAAAAATTCGAAATGTTTTCGTATTTTTCAGAGGTTTTTTTTAATCTATCGCCTTCGTAGCTATCCTGTGATGGAACTTGACAGATACGAGACAAATTATATTTTGAAGCATAGAGAATATTTCGTTTAATATGGATTTCTCTAAAAAAGCAAGCAAAGTAAATAAATTTTATATTACCTTTGCAAAATTCCAAAATTTAATTTTTAAGATGAAATTTGTATTGAAATAGTGAAGTAGGAGAGCGAACTGAAGTTCAGTAAATATTTTTAAACTAAACTGAGCGCTCTTTGAAGTGAACTAAAACACACAAGCTTAATATATGCACTAACCATTAGGTACACCACGGGCTACACGGTTCTAATTCTAAATGGAATTTTTTAACGATGGATAATATTTATGGTGTTCCTTTTGCACTTCAAAACAAATAAAAAATAAACACCAAAAAATCGCTAATAAGATCTAAGCTCTTTGTTTGGGGTTTCACTAGTTCCAACTTAGGCACTCTCATTTTAAAGTGTTTGCAAAAATGTATGTATATAGTAGTGTAAACTATATAAATTTTAGTTCAATCTGTTTAGTACTTTTATGAGTTTTCGTGTGGCTAACAATTTGAAAAATGCAGTTTTAAGAAAAAAATATGTTTAAGTTAGTGCTCATAACTCAAATACAGTAGAATCGGGGAAAGATAAACGGTTTTATAAGGTCAACATTTCGGAAATATGAACAAAATATTTTTACCATTCAGTGCTCAAAATGATAAACGCCTAAAATTTTGTACTCGATAGATAAACTTTTTGTTCTCAACTCAATTTTTTTAAATTTTTCTTTGCTTCTTATAATAACATTTTTCAGTTTTTTTGACCGTTACTTTCAGGCTTGATTTCCATTGTTGTGTACATTAAATTTAATTTTTTATCTATGTTTATATCTATTTCTAGTTAAGTGAAGCAAATGTTGATGCTCGAAAAGATGAACAATTTGAAAATATGAAAGGACCTTGTTGATTTATATGTGTTCATCTTTCTGAGATTCTACTGTTTTCGTAAATTTTTGATTCACCATTACTGCTTTGCTAACAGAGATTTTTTTTAAATTGTCAAATGTAAAATGGTCATAACACCACGTACATTAATATCTACCAATAAAATTATTTATAAAAAATTCAATAATCTATTTGAATAAAAGTACAAAGTTCTAAGAAAATCGATTGAGTTGTTTAGATTTTAATTTTTTTAAACAGTCGGACAATCAGAATTCCAGGATTAACTTTTTCATTTTCTCTTTTAAATTAATAAAACATATGATTAAGATCTCAAGTTCAACAAGTTCGAGTTTTAACTTGTCATGAACTTGTTATATAAGTAATTTATAACGGTTTCAGAAAAGCCCCATGTAAAACAATTCATCCGAACACCTGATACGCATATAAATACCGTAGCCTCGTCTATGAAAATATAACTCTTATTCACAAGAATTCAAGGACTAACAAAAAGTTCACACCGCAATACTTTAATTAATTTCCATTTAAAATTTATACCAAAAAAAAAAAAATATACAATGAATAAAATATTTTGATCAGATTCTTAATAATGATTTGTCTGTAATTTGGCAAACAAAATATAAATCGATTTTAATTAATTTTCATCGTAACATGATTAAACCTTAAACGATCTTGAAAACTTGTTTTTTTTTTTTTATTTTGACAATATAGTCTTGAGAAAAATTTAAATTCCCACACCTTCTAATAATATGCATGCAAAAAATCTGGTGGGAATTTATCTAAAATAGAATTAATTTGAAATAAATTTAATATATTTGTCAATAAATCGTTGACAAAGTTAAAATTTATAAATATTTAGTCACAATTAGTTAACCGATTTTTTGCATCTACATAATATGTACATGCTAATCAGTTTAAAATCAAAAGTAGCATGAGAAACTAGCGTTAAATGTCATCTACCGTAAAACCGTCAGAAGATAGATAGCTTTTTATTTAAGAATATAAATTAATATATTGTCATTTTGTACATATTTGAAAACAAAAGGGTAGTAATTAAAATCTAGTTCTAGTAAACGAAAGACCTGACGTACGAACTTTGTACGCTTATTTTCAAAAAAATGTGTCATTCTACTGTGCCGAGTCATATCTAAGTTTATTTAAAGTTTATCTATAATCAGAAAAAAATGCGTTGACTTGTTCTCGATTTATATCTAAACGTGTTAAAAATAATCTACTGACCTTATTATACATTTTACCAATAAACAGATATTCAAACATATTTCCGAATTTCAGGTCAGGTCAAAAATTCCTAAGACTGCATGAAATTTCTCAAATTATAACAACAAATAATTCCCCACTCACTATGCGCCCAGCAGTTAGTTTGAAAAATATTTCTCACACATGTCACACAATCAGATGCGATTCGAAGCATTTGAGGGCATTTGGCATTTAAAATAATTATAACCCGCAGGACGAAAACTTTGATAGCCCCAAAGCCCATCCAACCAAAGCAACTATAACTGACTATCTGAATGACTGACTGACGGCCTAAACTGTGCCGCCATGACAGCCACGATCAAACATTTGATTTCCGGCTCGCAAACAATATAATAGCCCGTTATTGTTTCATCTCGATAATTATCCAAAATCATTTAAATATTTTTTGTTTCTCCTTTTATTCGCGAAATACTATGCGCAGCAATAGCGAGCTAGTAAATTTTTGCAAATTTTCGTCGTGATCAACGTCGCGTCGCGTTTGTTGTTTTTTTTTTTTTTTTTTTTTTGCAGAGCCATTCTTGTTGTTGCCACAGCAGTTTGATCGCATTCACACAGACCCAATGGCACTGATGATGGGAGGGGAAGAAACAAAGCAATTTTCCATAAAATGTGAGCAAACACTGAATGTATGTAAGTTCGACTATAATCATCTTCATCGTAATCATATCGAAGACGTTTTTCCCTACCCTTTCATATACCTACACTACATACATATTTACACACAAACAATCGGCATCAAGGAGCATAAGCGGCCGGCATAATATAAATTGTATCTGTAAGATACAATTTTTAATACGGTCGATCTGACATTTAAATTATGTGAACAAGACAATTCTGCTCGTATGGCGATGAAGATGATGATCGGCCAAAACCTTAAGCGCAAAATAACTTCGATACTACAGATAGATACCGCACTCATGGATCAGCACTACGCGATCATCGTCATCATCAGATATAAATGTATATATAAACCTACCTATACGTTTACGGAACAATGCAAAGCGGTTCGGGGTTGGGTTCGGTTATTGTGTGTGACCATATCATTGGGGCAACCGATGGGATGAGACCGTGGCCAAATGGCGCGAGATGACGACGAATGGCAGCCGCGAAGAATTGTCCGAAATGGAGATGGAAATATTCCAGATATTTTCCATGTTAAGGAAAATACTTAACATGGTTTCTGATATGTGGTTGTTGTTCTTCGGTTCAGTTGAATTTAAAACTTTAAACTTGTTGCTCAGATAGATATGGTGGGAGATCATCTGTGGTGTTGTTGACGGGGGTAATTTTATTAGAAACGATATTTTCCAATATACATACATACATATGCATATGCTGGCAATCATTTCAAGTGAATTTAAATAAAAATTATCTCTTTGGTGTGAATTATTTTGAGCATCATCACGGACTGAAGAAAAGAGATATCCTGCTTAGAATGACCAATAAAGTATTCAAATACATACGGAATCACTAAACTGTAAAGCAAATCAGACTTTAAAAAAATATTTTGCATTAATTTGTTTTAATTTTTTTTAGCTTGACTTGGTCTGGTGTTTGTCTAGTGTTGGTCTCACGTTGGTCTCCCGTTTGTCTCGCGTTGGTCTCGCGTCAGTCTTCGATCGGTCCCACATCGGTCATACGTCGTTCGCGCATTGATCTTCCGTCGATCTTCGCGTCAGTCATCTGTCGGTTTCGCTTCAATCTTCCGTCGGTCACACGTCGGTCTCGCGTCGGTCTCTTGACGATTTCCGGTTGGTCTTGCGTCGGTCGTTGGTCAATATTAGGCCCGAAACGCGTCGGCCTTGCTTCGATTTCACGTTGGCCTTGCTTCGGTCTCGCATCAGTCTCACATTGGTCTAGTGTTGGTCTCACGTTGGCCTCGTGCCAGCATCGGATCGGCCTCACGTCGGTCGCATGTAGTTCCCGCATTGGTCTTCCGTCGATCTCACGTTGGTCATCTATCCATTTCGCTTCAATCTTCCGTCGGTATCACGTCGGTATCACGTCTCGTGCCGGTTTCCGGTTGGTCTCATGTTCGTCTTGCGTCTGTCGTGGTCAGTCTTACGCTTGAAATGCTTCAGCCTTGCTTGGATCTTTCGTTAGCCTTGCGTCAGTTTCAAATTGGCCTGGCGTTTGTCTAGTGTTGGTCTTGCTTTGGCCTCACGTCAGTCTCGGATCGGTCTTACATCGGTCGGTAGCACATCGTTCTCGCATTGGTCGGTATCGTGCCGCCGCTTTCAGGTTGGCCTCACTTTTCTTGTCTTGCATCGGGGCCAGTCTTTGTCACGTCTTGCTTCGGTTTCGAGTTGGCTTTGCGTAGATCTAGCGTCAGTCTCGCATAAGTCTAGCATTTATCTAGTTTTGGTCTCGCGTGAGTCTCGGGTTGGTCTCACGAAGTTCTCGTGTCGGTTTTGCGTCAGTTTCACATTGATCTCGTATATATAACCAATCATCTCGTATTGGTAAGGTTTTATTAGTATTGGTGGCGAAAATTTTCGGAATAATATTTGTTGGATTTAAAAAATGAAAAACAAATATTTTTTGCAAAGTTATTTCGAGAACCAATCATTTTTTTCTTAAATTGCTCTGTGTTACAGAAAATCTAGAAGATCTGACTAATTGATACCTTTCACCTTAGTCGTTTAAATTTGGCACAAAGTTGTAAGTCATCTCCATTAATTCCGACAACTCGCACACAAAAATGGTTGAAGGTTGTTTATTTATTTTTCAAGCTAAAATATTTTCAGTTAAATATGATACAGTCAGAAAAAAATGCACAAGATGTCAATAAAAAAAATAAAAAAGCTATCTCTTCTCAAAAAATCAAAAGAAATAAAATCCAAGCATTATTATATAATTTTTCTCGTTTTTTTTTTTTTTTGTTTGTTTATGCTTCATTTAATAATAATCATCATCAATATCATGATGTATTTTCTGCCATCAACTTTTATCACCTGCTGATTTATCGAAACTCATCATAATTGCGCATATTTGCCATTAAATGACCATGATGACAGAGTAAAATTGTAGAATTTTGAAACTGGCATTATTACCTATACTGTTATAGGCCACACAACGTACAATGGTTTTTTTTTTTCATCCGCACTTTTGCCGCATTGAAAATTTTATACCCATCAATTGGTAAGACAATTGAGATTCCGACTCCATAATAATTCTGACAGCAACGATAAATTCATCATCATTAATTAATAAAAACAAAAAACAAAATTAATTTTCTGGCCGACCAACAGCGAAGTATTGCGTCTCCCCATTCCCCCCTGATGATGATGATATGGTCGTGGTTAAAACTTACTCTCTGATGGCTACTATATGCCACACCAATGATGCCGCAACTGCTGCTGTTGTCGTTTCGATCTAAAACTCTCATAATCATGATTTCGAATTCCATACAAAAATTATTGCATTTCAATAAAAATTGATCTTATTTCGTATATAACGAGCTTGCAGCAGTTATACTGATGCATCTCAGCAAAACGATACACCACTTGCTGCAATCTAATTATGGTCGTGATGTCCCGAGGTGACTCTTGCTTGGATCTGATCTGCTCTGGCTCTGCAGCACCACACAGCTTAAACTCTATGTGGCAATGCCAAATGTGGCAACAATATGTGACGACCGCACGCATCTCCTTCATCCATATCGATATACCCATCTCCATCGATATACGCGGCGGACACCCATTGAACGAATTATTTATGATTCGATTGAATTTTATATTGCTTCGTTGCTTTGCTCTCCAGTCAGCATGCGCGATTATTATTATTGCAATAATAAAATGATGCGACCTTGATAATGGGGCTCCACCACCACCATGCAGCGCCAAGATGTAGCTGGCATACAGAAGTCAGAAAGGCTTGTATCATCATAAACGAACACACTGTTATGATGTCCTTTTCACCATCACGCAGATATTGTGATAAAAATTTATCGAATTTTGAATTTCATCGGTCGGTCGGTCTGTCTCTGTGGAAAAGATGATATGAAGGAAAAAGTGCCCATGCTGACTTATGTATATATCTCGCCCTTTGAGGGTCAAGTATTGGTTTAGAAATAAATATGTACACATATTTTGTCCATAATATTCAGGGTATAGTTTCATTCCAAATATATGGGAACTTTTGGAGCGAAAATTAAATAGAAAAAAAATCTCTGAAAAACCTCTTACCAGATTATAAAGTATGGCGTTGTTGTATTACGTCGGTCGGTCTTGTTTTGGTCTCAGTACAGTCTCACTTCGGTCACTAGCCAGTATCTTGTCACTATAGCATCAATCTCGCATCATTCTTGTGCCAGGATTGCGTCAGCCTCGTGTCAGTCTTGTGTCAGCCTATCATCAGTTTCGTGCCAATCATATGTCAGTCTCGCGTCAGTTTCGTGCCAGTCTTGCGTCAGTCTCACGCAACTTTCTAGTCAATCTTGCATCAGCCTTGCGTCCGTATCACGTTAATCTCGCTTTGGTCTCCTGTCAATATCTAGTACGTCTTGCGTCGATCTCGCGTCAGTCTTGCGTTGGTAAAGACCAAAGGCAAAATTGGCAATTTCGTGTCGGTTTCCCGTCATTCTCACGTCGTCAGTTTCACAACGGTCTCTTGTCAGTATTGCGTTAGTGTTACCCTTGTCTTGAGTTGATCTCACGCCGCTGTCGGTCTCACTTCGGTCTCGAGCCGTTCTCGCGTTAGTATCACATCAGTCTCGCGTTTGTATCGTTTGGTCGCGTTGTTCCCGCATCGGTCTTGCATCGGTCTCTTGTCGGTCTTGCGTTAGTGTTACCCTTGTCTTGAGTTGGTCCCACGCCACCGTCGGTCTCACTTCGGTCTCGAGCCGTTCTCGCGTTGGTCTCACGTCAGTCTCGCGTTTTTCTCGTGTTAGTCTTGCGTCGGTCTTGCATCGTTGGTCTCACGTTGGTCCCGCGTTGGTCCCGCATATGTTTGACGTTGGTCTTGCGTAGGTATCGTGTCGGTCTGCCGTTGATTTAATGCCGGTCTTGCGTTGGTCTCGCACAGAGTTAGTGTCAGTTTTGTGTTTATCGCGTCTTGGTATCGTTTTGGTGTACCTTTTTGGAAGTCCAGACCAAACCGCGACTTTTTTCGTCCCGCAACTTCATGCGACACATTTCAGCTTATAACGGTCTTCCTTATAATGCCGACAATGAGTGTTAGGATGATGGTACATTGTGCCACGAGCAGACCTTCAACTTCAACAACGCATAAAGTGAATGCTTAAAAACTTGAAGTCATCGAACACACAAGCCAAACATGATCTTCCGCGATTCAGCGAAATCTCCCGCAGTGTTTGGGTTGCTACTGTACCTATACTGGCATATTGAATTTGTTTGGCGGAAGATTTTGTGATTTATTTGCCTGGAGGCTGAAGAAGGTGCATTTTCTCATATACCATACGAGTATGTGTACAATATTATTGCTCGTGTGCTGCTTCTGTTAGTTTTCGCTCCTGAAAATGACATTTTCCACCCCATCATAGCAAGCAAAGTGTGCTGACTTCCTCGATGTCTGCTGCTCGTTACATGTTCCATTACTTTCGAGAATAAGGAAAAACAAAAAATCCAGTCGAATAAAATCATCATTAATCAGAAGTTTATGGGAGGTAAGTTTGGAGGACAGAAAACGAGAACCACCAACCTGGCTATGGCTAACTTAACTGTTGTATACAGTCGGTCGGTCAGTTGTTCATAAATAAGTTTTTTTTTTTTTTGTTAATTCCTCTCAGTCTGCATAAAGTAACCCACCTCCACCTCACGAGTAGGTACATACACTATATGGTCTGGTCATGCCAGGGCAGCTCCATGTATGAATAAATGGCGAATTAAAAATGATTCCTGGTTGGTTGCTTTTCCAGGTTTTCGACTGGCGGTGGCGGCGGCAACGGCGTCGACTATGAACTTTACGTCCGTCTCGACAGTATACAACCTACGATGATAATCATAATGAATAGAGGGCACATAATCATTTTGTAGTATGCCTTCATAACAAAAATGGAGGTCTGGAAAAAAGTGATTTGCATAAGTCCATTTTGTGCATCCACAGAGAGACCTATATAACATTTTTATATAGGCGTGGTTCTTCACAGCAGGTGGGGGCGGCAGCGGCAGGAGACTTCATTTTAAATTGACTTGTCACAGAAAACTTAGTCTTAATAAAAACGAATAATATAAAGTTCCTATAAACATACATACGTACCTAACCTATGTAATGTATGGTTGTACCTTTGTGTTTTTTTTTTAAGTTGGGAAAAAGTTCTCTTGAAATTCATATCTAGAACATGCCTTTTGGCCTTATCTACACTCTGAAACTGGCATAATAATAAATTAAACCAAATGCAAGCAAAAACTAAGTTCCGCTCTGGTGAATTGTTTTTTTTTTTTAATTTTATTTTATTTTATTTTATTTTCATTTACTTGAGAAGCCGTTGTATCATGTTGAAGCCTTTCGAAATTTTCATAAAACATCATTTGTCCACGACTTGATAAGTCATTGGCCCTCTCAGTTTTAACAACTCGTGACTTAACTGATGTTTATTTTTTTTTATTTTTCTTTTATTTGTTTTTTTTGGTGTGAAATTATAAATATATTTAATTTTATATCACTATAACACCACCTGCTGTGTGATGTGTATCTGCATATAATTTAGATGTTTTCGGTGGTTCTATTCAAATGTTAATTGATTTGAATTAAGGTTTAAAAACATTTTAGATCGAAAATGTAGGGTAGTAGCTTGGAACAACAGGAAATTTTTATTCAGACTTTCTCCTTAGGTATTATCAGCAAAGCAAATTAAGTTGCATTTTTTTTTTTTTTTTTTTTTATGACGTGTAGAACAATTGTATATGGAAAGTCCTCTCCATGCTTTGGAGACTTTTCCTTACCTTTACTTCAAGAACGATTTGAAATTATTTAAAATTGTGATGAATTGCAAGAATGTTTCCATATTAATTTTGAGCTTGTTAGTTTCTCTCTTCTCACTCTTCTCTTCACGAACAAGCCAAGCACGGGTCAGCTCTTCATACAGTATTTCGTTGGGAGTTATTTACTTGAATTATTCAAAAGGTTTGGAAGTCGTAACTTAAAAAAAAAAAAAAATAATAATATTGCACCCTGACTGTACTGATGTGTTATAAGAATGGCTATAGTCTTTTTCTCGGAACCAAAAAAGCTTGAATTTGCAGTAAGGTTTTAAATTTGCAGTATTTTAAGCAGTTAAAGAAAAGGTCCAAATTAAAATGTCGTTATTTAAAAAAAAACAAATATACTTCACCGCTTACTCCCCTTTTTAATTGCGGTATATTATGTAGGTACAAATAAAGTAAGGTAGAGGTACCATATGGCAAGTTAGGGATTCGTAAATCGAAACTCGGGATCAAACTTGATATTACAATGATAGCGAATTCGAAAAAAGTGGGTCTTGCTATTCTGTGCCCTCGTCTGTCTGGCCATTCAAATGCAGACCAAACGGGTGAGTCGATTTTCTTTAAACTTGGTATACCGAGCGTTTTTTGGGCACTCCTCCGTTGTGTTTTTTTTTAGGTTGAAAAATAATGGTACAAAACGAATCAATATTTTTTTACAAAAGGGCTGCCTTTATAAAATAAAATGCACGGCTAGGTCGAACGAACTTACTCTTATGTGCGATCACATTGTGGTTTTAAAGTCTTAATTACTTTTAAAACTTTTTATCTAATAAAAGAAATTTATTATACTTATAGGAGCCTACATATATTTTATGCCACCTGCCAAAAATATAGCCTTATTTAAGGAAGTATTATGTAAGTACATAAATATGAACAATATAGCACCGTGTTGTCTTGCACTTCGCACATATGCAAGGAATTTACAGATTAGACTTAAAAAAAGTTAAAAATCAATAAAATTAGAAATAAATTGGTTAAAAAAACATCTGAAATTGGTGATTTGAATTTGAATTGATTGATTTGACACCAACGCATTGTTCAGATTCAGATACCCTATACCAAAACAAAATTACTTTGACATTTTAAATTTTGACATCGACAACTACCCAGTTAGTCTCCTAGATTGTAGTAGATTAAGATTTTTACTTTTTTATCTTTTAATTTTAAAGCATGAAACACAAGGAAGCGCTCGATGAAAAGAAGCTTTTGTCTTTTTCAGCTTTTTTAAAATGTGTACTCAAAAGATTTTTTTTCAGGTAAATTTCAGTAAAAGTATACAAAATAAAAGGCACTTAAGCGGGGAAGGCAGTTAAGCGAAAGGTACTTATTAGATGAGTTTTATATGAAAGAATGCTTAAAATTTTGGTTTTAAAAAAAAATGTACTTATGCGCGGGTTAGGCACTTAAGCGATAAGCACTTATCCGGGTTTTAGTGTATATAAATGTTTGAATATATTTTTAAGAAACAAAATTGGTACGCCAATTTTTAGTAGATACTTATTAATGCAGAGTTTAAAAATTAATATTAAAAAAAAAAATCATTTACCCATTTTCGAAATATCAAATTTTCAAAAAATAATTTTGAAATTGTTTTTAAAAATCCAAAATTTGATTTTTTGAATGCAATATTATTCAAACTTATTAGGAGCTTTTGTGTAAAAAATTTCATTAAAATTGGTTTAATAGATAATGGGATATGTAGTTGAAAACCAATAAAATGGTTCTATGAGAGAAACCATTTTTAAACTATAGATACATTTTTTTTCAATAATATTGTAGACCGTTCTGATATTAGTGCACACAAAAATTTTAAACAAAATCGTAGAGGCCGTTTTTGAGAAGAATGAGATTTTCAATACCGGTTTTTAAAAATTTGTAAATCTGTTAGATTATGTAAAAAAAACTGCTGGATGCTAAGTTAAATCAAAATCGGCGAGCTCGTTTTCGAATTATTAAGTTCTCAAAAAAAAAAATTGAAACTTTTTTTAAAAATCAAAAAAAAAATTCAAAATTATTTTTTTTTAAATTCGATATTTCGAAAATGGAAAAAATGAGAATATCTCATTTTTATCAAAAACGACTCCTAAGATTTTGATTACAATTTGTATATGTATAAGTTAATATCAGTACGATCTACCATATTATTGGAACAATGTTTTTTTATTCATCGATTATATTAACGATATTTCTTATAGAACCATTTTTTTTTCGACTATCTCATTTTCTGTTCAACATATTTTAATGAAATTTTTTCAGAAGAGCTTCTTCTAGTAGAGTAAGGTCGGGTAATGTGGAGTACCCTTATTGTTTTCGACTGTATTTTTTAAACTATCTAAGTTTGAATAATACTGTAAGTACGTAAATCAAAATTTTCGAAATTATCTTTTTTTTTAAATTCGATATTTCGAAAATGAGAGGTATTAATTTTCGATATTTAAGTTTCCTAATTTATTTAATTGCGAGATTTCGAATTGGAGATTTATAATTGCAAGATTTCGTAAGAATCCACTAAAGTCCAAAACTATTGTGAACTTTTTCGCACTTTCAAGAGCGGAACTAAGTCCAAATCTAAAATTAAAAATATGTAACATCAAAAAACGAAAAATATTTATTTAAGTAACTGATCCGCCGGCTTTGCACGGAATTTTTTTATCAATTTAAGTACTTTAAGAAGGGAAGATAAAACTATAGGCACTCGAACAAACCTTTACAATGAATTTGGAACGCTTTGTTAATATTTTTATACACAATTGAATCAGTCTGACAGCGTAACGCCATCTGTTCGTGATACCATTTTTGATGGGGGACAAAATTATAGCCGATTGTTAATTCTGTAGTTTATGTTTGTCTTTCCTTAGAAACAATGGCATAAATTAATTAATTTCGATGTTTAAGCATTTTTGGTATGATGCTAGATTTAAAAAAAACGGGTTTTCTAGATTTTAAACGAGTTAGCATTGTACTTCCTTTTTAATATTTTACTACAGTTAAAATCACCAAATGTCACTTTGACAATTAAAAATGTGAAAATGGCATGTTTTCTTATACTTGTTTGCATGAAATGTCACTTTTATGGATGCATTCAGCTAAGGTTAATTTAGAAAATAGGTTTAATATGATAGGTACTAGTTAAAAAATATTTAAATCTAAGAACATTTTATTAAATAGCTTTAAATTTAGTAAATTTTTAAAAAGTATAACATTAGGGTGTTTAAAATTTTTGCCAATATTTTCAGATAGTTATCGACACCAAGTCGCCCCTAAAAGTATGCAATTGCGGCTTTTCACTATTTTGTGACTTTTTCGATCGAAATTTACAATTTATGGCTCTGCATAAAATACAATACAAATCTAAAAAAATCCCAATGCAAATCGGATGATGTTCAGCCAAGTAGTGATGTGCGTATAACAAAAAACCATTCCATTTTTATATATTTAGATAATCTTGTTTTAAGTTGAAATAAAAATAAGAATTATTTATCGTTTTAAATTCATTTTAATATTAATGAAATAAATGTTGGCTCCGATCATCAAATAAATCATTCATAAGAATGAAATTCTAAGATTTTCAAAAGCGGAATTTAGTGTGAAAAACCTTTGCCTTTTAAGATGTTATTTTTTTCTTCTTCAAAATTCATGAATATTGTTTTGGACTTTATTGTATTCGACTTTATTTTATGGCACCATAAAAATTATTGTCTTCTACTCACCTGATGGAATGCAAATTTACTTAAATTGAATATTTTAATTCCCCGTGCTAAGATAATCAAACAACTAACCTTTTCTATATCTTCCATCCACAAAATTAAAGCCTCAAAATATACTCCAATTCCTATACACTAGGTTATCTAAGTTTAAGCAAATTTTGTTTGCCCTAGTTGCATCACAGCACAACATCATGTCCTTCTGAGGTCTATCCGACTGTCCTTCCTGTTGTCTCTTTTTTTGTATATGGTTAACCATCAAGAACGAAAATTCACAAAAATTATTATATTATTCTCCTCTCAAAAACAAAATTCGATATCTTTCTCAGAAATCAGCTCATTAAAACAGATTTGACTCGTCGTCCAACTTGTACTGATCGTCACGCATATATGCGACAGAATCAATTTTTTTTTTCTGTTTCAAAAAAAAATAAAGAAATGTATCCATGCAGAGCGTTCCATAAATAAAATCGAACGCAAGGAGTTCACGATATACATACATATATGTGTGCGAGGTTGGTGCGAGAGGACATTCGCAACGGTCGGTCGTCTTGTCGAAGACGAAGACGAAGCGACAACAGATCGGTAACCTGGAACTGAACGATTGGACGACTTTGGACTTGGTCCGGTCATCGAGCGCGATGTATTCCCGAACGACAATGTGTGATGTCAAATTGACAATGTCAAAAATATGGCCAGCTAACACTATCGATGGCATAAGTTATAAATCTCATATCAGATCCAAAAACGGTTGACACGGAATATACGAGGCAGGTATTTGTAGTGCAGGTAAACAAGTTGCCAGAGGCAAGCAGGCATGTTTTGTATAAGGTATGTATATAGTGAATACGAATGCGCTAGTGCATCAGCATGCGCAGCAGATTGCGGATAGATGCTGCTGAAATGTTGCTGGACCACTACTGTTTGTGGGAAGGTGATGATCCCACTACAATGGTTGCCAATAATGAAGAAATTTTTTTAACCAATTTTTTTTTTAATATATCAAATAAAAATAAATAAATTGCTCGGCGCTCTCTCAATTAATACCTATTAAAATATCGAAAATTTTTGAGATGAAGGTTAACGCAGCTTACGTTATCGTGGCAGTAAATTCTGCTGTGTCAACTTTGGGATACAGTCCATCTCCTACTTGCGTTGACAGGGCGATTACACGGTCACACAAAATGATAAACATTTTAAATTCGTGCCAACGCGTGCGTCAACGCAGCTGTCATGGCAGGACAGCAAGGCCTTCTGCGTAGAATTTCAAACGACTTGACAACTGTTGGACAGAATTTCGTTTTTAAAAAGAAGTTTTTAAATGTTACTACTGTTGGCACATTTCTTTTAAATGTTTGAAAATTTCAAAAATCTCGTTTTCTGTTGGTCGGAAAATGTAGAGTTTAAAATTTACAACATTTTTGTATCCAGAAATTACATAATTATTTATTTATTTTTTTGAATCTAACAAAGTGGTAACCGTTTTCACAGCAGTTCAGCAGCAAAAGAGCGACGAGAAGAAGGAAATTTCGACGACAGCATGTCTTAAAGGAACAAAACGCTAAATTGTGCTGTTGCTGTTATACTGCTTCAGCAGCAACCACACTGCTTGAGTTGCTACCGCCAATCTGTTTTATGCCTATTGATTTTGCGGTCTCGGCATGAGTGATCAAAACAAAACGAAAAGTGAAACTGATCAACTTTTTGAGTGGTGAACAATGGGACAACAATTGACAGCGAGGCAATCAATCATAATCACTGATCTGTTCGCGGTCGTATTTAAATGCGGATTATTGAAAGGTGTATCTACATATACTAATATAGGTACATACATATAACATAATCTATCGGTGATGCTTTGTATATTCAGCGTTACATTGAGGATGCAAGTTCAACATTTTTGAAGAGAACGATGGTTAACATATAAACAAAAATTCCGAAATAAGAAAAAAAGAAAATCAATTTCTTCGGAAAGGGTATTATTTCCTTTGCGTCAATGATCTTGACATATTCGAGCTCTAAGACACAATTTTCACATAAAACATAAGGTATGTTTCTTTACTCGCGGGATCCCGTGTTATCCCAATCCCAAATCTTGCCGAAATGTGTTTCTTAACTTTTTTTCTGGCACAAAAATCCAAGAGCTTTTGAATATTTTTTAATTTGTTTAATTTCCCCTCCAGCAAGAATCTACCAGAACATTTTATCTACTGCCTTTTCATGCTTGTCAAATTACTGATGAATACTAAAAAATATGACGTTTACCCAGAAAAAAATCCAGAAATATTGCAAATGCGTTTCTTTACTCTTACAAATTACAACAACAACATTAAGCCGAACTCGAGCCGAAGCTTGTTCCCGAACTTTATCCCAAACTTATTCCAAACAGTAAGAAAACATATCTACTGTATTACTTTCAAAACCACACACTTCTGATACCAATGTGACAGTCCATGTTTTTATGAGTGCATTAATGTGAAAAATTCGGTGACCGGTAAATTGCGTCAAAAATACAAGACGTTCTTAAAGGCTTTCTGCAAAAGCAATATATATGATAACGTAGTTTGCTAGACTCACATGTTCGATTTCAAAAAAAAAATAAATAAACATCATTTGCGGTGCAACTCTGCAATTAAAAAAAAAAAAAAACTGTGAGTTTCGGGACTCACGGTTAAGATGTGTATACATACATCAAATTAAATATTCAAGTTCTGGTTTTGCATCACAGAATGCGGCGAGTTCAAACCTTCAACCCGATTTGAACCCAAACTCAACTTGACTTTTCGATTTATATTGAACGTATCCAATATACATCAACGTATCGTAACGTGTAACAGCACAACGTAATTTGCCACAGAAATGTTATTAGTTTACCCTATCGCCGCCGGCATAGATGTTTACACATCAAACATTTATTTAACGACAAAAATATATTAGTTCCAGACTCCAGATTTTAAATTTTGTCTTTTTTGTTCATAAACGTCAAATTCATTTGCAAGAAAATTGACTTATGTTAATCAAACAGATTTTGCATAAGCAGGACGGTTACATGTTTGACAATACCTATATCGGCGTCAAAAAATGACAACAATTTGACGATCATAGTGGCGTGTGTTTGATGTTTCCAAAAACGGGCCATTATATAAGTTAATAGTGCACATTTTAGAAATTAAATTTTTTTCCATGTAAGAGATACCTAAGTTTTTCCGGGTTTACTGGAATCTATATATGTAGAGATGTATTCATTGACAAAAAAATGTCAGATCAGAATACGATTTTTCAGGTTAGATTCGTTAAAAACGTCAGAATATTACGTCAGAAAATTGCAATACTCATTTTGACAGTTCTGAAATATTTCTGACAGACTCATTGAATTGACAATAGTCCACCATTAGGCCACACGGGCAAGTTGGGTACAGACAACATTTAAATGTCAAAATCTTATTTGTGTGTACTTATATCTCACTCGTCGCTCTGCTCGCATTTCAACCGTGGCTTTGAAAAATGCAAGTCAGTTAATAATTAATTAACGAATTTTAACTTTATAGTTTTAACTTTATAGTTGGCTTACCTTGTCACAGGCTAAGAACAGAAAACAGCTCATTGGAAAAAGTTGTACCAGGCAGTGCAGAGTAGAGGCAAACTCTCTGTTGAAATTCTTCTAGCTCATCTAGAAATTGTTAGAAGCTTAACTGCTTTAACGCAATAGAATGCTGCAACTGAAACAGGAGCTGGAGCTTCAACATCTGTGAAAACGTGTCGAAATGTTTTTCACGGGTTACTCTTGTCATGAAAAAGTGCTTCTCACCCATAGCCATTCGGGTTCGGCAGAAAATTGTAGGTACCTTCTATTGCTGCCAATAACATGCTCACTGGAATGGTTGAGAGTTGTAAGCCACTAGGCCCTGGGTTCTATATATTTATAATATCAAAGTCCCCTATCGAATGAAGACAAGCAGATAATTAATGAAAGACATATTGAAACTTTATATATTCCAAGTGTATTCAAATTGCACATGCACAGTGCACACTCCCTTTTTTCGTCATCAAAAATTGAAACCTTTTATTGATAATAATTGGGCCATTTATATTTATACCCAAAGAAAAAAGATCGCCAATAAATTGAAGTAATTTTTCACCAATTACTCAATGCTCGTATAAACATCTTTTGTATGATCGTCTGTTGGCAATTATTTTGCAACATCTGCAACAAGGATTCAGATATATCTGCAAAGCCTGATCAATAGGTACATATATATATGTACCTACCTAACCTACCTATAGAATGATGTCCCGCTGTAAATTCAATTCAATTGAACCTAATCTCAAGATATGGGGGAGGACACACACCACACACAATACTTTTTTGTTTTGTCATAAATAATTCATGCCTTTTGATGGCGAGTACAAAGCAAAGGTGTTAAGCTCGAAAAAGAAAAACCCAACAAATAACCAAGACACCACCACCACCGTTCGTCTTATATCCACCACATGGTGACACGGACGTCGGACATGCGGTATAGCGTTTATAGCGGTCGGTCTCGGTGGCCGTGGCAGTAAAGTTATTTCTGTACTAATGTTAAACATATGATAAATTGTCCAAACAGGTGATAATTGTTAAAAAAAAAAAAACGAGGGTCCTCAGCATGTAGCCTAAAGATCGTTCCTCGCTTACTGATATAGCGATGATGATGTGATGGTGGAATGCACTGCGTGTGATAATCAAGATATCAGGCTTGCTATATATAAAATATATGTTGTTTGTGCTATTTCTTTATAGCGTGTCCTCTGCTTTTGCCCCACTGCACTGACAATAAGTCAAAGAAGTATCCTTTTTTGGAGAAGAATAGGTACCTAAACTACTCCACTCCTGTTCGCTTTCACATTGTGAAGAGTCATAATTAATTTCGACTTCATTAAACGCAAGCGCGCGCACTCAGGACTATTAAAGCGCATTCAACATTCAACATTATATAGCTTCTGGGCTTATATGCGGGTATAACATTCGAATGTGTCATGTTTTCAGTCAACAATGAATTATTTTCCATTTTTAATAAATTGGTCTCGTTTAATCCGGGAAGAAGTATTTTTTTTATTTTTAATCGTCTGATGTCCTTAGGCGGTTATGTTTTGTTGTCCAACTGTGGATTCAACTTCATAATACTCGTATATATTTGAAGGTAAGGGTAAAATTGTATGATAAATAATTTGAGAGTTTAACGCCAGTTTAATTCAATTGATTTATTATACAAGGGCGTCGTAGATGCAGTTATACCCTTAAATAAGATGTTTATAAGGTGTTTTTGAAATTGTTTATTGTTGTAATATATTTTTAAAGCATAAACAAGGGGAAAAGTACAATAGGATTCGTAGAAGCAAGACAAAGTAAGGTGTTTACAAGTAGAAAGTCTTCTAAAAAAAAAAACGTAAAACCAAATTGTGTTTTTTTTTAGAAAAGCCTGGAACCGGAGAACATCAAATTTATCAATTCTGCAAAATTAATTTCTGAAATTACGACAAAAATTGAAAATTTTTAACAAACAAACATTTTGAGCAAGCAAAAGTTATAGCACAATCAATTTAAATCCAAATTGGGATCATAATAATTTGTGACAGTCTGAAGGTTGCAGTTATTTGTTCCTCAAAGTTGTGATGTTTGTCTTCACGGCTGAGGTAGACTCACCGCACCGGTGTCCAAGATTCTTCCCAAATAAGCAACAAAACTTGGTATTGAAGGGTCTGGTAACTCCAAATAAAATAATTGTTTTAATTCTTTTCTTTTAAATCCCTTTATCTTATTTGTTCCTAACACGGTATTTCATATATTACAATGAACGACAACTAAAATAACTATCATGGTATTTCATATAAAATGTCCTCAGCATACAACCTGAGGAACAAAACGGTCGGACACTCTCAGAGGAGTACCTTGTCCAGCGGGAAACTTGAAGAGGATCACGAAGGAACGAAACGAGTTCGAGGATCTTTATCGGAAGCTCTAAATGTCCCTAGGACGCAACCTGGGGAACTAAATGGTCGGAACTCTCGGAGGAGAACCTTGTCCAGTGTTGCCGGGAAGAAATATTTCAAGGTAGTACTGAAGCCAAAAAAGAGGAGTATTTTGAAAAAAATAGTAGTACAGACATTTTTTAATCTTCAAACTTTATTTTAAAAAAAATCATCAAGAAAAAAAATCAGTTACAAAAAAAAACATAAATAAATAAATTATTAATTCTAAGAACAAAAATAAGTAAATATCTTTTCTATCACACAAAATCTGTCTTGTGGCAGATAGCGTAATGCATAGTTATATTTGCCTTTTTTTGCCTTTACCTGCTCCAAGGAATCCAATTTCACTAAATATCTATACAATAAAAGTTTACTTTGAATTTTTCTAACAGGAATTACAATATTTCAAACATTAATAATCAACAAACCTTTTCATTTTATTGAACTATTCATACAAATTTACGGAGCTCAAAAAAAAAAAAAAAAAACAACCACCAAACCAAAATTTCAGGTAATGAGGTAACCATAAAATAAATACCGAACTGACAGATGTAAATTGAACGTAGACGTCCACGCCAACGAAAAACAAAAACAAACAAGAAAGAGGGAAATATCCATTTTTGACGACAGTTTGGAAGATTAAAGTGCTGCCAAATTTGATTTAAATTTGAAGTGAATTAAATTTATTAAGGTTAACATTACACTTTGCTGCAAGTGTAAGATATTTTAGGTCTTTAAAAAATTAGGAGTACGAATGTAAAAGGAGGAGTACAGGAGTACGGAGGTGTTGAAAGGAGTACAATACTCCTAAGGGAGTACTTTTGGCAACACTGACCTTGTCCAATGAGCTACTTGAAAGGAGCTCAGAGGAAAGAAACGGGCGGGATTTCTTATCCCTTATACCTAATAATAATGTAATACTAATAATGATAAGCGTAAATAAATAATACTACTCAGACTGTTCGCTGTACTCTAATTAATGTCCCTAACAATTTGTATACAAAAATTAGATTAGCTTTTTCAAGCAGAGTGAACTCCTAACTCCACTAGATAATGCTTATCTGCCACTGAGACACCTGAGTAGGATTTACGTCACGGCCCGATCTTGAATTCTCTATATTCTTGATTGGTATCCAACACTGGAATAAATAACTATTCACTTATTCAGCCATTTTCTTCACTTCCTCTTGTTAATTACTGGGATAAAAGACAGTGTGAACTGCAAAAAGAGGAAGTGTAAAATTATATGGCATTTTTAAGTATTTGAATTCTATTGACTAAATGCCTATAAATGGTTGTGCCGTGAATCGTGATCGTGCACAATATGCAATATAAGATGCAATGAAAAGGGTGCGTATAGGTGTCGCATGCTTTTGCTTATACTTACGAATAATTATTTAAGGAAAATTATTATTTATATTAATATCGTACTATATATCTTATAATAAACTAGGGTTACTGTAGAGGTTGTAACGCTTCGTTACTCTAGACGCATTAAAAACCAACATTACCCAAGTTTTGGCCGATACACCGTTCGAAAAAGTGGTTAAAAATCACCTCAAAAGAATCGCATGCTGTGAATCTTCCTAAAGCGGCTATTTGAATGATATTTGTTTTCACACATAATAGCAAAGTCCAAACTTTATAATGAAATAAAATGTTTTTTTCATTAAAAATGTTGAAGCCTTGTAGATATCAAAATTGAAAATCTATATATTTATTTGGATCATTTAAATTTTTGTTCTTAACAATCTTGATTGATATTAATGAATATTTATGATAATATCGACTTAAAAAATAAAATTTGGTAGATAGTGATGTCCAGAAATCAGAATTTAGAAATTTCTTGATATACAAGTTTTGTTTTTTTTTTTTTGTTTCTTAAATTAAAAGTTTTAGTTAAATTTAAATTTTATTAAAATTTTTGATTTTAATGAAAATTATTGATTTATTTAAAAATGCAAATAATTAATATTGGTAAAGTTTTTTTTATTTTGTTTGGTTGTAGCGTATTTTCATATTTCAATTTCAATGCTATATTATGCATACACAGATATCCTAACCACATCCAATAGCCGCACATCTCATTCATCACCATCATCCATCATTAGTAATATCTACTTATAATCAGCTATTTGTATCGAACATTAATTTAATTAACAAAACAATTCCGCTGATATACATAACACACACAAAAAATTCACCCATATATGTATATCATCATGCAGCATATTAAAATCAAGGTAGGTTATACCATCATCATCAGGTTTTCAACATGCTTTCCATTAATAACAATAATAATTATAATAATAATCACAGGAATGATAATTAAATGGGAGAGTATGATGGTGAGTGTATATGATTTTTTCCCCGTTAACAACATTAAAACCTCCTTTTTAGTCAAACCTTTTATTTTTTGTTTATTCTTAAATGAAATAACCTGAAAAATAAATGTACGTAAATACATTTGATGCAATTTACCGCATCACCTATATCCCTCTGTGAATGCTTAAAAGTGGTCTCGAACAATACAATCTGACGATATTAATCCTTTCATTAAAAAATAAATAAAACAAAAAAAAAAAACAAAAGTCCACAATTTTAATCAGCAAATTTTGCAATGTACTCGTTAATCATTTAATTATTGCAGATTTACATACATAACATATGACATATTTTTATTACTGTTTATGTACATTTTGTTCAAATATTAAAAATATATTAATTTTAAAATAAATATCCTGTCCTGTGAATTAACTATAATGACCAAATGCAAAATTAAAACTTAATTTAAATAATATTGACAAATTATCCTGGTTTATGTGGGTTTGGTTTTTATTTTTTAATTTTTTTTTGTTGCTATAGATATTTATAATATTTTATTTTAACGAAATGGAAAGATATATGAAATTTATATTAATATCAAATGTTTAAATTAAATTTATTGGAAATATAGAATGAAATAAGGAGGATTAAGTTTATTTTAGAATAAACATGAGAAATTTGAAGGCTTTAAATTTATGGAAATATTGGAGCTATCGCTCATAAAAATATTTCGTTAATAAACCTCTATGAAGAAGAACAGAAAATATAATAAAATTCATACAAGAAATATACTGAAAATAAATATGGATATTAAATATAGGAACAACCCTATTTTGCTGATTTTGTCAAAATGCAACAAAATTATAAAAAAATAAATAATATAAAATTTTTCACTCTGTTAAACATTTATGTGGCATTCATCATAGCCCTTTGAGTACCAACCCACATAAATTTTAAAACACAAAACACTGCATCTTTTATTTAAAACCCAAATAAAAACAGAAGCACAAACACTTACACACACACACAAACAGAAACCCTTTTTTTTTTGTAATCTCATTGTGACTGGTGAAGGTCAAATTAACAAAATTCATTCCATGCCAGTCATCTTATCAATTCGATCAAATCATTATTCAGATTCAAACTTTAAGCCAATAAATTTTCTATAAAATAATGACTACCTTAGAGATATCGCATATAAAGGTATATATGTGTAACATCAGCCACTTAAATTGCCCTTAATAAATATGCAATGCAAATTGACAGGAACTCCACAATAAAACAAAACAAAAAAAAACCAACGCATACACTCAAAACTTAACGCAGTTATCAGCCATCAACCGCAACAGTAGTGGGTATTCAAATTTTGTTTCTTAAAAAAGAAATCTATAATAAATAAAATAACATAAACATAAACTAAAAAAAAAAAAACCAACAAGGAACTCCCTAATGAGTGCCATTCTCGTTCAATGAAATTATTTTTTTTCTTCCTCCCGCTCTTGAATTTATAGTTACAGTGAAAGATCTCTAAAGTGGAATTGATGATAAACTGGTTGATTTCCAAAACGCAACAGATGCATATTTGATGCAAGTCATGAGTTCCGAAAGTTAATAGAGAAAACGTGATAAAGTCATGAGTTTCCTAACGCATCCCAAACATCATCAACGATGCGCATTAACTGAAAAGCAAACTCATCCAATTTTGTTCGGATGCTTTCATTTGACAATTTGACATTTGAATTGAAAGTTAAAGTTTATTTTTCTATTCTTATTGCTTATTTTCGTAAATTATTGAATACAAAATTCATCCTTATTACGGTTATTGTTTTACTAAAACGCGATCTAAGTCCCCGCTTACACAAGGAAACAAGTTGCTGGAGATTTTTTGCCGTTTTCTTTTATTTTTCAATCTCCATCAATCGTAGACCATTCACTCTTCTAACTTTGTGCCCTTCTCAGCTAAAAACTGAAAGTTCCAGGAAATTCAGTTTCCCCGTGTGAAAGGGGAATAACGGCTCTCTCTTTAGGCGTGTTTTTTTATTTGCCAGGGAGAATTGGACGAAAAAAAAAACGACGTCGGTGCTAAAAAACTACATGTTAAATGCAACAACAACTAATCCCCTGCAGGCTTAGCTAAACCCAGAGATTTCTCGGGGCTTAACTAAAGCGCATAGAAAAACTGTGTTGTCGGCGTGAATTACATAGGTACTTGTTATTGATATTTTGTATTAAAACTCCATTTTGTTTCTGTGGTGGCGTCGCTAATCCCCGTTGTCGTTTTTTTTTTTTTTTTAGGGTGACCCACTGAATTCATTGTTTTGACGGATTGGAATTGTTTTAATCAATTTTTTTTTTTAATAATAACTCACTAGAACTCGTTTTTTTATTTCACCAAATTTTTGTCACCAAAAACTTCTTTTCGAACAACAACACAACAGAAAAAAAAAAACTATTTACTCTTGACACCTGAGCCTGACGCAACGGATCTACCAAAGAGAAAAGTTAAAATTTTAGTTTTTTTTTATTTGCCTATTTGGGTCGCTTCTCAAAATATTCATTATTCCTCGATCTGCGATTCACCCTAGAATTTGAATGAAACGCACCTTTTTCAACGACCAAGTTGTTGTGAACTGTCGAAAACGTCAAATCAACGTCAATTATTAACGCAGATATTGCTTTCGTCAAATACGCAATCGTCCTGCTTACACAAAATATATTTGTTTGGTCAGTCAATTTTCTTGCAAATGCATTTGACGTTTACGAACACGTTCTCATGGCTTTTTAATATTTTTGTCGTCAATTCGATTTGTTTACTGCAGAGTTGAGCCGCAAATAAAATTATATGACATATATATGACTTTATAGCAAAATGCTTTTGTATAAAAATTTAGT
Source organism: Epistrophe eligans (assembly GCA_951394125.1). NCBI lineage: Eukaryota > Metazoa > Arthropoda > Insecta > Diptera > Syrphidae > Epistrophe > Epistrophe eligans. The sequence goes on from OX596030.1 coordinate 13,814,785, forward strand.
TTTGTGTTTTCGAACAGTTTGACTTTTGGAGCTTAAGTATAAGAACATCTTGCAATTGCATTTTTTAAGCAAATGACATTCTCCGAAAATAGACACTAGGAAGTACTTTACAAAATTAAGAAAATCCACTTGTTTGAATTATCCCCCAAAGAGAGCTTTGACTGTGCTTCCTTTTCAGTTCAAAGTTTTTCGCATCTTCAATAATAATTTTCTGGAAATTCAAAAATCTGCATATATACAATCATCAATAGATTGGTTTGGTATCCTAATACCTACCACCATATGTATATTCTATACACAACCAATACCTACCAAAAAGGAAGAACTATGTGTATCTTTAAGGATCCTATATACAAATATTATAATATTCAAGAAAAATAACATCAGCACAAAAGCCTCATCTCATATGGTTGACCTTCTGCGTCGTTGTCGTTTTCATCGTTTTCGTATAGTTTCGTCGGTCGCATGTTGCATGCAGATCAATCGTTGAATTTATCTTTCGAACCATATCGTAAAGCAGGCGACATGCAGATCTGTCAATATATTATTTAGGTTTTTTGGTGATTTAGTTTTGTTGAATTTTATTTAAATTGGATGAAGGTGGAATGAGGATCACCATGAAGAAAAATATATAAAAAAACAAAAAACAGGAACAAAATTTTATGAAGAAGAAGACGAACATGCAAAACGATTTTTTGTCAACATTGAATTTGGTTATGCTGAAATGACTTTTTTTGAGAACGTGTCCTTTCCCTACATAGGTACACTACACATATATTATGTATCTAAAAGGAAGAAGACATATTTAAAGGGCGACTATAGGTCATAAAAAAAATAAAGGAAGTTAACCATGGAACAATCAGTGAAGATATTCCAATTGAGCCTTCATTAAAATTGAGTTTTCAACTAATAAATAAATTTTCGTCTGATGTGAATCACAGAGGCTACACTTTGAAAAAATATAAAAAACAATGTTTTAAAATTGAAGATTTGTATTTTCAATTACACAAAAATGAGTAATGGTTTTAGACTGGAAAGTAAATGATGAAACAGGTGTTAAATTAAAAAAAATAGAGATTATTTGAAATTTTAAGGAACTTTGGGAGATAGAAATGAACTTTAAATTATATATTCTTATTTAGCAAGTCGTAGTATAATCATCGAAAAGGCTGAAAAGGTTTGCTTTTAATCGAAGTCCATTGCAATTTTATTAGTTGACATCAGCGCAGCGCTCAGGGAGTATCACCAGAAAACTCAAACTTTGGTACGTTGGTACGATGGTACGTTTGTACGTTTGTACGTTGGTACGTTGGTACGTTGGTACATTGGTACGTTGATACGTTTATATTAGCAAGAAAAAAATTAAAAACGTATTTAACTTATACTTATAATTATAAGAAAAGTGGGCGTGACAGTGGGCGAATTTTACTTAAAGTATTTTAATTTTTTTTTCTTTATAATATAAACAAAGCCGTTCCATTCAAGCCGTTTGAAGGAAATACGAAATTGGAGGTTAAACTGGGCGTGGCCGCCTAACTTTTTCTCTGCAAGAGTCTCGAATACGAAAACTGAGATTTAAGTTCTTTAATATCACCAGAACCACCCTGCAAAATTTCAACTTCCCTATAATTGTTTTCTATTTCAAACCTTAACTTTCTTGCACTATTCTTCTATTTTCTGCGAAGTTCGTAATTTTTGTGTGTATGTTTTTTTTTGGAATTAAAAAATAAATAAGAAACTATTTTAATTTTTTTGTTCGCCCCCGAATGTGTGGTCTGCGACACTGAAAGATGACAAAATCTGTAAAACCTGTGTCCATGCAATCACGGCATTAGTCGACAATATGTAAATCAACTTTACCTTTGATGGGATAACATTTTCCAAAGTTTCCTTGCTCCAATTTTTTTTGTGGTGAAGTTCTTAAAAGTTGTTGGTATAGGTAATATCGTTCCTCGTTCTAAGAGCCTGCGGCAATGACGCAACTTACCATCGTCGTCGTCGTCGTCTTATAGCACAACAACACACACTGACGTAGACGACCGACGATGACGACGGTGGCAATAAATAAGAGCACAGTCGAGAAGATAAGATCATTTTCTTCATATTAATAACTAAAAACCAACATTTTTCAAAATGAAGACCAAAGAAACCGTGAAGAAAAAAAAATAAATAAATAAAAGCCAGCCATGCAAAGCAGCTATCTTATGCTATTGGCTGACTTTGCGATGGCCCAAAGCAACCAGCGGTGGCGGTGGCAGCAGCTAGCAGGAGCTGAGGGCAGCAAAGTGCAACGCAACTGCTTACGATGAAGACTCTGTTATCGCTGAACTTCAGCAAATGAATTCCATGATAAGTACATATATGAAAATGGCGATTGCAACAGGGGGTAACTAATAGGATTCTGTTCCGCGCTGGCTGAGGCAGGCAACCAGATGATGACGATGATGGTCAAAGACGACGAAGAACGCGAGGACCCAGAAGGATTCATTAGTGTCGTGAGATGTAAATATTGCATGCCACCTTGGTGACTATCAATGGGATGGCTTTCGTATTCGCACAATTATGCAGCACATTATATGTTTTGAAATTAGTCTCTTGATGTGCTGCATATTTTTCTACTAAATATTGAGTTAAATTTAAATAAGAAAAAATTTTGCGGTCTTTAGATGTGAACTGTCAAAAGCCTGAGGAAATTTGATTAAATTTAATATTTTTAATTTACAGATTCTTTCTAGAAATAGAGCTGAGAACTCCTAACTGAAAAGATACATATGTCCAAAATTTGTATATGGCTCCTAAAAGGGAGCTACGATTTTTTGTTAAACGAAAATTAACTTATGCCACATTTCTACACGTAAATTATTATATTTTGGCGTCATCGTGAAAATATTGCCCTGAAATTTTGTAAATTATTACAGAACAAAAAAAAATTGAACTTTATATTTTTTGTATTTTGCAGATTGACGTTGCATACTTTTGGGCTCTCTTTTTTTATGATTGTGGCTATATCCGAAAAAGGTTCCTACTGCGACACAATTTAAATACAAGCAACTTACAAAAAAAACATGAGGGAACTTACTTTGACATATCTCCAAAATTCAAGACAGCACTTTCAAACCATCCTTTGTTGGAGTACCCAGTACCTACGACGAATTATCTTCCCTCCCTACACAGGTATCATTGAATATTTCATTTTCCATTGTAGCAAATAAATTCATTATAAGAAAAGTCTACACAAGCCTTCCCCTTAGTCCGTGATCTTGTATAAAATTTTCCAAAGTCTATAATATTCTAGTTCTCGCAGCTTTAAGATTTACAACCCACACGTAATTTATTAAAAATAAATATATCTCTAAAAATGGAAAATTCCTCAGTGCTTTGTGCACGACACGAGATGCCGCCAAATGAGCTCTCACAGCTTATATAGCTTGGGCTTCTCTGTTATATTTATATAGGCATCATATATAGAAGGGGTTTTGGTGGCATAGCGCAGAGGGAATGAGGTAAAAAGAGCAAACAGTCTGCCCACCAGGATAACACTCCAATTAACACAATGATGAAGAATTATGCTCACCCGCAGAATTAAAGCAACAGATTCATCTCATTTTCCTTGCAGGAGGCTATTCTGTTCAGCGCCGCCGCCGCGGACATCATCTCCCCGTTGCGCTGCGCACCGCACCGCACCGACCGCCTCCCACTTATATGAACAGCCTAGATCATATTTACATGGCCAAGGATGGCGCTGTTCTATCTCAAGAGTGTGCGCGCGGGTCTCTCTGTACTCCCATATATACTTTTACATTAGATTTGAGCCGCATCAGCAGTCCGGCAGCAGTGGTGGCAGTGGCAGCCTACAGATCGATGACTATTTGGCCGCCAAGGCTTATAAGGCCACGTACCACATTTGTTGGTGCTATCGCAGAATTCATAAATCAAGTGACTAATTAATGGCAGGTAACTTTTCTAGGTTCATCGTTATGTTGTGTTGTGTAGTGGTGGTGGTGGTGGCGGTGGCGTTGGACAATTTCTTCATCACCAATCCAAAGCAAAAGTAAAGCAAAACCGAAAGACAAGGAAGGAAGCAGAAGCATCTGAATCAGCTTCGATGACGGCGGCGGCGGCCAGTACCTAAGTTGTGGTCAAATAGACAAGGAAAATATTTTTTATTGCTCCAAATCTGTTGCGAATGGACTATACGCTGACGACGACGTCGACATCCGTCTATTTTGTAGGGCAAACAAAAAAAACAGAAGACGACGGACGATGGAGTAGAGGAGATATTAACGTGTGGCTTAATGGCTCAGTTGGTGTGTGATCTTATGAATCAACAATTGGACAGTAATTAATTTCTAGAATAACTTTAGGCCATATTCCCATATGAATTGGGGTAGTTTTGTTACCTTTCTTAGATCTTCGAAATGGAACATATCTAATAAAATTCCACAATCTGATGTATCCTGGGGAATTTGTTTTAACGAAATATTGAATTCTTTTCAGCATGGTATTGATAAGAAGATTAGTAGCATGTAACGTAATGGTTAGTGCGTTATATGTACGTCGAAGGTCTTGAGTTCGATTCCCAACCTACGCATCTTAAACAGAAATGTTTTTTACGAGTTACAGCGAAGAATTGGCAAATCCTCCAAAAGTATCTCTAGTCAAGTACTTCTAACCTTAGCTGTTCAGATTCGATAGAAAATTATAGATCCCCCCCATTCCTGTCAAAAACATGCACACAGGAATGGTTGAGAGTTGTAAGTCACTAGGCCCTGGTTCTACACGAACTTGTTTGAAGTAAAACAAATAAAAAATTATTGAAATTCTTAAAACCGTTTCGATAAAAATTATATTTGGGGTCAGAATTCAGTATGTGTCAAAATTCTGGGTCTAAAATTGAATAGCTATGCCCTGTTTATATTAGAGCTTCAATAAGCGAAGTTTTTCCAAGTGTGAAGGGCCAAGTGTGTAGTGCCAAGTGGTGAGTGCCAAGGGCGTGTACCAGATGCTGAGTGTCAAGTGCGGAGTGCCAAGCCCGGAGTGTCAAGTGCGGAGTGCCAAGTGCGGAGTGCCAAGTGCGGAGTGCCAAGTGCGGAGTGCCAAGTTCGGAATGCCAAGTGCGGAGTGCCAAGTGTGGAGTGCCAAGTGCGGAATGCCAAGTGTGGAGTCCCAAGTGTGGAGTCCTAAGTACGGAGTGCCAAGTGTGGAGTGCCAAGTTCGGAGTACAAAGTGCGGAGTGCCAAGTTCGGAGTGCCAAGTGCGGAGTGCCAAGTTCGGAGTACCAAGTGCGGAGTGCCAAGTTTGGAGTGCCAAGTTCGGAGTGCCAAGTGCGGAGTACCAAGAGCGGAATGCCAAATGCGGAGTGCCAAGTACGGAATGCCAAGTTCGGAGTGCCAAGTGTGGAGTGCCAATTGCGGAATGCCAAGTGTGGAGTCCCAAGTGCGGAGTGTCAAGTGTGGAGTTCCAAGTGTGTATTTCCAAGTGCGGTGTGCCAAGTGCGGAGTGTGAAGTGCTAAAGTACCTACTTAAATGATTATTATTAAAAAAATTAGTTTGAACAAAATATTTTCAATTTCTTTTTTCAAAGTTTTGAAAATTAATTTTTTTACAAAACTATTCTTTAAAAAATTTTAATTTAAAAACAGAATTAATGGATAGATTTGTGGCTTTAAAAAAATTTATAACATGACATTGTAAGTGTTGCCGTTGAATTTGATTAATATTTTTTTCTAATTCAAGTCGATTTTTTTAGAAGGGGGGAATAGACCCCCATTTTTTTCATCTTATCAAAAAGACCCTGTAACGATACCCTATTGAAATATCCTATAATGTGTTAAAAAATGCGACTCGTAAATTTCAATTCCATATCCTAGCAATTTGCCTTAAATCAGTATAACTTTAGTTTTGATTTACGATAAAACTCCCTGAAATCCTCTATTTCAATATCGGAAAGTGCATTTTGTAAGACAACATGACTATATACACTTCCAGATACCAGATCTTTACGATATGATAGGTTACAGGTAGGTACATCATAGCTTACACTCATCACTGATGGTATATGACATCGATCGAATGTGCCAAACAATATGACTTTAAAAACACACCCGTGTCGTCCGTGTAGAACTCAAAGGGACACAAGTTAAAATTCTGTCACCTCCAAGAAGTCAAATCACAGATAAACGACACACTCTCCTCTCATATAATATACAAACGCAAAACGAGAACAATCACAAGAATAAATGAATATAAAATTGCGCACATCACGATAGGATCTATCGTTGTGGCTTGTTACACTATCTCATGTTGAACACGATGCTTGTTCTACGACGACGAGTGGCATCATGCAATAGCAGTATATAGCATGCCACCGCGCACTGCAGCAATCATATTTCTACACCTTGGCAAACATAAAAAAAAAAAAAACCAACATCAGCATCATACCCAGGTATACCAGGAAAAAAAAAGTTCCAAATTTATTCATTTATTCAATATTTTTCATCTTTTTTTTTCTGACTTTAAAGTTTCCTTTTGAGTCCTTTTAGCTCTTTGTTGGATGGCGGGACGGATGTATTATCCTTAGTTTCGAGCACTTTGCATAGGAATTTTTACTAACTCTTGAACGTTTTGGCCATTTTTGGACGCATTGATGATGGGGATGACCATCATCATCTTTCCGTTATGGGCAGCAGCAGCACATATTTATGTATAGCATTGATTGTATATGCTACCAGAATTTTGCGGTCTTTTGGTGTTTCATACATTTTTGAAGGGCACACATCGATGTTATACCATCATCGGCATGTTACATACCTTTATCCAAGAGATTCTCTGTTGGGACCTTTTGTTTGAGAAGTGTGATTCAGGTGTTGTGTTGGAAACAAAAATTAAAGATTTTAAATCCAACAAGAGTGTCGCACAGATTTGTTTGCAATCCTTATCGTTATCAACTTGTTTCCAGTGTAATATAAATGAGGAAATGTCTAAGGAAATTCTAATTTTAACATTTTTGTTTATAAAGTACTGTTTTTGCATACTTCGAACGCCCAGAGTTTTTTCAACACGCGTACCTTTAATGACGACAAAATATTATAACTGTTATAAAGTGTCATTTTTCTAGTTTCATTCATATAATAAAAATGTCGAGTTCCTTAAGAAAAATGCGAATTTATAACAGTTTTTCGCCATTATAAGTGGGTGTTTAATGACGCGCTACGTACCAGTGGAAGGTCCTGTTCCTGCTGCGTGGTCAGGTAAGCAGAACCTTTATACAAAAAAACTGTTATAAATTGGCAGTTTTTATAAACAAGACTAGAGAAATACCAATTTAAAACAGTTATAACAGTGTCTTGTCATTTTAATAATGGGTTCACGTCACTTAACTGCCAGTGGATTGCCCTTTCTCTGCGGGGCCGCATAAACATTAATTTATAATAAACAAAACTGTTATAAATTGGGATTTCTTTAGTATGTTTCTTAAATATGTCACAGCACGTGCACCTCCTGATCTTATCTATAGATTAACATCAAACTTTTACAGCCGAATCTATTAAGAAATTTTAAAGCCTTCTTAACTTTAAAATACCTCTAAATAGCTCTTAAGTGGGAAATCGGTATCTATAATCAATTTTATCATTTAAGCAACGTTACTTAAAGGCCTCTTATCTTAAACGCCATCCATCGCGTTTAAAGATTATTTAAAGCTCTCTTAAATATATTTTGACATTTTGGAAGAATTATTTTTGTTTATTTATTATAGAAATATGTACATACATACATATGTACATTTGAACTTATGAATGTAGGCAGAATTTTAAATTTTTTTGTTTTTATTAAAGTGGGCAATGTATAAGTATTTGTAATTGTAATAAATAAATTGACTTGTAAAATAAATTTTTGCGCTTTTTTTAAATATTAATATCAAAAGGTTCACAATTAAACAAAAGAAATTTACGAAAAAAAAAGACATCATAAAGCAAAATGGAGTCGGGTTTCTATATTTTGCTTTGGACTATACATCCAGTTGCTTCTCTTTCCCTCTTATTTAGTAATGAGCTCGTTTTTTGTTTACATTTTTTTGGAAGCTGTCAAAAAAAAAAAAAGCCTAAAAGTATGCAATTTGTAGATTCGTTTACGTTACGTGACAAAATCGTTGTTTAGTTAAGTATCAATGCGAAACCGATTATAGATAAGAATTTAAGTGACGTTATTTAAACGCAATTTAAATATTTAAGCGCACTTAACTAAATGACATCTAAGAGACGTTTAAAGAAAATCTAATAGATACGGCTGTTAATGTTTACGATTATATTAACAAAAAAAAAAAATAAGTCTTTTTTAACTGGCGCCCAACGTGAAGCCGAATCAAAAATTTTATAAAATTTCAAAAATAAAGTGTTAAAATACACCTAGATAAATTCTTATTATTTTATCGAATCCAATACATGCCCTCGGTGGCAGCGAGAAAAACAAATTCAGCATCCGCAGACAGAGCGTCTCTGGATGTGGAAGACACCTTTTGTTTTGTTTATACCTATACCTATTCAATAGTCTTGTAGTTATTGGTTTTGTGTTATTGTTTCGCACGAAGGTGAGCGGTTTTTTTTTTTTTGTATATATGGTGCCGCTGACGAAACTCTTCGACCAAATGCCACCAAAAGGTGCGATAAACGGAATAACGCGCAGAATAATATTTATGATCGCAATGATATTTTTGCCGGCCGATGTTATTTATGTGATCGCGATTGAGTGAAGATGCGCGCAGGATGTGATACAACGACGACGGGTGCGGGTTGCGGGGCAGTGACATCAATGGGACATTCGCTTCTCCAAAGGGGATACTGGAATTCGAAAAGGCATATTTTGAAGAATATTTCTCGCCACATCCGTGCGTCGTCGAAGCGTTTCTAAAATGAGTTTTTATATTCTGAATTCGTGAGAAGGTGCTGACAAAAATGCTTGATATTTTTTTTTTTTTTTGTTTATAAAAAATATTAAGTATGTAAGCTTGCATCAGACTTCAACTTAATTCTGAACTCAAATGAAAAAAAAATGTTAAAAAAAAAAAATAAAATAATAAATTATATTTGAGAGGCAGGTTAACTACCTCGAAATGAACAACTGTCAAATGCATAATATAAAATAACAAGAAGTTAACGCCCCCGCATTTAATCGACAAACAAACGATAAATTTATTTGAAATTATAATTTGGTTTAACAAAAAACACCTGAGTACCCGCAGGCGACACTACCGACGCTGTCGCTGTTGCTGCTGCCAATGCCGCTGCCGCTGCCGCCCGTCGAAGTCGTATCTACACACAAGAGTCAAGAGGATATGTCTTTGGAGGGTGTCCCTTGGTCGTGTCTGATGTTTATTCACCCCCACAAATAGCAAATTGGAAAAAGAAATTAAAAATTTATTTTGAAGGGGATGCGTTGATATACATAGACTGCCTGTTTATGAAATGGTTGAAGGTGAGTGAGAAGTGGTGGTGTTTTGTTGGTTAAAAAATAAATAAAATTGAAAGTTCTTATATGTGTATAGAACATTTTTTTTATAGCTCAGTAGCAAGGACTGCCGCCCTAGGGCAATAACTTTGCTATATATTGTACATAATGTGTGAAGGTTCAAAACACACGTTTGTGGGAAGTGAAGCGTCAGCAACAAGTTATTGGGTCTGGCTTATGTAACTATATAGGCGGATTTGGAGCACCGTTAGTTGCGTATACATATCTGAAGGAAAAGTTTCCTAATTGATTTTACTTCATGCGACTGTTGGTGACAGAAGTAAAGCTAGGTACGTTTGCTAAAATGAATTTTGAATAATGTTTGCCGAAGCCGTCACAATATTTATTGTAGGTATATGTTTTTTAATGTTTTGTGTAAATGACATCATCATCATCTTACATATCTTTTTATGTCAAAGAGGGAACAGAAGTTAAATATTACCAAATGAGAAGCAGAAAAGAAATGACACGAGTTAGACAATGATATACAATGAAATATCAGTAGAGTAAAAAACAAAAAAAAAAAAAAACAATAAAAATAACAATAAACCAAGAAATGTTTAACCAAAAAAATAAAATATTATATAGATATATAATATTATAAAATATTTTGGGAGAACAAAAAAGAATAATTAATATAGGGTGCTGTAGTTTTGACAATCCTCGACTGTATCGGGTTTTTCAATAAGAGCGCAACAAAAGTTTTTTTTAATAAAACAAAAACGGTTTTGGATATCAATGAAATTCTTTATTCCTGTGAAAGTACGTTCGATGCCATTATGTATGGAACTCGATTTCTTTTGCATGGCCACCACGGGCACGCTTGCAGAAGTCCAGACGCTGAACCCAATTTTCAACGGTTTTCAAGCATAAATCGGCCGATACTGCTGCAATTTCACGTTCGATATTCGTACGAAGTTCATCAATCGTCACTGGCTTGTTGGCATAGACCATAGACTTGACGTAGCCCCACAGGAAATAGTCTAACGGCGTCAAATCGCACGACCGAGGCGGCCAAGCGACTGGACCATTTCGTGAGATAACACGTTCTCCAAACTTGGTTTCCAATAAATTTATTGTATGACATTCGCTGTGTGGCTTGTGGCGCCGTCCTGTTGGAACCACATGTCCTCCAAGTCCATATCATCCAATTGGGGCCAAAAATATTCGGTTATCATTGAACGGTAACGATCCCCATTCACAGTAACGTGCCGTTCTTGATCATCACGGAAGAAGTACGGCCCAATGACGCCGCCGGCCCATAAACCACACCAAACCGTAATTTTTTCGGGATGCAATGATGACTCATGGAGTACGTGTGGATTGCTGCCTGACCAATACTACATATTTTGTTTATTGACGAAGCCATTCAGCCAGAAATGAGCCTCATCGCTGAAGATGATTATTCAATGAAAATCCGCTCTTAACGTTGAGGCCACTGACTCCGAATTTCGGTAGTAAATTTTAATAATTTCGACTCGTTGTTGGCTCGTATATCCTTCCATCATGAAATGGCAAACCTTACTGAAGAGAAATGTCAAAAGAGCGGCAAGAAATATAGCGTCGTTTGCTGTCCCTGTTGCTCTACTTTTGTAGCGTCCCTGTTGAAAAACCCTTCATAACTCACCTGACCTCTTGGTTATTAAAACAAGGGGCTAATGTAATGCTTGAATGAGAATCCAGTTGAATCAACATGGTAGATAGGTATCTACTTTTAATTTTAACTCATGTGTGAAATCTTTTTTGCTAATCCATAGGTACCTGGAAAGCATTTTATTTTTTTTAAATGCAGACACATTTTATACGCCAGCAAGATGCAACTTGCTGTTTGAGTTGATTTAGCAAAAATACTGTAAAGTCTGTTGAAAATAAATTAAAAAAAATTGTTAATTTTATAAATTAACAGGATGATCTGCTTAATTTGTGTTGAAGTGAAAAGACATGCTTTAAAATCAACATTTTATGTCAGGTTATATGAAGTGTCATTTTTTTTCACCATCAGATCTTTCTTTGTATTTTTGTATGTTTTCATATTTTAAATTGTTTTTAATTAATTTATTTATTTATGGCATGTAAAATGAGCTGTTCATTTCGTTTAACGTTAAATATTAACCGTCAAAAATTGTTTTTGTTTTTATGAACTCTCTAACCCCTATTAATGTTGCTCTTTCTTTTTTCTATTCGGCTGTCTTTGAATGCCTTAAAATCCCGGACTCCTTTAAATTATTCTAACTACCAACAGGCTTCATCCGAATTTTCTTTTCTCTCCGAATTTCTCTACCTTAATTATCTTGACAAAATGCAGTCCTGTCTTATCTCTGAACCTAAGCGGTTCTACCAATTTATAAATGTTAAGAGAAAATCAGATGGTCTCCCTTCCACCTTTAATTTTCTCAACAATTCTTCCTCTGATCCTCAAGAAATTGTCAACTTATTTGCTAACTTCTTCAGTCTCTCTTACAATGACAATGTAAACAATCCTGATACTGAGTATTTCAACTATCTGTCAAACTGTCCACAAACCTTACTCGTTTCTCTTGATATTACTCAATTCTCTGTCTTCGAAAAGAGCAGGCAGGTCCACCACAACGAACCTTACTCAATTCGTTTCTATGACATTGTGTGCTCTGGAAAAAGGCTACGAATTACGATGTTGATGCTATCACTACCGACTTTAGTAAAGCATTTGATAACATTTCTCACCAAATCATTTACCTTAAACTAAAAGCCTTCGGTTTTCCACCACTATTCATTCAGTGGGTTAGATCCTACCTGGAAAACCGCTTTTATAGTGTAGTGTTCAGATATTCTGTATCTGATCCCATCTCTGCTTCATCAGGTGTCCCTCAGGGGAGCCAACTAGGTCCTCTCCTATTTGTCCTAGCCATTAACGATGTTGACAGAATTATCTCCTACTCTGACCTCTCCATCTATGCCGATGACATCAAAATTGTGAAAGCAATTTCGTCTTCTTCCGACTCTGCTTCAACATGACCTTAATTCTTTTTTGGCTTGGTGTAGTAATAATTTCCTCGAACTTAATGTGAGTAAATGCCAATCCATGACCTTTTCCCGCAAACGCCTTTCCTCTTTCCCTCGAACTTATAATTTTTTTACAGTTCCTGTTCCCGTGGTATCGTGCATCCGAGATCTTGGCGTTATTTATGACAAAGAGCTCAATTTCCGTTCTCACTTTGATCAAATTATTGCCAGAGCTAATTCTTCTCTTGGCTTTGAAAAGCGTTGGTCTAAGGAATTTTCCAATCCCTATGTTACCAAATTGCTCTTTGTCACATACGTTAGACCTATTCTTGAGTATGCCAGTCAGGTTTGGTCTCCATATCAAACCACCCACTCACTAAGAATAAAAGCCGTTCATCGCAGATTTCTCCGCTTTGCCTTACGCAATTCTCCTTGGTCCAATCCCCTTATCCTACCCCCTTACGAGCATCGATTGCAATTGGTCGACCTACATACTCTTGCTCAACGCCGCCGTGCAATCGCTGACGTACCTACTATTCATCCACCAACTAATTCCGGGTGCCATTGATTCTTCGGCACTTCTTAAAATTATCTCCTTTAACACCAATCCCCGTAACCTTAGGTCTGTTCCTTTTTTCCAAATTCCTACCCACCGCACCAACTACGGTCATTATAATCCCATTTCCCGAATGTTATCTACGCTTAGCCAATAGTGCACAGCATGTCCTAGACTTTAGCTCCAGTATCTCCTCTATCATCCAACTTTCTTTAACCTCCCACTCATAATTTTTAAGTTAAATAATAGATTTAAATTGCTAAAAAAATTTAAAGTATTATTGATTTTAATAATCATTGTTATAAATTGTTTATATTAAAATTATTATCAAAATTGTTATTTTTTATGATTACTTATTATTCTTATTTATTTTTTATTATTATTATTTTTTGTTATTATTATTGCCTAGCCAGCTTGAACTAAGCGAAAATAAATAAATAAAACTTGTCCTTTAAAATTTCAAAGCAAAAGTCTTTTGAATGTGACCCACGCCCTATGCCTATACCCCTCCTGCCAATGCTCATGGCTGTTTGATTAAAAATCCAAATTGATGTAATGTTCAAAATAATTTCAAAAAAATCAGTTTCTGTATTTAAATATTATTTTACCCTTATGGCTATTTTTTAACCTTGTTTTTTTACAAATAACAACAATATAGGTAGGTTTCTAATCTAAATATATCGACGGTTAAATTGCAGAACTTCGTCGTCATTTTTGCATGTTTTTTTCAGAAATAAATACAAAAACTGCCAAAATTTTGTATGGCGATCTATAAAAGAGAGAGAATTTAAATTCTGCCTTTTTCTGTAAAATTTTCAGAAATGTTCTAATTATGTTTGCATTAATAATATATTTGTTAAATGTTTCGACTTAAGAGAGGTCCTACACTTTTATCGTCGATATGTAAATCCAACATCTTATTAAAATTCCATACATACCTACATAAATGATCTAAATCATCATCTTCGATGTCTCATCATAACCACCATATTCATACCCTTTATATCTCACCTCCATGCTCTAACCAACAACGCTTCTCCACAATTTAAAAAAAAAACACTATATCAAGCAATCAAGCTAAGAAAAACTATCATGACAAAATCGCATGCGATTTATAACAAGAAAAGAGGTGTGGCTTAAATTCAACTAACTCAGCGAAAATTTCCCCTTTTTTTTATTCTTCGAACTTTAACTTCATTGTGTATTTTCCCTCTCATTAAATTTCACTGTTAGCCAATTCTACCATATTATTTTGTGACTCAACTCATTTTCTTTCATGAAATAATTTAAATGAGTGTTTGTCAGAATTGATGTAGCAATAGCATGAGAATAAAAACTCATACTTTGAGTATTATTTTTGTATTCGAATAATAATAATGATGGTGGTGGAGTTCGAAAAAGTTTTGTTGATTGAGTTTCTGTTTGCACTCATTACTCATTTTTTTAACTGAGCATGGGATTTTTAAGAACCATAGTAATTTCGTATTATTTATACTTTGTAACAAAAAAGGTACTTCGAACTTAAGGTGTTACTTATACACCAGGCACCAGGCTTCTGTAGTAGATATAAGCATTATACCCCCGTTTTAACTTAAATTACTAGCGGTTATAAGTAAAATACCAAGGTTATTTAGGAAGGAAGGTAAGGTATCTAGATAAGATACGTAATGTGCAAAATATTATATACCTATACCTACAACTACCTACATGTACGATATGTAAATATGTAGGATATATTTAGCCACAATAGAATACCTAAGGTAAGGTACCTAAGTACCTAATTGGAATATTTTTCTTCTTTTTTTTCATTTGAGTTCGTTAATAAATTTTGTATGTTGGCACCTAGGTACATATATATTTATCTAAGTAGGTACCTATATATGTAGATCTAGATATGCTTATTTCTCCATAACTTACCCCACATTAACAAACTTTATCATATCTTCTTATCGCCCTGTACTTATAGGTAGATATACAATAATAAAAGAAAAGAAAATTTATTAATTTATTTATGTCGGTCTTGGTGGTTGGTAATAAATTTTCCACCCGGGATGTTGCAGTTGTCCGGCGGCGCGGCAGCACCGGCGTCTTTCATAAATGAAACAATACAAATATCTACTTTGGTATCTTTATAGGTATCTATTCTATATAAATAGACAAATGTCTGCTAATTAAGAAACTAGACGCACAATTTCCAATGCACATAAATGCGGCAAAACCACCCTACCCTCACGTCCACCCACTATATACATATGTATTGTATAGTATACCCACATCCCTTTTCCGGTCTCTGTGTCGTCGTGTCGTTAAAAGAAAGGCAGCAAAACTGACAAAAACCACCATCACTCTCTATACATATACTATTCTACAGTACTTATATAAATACTATGGCATAAAATGAGCAAAAGAGTATCTATCCTCCATCTATATAGAGCCATTAATTTGGGGGAAAAGACGACATTTTATTTATAACTCGTCTCATGTCTTGATGGGTTTTTTCTCTCTATATTAAGGGGTGAATTTTTAATTATTATATTTCTTTTCTTCTATCTATGTATATCCTTTTTTTTCTATTTTGTACATCTGCACAGGATCTTCATCATCAAGCAAAATTTATTTTGTTGTTAAGGAAGAAGATATAATATGCTTTTTGTTTTTTGATACAAACAGCAATAAGCTATTCCACCCACGAAAATTGAAGGCAAGTTAAATATAATAATACAAACACAAATATACCTACAAGCATCTGTCTCTGGTTCGTATGGTCTATGGATGATAAGTTTTTTTTTTTTTTTTTTCTTTTAAAAGTAGGTAGGTAGGACTTATTGTTTGAAAAGTAAATAAATGTCTCAGTTTAAGAGGGTCAGGTCAATGGTGGTTGATTTTTTAAATTTTTTTTTTTATTTTTAGGTAAAAGTTTGAGAAGTAATTATAACTTTGTCGTTCTTTTAATTTTTTTTTTTGTTTTTAAGCAAGCTATTTTTTGCATACTTTTTTTATATTTTAAAATATCTATATATGTATACCTTACCTATACCTATAAAAGGTCGAGAATTAATAGCAGGTACATATAAATAGGAAGGGAAGATAGGTATACCTACATGTATAAATAAAGCTTTTGGTAGAATTTGTTCACTATGTATTTTAGTAGTAAAGCTTCGAAGCAAGGAAGGGAAGTTCATTTAGTGTTTTTAACAAGTTTTAAGGAAATTTATTTTCGTTAAAGCTTCAACTGGAGCTAATCATTGTTTCCTACGTTTAAACCTATAAATACTTTAACAATTCCTTAACTGAATAACTAACAATAAAAAAAAAAAAGATTTAAACATTTTTTGTTTGTTGGGCCTCTAAAAAACTTTCAATGCAACATTCACTGATCGAAAGGTTAGGTGGATAATTTTCCGTTGATTTTGTGATAATTTCGAATCCCAATGTTTTTTTCTATGTTATTTTTTGCTGATTTACTTAACTGGACATCAAATTAGCGAAGCACCCCTTCGAAAATAAGTTAAAACCTCTTATATTCAATATTTTATTGCTTCTTATTTTTTTGTTGAATATATGTAGTTGTTAAAAAGTTGTGATAATTCAAATTTTGTCGTGTAATGTTTTCTATGTTTTTTGTTTTATTTTTACTTAATTCACATGAAGTCAGCAAAGCACCCCTTCCAACAGCCCTGAACAAAAATTCGAGACAAATATTAACTTGTCGAAATTATGCACTAAATTTAACCGCAATACACAAAATTTAAAACTATTTAATACGATGTAAAGGCAGTTTTAGTATGAGGCTAGATTAAAAACAAGATTTTGTTTATATGAAGGTTTTTTTTTTTTTTAATAATACAAACTCTATATACTACTGAAATACATCAGCCAAGTAGAAGACTTAGCACTATTTAATTGGACTTGTTGAATTATTGATTCAAAATAGCTTTTTACGGCCTTTAGTCCACAAAAATTTAGGCGTTTCGTCCCGGCGATCTCACTTGGACTCATCAGTTGACTAGTGAGGACCTTGTCAATACGCAATTTTTGTTAAGTTCAGTCCATCTAACATAGATTTCATGACGAATATCTAGTGTGAACTATATCCAACAAGACTAGAATTCCTAGTCATTAAATTGGAAGTTTTTGTTTTTGTTTTTTGCCCAGGGCCTGGCATTGTATATATGAAGGTTATTATTAAAAAAAAAACCTTCATATAAACAATGCCAGGCCCTGGGCAAAAAACAAAAACAAAAACTTCCAATTTAATGACTAGGAATTCTAGTCTTGTTGGATATAGTTCACACTAGATATTCGTCATGAAATCTATGTTAGATGGACTGAACTTAACAAAAATTGCGTATTGACAAGGTCCTCACTAGTCAACTGATGAGTCCAAGTGAGATCGCCGGGACGAAACGCCTAAATTTTTGTGGACTAAAGGCCGTAAAAAGCTATTTTGAATCAAGATTTTGTTTACTTTAAACGCGTTAGCATTGTAGGTACTTTCTTTTTTAATATTTTAATAAAGTTAAAATTACCATATGTTTATTTTATATTTTCAGTACTAACTTCAAATGTCGCTTTGACAGGAACAAATGTGAAAATGGTATGTTGCCTTACTTGTTTGCATTAATTTTCAATGTTTTAGGCGTGTTCAGCTGCAGTGTATGAAATGACAATCGTTAAAAAAATGATTAAAATTAACACCATTTCAGTAAATAGCTTAAGGTTAAAAAATTATTAAGTAGGTATACATATACAGTGTTGGTCCAGTGTAACGAATACCGATATAACGAATGATCGATATTACGAACACTTTTTTCAAGTCCATTAGGTATTCTATATAACGAACAAATAACGAATTTCAGAAAATGAAAAAAACACTTTTACAAACAACAAATTTGAAAGAAACTCTTGACTGTAAATGTGTTAATATTTACTTATATGTACCTATGTTTATGTTAATATTGGAAGATACATACACAATTTTCAATTGCAAAAACTGTTTCTTAAGCTATGAAGTCTTACATTATTTTTTGCATACTGAATTCACTACACATGATTTGGAGTCCTGTAATAATGTAGATGGAGTTATCCTTCAACCCGAAAATATTGATAGCAACAATGTTAAAGAAATCAAAATTTTGGATAATGATAGCGATGAAAATGCTAGCTCAGAAACTGAAGTTCAAAGAGTGAATCATTACGAAGCTGTCGGAAATTTTGGCAATTGTATCCAATGGGCAGAACAATATGGCATTGAAAACTCTAAAGTCTTAGTTCTAAGAAGTTTACGGGCAGAGTCATTCAATCATAACATTCAACGGCAGTGCTTATTGACGATTTTTGTTTAAATATGAGCACAAATATCTGTATGTACTATTTACATATGTACATAATTTGAAAAAAAAAAATGATTAAATGAAGTTAACTATGTTTTTTTTGTTCTTTTAAGTAAAATATTAAATAAAATAATGAAAAATACAATTGTACTTTCTATTTACCTAAAGATTTGTATGAAAAAAACCTATTCGATATAACGAATTTTTGATATAACGAATTGACTCTGGACATTATATCATTCGTTATACTGGTCCACCACTGTAGTATCATTCTTTTACCTATGCCTTTACATTATGGATGCTTTAATTTGTTTTATCAATAGGCGTGTTCCGGAAAATGAGATCTCGGAGATCTCAGCAATCTCAGTTACATGAACAGGATTTCTCAGCAAAATTTTCCAGGTTTGCTTTTAAAACTCTGAGGAAAAAAAATCTTGGATTCGCTTGCTTAACTTTTACTTGAGAAAAATCTCTGAGATCTCATTTTTCTGAACACGCCAAATATCATTAGCGTTCTCATTTTTGTTCACTTAATGTGCATCATCTGTCAAAATCGAGGAACATGCCAAAATGGCTAATCCAGTGACCATTCAGTTGTCTATAAATAAATAATTTGTGGTTGTTTCTAATATTGTGGTGTTCAATTTTTGTGGGCAATCGAAAAGACATTTTTAATTTCTGACACTTTCAACTTTGACAACCTGCGCAATAGGTGCGTTCAGAAATAAGAGATCTGGCTCCGTCAAAAATTAAGCAAGGGAAAAAGCAAAATTGGGAAATTTTATTGAAAAATCCTGTTCGTGTAAATTGCTATTATTTACGTATATAATGTACCCACAATGCCAGCTGAACAGCTTATTATATATTTTGAAGAAATAAAAAAAACAATCACGGGCTTATTGTTCACTTTTTTTTATTTCTGATAATTTTCGTTTAAATTATTTTTTTTTTTTCGCGAAACAAAAGAAAACAAGGTTCAATATTTTTTTTTTTCAAAAATGTTTAATTTTAAAGAATTTGTTTAAACCTTCCACATCAACATTCAATAGAATTTGACAGTTAATAGCTTGACAGACAACAAGATATATTTTGTGGTATATAGAATATTTCGATCCAAATGTTATCCAATAGCGCTTCCCCGAGCCATTTTCCGGGGCAAAACTTTTTATCTAGAAATTCCGGATTTCTAGTTTTATTTAAATCCATAACATTGTTAGACTTCATTAAAATTAATTTAACAGTTTACAGTTTGACAGCCATATTACTCGCGAAAAAGTCAAATTTATTTAACATTTTAACGTCGCGTCGTGTGAAAAATAATTGATTTTTGCTCTTTTCAACTCAACTTCAACGCTCAAAGTGTTCAGATATGTTCAAGTGGTGTGATCGTCATAGTTAAACATGTCAACGTTCACACCAAACAGTAAAAACGCGTTGATACATATAACACTTCAACGGATTTTGATATGGGACAACATTGACCGATTGGCGTCACTGGTTTGATCGTCAACGTTGACCCAGTCTATACGATTGACACTATTTTAATAATATTTTTGATTACATCAAAGTGTCAAAGCATTGATCGTCCAATGGTAGCTTAAGCATTTTAACATATTATATGTAAATCACCATCATTGATGAATTTTTTTTTTTTGTAATAATCCAATCATTTTAACGTAAATAAGTTAAATAACTGCAAAAATAAATCAGAAAAACTTAATTATTTTTGCTTTATACAAACAAAAAATCCCAAGGCAATGCAAATTTTCAATTAATTATTTTTATCAAGGATTGGATGGTGGCCTTTTATGACCGGAAGAGAGTTGCATAATTGGATGATCCGCACCCGGTGTTGGCGTTTACGCTAAAATGCATTCAAAAAGCGTCAACAGAAAATTTTATTTATATGAAAAACTGTCAGAGCTCGCACATCATCGCCAAAAGGAACGGATTACCCCCCCCTATCATATATGTGTGTGCTTATACATGTGGATATTTATGTATGTAGTTTACCAACCATATTATTGCGCACAAAGGGTCCCACAAACTGGACAGCCAAAAGGATATATTTTTCTGATTAAATCCCATTTTGAATTTGCCCCTGTGTGAATTCGGCATTGATGCAAATGTAATCTCATCTTTCATGAAAAAATACATATATCCTCCCTTACCTATGCCTTCAATCTGCCGTGCCGTCCCGTGCGTTCAGAGTTTTTATTTTATATTTTTTCATTTTGGGTATAAAACCTTTACCTTTGGTTAAAATGTCAAGTGACCAATTTCACTTCAATTTCAATGCTGTATGAGTATATGTTATGGCGTATAAAGGATGTCCGGCGGCATCGACTTGCCTTTCACTTTGTATAAAGCTATTTATTTACATATATACGAATGCAAAATTATTTATGAGAACTGTTATACCTAACTTTGGTTTTATTTTTTTTTTATATTTCATAGAAAAATATAATAAAAACACACGTTACTTAAAATTCTGGCCATATAAATGCCAAATTAAATTCATTTGATATCTTATAGCTACACATAATTTCTGTTGTTAGATTTCATGGTGGGAACTAAAAAAAAAAAATAATGGTGCGAATTGTGGCGTTGAATTGAAATTTTTGTTAAATTATGGCTTTTTATGCCGCTTGCTGTACCTATAATGTATAGCAGGGGGTAATGGTGATCTACTTTGAAGTTTCCATTTTTTTTGAAATTTAATCATTTCGGTCCTACGTATTTGGAATTTTAATTTTTCCGAACCCTAAATTGGTGTGTATGTACATTATGATGAACAGTAAGTAGAGCGTTTTTTCGAGTAAGCTTATATGTTTAACGAACGTTGCGTATATTAATTTGTGTTTTAATCTTAAATACATAGATAAGCGAACTAGAAAAAATGTAAGTAGTTGTTTAAAGGTGACATTGTTGATTTATAGCAACATATCAAACTTGGCTTCAATAATAAGAAAAAAGTATAGCTAAATATATATAGTGTATGTTAAAGGTGCTTGATGGACAATATATTATAATATACATTTACTTAAGACTTCCCATAAAAATGTTATAGTTTCTTGCGTACTTTGCAATGGCATCACAAAATGCTGTTACACGTGTGGGACATTAAGGATGAATTCTGAAAAAAAAAACCATATATTAAAGTTACCTAAAAAGTTGTAGACTATGGTTTGTAAACTAAGCATTCCCTTTACGTTTAAGATGATTTTATATAAATGAATTAATATTTGTTCAATTAATTGAATTTATATACCCCCCAGTTTCACAGTGAAGTTTAAACTCCACTTCATCATTTCAACGATTAATTCGGTTTCACAAGTTTTGATAAAACTTTGAACTAATTATTTTTATGTATCTGTAGTTTTAGTTAAAAGATATAATTTTGCCGTTTAAGACTCAGTTCAGCATTTGGAATGACTTATTGCCAACACATTTCAATTTGACAGCTACCATTTTGTACATAATTACTAATTTATAATAAAGTTAAATAAAAGGTATAGGTATATATATCCTGAAGGTTTTTTTATTTAATAATACAAATTCTATATTCTACTGAAATACATCAGCCAGTATAGAGGACTTAGTACTATTGTATAGTTCACACATTTGTGTGGACTAAAGGCCGTTAAAAGCTATTTTGAAACTATTAATCCTTTTTGTCAATAAATATTGTTTTTTTTTTTAATAATATTGTAGGTAACATATTGAGGAACCCACCGTTGACCGAAACGTTGTTCTCAGTTTCATTTTCGAAGAAAAATGGGCCAATGATGCCACCACTCCACAATCCAGATTTGAATTTTAAATTTAAACTTTCACTGTAACCATGGCGGTTAGTTTTCTAAATATTTAATAAAAAATATAATTTCTTTCAAAAAACTCGCTCAGAAAACGGATTATGCTGAGAAAGCATAGAACTACTTGCCGCATAGAAGTGGTTTACGAGAAACGTGTGAGCTATGTAATATAGGAGAGAAAGAGGATGTTTTTCACTTTCTGGGTAGATGTCCGATTCTGGTAGAAACGAGAAGAAGTACCTTTGGAAAGAGTTACCTAAGCGATGCTGAAATGGTTAATATTCTCAACGGGGTAACTGATTGGGATGCTTTGTATCACTATATTAAGATAGCTCTTAGCTATAGAAAACGAATGTTTGATGAACTTTTTTAAAATAACTTAAAAATACTTAACACTTATGTATATGTAATTATATGTTATATCAATTTATTATAATATTCGCCAACTGGCAGACGGCGTATGCCATGTCATAAAATGAATGGAAACCAAAATTTTGTAAATTGTATTATGAAATAAAATCATTTGAAAATTGAATTGAATTGATAACGGATGTTATCTTTTTCAAAATGTTTTCATTTCGAACTTCGAAATATTAGATATTTTTAAGAATTTTGCGCTCAAAAAAAACTGACGGACACAAAATAACATTCATTTTTTTTTAAAGTTGAACATTATTTTAAAAAGTTTTTTTCTAATGGAGATTTTTTTGTGTTTCCTCCAAATTTAATGTTTAAATAAAAAAAAATGTCATTAAAGAAGCCCTTAAAAAATAATATTTTAGTTGAAAGATATATATTATTGTATCGAATCTCTTAAATGTAAAATGTGCGGTAACAATCCATTGTAAAACTTATAACGAAATAAAAATCTATCTATCTATTTATTTTAAAAAGTAGTTTACGTCATAGCACCGCATACAACCGCTATGGTTTTTTTTTCTCAAACTGTATCAATTTTTTCAGGTTTTTGGGATAAAAAAATTAACATTTTATTTTTATTTTATAACATAACTGATTTTGATTATTTTTTATTTTTTTTAGTTTTTAAAAAATATTTGTTTGAAAACATAATAATTTGATAACGTTTCGATTGGCACCCAGCAGTTTTTTAACATTATCTAGCAGATTTTTTTCTTATATTTATTTGGTTTATAAGAAACCAAAAATAAAAATCATAACATACCAACATAGCCAAATTAATAAACGTGGAATAGCGAAAGGTTAGGTCTTATTTCGTGGACTATGTGCAAAATGTTATGAATAAAACAAAATTTCTACTAAGTGATGTTTACGAAGTTAAACCACCAAAGAAGGTGGTTAAGCGAAGGAATAAGTTCCAGATGTGTCAAATTTATTCTAAAATAAAAAAAAAAAAATAAGTGAAGATTGCTAATTTAATTTTGAATTCAATACAAATAGAATTTCCAACAAACAGAAAAAGAAAATACATCTTTAATTATCTCGATGAATACACCAAACACAATTGATGAAAATCAAAAAACTAATGAAAAGATATACACAATATTATGTACGTAAAAATGTACATATTGCTCCTTTAATAAGTTTTATTTTTATATAACTAAATAAATAAATTCAGTTTTTGTTTTGCGTCCAGCATTCTTTTTTATTTTGATTGGTGTTTGTGTCCACAGATTTGTTTTCTATATGGTGCCTATATTTTCGCCGCACAATTATTTGAGTAGATTCTGAAGAAAATAATCGAAAACGTAATTTAGAATAATGGAAATGGTAAATAAAGTTACTTACTTTGTCATTGGTACTCCAGTTCTCACTCCTTTTTCTTTTTTATTTAAATTTTCCATTTAAACAAATATATAAACAATCCAGACACAATACAAACAATTGAAAATAATAATTTTAACAGAAATATATAAACAAGAGAATTCCTATAGGTGTGTTTACCATACCATACGAAAAAAAACAAAGTCTGCGGAACTTGGTGAAAATTTAAAGTTAACAAACAGGCATCTAATTTATTGTAGTATATTTTCTTAAGGGATTTCTGGTAAACGTCACTTAACTAATCTACAAACATTTTGGTTTTATTCATGGAACATGTTAACCCATAGCTTAACTCTTATTCCCTGGTTTAGTAAACTCGAGGAATAAAGGTGGAATAAGAGTTTTTTATTAATGTGGCTGCAAGTGTTTAAAAAACGTTAAAGGAAAATCTTATTTTTTTCGAAAATGACTACCACGATTTTAGTCAAAATTTTTTTGTGAGCTAATATAAGTACGATATTCCATATTATTGAGACAAATTGTTTTAAATTATTTCATTATTAACGGTATCTCTGATAGTAGCATTTTTTTTTAGTTTTCGACCATCTCATTATCTGATGAACCGATTTTAATTCAATTGTATACCTACAAGAGATTTTAATATAGTTTAAATAATATTGCTACTACTTTATAAACTACGTTTTATGGCAAGTATAGCATACAAAAATTGCGAGTGCCGGGACTCAGAAGTCACGGTTAAGATATGTAAACATTAAATGTTCAAGTGCTGGTTTTACATCACAGAACGCGACGAGTTCAAACTTTCAACCCAAATTTCAACTCGACCTTTCGATTTAGTTTGAGCTACGAAAGAATGTAGGTACCCAATATTTAACGTATTCAATATAATTCAACGTATCGTAGCGTGTAACAGCACAACGTAATGTGCTAAACATATGTTTACCTACACATCAAAAATAGGCTCCCATAAGAAAACTATTATTTTGTTAAGAACAGATGATGCGGCCCTGCATTTTATTTTGAATACTTAAAAACGACTTACGCACCAATTTCAATCTTTGCCTATTGGCCTATTTATACGATTTTTTTTTTTTTATTTGGAGGCTTTATGTACTATACTATAAAACTTCTCTTTCCTAATACTTTATATTAGCTATCGGTAGGTATAAAAGTACCTAAGTTAAATTACCCTATCAGTTCAGAAATTCTATAATTTTTTAAGAAAAACCTGCCCTTAAATATAAAGGCAATTCAAAAAAAAAATTTAAAAAAAACATTCATAACCGCAATTAACTCCTTCAGTGTTAATATCCGACAAGACGCTATAAATACCTCATCATCATCATTATTGTTCTTTGTGTAAATATAAAATATACATATACAAATTTTGCATGCTCACTGAACCTTAAAGCCAATTCAACAGTAAAATTTATCGATTCAACCCAAAATAAAAGTTAAAAATCAAGATAATAGTCCATGCTTCTCTGGATGATGTTTAACTCAAATAACAAGCCTTCCGTAAGAAGACTTTTAGTCAAATATTGAAAAGCCAGCACAAGTCAAGCTGAAAGCCCAAAAAACCAAGTCATCTAAGATATAGTAGTAGATACACAACACACACCACAAATACCAACAACAATAAAAACACCGAACTATATATGTATATACTCGAACAATTGTCGGATCAGGATAAGTAAGGCACAGCAGTGGGGCAAAAATCCATCCTTGAAGCAACTTAAATACCGGAAACAATTAATTCCACTTGAATTAACATATATAGGTACATTCAGGAGCCAGGAGGCAATTAAATTTTCTGTCTAAAATTACTTATTATACACGCAAGACATGACTTTCATCGCCTGTGTGTTATATATGTATGTCTATACTTATATTCCTAAGAACAGAGAGAAAGAGAGAGAAACGCAGACAGACAGGACCCAACCCCACATTCTCATTTCTCGAAAAGTGTGATGTAATCCAAGCCTCAAGTTCTTCGTAAAGAAAACCATTTCAACAAAGGACGTGCTCTTAAAGTGTTTATAGTATAAACCCTTTTCATTATGAAAATTTTGATACTTCAAGGATATTTTATACGAATACCCTGTCCCCCAACATTTTATATAAACATAAAGTTAATTATTTACGGGCAAGCAAATCAAACTCAAACCTCATTCACCCACACTTACCTATAAGAACATCATGTAAACAATTGACTTTCTCAGGTGGATATATTTGTATAACTTCAGACAATAACAACAAAAATAACTATCCAAGCCCATAACACGAAAGGACATAATCATCGATACAGTTTTGCATACTTAAACAAAAGCAAAGCATCGAGAGAGAGGGTGATATCCTCGAAACCCATTTATCTACACGGACTTATTGAAGCAGGAGGCGAATTAAGGGCAAAGATTAGACTACGCGTGCCGACATTTAGGCGTAACAAATTGCCGCCGCGCCGACCTGAGTACTGCAGTAATTATCGGCACTGCGATATGGAATGGAACCGCAACCGTGTTCCGCCACCATCCACTAAACTGGAGCTGCGGGACTGGGACACTGGCCGACCACAAGGATACGAGCTCGTGTTGTAAATATAAGTTAACTGCGCCACAGTATAAAACAAACCCTTTTTCCAGCTTTAATTTAAAACCTAAGTAGGTTATGTCTTATGTGGAAACAGAACTATCATGCCTACTTATGTCTGAAGTATCTATTCTAATGGTTAATTTTTATAACTTTCATAATAATTGACACGGAAAGGTGAAACTAAAAAACTATATAGGTATATGAGTTCCGTGCAAATTGGTGCCACCACACAAGATTTAACTGCTCGAAAAGTTGATATCCTGAACGAAGAACGAATGGTTTTATGTTGAAATTCCAATTTGAGTTAATAGGAAAAGTCATCTCCTATAAGTCCTTAACTTATGTATAATGCAGTTTGTTTTAACTTCACCCATTTGAAAATTTTGAATGTGGTTAGGAAATAATTTTTGGAGAAGCTAATCAACAATATTACGAGTAGTTATTTCTGGTCCGGTGTTTCTAATGTTGAATCCATTATTTTTAGACTCAGTATATCGGTTTGTAGGGCTTAATCGTTACGAATAGCCGCATTAATTATTGCCAAAAGTGTAGGCAAGAAAAAACATTAGGGGAACAGATGAGCATAGTCGAAACATTTTATTGGTACAAGGCCATTTTTTTACTTCTAAGAG
Organism: Epistrophe eligans; assembly: GCA_951394125.1. NCBI lineage: Eukaryota > Metazoa > Arthropoda > Insecta > Diptera > Syrphidae > Epistrophe > Epistrophe eligans. Next base: position 13,841,963 of record OX596030.1, read on the forward strand.
GTAACGGTTCATTCATTTCGTGGTTTCAAGTTGGTAGCGCTGGCATTTGACACCTGTCAAATTCAGCTGTCATTTGAAGTGTCATAATATTAGTTGAATATTTGCCATTTACGATAATGGATCGCTTAATAATCGAACAACGCGTTAAAATTATTAAAACTTACTACAAAAGTGGTGATTCAAACGTAGCCACTTTTCGCGCATTACGCGATGATTATCGTTTTCATAATTGACCAACTACGCAAGCAATCGATAAAATTGTGACAGAATTTGAAGGGAGTGGAAACGATACTGATGTCGTAAGGCCTGTACATCATCGCTCAGTCGAAAATATTGCTGCTGTAAGTGCAAGTGTTGCTGACGATCCGAATTTATCGATTTGCCGGCGTTCGCAGCAATTAACCAACAAGATGGGGGCAACAAGCCACACAACACCACCAATTATGGCTTTATTGCGTGAGAAGTTTCCTGGTCGCGTAATTTCACGTTTTGCCGACGTCAATTGGCCACCAAGATCATGCGATTTGACACCCGTTATATTTTTTTTCTGTGGTGCTACGCAAAAGATGTGCTTACACAAATAATCCCCGAACTCTAGACGCATTAAAACCCAACATTACTCAAGTTATGGCCGAGATATCGCCCGAAAAGTGCGAAAAAGTGATTAAAAATTACCTCAAAAGAATCGCATGCTGCGAATCTTCCCGAGGCGGCTATTTGAATGATATTGTCTATAACACTTAATGGCAAAGTCCAATCTTTATAATAAAATAAAGTTTTAATCAAAAATGTATCGCTGTGTGTCTGTTTTATTTAGCTTTACTTTCGAAACCGAAAAATGAATGACCCTGTACTATCAAGTTATGGATTTGAAGATGAAAAAATTGGATCTCGCAATTCTGCCCGTCTATTTGTCAGTTCGACTACAACTTAAACGGATAAGTAGATTATCTTGAAACTTGGTACCTACCTACCTAGCGTTTTTTCATTTAGTAGGCTAGGCACAGCTTACAGTCTTACAGAAAGAAGCCACAGGTCTGAAAAGTCTTTGCACTTATGTTTTTTGTATAATTTAAGCTCAAACTAAAAAATAAAAAATCTTACCCTAAAAGACTTAAACATGTTTTAAAAAAGCTTAATTTTCTACCTGAAAAATTAATTAAATGACAAAAAAAAACGTGGATACCTACAATATTATAGCACAACTTCCATGGAATGACAAAAATACATCACCGATCAATTCTTTAAAAAAAACTGTATATGAATTCAGTCGAAAAAAAAAACTTCATCAAATGAAAGCAATTTCCGAATATAACTATCAATTCGGAAATGCCTTCGTCATATTAATTATTTTCCATTTCATTTGAAACGACATAAAACAATAAACTTTTTCCGGAGCTAAAGTGCATTTCATTTGTCAACTTAACGAGCATATATCTACCTACATTTTTTTATTTTAAATCATGAGTATAGGTATGATAGGTACATATCTACATATATACCAACCAACCCATCGTCGTCTGTTCAATATGCATATGCATTCAAGTAGACGTAATTTTTGTCGAATTCATGTTGCAAAAATAAGAATTGATTGCAGTAAAAGAAAGAAAACATATATCCATGGCATAATGCAAACAGAAAAAATAAAAAAACGAAAGATAAAATGCGACAGAAAAATATATATGTACATATTTATTTATATGTATACAAAACATGAAACAACGAAACACAACTGTCATTCTCAAATTGACAGATGAAAATCAACTCCCCGAATGAACATATTCAATTTGATACGAACGATGTTTGCAAATAAATTGCAAAATTCAAAATCCGCTCCGCATGTGATATTATGCAGTCATGCATCTAGCTAGTAGTTCTACAACAGCCACTCAGAAATCCCCATGAATGCATCTGCTAAAAATGTTTAAAATAAAAAGATACAAAAACTCAATATTCTCAGTTAAAAATGGAATACGGAACTGTGTATATACCGGCCTGGCCCGACCCGACCTGTTCCCCATTCCCATTTCCTCGACCTAGTGTAGACAGGGTATTGATATTTTTGGATTTTCCTTTTTCAATTTTGTATTTTTCTGTAAGGATTTTTGTTTTTTTTTTTTTATTCAAATTTTTATTGCAATCCAGGAAACTGCTTGCATTTTGTTATTGTATGCTTAGGCAGTCGAATTGCAGGGGTGTTATGGAGTGAGTGAGAGTGAGGTGATAGAAATGAATGAATCGCAGTGAACAACAACAAAAAAAAATGAAGAATTTCAATATTGCTGGTAGGTATTTATTTTACTCGGATGAGTGGTGTATTTGTATATTTTGTATGGAATTTTTTGGCACAGATACACAAAGTTGTCAAATAAATAGAATGGTTTTCATCCTAAGCTTATATGAATAAATGTAAATGTTACCAATTGACAGCAAATTTGTTTAGTGTTTTTGTCGCGAGAGGGATCAGAAGGGGAGAGGCAAGGGTAGATATGAATGTAGGTAATGCTGTGGAAATGACTTTTGAAAAAGTTTGGAAGTGATAAAGTTTTGAAAGTAGGTGTAGTTTTTTTTATTTTTGTTTTTATTTTTTTTTTCAATCATCATTTGAATAGTTTTTAAAATTAAAACTCCACCCTATATAAGCAATTAAATGGAAAATCACCAAGTTATAGCCTGTACGCTGTAACTTACTTCGGTTTTTATGTTTTTTTTTTCATGATTTTCCACATGAAATCAAAATTCAATCTAAAATATTTGAAAAGCTTGATATAAAAAAAAAAACATGGCGGCAATATGTATATTGTTTTTTGATGTTTAATCAACTATATGTTTGTTCTAAAGCCAAACACATACATAATTGCATAGATAAAACAATTTTTTCTGTAAAAACTGACGCGACGTTGCTTCCTTTTTACACCGAGAAACAAATCACAAGAGATTTATTTCTTCTTAAGTATCGTGTAATTTTTAGATAAGCGAATGAGTAGCACTTTTTCGTTGTGAATTTTGTTACGTTTTACGAAACATTTGAACAAGAGGCGCCTTATGTACAAAATCCCCAAAAAATATTTTCTTTTGCTTATAAATCTCCAATTCTCTAAAAATCCAATCGCTAAAATCGCGCGATTTTATTCTTTTTTGGAATTTTATCTTGTGGATTTTTTCTTCAACAAATTTTTTCTTGTGGACTTTTTCTTTAAGAGATTTTAAAGGTTAAGAACTTTGAAATGGAATAAAACAAAGACGATTTTTTTAAATTGACATGAAATTTAGTTTATTTGAAAGATAACTTCTGGCATTATAATTTAAATATGATTTCTGGCATATGACCGCCACGGCTGGCTCGGACGTAGTCTAATCTGGATGTCCAAGTTTCGATGACTTTTTCCAACATTTGTGGCCGTATATCGGCAATAACGCGGCGAATGTTGTCCTCCAAGTGGTCATTAGTTTCGGGCTTATCGGCGTAGACTAGCGACTTCACTTATCCCCACAGAAAATAGTCAAGCGGCGTTAAATCGCACGATTTTGGAGGCCAATTCACGGATCTGTAACGTGAAACTATTCAGTTACCAATCGTTTCCTTCAATAAATCAATTGTGGCATGAACTGTGTGACATGTTGCGCCGTCTTGTTGAAACCACAGCTCCTCCAAATCATGGTTGTTCAATTGATGAACGAAAAAGTCAGTAATCATGGCTCTTTAGTGGTCACCATTGACTTTAACGTTCTGGCCAGCATCGTTTTTAAAGAAGTACGGATAAATTATTCCACCAACCCATAAAGCACACCAAACAGTCACTTTTTGTGGATGTAACGGTGTCTCAACATACACTTGAAGATTATCATCACTCCAAATACGGCAGTTTTGTTTTTATTGTCATTTCCATTCAACCAAAAGTGAGCTTCATCGCTAAATAAAATTCGCTTATGAAAATTGGGATGAACGGCAATATTGTTTTGGGCCCATTTACCGAATCTATATGCCTTGCTGTTCAGGCGTCAATTTATTCATGTTGAAATGCCAAACCAAACTAAAAATAAATCACTTGACAGCTGACAAAATGGCCGCCAGTTAATATAGTGTTGCCAACTTAAAGTTCTATACCTCTAAAAAAAACACCCTTTATCTTAGGGGTTTCATCTTTAAAAGGTTTTTTGGGGGATTTTGGCTTTGAGGATTTTCTTTTTGGGATGATGGCTTTTTGTTAAACATCACTAACCCTATACTGAAAGCTAAAGTTTAAAAAGGAACGTTCCGATGTTTCTTGTAAATAAGACATGAATTGTATGATTAGGTATAACCTCACTGAAAACTTGAAGTACAAGACTTAAAAGCTGTTTACCAATGTGGCGTCTGTCAGAACTTAAAAACGGGCTCACTATAGATAACTGCCGGCTTTAGTTTTATCCATTGTGGACTGTTGGCGTTAGCTGTAAAACGAGAAGTTGATACTGAAGTCAAAGGTTCTTCAAATAACCATCCCGTATCTCTTGTTCGCCAGCAAACAAAAGCAATAAAACTTATTTATTTTATAGTTCGATCACGATAAGCAGAAAATTGTAGGTCCCCCTATCTCTGCCATTAACCACGTACAAGGGAATGGTTGAGAGTTGTAGGCCAGTAGGCCCAGGTTCTACACGAGTTGTTGAGTCAGCAAATTTAATTAAACATTTTTTGAAACCGTTTAAGCCTAGTACGCTGCTGATGCGAAACGAAAAATCCCATACGAAAACGACACAATTTGGAGGAGTCTCCGCTCTTTTTTCGCACAGAATTTTCCAGACTATTTATTGTGTGCGGGAAAGTGACATTTGAGTTGTATTCGTGTTTGTATATATTGTTTCTTTCATATTATCAGCATGCCTCTCTGTGATTTTAATGCGTTGTGTTTTTTGTATATTTTGCTTTTGCAATTGGTGACACTTTGAGTGAGTAATTTTTCGTTATCGTTTTCGTAAGCATATCGCTGTCGTGTTGGAGACCAACGAAAAATTTCGTTTCGCCTCAGCAGCGTACTAGGCTTTACTCAGAAAAATTTAACAAAAAACGATTAAATTTTGGCAAACCTATAAATTTGAAAATTAAAGATTTCTTCAAAAGTGCAATAAAAAAGAGTTGAAATTCGTTTTTTTGTTTATTTGCTTATTTATTAGTATGATACCACTTAACAATTTACTAACTATAAGGTTCTTTACTAAAATGTACTTAATTTTAAAATTTTGTTACTAATATCATACTTATCATACTATTTTCTTGATAAACTTCAACTGAGCACGCTTAAAAAAAGTGACATTTCGTCAAAAACAAGTAAGCAAACATACCACTTTTATATTTTCAATTGTCAAAGTGACATTTGGAGTTAGTATGTTACTAAAAAGTTAAAAAGGCATTTGGTGATTTTAACTTAAATAAAAAATTTAGAAGTTTAAAACTTGGAAAATCTTTTTTTTTTTTTTTAAATACTTTTATCAATTATACGAATTTTTCCGAATTTAAAATCATATTTTCTTGGGCAAAGTATTTTACATTGGTAACACTTTATTGGATGATTTTCTTCTATATTGGTTTCGTGTGAAAAAAATCAAGGTTGTTATAAAAATCAACTCTACATTAATTGAGAAGTTCGAAAAAGTAAGTTTCTTCTACCGTTCGTCGTCGGTTTGTGCGTCTATTTTAATTTGAGATAGAGCCAAAACGAGTAGACCGATTTGCTTGAATTTGGTTCAGAAAAATAATTTACTCAAAACCGGCTCTTACGATTTTGATTAAACTTTATACCTGTAATAACCAAAGTAATTGTAAGAAAACTTCGTTTCAAGATTTTGCCAAAAAACTCGCATTAAGAAAAAAGAGTTTGACGTTTTTTGAGAAAATTACATTTTTTAGTTATAATTATATTATAATATTTAATGGCTTGACCGATTTTGATATAATTTTGCAATCTGATACTTAATTCCTAATAGTTTAAACAACATTGCATTTGAAAATAGTTATTTTAAAGAAAAAAAAATCAAATAAAAATTGTATTTTATTAGTATCTACTCTTGACATTTTTATAAATTTTGTCATTAAAATATTCAATTTACATTGAAGTAGCTAAGCACACGAGCAAGGTCGTGCGACCTAGTCGTGCATATTTTTTTTCTCGTAAACCAATTTGAAAAATTTCAATCCAAAAATTTCTTTGCCTATAAACCCTTCTTTTAAAGACATTTACTGAACTGTGAAAATTTACATGAAAACATAAATTGAAATTTTGTACTCAAGTAAAATTAAAAACAAACAAATGACATGAAAACGTTGTTTTCATAGTCTGATATCTGTTTTTTTTTCCTTTTCATTTGAAATAAAAAAAAAGGTGAGAAAACATCCCTTCTCTTCGCCACCGAGCATATGTCTATTCTCAGATTATAATCCCAGTAGATGTGTGATACATGACATGCATTCTGATTTTAACAGAAATGTTACCCCTTGATGGGCACATCATCCCTTCAGCTTGATGATAATTTGATATATCATGTGGAAAATTGTCCACATGCCTCAAATATACGAACCCATTATTAAGCTGTCATAATGATGAACTTATGTCATGGTAGTTATATAGTATAAGAAATGACAGTCACCAGAGATATATGTATCTACCTAAATTAGTACAAAACTGAAGTGATTAAAATATTAAGATAAATCGTTTTTTTTTTTTTGTGCTGCATTCATCAAAATCCAATTAATAGCTGCTACTGCTTTACTTTTTTTGTTTGAAAATTTTGTGTTTGCAAAATAAAACTGCAATCAGTACAATCATACTGAAAATTCATAACAGAAAGTATTCCATATTAAAAAAATATCCATCACAGAATGTATATATTATTTTGATTAAATAATATTATTTTACATTCTGATTCAATAAAAAAAAAACCAACATACAAAAATTCAATTTTAATTAAATCTCTGTGACTTAAAAAAAAAAAATAAAATATAAAAATACATTTGTACCGATTGTACCCATTTTCCAATTTTATTTATATATGCATACATTTTATTCGAAGTTTCCGTTAATTAAAAACCAATCAAATTTTAAGTCGATTTTTTTTTTGTCTACTTTTGTATTTTATGTTGGCCTGGAAAAATATACCAACATTCCATCTGCAACAACTGTTTCACCGAATCCCTTTGAAAAGAAAAATAATAAAATTTTAATCAATTGTCTGATTGACGACATGTCGATCAAATTGATTGTTGTATAGCATATACATTATGTATGTATATGCTATAGACTTACCTATATTTCCTATTAAGAGAAATAAAAATATTCGATGCCACCAAAATTATCAGAAAAAACATTATGTAGATATAAATAATCTGTAAGGATAATATAAATGGTTTAATGTCCTTCAAAGTGTGATGTTGTATGTTATGTTATATTAAATTTTTAACTGTTTAATTTTCGGTATAGGTAATTTTTATGTCAATTATTCGGTGTGTCAAAATTCCTTAATATAAAAAATTATTCCAAAAATTGTGTTTAATAAAAATGTACTTTTATTTTTTTCTTAATATTTTTTGTGCCTTTTCATATTAGTTTTTAAATGCCTGCTGACACCGTACCCGTTCATCCGAAAATTGGCTTCGTCGTATTTTTTTTTTGCTGAAATCTGCTCAAAAACTCACACGTTAACAATTTGATTCACGTGTTACTCTGTTGCTTGACACTGTAACTTGCCATCACACGTTCATTTTTCTTTAGTGTCCAAAAATAAAAAAAAATGCACGGCTGGATCGCAGGAACTTGATTTTATGGTTAATATAACTAAATGGTTATAGCTGTTTTAACAAAAAAAAAATCAAAACCAAAACCAAAAATACTAAAAAAAAATTATTTTGGTTTGATTTATTTTTTTTTTTAAACAAAAATTATTTTAAATGCATTAACAACAGATTGCAAAATTATAATAAAAGCGGTCAAGCCATTGTGACATTTAACGTGGGTAACTTAAAAAAAATAAATCAATTTTCTCAAAAAACAGCCAAATCATATTTCATAAGCGGATTTTTTTTTTTTTTTGCAAAAACGTGAAATTCAATTTTCTAACAATATTGCTTTTTTCATTACAATTTACAAAGTAGTAGTCTATGGCGTAATGGTAAGTCATATGGTTTGATTTCCAGCCTATGCCACCTAAAAAAAAACAGAAATGTTTTTCACGGGTTATTGCCTCTTGCGAGGAATTGACAAATTCCCCACGAGTGTTTCTTGTCGTGAAAAAGTGCTTCTCACCCTAGCCATTCGAATTCGGCAGAAAATTGTAGCTGCCAATAACATGTATGTATACACAGGAATGGTTGAGAGTTGTAAATCACAAGGCCATGCTTCTATACGAGCTGTCGCGCCGACTAATTTATTTATTTTATTTTTTTACAAAGATTAATCAAAATTGTTGCAGTCGTTTTTCGAAAAAAATTGAAAAAAAACCGTAATCGTTGTATGGCAAATTTTCTGTTTAAGAAATCGCACAAAAATGCTATTTGTCAAGATTGGAACAAATGGGTGTATCCCTTTAGGCTCTAGCTCTAGCTCAAATGATACAGTGATTAAATCGACGGACGCGAAGTCGCACAGTCCGACGAACATTATGATGAAACCCTCTCTTTCGGACCTCTCCCTTATCGTATAGTGTTAAGTTTCATTAGAACCTCGAATATTTTTTTTTTTAAACCAAACCACTACAATTGTAGCAAATAAAAATAGACAAATTGACATTGAGTTAAACAAAATGGCCGACATGAACTATCAAAAAAATCTAACCGTCCCAATGGGAAACTCTTTATGTATTATCAATGTTACTGTAAATGTGAACAGTAAAAATGGCGGAAGTAAATGTAAACCCCCGGATTGGTCGAATTCTTCGGATTGACCGGTAAAATATAAAAGTTATCTCTGAGACATGGCAAAAGATGCAAAACAAATCAGTGGCGTAACTTTACTAAAACGGTGACCCCAGATAATTTTTGTTATCGAGATTTACGGCCTGAACACAATGGATACGGAGCTACATCTGGAATAGCTGTCAAAATATTCGATACACACTAATTCAATGGGCGTTTTCTTTTTTAGTTCAGAGTAGAGCTATGAACAGAGTCTGAACACTCCGAACATACTCTGAGCGATTCCTGAACTGACGCGTGCTCTGCTCTGAGAGTTCAAATTTATTTTAAAAAACACGCTTCACCAGCTGTCACAATTGAAAAAAAAAAAACAATAATTTTATTATTGTTAGTAAATATTTTATTAAATTATTTTACCTTCTTCTGCAGGTCGACTATTCTCGTCCGTCATCTGCTTGAACTAAAAAAGAAAAACACCCAATGTTACGAACACAACACATTAACGCAACTGCAGTCGGTGCTGCAAGAGTTCACCAACTTTTAACTTTTCACGTGCAGCACTTTTGACGTTTTAATTTGTATGAAGAAAAAAAGAACCGGAAAAAATATTAAAGCTTTTTGTGGTTATTTATTTCGCGAAAAATATTATTAATTAAAAGAAAATTATCGGAAATAAAAAAAGTGAAGCCTGTGATTGTTTTTTTTTTTCTCTCTAAAATATACAAAAAGCTGTATCTACAGCTGCATACGAGGTACCACACGAGGTACCACACTTTTTCACAGCTGTTTCATCTCCAGCTCCAGTTCCAGTTGCAGCATTCTATTGTGTTCAGGCAGTTACTCAGTAGAAAAGTTTTTGATTTATCTTACGGTCCTATTCTGCCGTTGTGAAGGCTTACAAGTAACAATCAGTGATGCCAAACGAATGGATTTTCGGATTGAAGACTACATTGTAGGGAAAAAAAGGACTGATTTTTGAAATATTAGAAATTTCTATGAGAACATATACATAGGTACTTTTAGAATTTTATTACTAAATAATTATTTTTTTTTAATTCGTACCACACACTTTGCAAAAATTTGATCTTTAAATATTTTTGTATTTCTAAACATCTTACCACAAACCCTTAATTCAGTAATCTGTTTCCACCTTTTTTATTTCTTATACCAGATTCAAAGTAACACAACACAGTGTCACATGACTATTTTCGAAATTTAATAGAAGTAGGGAAATATGTAGATCAGATTTCAACTTTTATGCTTTTTAGGTATTTTTTTTATATGCTGTAGATACTTCTTTTGTTTTCATGTGGCATCACTGGTCACAAGTTCTTGATGATTGCTGGTTGTGAGGTTGATTTCTTGTGAGGTTTGTTGTGATTCGATATATGATTTCCGATGTTCTCAGACAATCCTTACAAAAAAAAACTCACCTGTGGTAAATTTTGTAAATTTGTAAATTTTGTAAATTTGTAAATTTTGTAAATTTTGAAAGTTGAAATAGATTGACCATAAGGTTGGACAAAATCGTTTGAGTTTTAGCAGCATCAGCTCTCACCTTTTGATACTGTTGATAAAGAAGTAAGTCAAGTAGAATTCCTATAACTGTGATTTTAAGTTGAATATTGAGAAAAAAAGGTTCAACCTTCGGATAAACTCACACAAATGTAAGCAAAGTAAAATATTAATTTATTGGTAGATGATATAGATAGCCTTCTTTAAATTAAAAAAAAAAATCCTTCTTGAATTTCTTCACTGCTAAAAATATCAAAACAAAAACAAAAATCAAGTCTGTCACAAAATGGTAAATCTAACATGCCCCAAAACACATTAATTGAACATCAGCGCGATTACTTATGTATTATATGCCCCCACCCCTCCCTCTCACTTAATTTTCTACGAACATACTTTTTCTGTTAAATTCATTGGCATTGGCATTATTTTTGGTAAATCAATCCACGTTTCCGTCTAAAATTAGGCAAAATTACCTCAAAGGTTATATCTTTATCGTAGAATAATACCTATACAGAGGTATAAGGTATGTTTGTATAAAAATGTCTAGCACCGCCAAAATCACTATATAAGCCATTCCGCAGAAGGACAAGTTAGCTTCTTTTTTTTTTTGTTTATCCAGCCTGCTTTTGAATGTCAATTCTTATTAAGGACTAAGCACAATTGATTGATTTATTTTGCAATTATAATCGCAGATCCCAACAAAAAAAAACCGCTTACTCCTCACGGTGGATATAATACCCGGCGAACTCCCGAGTGGCTATATAGTTCTTCGTGCGACATGAAGAATAAAAAATTAAGCCCTCGTTACAAAAAAAAAAAAAAAAAAAAGAAATCGCTCCCCAAACGAATTGTATAAATGTATACATATACAAAATTCCATGATCCCCGTGCGAGAGCGTGAGGCTTAATAAGGCGAATAATGTTTGACGCGTTGCTATGCAAAATTAGGGATGAAACACCATGCCAAACAAAAAGTCATGAAGCAATCCACCGGCACCGATAGACGCAAATGTCCTTTTTTTTTTTGTTATAGACTTGAATCAAAGGGCATTCGGGGGAAAAAACAAAAAATTATATCTTCTAGATAATTTATGTCCATTTCACTATTGATTTAATGCGTTTACAAAATACTTAGCAGTGTTCTGGCTTCTTATTACATTTTCTTCTTAGATATATAAATAAAACTCGGTAAGATTCTGACTTGACTATGTACAATATATAGGGAGTAAGAAAACACCTTCTAATCCTCCATCCACCCTCTTGCATGTTTCAAATGGTGGCCACTTCAGGTTAATTTGGGATTCTATTTTTGCTTTTTTCCAATTATTTGTTTCGTTTCTTTCTATTTTTACATAAAATATCCAAAATCGTCAATTTGAGGGATTCAGGATGTCCTGTAAAAATAGCCATCAGTATAGAGAGCTGGGTATACTCTATATCCAAGGCTAACAATGTGATGCGGTCGTTGGCGTTGGTTGGTGGTACGAAGGGTGTTTCATGTGGAAGTGTAATTGTAATTTCATAGATTGAAAAGGTCACAGATGTCGTTTTTCCTTGTTCGTTGATTTCCCCATCAGCAAATAATTGAACATCAAGTAATGTAATGGGTGATTGGTCAAGTGCGATGAACGAGGAGAAGTTAAATACTTGACTGCGCTTCCACCATCAAGGATCCACCCCTGAATTATTAGTGAATTTATTTTGGAAAATATATATATTTTTTTTTTTGTTTTCTTTTCTTCGATTCATTCTATGAGTATACTATATACGACTATACCTACACAAAAGGTGGTAAAGTTTTAGTTGATTAGATTTTTTGTCGTATATGTATTATATGCGGATATATGACGACGAAATAAGTGAATATAGTAATTGTAATTTTTCGATGAATTATTTCACACCCTAAAGAAGAGAATTTCGCATTCACTGTCAAGAGCTGTCATTAAATAGGAAAATGTATGGGTCAAATGGGAGCTATTATAATTTGTTCTGGAACAATTTCCTTTTTAAATGTTCGTATGTGCAATTCAAATACGAAGTGCGGGCGTCTTGTGATACTATAAGATTGAAAGGTGGTAATTTCTAGATAACCACTCTGCCAATTTTTGGTCACTTGAATTCTTGTTTCGTTTCAGCTGAAAAGACTTACAATAAGTGATCTTATAATAATCTTGAAAAAATAATAAGCAATCTTTTAATTGGAGAAATAGAGCTATTCAAAAAAATTTCATAGGGTTGGATCGAAATTAAGCAAAATCACTTTATTGTTAAATTTCTGATCCTGTGATAAAAGTCGATAGGAAGCTAGCTAATTCCAGATCAGGAATATGCTATTTTTAGATTGCTAAGGGCTGTTAGTTCAGCCGCAAATCAAATAAAAAGTTTTCACGTCATAAGTTCGGAGTTACAAGTTTAGAGCGATAAGTTCGGAGTAATAAGTTCGCAGTTATAAGTCCGGAATGATAAGTGTAGAGTGGAAAGTACGAAATAATAAGTGAGGAGTAAAATGTACGGAGTGATAAGTAAGGAGTGATAAGTGAAGAGTGATAAGTTGGCAGTGATAAGTTCGGAGTGTTAAGTGTGGAGTGAGGACTGTGAACTAGTAAGTGATGGGTGGTACAATACGGAGTGAAAAGATTGAAGTGAGAAGTGTGAATACCTCGAAATGAAAATTGAGGAGTTAAAAGTGGGGAGTGATAAGTTCGGAGTTATAAATTCATAGTGATAAATTCGGAGTGATAAGTGAGCTTTGCGAAATGATAAGTGAGGAGTGATACGTTCAGAGTGATAAGTTCGGAGTGATATAAGTTTGCAGTGAAAAGTTTGAAGTGAGAAGTGTGAACACCTCGAAATGATAAGTGAGGAGTAATAAGTGGGAAGTGATAGGTTCGAAGTTATAAGTTCACAGTGATAAATTCGGAGTGATAAGTAAGCACTGTGAAATGATAAGTGAAGAGTGATAAATTTGGACTGATAAGTGTGAAGTGAGCACTGCGAAATGATAAGTGAGGAGTGAGAAGTGAGGAATAATAAGTTCGGAGTGATGAGTGAAAACCAAAAAGTGCAGATTGTGGAGTGCAAAATGCGGAGTGTTTTTTTTTTTTTTTTTTTGTAAAATGTACTTTCTAAATTCTTAACACAATCCATTTCGATTAACTTACATAATATAAATTTGGCTTAATTTTCAAGCTAAAATACAAAAAAATCGACCAACGTTACAATATTCACTCAAGAAAACAAGTATAACAATTTGTGGTTTATAAATTCTTAGGATCCACACTTTACTTTATACTTTCAACCCCTTTTTTTACGGTCAAATCAATACGCTATAAAAGATTAAATTCAACACAAACCTAAACCGATCTTCTTAATTAAAATAATCACGAATAATACTTTATTTTTTATGAAGAAAGTGTCATTTAAATTTATTAATTAAGAACATATTTTTTAAACACAGTCAAATATCGAGTAGAAAATAAGAAAATGTACCCCAATAGGATGCTTAAAATCATTATTATATTATTCAACCTAATAACTTCCACCATCAATTTTAACATCCCTCTTGTTTTGTATTAAATAAAAAGTTATAAAGAATGATTGAAAAATGTTACGCGAAGGGTGGTAGGTATGACAAAAAAATAAACATAAACATTAAACAGTCGCCCCGGGGTGCTTGCAACCCCAAAGCGGTGTAAATTTTAAACCATAATTTGTTTAAAACACTTTGGCACTATACCTAGTGTATCGTTCCTGTGCATCTCACCCTTCCCATCCTACAAGCTACATAATATAGATCAGGCAAATAAGGAAAAGCATTTTTTTTAACCCTATGCAAGGACAGGTTGACACAATCACCAAGGGAATATAAGGGGAAGGCATCACGACAATTCTCGCAATAGCGCAATTTTATCTCAATTTTGAACTTCATATATAGATTTTTTTTTATTTATCTTGAAATGTAAAGTGGGGTGAATATAAGCACCCAACGGACTCAGGGATTTATTTAAAAATCATCACCGCCGCCGCCGCGCCGTTGAAGTTATGTACAAAGGATAAAACAGTATAAAAATGTTTGTTTGTTCAGCAGCCAGCCGTTGGTTGAGTTATTTCTTATTCAGTCATTGTTTAAAAGGTTTTTTTTTTTTATTTGTTATATGAAATTGAAATGGTAACATGACATAATATTCATCTTGTAATAATGAATTGAGATTTTGAAGAGAAAAAACATTCAATCTATTGAGAAGGTGTAGAGGTAGACTGTATAGACAGTAGATTTTTAGAAATCCCACTCATCACAGATTTATCGAGTCGTCGAGAGGGTTGGAATATGAATGAAGAAGACTTTATATAACTTTAGCAAATAAATAAAATAATAATGAAAAACAAGTGGCATCTGTCAGAGAGACAATAAAGTGTGAAATTATTTTTTTTTTTTTCACAAAAGGACCTTTGAGAAATTTGTCAAAAAAAAAGAGGAAAAAATAAACAAAACTTATTCCGGGAGGGTAAATCACAAGCTATTATGTGCCACTGATTTATCTGCGTAGTGTTGTTACATGTACATATTCCCAGAGGAAGAATGTCCAAAATTGGATATTTGAATTATAAAAATTTTGTTTTTCAAGAGCCCATTGCTGCGTGTAAACAAAAACGATAATTTATTTTAAGGACTTTCGAACTGAAGTGATTTACTTTGAATGAGGGACAACTTACATACATAAACATAAATAATAAATATATATGATTCAGATAAGGCATGTTTAGGAAAATTAGATCTCGGAGATCTCAGCAATCTTAGTTACAAATAAAAAGGATTTCTCATCATTTGCTGTCAAAACTCTAAGGAAAAAAACCTTGGATTCTCTTGCTCAGACGACAATCTGACAAAAAATTGTCAGGTAGCTTGCAATCGTCTGACCACAAAATTTTTATCATTTTCAGGCGATCAAGACATTGTCAGTCTCACTTGTCATTGTCAGATGTTTTCATTGAAAACATCTTACAATTGCTGACAATTTCTTCACTGTCCGAAATGTCAATGAAACCCATCGGTTGGAGTCGAGTTGGTTAAAGAGAAAAAAATAAAAACATTTGTGTTGGAAATTTGTAGTTTTTGCACAACTCGATAAATAAACTCAAAAAGAAAATATCTATAAAGCAACTCACTTCAATTATATTTTATATCAATTCCTTGTGTAGGTAGTTTTATTTGGAATAAATTAAGTGTTTATGCTCAGCCGCCATTTGCCTTTTATTTATTCTTTTTAGCATGTTTTTAAATTTTTGTCGCATTTCTGACTAAAAAGACTAGTTAAATAATACCCGCTCACTCGCTGAAATTCTCGTACGCAAATTCGTGTCCTGCTTTGCAATGTAAGGAGCAGATCGTCGAACTGTTTGGAGTCCATCCGCAAAAAATTCCGATACAGCTCGGGCTCTTCAGCTCCCAATTTTACATAAAACTTCCTGCTCTCGACGGGCAATCCAATCCTACGTCCAACAACTTTGGGTACTACCTGGCTATTCATTCTCCTCACTGTCTTCTAAAACAACAACAGCTAAAATTGTTGCAATTGCTGTATTGTCTTCCATTTTCCTTTTTTGTTTTTTAATAATTTTTCAGCACAAAAAAATTAAACGAAAACTTTTTTAAAAGATGTAAACAATCAATAAACCGTTTGAACAGAAAATTTTCAAGCTGACAATTTTATCAGATATATTATTGTCCGAAAATTGTCAGACAAGAGCTGACAATCAAATTGTCAGACTTTGGGATGAAATCTACCAACCTTGTAAACGGACAATTTTACATTTTAAGAAATATGTCAATTGTCAGCTGTTTGTCAGCTATTGTCAGACCATTGACAGTTCTGAAAATATTGACGCTGATTACGCGAGTCTTTTTTTCGTTCGTTTCGTCTTTCGTGCTTTTGACAGCTTGGGTGAGGGGCGTAGAAATGTAGGGGGAATGAAGTAACGAAAGCAGGAATGAAAATTTGAAGATTTTTTCTGGTTGAACATTGACGTTTATGGTTTGACAACAGGGTAGAGATGAGCGATAGCTAGTTGTCAGCAAAAATCGTAGTTGAGAGAAAAATCATCGATTTCAGATATCGATTTTAAGATTAAATACATCGACTACAGAAAATTACAAAAATGCAAATAAAATGGTATATGTAACTAAAATGCAAAGAAAGCAACTTCAAATATGTGGGCTTTCTAAAAAAAAAACATCATTCTTATAAATATTAAATGTGAAAGTACATTTTTTTTGCGCTTTTTCGCTGCAAGGATTTTGGAAATCGATTATTTCATGGGAAAGGAACATGAATACTTTTTCATACTACATGGGGTTTGTGGGTCTCAGTAAAGGGAGTGGGTAATAACTAATTACAAATAAAGTATTCCAAATCATTGCCTACGTTCTGTAACTCTCGCATTAATAAAATTGGTCGAGAAACGTTTAAAAGTGGAATAAAACTCATACGATTTGTTTCAATTTTCATAGTTTCTCGACTGATTTTATCGATGCGAGAGTTACAGAACGTAGGCACATGTTAATATCTACTTTCCTTTCTCATTTCTGCTGTACTCATTTTATAAACAGTAATTCTCTTTGTGTATAATTTTCGTTTTTAAAATTAAGAATTCATGTGGTCATTTAAGATTTAATCCCGATAAAATGTTCACACCAAGTAAATTTAAAAATGTACTTGATAAAACAATATGTAGGGTGGAAATTTTTGTTTCTTTTTACATTTTCGATTTGCTCCAAATATCGTACAGTGCAAGTTTTATAATTCCCACATCGATAACATTGGTCGAGAAACGTTAAAAAATAAATTAAAACTCATGTGTTTCAATTTCCAACATTTCTCGACTAATTTTATCGATGTGAGTTACAGAACGTAGCCACAGATCATTTTAATGGAATTTCTTAGAGGAGAAAATCGATTAAATAATTCCTTAATCTGAAATTTTAATCATCAGAACCAGAGAACAAACGGCCCTAAATCAAAAACACGTTTTGATGTAAATTTACATATTATAACGTATTTGGCTATCAAAATAGAAAAAAAAAGAAATACATCGATTTTGAAAATATCGATGTTTCATGTTCGATAAATTTTCCCACCGATTTTAATCGAAAAATTTAATCGCCCATCCCTCAAATCAGAGCATTGTGCGAAGAACTTATAAACTTTTAATTTCGAGCTGTAAAACAATTTTTCACAATTAAATAAGTTGTAGATATGAATAAGAAGTGATTAAAAAACATTTTTAATTATTTCTTCTGTTTATTTTCCAATAAATCCACCGCAAAGTTTCTGAACGTCAAAATAACGAAAGAGCCTTCACGAATGTAAAAAAGAATCATGTAATCACGAGGATACGTGCCTGTCAAAAAGACGAAAGACGAAACGAACGAAAAAACGAATCGTGTAATCAGCGTCATTGTTAGATCTGCCAATGGTCTGTACTTAGCTTTACGAACACAACGCAACTGCCGTCGGTGCTGCAGACGGTGCTGCAAGAGTTTACCAATTTTTTAACTTTTCACGTGCAGCACTTTTGATGTTTTAATTTGTATTAAAAAAAAAAAGCAGGAAAAAAATACTTAAACCTTTTAGTGTTTATTAGTTTCGCAAAAAAAATATTAATTAAAAGTAAAATATCGGAAATAAAGTGAATAGTAAGCCCGTGGCTGTTTTTTTTTTCTTTATCTTTAAAATATACAAAAGGCCGTTTGACATTTTTTTACAGCTGTTATATAGCTCCAGTTCCAATTTCAGAATTCTATTGTGTTCAGGCAGTAATTCCCAAAGAAATTTTTTGGCCAATAACTGTCATCGGGAAGGAGCCATTTGTTACTCTTTCGTGAGCACTCACTTCCGTTCAAAACTGCTCAATAGTGAAGTGTGGAAGAAGTTTTGTCAAAAATAATTGACAGTTGGCTAATTCTGAAACAAACTTAATATACATAGTACCTAAACTGTGTTTTATTTTGCCCCCAGATCTAATCCAGATCAGATGATAAAAATAAAACAACCCATGGATCACGATGATAACATTGATATATAATATATACATATATACCCATCTCTTTTACCATTTAATTTTTTATTTGTACCTATATACCCATTGTAATTTTTCTTTAGGTATATCTCTACTTAGTCCTCCGCAATTTGCGATGGGGATAGAAAACCATGTTTCAAAAAATCTTAGGCATTTTCTCTTATAAATTCATAAGAGAATAAAATTATTTCGGAGGCTTCACTTTCAGTTTAAAAAAATTAAGTAGATATAAATTATGTTTGGTTATTCATGTTCATTAATATGCTTTAACTGTAAAATAATTCAAAAGAATGTATACGTAATAGCTGCATCATATCAAAGGAGATCATCAAATCCTGTAGTAATCGTGGAGTTGGTATAAATTTTCAAAAACGCTCTGAAACCGCATCAAATAGCTATAGAAGGTATCTTTATAATACAAACATTTTCAAAGCATTCAAAAAATTTTGAACATTTCTGCATAATCATAAAAAAAAAAAACGCATTATCTTTTCCTCAAAAGATAAGTAGGTAATGAATAATTTTATCAAGTTCAGTCTCAATATACGTACCTGTTCAAAAAAAAAACGCGCACAAAAATGTATCTCAATGAAAAATACAAAAAAAAAAAACAAAAATAAGTTCTTCTTTCATCCTTGACCATGCAATCGTAATTGGAAGCCATTCGATTGTTACAGATGTTGCACGGCTCAACATACAATTTTATTCCCAAAGAGAAGGTCTCTTCTGGGCATATACGTATGGGCCAAAAAATCTGCAAGCATCCAACACGCATTAATGATGCTACAAGCTACACTAAGAAATGTACCTATCTTCTATATGTATATTGTAGATGTGTCATGTATATTTGTATACGTATATGCTGCTCCTGCTACCCTATCGCATAGTTGTTTATGTCCACACCACACAGTGCGGTCTCCAGTGTAGCGTCCAGCTCGAGCGCCCATCATCATCGGAGGAGTTTCGAGCACACACATTCCATGCGTTTCCCTTTCCCATCTATACCTATACCTACATTCATCAGAAAAGAGCCTCTGTGGTTCTTTCTGGGTATATGGTTGGAATCGCACGATGCAATTATGCCGGTGAGACAATTTATGACATACAATGGTCGGAGATCTTGTTTTATATATCACACATCTCTCTCTCCTTCACTCGTTTTCGATTATATATGCGCTTATGAAAATCATAAACTTCATGTGACATCCGAGCAACGAATATGCATTTCAATAACATACGATAAAAGCCTTATAAATCACCTAAAAGGTTCCCCCGATGATGATGATGGTCACGCTTTGGGCCTCCTTGAAAGTGTTTGCGATTGTAAGCGAGCCAGCAGCAGCGCCGAACGAGCGTTGTGTGTTTGGTATAGATGATACTGTATAGAGCACACATGAAATAAAAGGATTCCCGACGGTGTGCTTCCGATGATGATGATGGTAGGTACTTTAGCTGGGCTGACTATATGTGGGGGCTGACTTTGTTCCCAAATGCTAATTTGTTTTAAGTAGGTAAACAAACAATCTTAAACAGACAGTCAAAGGTTTGGCAGCTTCTGCATCTCCTGAAAAAATAAAAGATCCGAAAGAGTAGATATATTAGGCATGAAGTTAATGTGACAAGGTTTAGATCTTTTATGACTTCGATAGCGTAAAAATCCACTTCGATTTAGTGGAAGAAAAATTAAATCTAATACACACAAAATAATAACTCTGTCAGACTTCTAATGAGTGAAACCAAAAATTATTTTAAAATCGTTAAACGGGTTTTAAAATTCAGAACCTAAATAAAACCTGTCAAACTGTGCTTAAAAAATGTGTCCTTAAATCTAAAAATTGAGATTTAAGATTCAATGAGATGCCTGAACATGTCTCTGACCTGGACAGCACTAAATAATAACAGGAGTACAAAAATAATAACATTTTTAAAATCAAATATACAAATATTAGGTCTGTTTCTTTACTGTTTGGGAAAAAGTTTGGGCTCAAGCTTTTTGATGTTGTTGTTGTAATTTTTGACCAGAAATAAAAAGTATAAAGAAACGCATTTGGGATATTTCTGATTTGTTTTTGGGTAAACGTCACATTTGACAACAGAAATTTATTTGTAGTTTGACAAGCAAGAAAAAGCCGCAGGCAAAAATGTTCGGGTAAATTCTTGCTGGAGGGGAAATTAAATAAATTAAAAAAAAAAAAAGTCAAAAGCTCTGGCATTTTCGTGGCAGAAAAAGTAAAAAACACATTGTGGGTAGATTTGGGATACCACGGGATCCCGCGCGGACGAGTAAAGAAACAGACCTAATATTGCTATGACCGCTTTTAAACGCTGCAATTACCCCCTGCAATTTTTAAGCATGTAGGCGGGGGACGTATGCGGTGTCCGGGGTAAACAAAGTTGCAGAGGTTGAAATAATTGCAGAGTTATCGCTCTTTCTTCTTTGTGCTTCCTCTTATTGTTTGACACATAAGCGGAGTGAAGAGTGTGGAGATATAATTCCTTCTCATTTAACAAAAAATTGCAGCTATTCAAATTTGCAGCGTTTAAATGGATGCTGCAATTGGAAAGGAACTCAAAAGAGAATTGTGGATAAAAAATGCAGTAGTCTAAAAGCAGTCTATTATAGTTTGGAATCTGGATCCCTTTTCCGACTCTTATACTTCACCGATTTTGACAAATCAGGTGTCAAATGAAGTGGAACTACTTGCGGATTTGACGAATTATAATTTTATTTCAAAAATATTACTAATTTGTTCAAAAACTGCATTATTGTTTGTTAAATATTATTCCAATAAAAATGAACTCTAAAATGAATACTTTCACTATTCAATTGGTAATATTTTGGCATTTGACTTATTAGGTCGGTTCAAGTTATTTATGTTCGTTCATTTTAAAATAATTTTTGCGTCTTTTATTTTTATGTAATTGCTAGAATTCTCGCACGCGCCTTATTTCAACTACTTAGGCTTATGCTTCTAAAGGCTATTTAGCTTTTAGACCACGAAATCTAGGTAATGACGATTCAAATTGTTTATCAATTTTTAAACAATAAAATTATTGCAGAGAACATATTAACGTGTCAATTTTATAACTAAACATAGAGGATTTTTGAGAAGCCGTCTATGCATTCTGTTCTGTTGTATATGAGGTATCATTTACCGCATCACGACACACTTTGATATGTCCTCAGGTTATACAGAAATTTTTTTTCAGATTAGTGCGTTTGGAGTTTGGACTACCAACATCAACAATCATCATCAAACCGCAAAACGAACAAAAAAAAACACAATTCGCCTCAAACCATCACACATTCAAACATTAACTGCAACTTATATTATGTGTCAGATATACACAATTATTAGCCTCTCTTCTCTCGAAGAAATGTCATAACTAATTGCCATGTTGGATTTTAAATTTTGAAATTTTCTGACACATGGATGGCAATTTGCATCCGGTCTTCTTTATATATGAGAATTAAGGATGATGATGATGAAGATTTGATATGGGTTGCGTAGTATATACGGTTAGTTTATAACGATGAGAAGCTGTAATCATTTAATTTCATTCATCGAATCGAAAATGAGTCTAGACTAAATCTGTCTAAAAACTAAAACTTGATTTTTCTTATGGTCTGGTTTTGAAGCGAGTTCATCGTCATAACGGGTGATTTTTTAGCTGGTTTGGTTTTGGCAACACTGGTTTTGACAGCTGACGTGTGTTTAGTACCTTGTGTCACTGTCAAACAGCTTCAGTTTGGTTTGCAATTTAACCATGGATCGTCTTACAAATGAACAACGCTTGCAAATTATTGAATTTTACTATCAAAATTCGTGCTCGGTTCGAAATGTTCATCGCGCGCTGCTTCCATTCAGCGATGAGGCTCATTTTTGGTTGAATGGGTACGTAAATAAGCAAAATTGCCGCATTTGGAGTGAAGATCAACCAGAAGCATTGCAACAGCTACCAATGCATCCCGAAAAAGCCACTGTTTGGTGCGGTTTATGGGCCGGCGGCATTATTGGGCCATATTTCTTCAAAGATGATGCGAATCGCAGCGTTACTGTCAATGGTGAACGCTACCGAGCGATGATAACAAACTTTTTTTTGCCCGAAATGGAAGTTCTTGACTTGCATGATATGTGGTTTCAACAAGACGGTGCCACATGCCACACAGCACGCGAAACAATGGCGCAATTGCGAGGCGAGTTTGGTGAACAGTTAATTTCACGTTTCGGGCCGGTCAATTGGCCGCCTAGATCGTGCGATTTGACACCATTAGATTATTTTTTGTGGGGGTATGTCAAGGCTAATGTCTATAGGGACAAGCCCGCTTCGATTGACGCACTGGAAGCCAACATCCATGCATTCATTCGTGAGATACCGGCCGATATGTGTGAAAGAGTATGCCAAAATTGGACTCAGCGGATGGGCTACCTGAGACGCAGCCGCGGTCAACATTTGCATGAAATTATCTTTAAACATTAAATTGCAAGGTTCAAACTATCGATTCAAATAAATATTTCATTCATTTTTTCGAATTTTTTGTGTTTTTTTTTTTTAAAGTTCTAAACCTCTTAAAAAATCACCCATTATAAGATTTATCTTCATACTGCATGTCATTAGGTACCTATATTATGTATGTTGTGAATGAAAAAAAAACAAAAGTGTGCATTTATTTATAATATTTTGATTGGCAGATTAAGGACAGAGTGGTTTTATAATTTTAAGAAAATTGCAGATATTTATATTAAAGGAAGAATGTATAATTATCTGAGATTTGAGAAGGATTTCGGCTTTTTGGATAAAAGCCAGAAGGATTATAATATCTTAAAATATATAGTTGCGGATTCATTTCAATTTTAATAATTTTAATAAAGAAAAATTTTAAAATTTTTTAATCTTTGAAACTATACTTTAGTCCCCTTTCACACGGGGAAACAACTTGCTGGAGAACTTTTGACGTTTTCTTTTAATTTCCTATTTCCACCAATCGTAGACCGTCCTTCTCACCTAAAAACTGAAAGTTGCTGGAAACTCAGAGTCGTATTTATTAGATTTTTGTCTATACTTAGACACTGTCTAACTGTTTTCAAATTGGTGAAAATATACTTTATTTAAAAAAAATAAATATCATATTATTTACGGCTAAGACAATCTACTCTTGTTTCTAAGTTAGGCAATAGGCAGCTATAAGATAACAATAAACAAGTTTTTTGAACACATTTTCCAAAGTTGGACAGTTGTCTAAAGTTAGACAACGTTTATAAATAAGACCATCTCAGTTTCCTCGTGTAAAAGGGGACTTACTAATTATTTTAAAATTTTGACATAACTTTGAATTCGAATACCTACGGTACCTACGTAAGTATTTTTACATACATATATGCTTTTTGAAAAATAGGGCCATCTATTGGACATAATAGTAACAGACGCTGTTCTATGATTTCAGCAATCTCAGGACAGAATTCGTTAATTTTGTTGTCAAAATACTGAGGAAAAAAATTTGCTGATTAAAATTTAACTACTTATAGGGTAAAATAAAATTTCTCCATTTCGTTGCCTAAAGGTCAACAAAATTAGAATTAAAATTCAACTTGTTAAAGGGTGAAATGGGGTAAAAACAAAAGGTGGTATCCCACTTTAAAAAAAAAAACCTTTTTGTCTTAAAAATCTAATTATTTGTGGATGTAGGTACCTACTTCGTGATCACTTGAACGCTTGATATTTTTCAAATTTAAGGTATATAATATAAAGTAACTGTTAGGGTGAATTGGGGTAAAAATGTCATCATGTTATACAATTATAAAAACTATTTGTTTTTTAAATGTAGCATTTTGAGGATGAACTTAATTTAATGAATAATTTTAGGGCTAGGTATTTAAAAAAAAATAGCTATTTATAGGGTGACTTGGGCTGAAAATGACATTTTTTTAATATTAATCTTTTTCATTGGGTTTTAATATGAGAACGGATTTAAGAAGTTTAATGTTTCTCAAAAGTTAGCTTTACAATTATAAGTGAATCAAATGAATAAGGGAACACGAGCACGTAACGATTTTTTTTATTGAATTTTGAAAATGTAATGATTTTAGAGCAGAGCTAGCTGTATGAGGTTGATGCTAATAAAGACCTTTATTTTAATATCGACCGAATTTAAAATAAAATAATGTTGAGAAAAAAGATAAAAGAATATTCCTTCTAAAGGGTGTTCTAATATTAGCGGCATTTGTACAGTAAATAGTTGGCAACCCTAAAAATTTGGCAGCTGACAGTTTAGGGTTAGTAAAAATGGCACATTATACACGAGATACCAACGTTTTTTCATTGTTGAACAATATTTCAAAAATAATAAAAGTTTGGCGGCCATAATTCAAAAACTTTGTACAAATTATGATCGGAATATTCATGTAACTCCTTCAACTATGAAGAGAGTATTTAAAAAATTCAGAGAGATTCGATCAATTGGTGACATCGTTGCCGAAGTGGCACGATCGTGCTTTTCTGACACAAAAACTTCATGGTGGCACGGTGGCACGGAAATATTCAATAAGGCACGCTCTTTTTATTTTAGGAAAATTGCTACAAATGGAGGAAAAAAAAACTGACAGAAAGTCTTATTTTCTGATAATACACAAATTATTTCTTGTAATTTTTTGTTGTTTTTCACCCATAGTTGTTTTTTTCATAAGGAACGAAAATGGCCATTTTTTCAGAGAATATGGCACGGACATTCTTTTTTGGGGCGGCAACGCTGATTGGTGATGCTTTACACACTCATTGTCAAAAAACAAGCCCTTCGAATGGGAACATCGAAGCAGAGCATGTGAGTCCAGAGTTTGTGAAAGTCCAGGAACATCAACATTTTCAAAAACTTTCACTATTTTTGAAATATTTAGGCATAGGTATTGCTCAACAATGAACATACGTTAGTCCTGTGTAATTCTCAATTTTTACTAGCCCTAAACTGTCATCTTTCAATTAGTTTTATTTTTTTAACACTTTAATACACACAGCAAATTCAAATATTGCGATAATTTTGGGACACCCTTTGTTTCAACAAGACCGAGACGAGATCTATAAAATTTCGTACAGGGTCTCGTCTCATGGCAATCTCACTTCTTTTTAAATAAATTAAATATATATAATCGTATTTTGATGGTAATGCCCTAGAGCAAGTTCTATATATAAACAAAAATCTCTTTTTAAGTCGATCAAGTTTCATCGTGCATTGAATTTCAAAATATTTAGCATGATTTTTTTGCAAACATCATTAAGCTTATCGTTTACTTACTTACTTAAAAAAAATATATATAAAACTCCAAACACATGCAGGATATCCGCTTACAAAATACCTTAACCCCCGCAAACATATATCCTGTCGTAGAACATGACTGTGCAAAAATAAAAAAAAAAAAATAAAACTACCAACCAATATGCCTGATGTGTGTGAACACTTGCAATCTTCCCATTATTATACACAAAATCACATTACACTTAATCCCTTAATAACTCTTTTCCATATAATAATTTCACCCTCGTTTTAATATTTTCCCTTAATTTTTTATGGTATGATGGGTAAGCTGCAGTGCTCCCAAGAGGGTGGATTTTACCATAGCAATGTCAAGCGTTTGCCTTTTACACCTTCTCCATTCTCAACAAAAAAATACTACTATGCCAGGGTTAATAAGGCAAAATCACTGCAAAGAGTGTCATATCGCACTAATCCTCTGCATAGGTTAAGGATCTCAGATTTTTTTTTTTAAATACATATAGAGGGTGTATATAGTATAGGAACAACGAGTCGGCTTCGTCCTTTATACGTAAAACTTTCGCTCATTTTAATAATTTCAGCAATTTCATGGGTTTTATATGTTAATTTCATTAAAAAGACATTTTTGCATATTATTCGAGAGTTTATATGATGCTCTGCAGTCTACGCAGATGCTTATGATGCTTTTGGTTGAAAGGTTTTAATACTATGTTGGCGACGATGGGTGCTCTCTGCAGGCGTTTCTGTAGCAATATGGAATTTGAATTTCTGTTGAAGTGTGGGGGAAATTAAAAAAAAAAAAGACGAGTGTTTTAAAATTCAACACTTGGGGTTTGAACAAAATGCGACTCATAGAGAAGAAGATCAAAAGATTTTATGGATTAGAACATTGAGTAATTGGCTTTTTATGTTTTATTTTAATTTTTATTGTTAAAATGGTTTTTAATTCATATAGGACAATTTTGTTAGGTTTTAGAAAAAAAAAACTTTATTGATTAAATATTAGATTTAATTAATTAAATCTTTTTCATGTATATCTTTATAGACTGGAAAATCCTGATCTATGTATACTTTCAACTTAAAATCTCCTCTTCAAATTTTTAATTCATAAAATTCTACTTTAGCTTTTCTAGTATTATAAACCGTCAGCTATATGAATATAAAGATTTTCTTTATAAGTACCGCCACGCTGCAGCTGAATGACTTGACAAAGTGTAGAACAATTCAGCACCCGATCCATCATAATATATCATATATAAGGATGCTATAAGATGATGACAACAATAATGATGACAAAATTTACATAATGAATTGAACGTTTAAGGGCACTTGAATTCGCTTGATGGAAGCTCTTCAGAAGTTGCAAAAGTACCATCAACTTAAAAGGGGTTGAATTCAACAACCGAACCAGCATGATGATGAATTATATTCAAATTTAATGCTATATCTTGATGAAGATATAAATTACATACAACGTCAAGATTATATCGTGAAAAAAAATGATAAATTTTCATTTAATAAAAAGAGATTAAGGACGTATATACCTACTTTTTACAAAATTATAGTGCGGGAAAATTAGTCTAAAACACCTTTATTTTCTATTTGGAAGAGGGCTTTTAGAGAAGCTTGTCCATGCGAAATCCGCCATTTTAGAACAAATAGAAGAATTGATATAATATATACATATGTATGTAATGTACGTACCTCCGAAATTATTTCTTTACTGCCTGCACACAATTGAGACGGATCTGCAATTGCAGCTGGAATATAGCTGTCCAAATATTAAATATTTGTGTAATATACAATGTTACGAACACAACGCAACGCAGCTGCAAACGGAGCTTGCAGTCGGTGCTGCAAGAGTTCACCAGCTTTCAAATTTTCACGTGAAACACTTTTGACATTTCAATTTGGTTGAAGAAAAAGGAGGCGATAAAAAATATTGAAGCTTTTTAAGCTTATTTGTTTCGTGAAAAAAATTATTAATTGAAAGAAAAATATCGGAAATAAAAAAAGTGAATAATAAGACAGTGATTGTTGTTTTTTCTTTAAAATATACAAAATATACGTACGACCATTTTTCACAGCTGTTGCAGCATTTTACTGTGTTCAGGCAGTTAAGCGGGAAAGCTGTCAGTATCAAAGTTGTAGATAGTGAAATCTTTACTGTGCGGGCAATATTTTTGAGGTTATGTTGTTCTGATTTATATTTTATTGCATTTTTGAAATTGATGATATTGCAGCCACTAAAATCTAAACTTATTCTTTTTTAGCAGCTCTTTTTCATCAGATATGAAAACAAAAAAATGCATTTATTTATTTATTTTGTTCTTGTTTGTTGTTTCTAATGATGCGTGTTGAGTTCCTGTGGGCACGTGAACAGCCATTTTTAATTTTTTTACCCTTGCAACTTTGACAACCGCAATATACATACATATATGCTGAGATTTGTGTACTATGGTATTATAGATCATTATGTATTTTAAGATTTATGTGGGTTATTCCAAGCATTCTAACTGCCTGAATACAATAGAATGTTGCAGCTGGAACTAGAGCTGTGAAAAAGTGTCGTACGTGCTAGTTCCTATGTGTCCAATATGCAGCTGTACAGCTTTTTGTATATTTTTCACATTTTCTTATTTCTGATAATTTTCTTTTAATTAATAATAATTTTCGCGAAACAAATAATCAGAAAAAGCGTTAATATTTTTTTCCGGCTCTTTTTTCCCATACAAATTGAAACGTCAAAGTGCTGCAAGTGGAAATTGAAATTGAATAAGAATTTGTTTGTATTGCTTTTCCAGCTGCCAAGTTTGTCAGATTTTTTTACACAAGACTTCTTTTTGTAAATATTTTTATATCTCAAAGGCCAAATTTCGGTAAGTTTTGCGATTTCACTGCCATCGTATTGACATTTAGCCGACAATCTTTTAGCAAACTATGACAAAAAACAAGCCACATATTTGCCCAATTTGTCTGTAAATTTCCTGTATCAATTTGACTTTGTTTGGAAATTTACTGAACAACTGTGTTCTCTTAAACTTCTCCAACAAAGTGCTTGAAATTTAAAGTCGAAGACGATTCGCCCAAAGAATTGATATCGCTTAATTTATCTCACTTCTCATCGAACAGTGGAACCAATAATTACAACATTTTAGAGGTAAAATTATTGTGCTTGGATATTTCAAAAGCTTTTTAATGTTCGTTTCCAGATTCGCAATCGTGTTCTTCGTATTTTGAACTGAAACGGCGGCAGAGTAAATAATAGTTGATAAGTTTATTAAATTCTTGTCTTGATTGACAGCATCGTTGAATAGGGAATTATGGAATTATGTATACATACATACAAAAATACATATTATATCGATGTTCATAATTCTAAAAATTTCAACAAACAAATTTTAATCACTTTGACGTTAAAATTTCGACAAAAAAATTATTAACATTGACGTTAAAATTCTTAAAAATTGATGATTTTTTATACGTTTTCGAAACTTTATATTTCAGCAACTGAGCCTCGTAACTAGTTAAGTATTTTACTGCCTATAATTAGTAGTAAACAGACCTTTTCATACAATGCATCTAAAAACCGGTGCACCAACTTAAAGTAAAGCTTGATAATTCCAAAGTATAATTGCAGGAGGTACACTTTGTCGAATTTACATTAGTCGAAGAGAAAAATTGACTAACACCAAAAATGTAAAAATTAAATTTCCTATAGATTATTTACATATAGACAGTTACAGTGGCAGAACCTCGTAAGTCGTTTTTGCATGAATTTCAGAAATTTAATTTTGATTTTTTCTGTAAAATCTTCAGAACAACATTATTACGCTGAAATTGCCAAAATATACATTTTTATTAAATTTTTCGACTTTTTAGGTTGTGTACTTTAACCGTCGATATGTCGAATATTACAAATGGGTGAGCTATAGTAATTTGGCTAAATACAAACTATGGAAATTATAAAATATATCAGCCCTATTCTGTTATCCGATCCGATCGAATCATTCAATTCACGTGAATTGTTCACATAATTAGTCACAAATCAATAATTAATTTTGAAGTTCTTGAGAGAATCTTATTGTTAAAATTTCATTTTTATCGCAATTTATATTTTATCTTAAACTTTCTACATCAAACATTTTAACGAACATAAAAATGTGAACAAATGAGTTTTCGTTCGTCATTACGAAACCAATTAAACAAAACATTGTAAAATGAATTAGTATATTACGAATTAATGAATTTATTGAAAAACAATAAACTAGTAGCCTGCTGGGAATTTTTAATGAAGATTGATGTGAAATCATTACCTATGTACAGTACATTGTACGTGCATTACAACTGCGCGTTTACACCAATGAGTATAAGAACAGGAAGGTTGATTGGAATCCCTGGAAAAAGAACCATCGTCGGTCGATCGTCGTAGTCGTCGTTGTTCCTTCTCTTATAGACTTTAATTTACCTACACAATCTAATTGGTAATTTCTAATTTTATGCACTTAAAAAAAAATGTGTACCCTCCTAATAGTTTGGATTATCGTTAATTTGATGATTAAAAAAAAAAAGATTAATTCTTGTGTCACCAGGAGTCACGTTTAAATGGGATTATTATATTTTGGTTAACTTTAAATAAATCGAATTCATTTTATCCCCGAAATAAGAACACGCATCAGCACAGCGCAACGTTTACCTTCGTCTATTTAAGTTGGATCTTTGACATGGCTGAAAGAAATAAATCAGTTTCAATTTCCAAAAAAAAAATCAAAATCAAAATCTCTGAACTTTTTTAACTCCACCACTTTTATAGTTTTTTTTCTGGTTTTCAGGTCCACCAGATTTATAAATTATTTTTTTTTCTTTTTGTTCATAAAAAAGGATGAATCCAAGTTGTCATCATTTAATGGCAAAGAGCACGTGTTCTTTGTCAAACAACACATCTGCGAGGGTGTGAATTGGAAGATGCTAATCGCTATGAGATATGAAAATGATAAACGTCTGACGCATGCACTGTGTGTAAACATGGGAACACCCAATTTATATGTAGGTATAGCGCACACGTCTTGTTGTCTTGTCTTCGGCAACTCAACTCAACTCACTGGCGCAGCATAGGGTTAAATTGGGTTAAATATGAATGAAATTGAAGACGTGTGGCGGGGTGGACACATATATAATACCAAAAACAGGAACAAGGGAAATAATTATGGATGAATTATCATGTTCGAGGATTTAAAGCCGCTACGACGACGACGACGTCGTTCCGCTGCGCTATGGAAAGATCATCACAAGGAGTCAAACGTCAGTTGAAAGATGAAGGTTGTTTTTACTCATGTTGTTAACGAAATTGATGGAAAGATATATTCGTGCGATAGGGTCACGTGAAAACATTTTGTTCGTTACTTTTATTGATAAATCATTAGTAGAGGATTACAATATGTTAATCAGATGTAAAAAAAAAATAAGAAGATTAATTGAGAAAATAGAAGGCGTGTTTAACTGGATTTATAGTTTAATATTTAAAGAAAATAGATGGAGGGGAAAAAAAAAATTATGATTTCTTGAGTTTTTTTAGAAAGTTACAGTCGTATTAATTGAATTTTTGTCTACTTAGACACTGTCTAACTATTTTCAAATTGGTGGAAATATGCTTTATTAAATAAAAATAAATATCACTTTATTCACGGTTAAGACAATCTACTCTTGTGTCTAAGTTAGGCAGCTATAAGACAACAATTAACAAGGTTTTTGAACATATTTTCCAAAGTTGGACAGTTGTCTAAAGTTAGACAACGTTTATAAATAAGACCATTAATATTTAAAAGCATTTTTTTTTTATTTCCATTTTTAAGCTTTTAAATCAATCTATGAAAGTGATCACGAAGACAAGACAAGAGCCTGAGTTCCGAATATGTCGAAGTCGTAGTTCATAAAAGTATCCCGTGTAAGTTCCATAAATGGTGTTCAGCCGGAGGAATTCCTTAGTGAAAGCACAATTCCCCCTTCTCTTGTCTGCTGCTGCCAAAAACCTTCTAAAGGGATTGAAACTGAATTTTTAATTAAGATAATAGGCAATCGGTTGTCTCTTACACCTACACGGTCGGCCTCGTGCGTCGTCATGGAATCAGTTTAGCTGAGTTCCAAACCACATTAGATGCGTATTTGACGCAAAGTCATGAAATCCGAATTATTAAAGAGAAGATGGTGTCAAAGTCACGAGTTTCTAAACGCATCCCAAATGTCAGCAATTTATATTAATTGAGCAACAACGCATCCAATTTGGTTAGATGTTTTCATTTGACAATTTAACATTTGAAATTTAAATGAAACAAAAATATGAAATCTCGAGCGAAGTAACTTTATTTTTCTATATTGTTATTGTTTTTTTTTTTTCGTAAATTATGGTTTGTTATTCACTTCTATTACGGTTATCGTTTTACTAAAATGACATCTAACTACTCTTTATTTTAAGCTGCATAAAATGCGAAATGTCAAATTGATACAAGGTAAAATGTCAGCTTGGTAACTTTTTTTTCCAACAAATTTCAGTAAACGAGTTTTTTTTCCTACGGGCTTTTCCGGAAATTGCAAAAATTTGTGATATTTTGTGAAAATACGCAACAAATTTCACATTAACAAACAGACCTCCCAAAATGTATGCAAAGTATCCGCGATGCGTTCCAGATGCGCATTGATAGTTTAATTCTACTGCATTAATTTTTTTGTTTGACGTTTTGAAACTCAGCCTCTTTTTTCAAGTCCCTTTTCACAAGAGGAAACAATTTGCTGGAGTTTTTTTGACGTTTTCTTTTAATTTCCTATCTCCACCAATCTTGAATTATTTTAAAATTAGAAATTTTTTTTTATTTTAATGTGAACTGTCAAACAGAAAATTCGAAATCCACATCAGAACGCATTCCATAAACCGGTTAATATAGGTAATTGTATACCTTTTTATAATTTTTACCAAAAGTTGTATGATGTATGTCAACTAAATGTCAAAATTCCCGACTATTTGCAATTCGCAATTAGCTGATGGTCGTACATCATGTCAAAGGCACTTTTTTTGTTCGTTTTATAAATTAACGGAATTAACCTTACCATATATTCTGCAAATCATTGCAAAAAATTGTTTAGAGACCTCATGGTAAAACTTATATCGTTTTATATTAGATTTTTAAAACTGTGCAACTACTTTTTGATTTTAATCAAATATGAAAATTTCGTCATCCGAGATTTACCCCGAACACTACACTGTCGCCAACTAACAAAATGGCTTCTTCAAGCATTTCATTAATCAATTTTGACAAGTAGGTAATCCCGCAAAAATGTTTATTAAGATTTGTGTGTTCCTTCCAGTGTTAAGAAGTAAACATAACTGACTTTCTTCAAGGTGTAAACAAGACACAATATTAAACAACATAATTGCATGTTCTAGTACAATTAAATCAACACCGCCTCTTGCTCTATTGGAATCATATTTCAACCATATAATTTACTCTTATATCTGTGTATATAATTACCTACATACATGAACGTATAAAATAATTATGATAAACCAGTGAAAGTTCCATATTTACTCGTATCGTAGTCACTTTCTCTGGTTTTTGATTAACATTTATATAAATATAACAATTTGTAATAAGCTTATATATTAAAAAAAAAATAAATAAATTTTCAATAATTATTTCAGTCGATTTACTGATTGTAATAAATATTTTACATCGTAAATGTAAATAAATACATAAATTAAATAAATAAATTAGTACTTTTTTTGTTTTTAATCTTTGGTTTGCCTAGCTGTCTTTTTCTTTTGGAGAATATCATATACATATAATTATGTAGGAATGATTTTAATAAACTTAAAATTATACTTAACCTAGAAGTCTTTGTTTAGTGATATTCGTAGTAATATCGGTAGGGGTCAACTCCCGCAGGAGCTGTTGCAGAATTTGTAGGTTTTGTCATTGGTCTTACTACGTATCCATTTCGCCTATAATTAAAGAGAAAATCAAGGACTAAGGGTGGATTATTATTTAAGCTTAAAAACTTACCGATTATGTTCACCAGCATGAACTTGGAAGCTTGTCTCCTCTTGATGATCATGTGAGAAGAGTTTCTTCAGAGCAATTATACTGGCAATTGTCAGAGCAACTTTACTGATCACCAAAGCTTTAATGGCGATCGCAGCAAGAGCCTTAAGTCCTATGGGACCAGCAATTCCCATTGCAGTTAAGAGAGCTGCAACAACATACTTAACATGCCCACCACCCTTCTTGGAATGTTTATCATGATGTCCTCGACCTTGACTCATGTCCATTTTCATAACGTGTGTTCGAAGCAACTGATCAGTCTTCTCCAAAAGTGATCGATCAAGCTGTGACAAAGTACTCAGTGTTCGTGCATCAGCTAGCGCCATTATACTCTCTTTATCTGTTGTATTTTGTTTTTCCAGTACCAAGCCATCGACAATGTGAATTGAGTCCTGTTCCAAGGCCTTCGAGATCGCCATTAGAGCCTTTTCCTTCAGACATCCCACAAAATCGTTTTTATCCTGACAGTCATCGTAAACTTTGCGAACTATCATGAATTCCGGAGCCAACCAACTGTTACCGCGAAAGGTTTGAGTTGCAGCTTCGCTAAGGGCAGCCACGATCACTGCTACCACAAGGAGCTCAAAAATCAATCGCAGTTGCATTGCGGTGATTAAGGCGAGCAGTTTTTTTAATAGTGAGAGACTTTTGTATAGTATTTAATATCCAAATCCGAACGTGTCCGCTGGTGATCGTCTACTAGTGATCTTAAACAATAAGATAGCACTCTTATAAATACCAAAATTCAATGCTCTGCTTAATCTGATGCCATGCTCTGGCACTTCAGGGAGATCACTCCGACTGAATCATTGGTTTGGAAAGAAATGGCGTGCCACCAGGTGGATCCATATGGAATGGTTGATCTGCAGCAGCAACTCCAGCACCGCACCAAATCCAAACATACATATAAAATGCTTTCTTCTAAGAAGATCTTCTGACATATTTATAATTACATTTTTTGCAAATTAACATTTTTTTAACTTTTGTTTTTCAATACTCATGTCGGTTTTGTGTGTTTTGATGGTTTTGCTAAATATGTACATATACTGATGCACTAAATCCGGGTCTGCACTGAATCTTTTGCAGAGAAATCTTCTTCTGATCCTCATCAACAGACATACATATACCTAATTCCACATATCTAGAATATAGAACTTGAATAAAATTATAGCAAACCATTTGGTTATTGGGTTCAATTGTGAGCTAGAATCTGCATTAACTTGACCGTGACCACACAAATGCTATGAGCATAATATTCACATATATGTACCTAAGCTTGTTAAGAGTTCGACTTTAGACCGAACAACTGACTACAAATGAATTCTAGGTATATTGTGGCGTATGGCATTCCTTGGTGGTGAAGAGGTGCGTGATGTTAAGTGATTTTACTGCATCAGTATGTTAGGCATAAATATGCTGCCGCGATTGCACATTTGGTGCAGTGGGTGAAATTGAATTGATTGTATTAATAATTGCTTAAATATTAAAATCGTTTGCTTGTGACTTTCATTTCTTTTCTTTGAATTGACGGGGGTTTTTTTTAAGCAGCTTCATGTGTCGATATGTTGTCTGGACGGAGAGAAAATTCATGTAAAAATGATATAGTGGATAATTATAGGTAGTGTGACAGAAAACATGCATTTGACTACGACTACATAAATAATGATTTTCGAAAGTGAGTTTGGTAAAGTCACGAAGATCAGATCGACAATAAAGATACTTTATTATTTTAATGCTCGTAATTTGTATTTAAATGATAGTTATCAAGTAGGTAAATTAGCTTTATAGAGTTCTTCGGCTTTGCATTTAATTTCGTCATTCTTAATATTTGACCAGAACTATTAGCAAAGGTTAGTGAAGTTGTGTTTTGTTTTTCGCTGAGTGATCTTATTTATTACTTATTTCATAGAGCATACGAATATATCTGCTGGTTTACAATAGAACTGACACACAAAAGTCCTAACCAGGGTTGCCATTTTGGTGTATTTATCGCCATATCATAGCAATATTTTAACTCAGTAAAAATAATTAAACCTAATAGAAATACTATTTTTCTTGCAATGAAACTTTTAAAATAAGAAAAGGGCACATCTTTTGACAGAAAGAGCAAATCTTTTCGTGAATGAAACTCGCTATTAATAATTAGGTTCCTACTAAAAATCTAAAAAAGAAAATTCAATATGCCATTTTCGTTCTAGGTTCCGAGGTTTTTTAGAAGATTTTAGTGAACAAATGCCTCCATTTGTGTACGGAATATGATACGTACTGATTTAGTTCAATTCAATATAAATGCATGGAAGGAAACTGGAAACACAGGAAAAAATAGGGGGTCACACGGGTTTTAAAAATACCAATTTAATTTAATACGTTTATAATTTTATAAGACTATAAAATTATCAAAAAAAACCTATGCTACCACCTACTTCGTATGTAATGTGATATTAATATCTATATGCAATCAAACACTGAATCTTAAAAGCACATTTAATTTTTTTCATACATCATGTCAAAATATTTCCCATCCCCCATCAATTCTTTCTACGTTTGTCTATCTGTCAAACAAATCGACAGCTTTCCCAAAAAGATTCACAAACTGATTGTCAAGATTCGAGTGCTTACATCCATACATACAAACATATACATATATATGATGTTAGTACGATGTCTGTCTTTTAGATATTAAATTTGATAAGAACCATCAAAGCGTGCTCTCACCATCACATCGGTATTATTGATGAGATTGATGTTGTGTTCCAATGATGATAATAATGATGGTGTGGTGTTTTCTTATGTTGTTAAATCCTGCCAAAAAAAAAAATCCAATCTTGACATATACTCGTACTCGCACTCGTCACACACACACACAATATTATCCTTGTTAAACAATTCGACTAAATGGAATGATGGTCGTATGCTCAAGAGGGCGGATATAATTGTACATTATTTGCACTCATAGAGATAAAAGAAGGAAGAAGTCGTCCTCGTCCTTTTGTCATTCTTCATCATCAGTCATATATTTGTTACTTTCGCTAGAATGGATATAACAAATATATATACTATAGGAAGCTATCATCTTCTAAATGATCATCTTATGTTCAGATTTTGGTCACTTTATTGGAAAATTGTTAATTCATTTTGGTCTTTTGAACATATTATTAATAAGATGAAGCTGAGTGTTTTGCTTGAATTTGACAAGGGGATGTGACTTGCGAGCCATTAGTTAAAGAAAAATTGATTACTGTGAAAATAAAATCAATTCTGACTGAATGGCGGCAGAGGGATAGCTTATAATGGTTGAACTTGAAGGCAACTATTGGCCCGGCTAGCCAACTTCTTCTACTTCTCAGAAATAAAAATCGTAATTCTTAATCCTTTCAGATGATATTATGTTTTTATTTTCTAAATAAACAAGAATAATTTTAACAATTATTTCAAACTTTTAAACTCAATTAATTTATAAATAGGTTAATAAATTTTTTAAATCGTAAAAACATGCATCCGTCCGTCGTGGAAAACCTTGTTGGTGTCTTCTCTTTCTTTGCAATTTCAATGATCGGAAATTTTTCCAAACATTTTGACGTTTAATCTTTTTGGTTTTCTCACGACGCAAGTTTCCAGAATTAAAAATAAATTAAAATTAATTTTCTTTTATGACATAATCATGGCTCGATGACAGCACATATTGGCTCAATATCTCGATATTTAAATCTAAGGTTAAGCGGGATATACACAACACACAACAAACGCCAAGATCTCATCATGCATGAGAGAGTGTATTAGTATGGGTATACCTACGTATTTATTTGTGTAAATGCCTGCAACAAAATCAAAACTTTTTAATTTTTGGTCAATCATGTAATCAAGATTGGCATTGGCCGCGTTCTGCCATTCTGTGGTGCACAAGGAAAGCCTACCCAAGATACTCGAATATCCATGCATGTTACTGAACGCAAATCAGCTTGAGATTTTTTTATTGGCAACAGCTGTTTTCTATCAGTTGTGTTTTAACATGGGATTACAACAACACAAAGCTATCCAGATCGTTTTGGATACAAACCTGAACGTGGCCATTGTCAAAAAAAAACTTACTAACACATACTCTCACATGCATGATGAGTGTTTGACTCGTGTAAATGCCGCTTTATCACAATGTTCAAGTAGCAATCTATATACATATATAAAATAAAGTTTTGTTTTGTGTACGTTCGCTAACCAGCCAAACCGGTTGACCGATTTTCTTAATTTTTTTTTAAAGTAAAGAGGAATAAGGGTAAAAGGTTTAGGACAATAACAAATTAAAGAAAATCTGTTAAAAAAAGAAATGAAATTTCAATTGGTCACATGGGTTACTGATTTCAACAATATTTAATAATTTGCGCAATTTAAAATTAATAGAGTTCGTGGTGCAGTGGAAAGATCTCCGCCTTAGAGAGGCGGTTCCGCTAATCTACCACGTCGGCCGTAGAACTGTGGATAGGCGATTTCGATATGATCGAGACGTCCTTGCACAAGGCGGTGCTGAGCGAATTCGGTTCAGTAGGACTGTGTCCGATCGGGAACGAAAAGATAGGAAGAAGCAGGAGAACCAGTTCTGGTGGCTCAATTCTGAATTTGATATTTAAAGTCGACTTGGTGTTCTTGTCTTGGCCGACTTACATATAGGTGTAGGTTAGGGTTCCCAACCGTACTATAATATATAGTATTGTACTATATTTCGGGTCTCTGTACTATATACTGCTGAAGAAATATATAGTACGAAAAAGTACTATATTTCAGTTTGATTTATCAATCATTTTGCAACATATAAACAAATATCAAACACACTTTGATTGCACTATAAGGTTCCATTTTATACATGTATCCGAATGAGACTAAGTCTTGCTGTCAAACGTCTATAGTTTTCGAATGTTTTAAAAATAAAAGCTTGTTTCAAATATGGAAAGTGGAAGCGACAGTGGAAGTTCGTCAAACTCCAGTGGTAAATTAACACCTAAAAAACGAAAGGTACAATAAAGTCTACAAAGACTACTACAATGCAATATTTATCTACAATTGGAAAAAGTGGAATTGGCCAGGTTTTCCAACCTTCTTTGTCGGTTTTTGTATGAATTGTCTCAATTCAAATCAATTGTTGACTGATTTTAATACTAAACGAAAT
The DNA here is from genome assembly GCA_951394125.1 of Epistrophe eligans. Lineage (NCBI taxonomy): Eukaryota > Metazoa > Arthropoda > Insecta > Diptera > Syrphidae > Epistrophe > Epistrophe eligans. Next base: position 13,880,959 of record OX596030.1, read on the forward strand.
TTTTACGAGAATAAAAAATATGAATGAGTTTAGCGACAGAAAAACAGACCAAAAATGGCAATATATTTTTAAAAAATCCGAAAACAACTTACCAAATGTAATTTCTTTTTTACTCTCTATTCCTGCCACTTCTGCATTTACAGAAAGAATTTTTTTCAATTATGAATTCCAAATGGCGAGAAGAAGCAAGCATTTCACTAATCAAAAATGAACTTTTAATCTACATAAATTTGAAAATTGATTGCGATAAAGCCTATGACACATTTATTTTAAATACAAAATTGTTAAACGATGCTAAAAGCACAAAGAAATATAGATTTTATAAAAATAAATAATTACTAATAATATGTTTGGCCTTTTTTAACCTTTTTATAAAATACTATATATTTTTGAAGAGTACTATATTTTTTATAGCTAATAGTGAAAAATACTATAATCGGTCGAAAAAAAGTTGGGAACCCTAGTGTAGGTATTAGGTATTAGTATTGGGTAGCACCCAAAAAAAAAAAAAAAAAAAAAACTTAAAATAAAACCGAAAATGCTGCTGTGGCTGTTCTAGTTTTTAAGTAGTTTTAAGTAATTTTAAGTAGTTTAAGTAATCTTAAGTACATATAGTTTTAATTAGTAGTAAGTTTTATATATATAAAAAAAAATGATAAAGTTACCAAGTTTTTTATCCATCTTTCTTGGTGAAAAATAAAACCAATAAAGAATTTTAGTATTAAAATAGTTTTTAGGCCGAAAGGCATTAGTATTAAGATATATATATAGTTTAACTTAGAGCGCCCGCATAGGGCCAGTAAGTTAGTTGTAAGTTATTGATAAGTAGGCTAGTTTTTATGAATTTTTGTCTAGCTTTAAGTTAGTTGTAAGTTTTTTTGGAAAAAATAAAAATGAATTTAAAATGAAAAAAAAAAAAATCTCCGCCTTAGACGTGAGGGGTCTTCAGGTTCGATTCCTGTCACCGGTCAAATTTTTTTTTTTTAATTTTTAATAATTGTATCTATTTCTATTTTTTTTTAACGCCCTGCGAAGCGGGCGGAGATTTTGCTAGTTTATACATAAAAAGCATTTAATGTAAGTTATCGTGAGTACTTACCTCAATTTTTATGATTTTGAATGAATTTATTTTGCAATTTGCAATCAATTTTGAAACAGTTAAAATCTTGTAAACTTTGCGAAACAAACAAAATGAATTAAGAAATGCGAAGCACATTAAAATACTAAGATATACATTTAGTAAAAGTTTAGTAAACAATAACATTTTGAAATGATTCAATCAAAATGCGAGACACGTCACAAAACAATCATAATGAAATTACAAATTTTAAATAAACCGTTTCTCTGCTCTATACACATGTATAGAAATACATACGTTTATAGTAAGAAAAACACATACCTAACTTAATTAATATTTTTACGATTTCGCAAAAATCAACCTAAATAAATAAACACAAGTATGGCACGGCAAAGCCATAAATTTGAAAAATCTACTCACAGTTTTTGTCATCAATAAAATACGATTTTCCAAACTTATATTCGCACAAAATTACAAAATACATTAAAATTATTTTCCCAATAATCCATAAATCGTGTTTATCCATATGCAGACAGTCTAGTACAACAATTAACAACCAATTCAATAATATTATAGATATAGAAAGAAACAAAAACCCAACCAAACGAACCATCAGCTGGTTGAATAAACAAATAACACACCAATGAACTCGTAAAAATCCACGTGTTTATAGTAAAAAAATAAAAGTTTAAAAAGAACACATCGTACAAAATATGATTATCAAAAAAGCCTCATAATATGAAAAGAGCAATAAACAGATTTGGGATTTTTATTATTTCTTTGTGTAAATATAGTTTGAGAAAATTTTATGATTTGTATACCTATATACTGACGAACGCATGATGCAGGGAATTATTCTATTAAATGCTTCAGTGACAGACTGGAATGACTTGAGGCCCTATGTGCACTAACTTAAAAAACACAATATTTTTTAAATTTCAGTAGTCTAGTCATATCATAACACCTTACAAAGGGAGTTTTCTTTACCAAGCTTTTTTGTCGAGGTGATGTAGACTCGTCGGTTCTAAGCTCCACTTGTTTACTCCCAAATGTTTTTAAGTAGTATACAATATATTTGAATCCTATTTCTGTGGGCTTCAGGTCTTTCTTTCTTTATCTACTTTTTGATAGACGAAAGAAAGACCTGAAGCCCACAGTAATAGGATTCAAAAATATAGAATTAAGAATTAAAGGTCACGAAAAAGGAATAATTTTTAAGTAGTATATGTCATCTACTACTGATTACTGAATAAAAATAAATCTGACAAGAAGTGACATTCGGTTTGAAAGAAATAACTGTCTGAAGTGAATAGCCGTGTTCAGAAAATGAGATCTTATAGATTTAGTTCTGTCAAATCAAAAATAAGCAAGCGAATTCAAATTTTTTTTCCTCATAGTTTTAAATGCGAAACTGAGAAATTTTGTTAGGGTATCCTGTTCATTAAATGAATATTTAAAATATGTAAGTTTTCCTAATATATTGACTGTCTTACATATTTATAAAACTGTTGGATTTATTTATATTTTTTTTTAATTCATTTTTAAGGAACAATAATATCAGAATGCTTTATCCAAAAGATTTTAATGGGCCCAATTTATTTACTGCTCGGGCCCCTCACTCGCCTTACTATACAGTCTTGAAGCTTTAAACACAAAAAATAAATCGTGCGATCGTGCAATTTATTTTTATTTTTACATTAAAACACTTTTCTTAGAGGACTGTAATATATAAGCGCCAAATAGTTTATCGATAAATCCGCCCCTGATCAACATCTCATACCAATCAATCCACCCGTTTGCGGCAGGCCGACGACGACGACGGGGCAAGTTTAAAATATTATTATGGCTAGCATCTATAATTTCATATTAACTCATAGTGAATATTTTAGCGTTCTAGATACATAGGTATAGCAAAAAAAATGTCTGTTTATTAAAGATTTGGTTTGCTTTTGGAACCACTGATTTTAATAAGAAAAAAAAAGCAGCAGTATATTTTAACGGTTTTAATAAAAAAAAATTGAGATTATTTATGAGATATGTACGTACATAAACAAAATAAAAATTCATATAATTCTCTTTAAATTATTCTTGCAAATATTATGTTTGCTTATATGATATATGTATGATTAAGCGGTCATTATAGAAAGTAAATTTTTAGAATAATTAATTATATACGAGTTGAGTTTATTTAGTGGTAAAATTAATTGGATGCATATGCCTCACCATGTGGTTTGAGTGTTACCTAGGAATTTAAAATATACAAAATATATTTTTCAAAATTTAAGAAAAAAAAAAAAAAAAAACAAATTCAAGCACGTTTCAGTAATCTTATATACCATAAAACCATGGGTAACTGCCTGAACACAATAGAATGCTGCAACTGGAATTGGAGCTGGAGATGCAACAACTATGACAAAAGTGTCCTACGTGCTAATTTTTATGTGCCCCACAATGCAGCTGTACAGCATTTTGAATATTTTAAAGAAAAAAAAATAATCACGGTCTTATTATTCACTTTTTTTATTTTCGATAATTTTCTAATATTTTTCGCCAAACAAATAACCACAAAAAGCTTCAACTTTTTTTTTCGGCTCTTTATTTCCTTAGGTATACAAATTGAAATGTCAAAAGTACTGCACGTGAAAAATTAAAAGTTGGTGAACTCTTGCAGCATCGACTGCAGTTGCGTTGTGTTGTTATCGTAACATTGAATTTGTGTGTATGTATTAAATATTTTGACAGCTAATCCAGTTGCAGCTCCGTATCCATTGTGTTCAGGCAGTAGGCTAAGAAGTAAGCATTCTTTAGCTAAGAGCGTACAACCCAACAGTTTAAATGTGTAAATTCATATTTTAAGGGTTAGTGATGTTTGTCAAAAAGCCATAACCCCAGAAAGAAAATCCCTAAAGCCAAAATCCTCAAACTTAAGCCAGGTAAAGACAAAATTCCCAAAAATCGCAACGCGATTTTATTGCTCATTTCACTACTTGGACATCTTCATTATATGAGCAAAAATAAATGGGTTTATCCTTTGTATGCATTTTTAGACTATCCAGAATTTATTACTTGATTTACTATTCTTGCATTTTTGGGATTTAATCTTCAAGAGATTTTATCTTGGGGATTTTGTCTTTACCTGGTTTTAGATTGGGGATTTTGGCATTGGGGATTTTCTTTTGGAATTATGGCTTTTTAGCAAACATAACTAACCCTTATTTATTTTACAATTTGAAATTTTGGAATTTTGGATTTGGGTACTGGATTTTGGGTTTTCTAGATCTTGAAATTCGGAATTCTGTTCCATTTCCCCAACAAAATCGACACGATTGTAAGAAATAAAATGCACGACTGGGTCGCACGAACTTACTCTTGTGTGCGATCACACTTAGGTTTTAAAACCTTAAAAATTTTAAAAACTTTTTATCTGATAAAAGAAATTTATTAGTTATTCAAATCTATATTTTATGCCACCTGCCAAAAATATAGCCTTATTTAAAAATTCATTCACCCATTTTCGAAATATCGAATTTTCAAAAATAATTTTGAATTTTTTTTTTTAATCTAAAATTTGATTTTTGAAAAAATTTGATATATGCTATTCAAACTTGGTAGCTTTTGTGTAAAAAATTTCATAAAAATTTCAATAAAATAGTCGAAAACCCAAAAAATGGTTCTATGAAAGGTACCATTTTTATACGATAAATAATCGTTCTGATATTAGTTCACACAAAAATTTTCATCAAAATCGTAGGAGCCGTTTTTGAGAAAAATTAGATTTTCAATACCAGTTTTTAAACATTTGTTAAAATCTGATAGATAATGTCAAAATACTCTTGGGTGCTAAGTTTAATAAAAATCAAACAAGTCGTTTTCGAATTATTAAGTTCTCAAAAAAAAATTTTGAAACTTTTTTTAAACATAAAAAAAAAACAATTTGAAAATTTTGGTAGGTACACAATATTTTTAAAATTATTGTAAACATTCTCTGTAAAAAAAAAATTGATCAAAATCAGTTGAACCGTTTTTGAGAAAATCGAAAATCAAAAAAATGAAAGGTACTATTTAAAACAATTTTTCGATTTTTTTTTTATAGAAAATGGTAGCCATTTTTGTTAAAAAAAATTGAATACAGAATTTTTTTTTTTAAAGTTGTGTGCACGTTTTTGTGAAAAAAATAAGAATGTTGTGCTGCTTTGTGAGTATTGAAATAAGACTCGAAGAAGGCACTTAGGGTTTTTTTCTACATATATAGATAGCCTCCGCTATTAACATGAGTAACAAAATCATGGCTAAGATCAAACAATAAATAATAAATCTTTCCAGTCACTGCTTTTCTTTATGATTAAAATTTTTTTAAGCAAACCAAACAATTATCAATATTTAAGGGCTTAAAAGAACTGAAACATCAATTGATCAACAAAAAGAATTATATTTTGACGTTTTAAATGTTCCAAAGTTCTACAAGCCTCCCGAAAGCACTATATAGTTTTATAGTTGGTAACAATCAAAAACACAAAGCTTTCGTAAATCTCAGTTAATTTAAATCTAAAAAAAAACTATCAAAAAATTCGAACATATAAATATACTAACCCTCAAAGACGTTACAATACGAGTATATTTTGTATACAAATTAAGCTTCAACTAAATAAAAAGCAAAAGAAAAAAACTTTTATAACTTCGACTACATGAGCTTTGAAAAGTGGGTGGGACTTAATGTCCTTTAGATATACCATCATAACTAAATTTGTACTGCCACATAAGGGTGAGTTTTTCCATCCCCAATCGAATATTATATTTCATAACTTTTATGTTTCATATATAATAACTTTGTGCGCATTCACATCGAAGAAAAGATGGAGTTTTCCTTATTTTTTCATGAAAGAATAAAATGGCGATTGACTTTTGGTGCGTGGTAGATACATTCTCTGAACATTATATAAAAGGTATATAATAAAATGTTAGAAATATTTCACCTGGAAACTTTTCTCTTTTTCTTTAAAAAAAAATATAAATCAAATCAAATTCATTAAAAGATTTTGAAATGAAAAAAAAAATCAAAGAAAATCAAAGTTATCATCTCCAAGCTTTCTACCATATTATCGCAGCCAAGAAGATTATGTGCCTGATGTACCTAACATACATATCTATAGTTATCTATGAATATATATACATACAAATATACGTTACCTATACCTTGAGGCGAAATTTCCAATTCAATATAAATTAAACCAGACGAGTGCACTAGAGATCCTCAGTCAAAACCACATCTCTATATATCCTCGAAATTAGAAGTTGCGGCCATGAAGAATTCCATCCCATCGCATCACTGCAATCATCTATACTGGGGGATGGTATGATGAGAGTCCCCCGCAAATCGGTTCGTTTTCGAAGCTTCGAAGGGATTCCTTTCTTTCTTTTTGATAAATTTCTTTCTTTTGTGTTATGAGTATAACTATAAGACCCTGGCATACCTATACATATCATGGAAACGTGAACTTCTCTATATAACACACATACATACATATGTGCGCTCTTCAGAAAAACATCAGACTTTTCTGAAACGAGAACGATATATGTTAAGGAATGGGTGAAAAGTTCTGAAAAGCATTTTGTGGATAATTCAAAATGAAAATCCTGATAAGAATTTTCTATCTCCGCCATCTTTTGGAGATGATTTTTCTGTACGTCGACGTCGTCGTCGTTGTCGTCCTCCTTCTCCTCTTCCTTTGGCTCCTTTAAAAGCATATAGCACCCTTTCCCATATGTGTGTATAGAATGGGAGGGTTTATGTGTAGGTACTTATAAATAAATATATAGTTTTTAGGTTAAATATGTACACACGTACCCATCTAGCACATACCTTACTATACATAGAATGATAAAACTCTTGAAAAGCAAGGTTCTTTTCGACTTAAAAGATTCCAATGCACCCTCATTGTGCTGTGCACGAAAAATGTTACCTTCATATCCTCATTGAGGTTGAGGCTAATGTCCAGAAGTATACCTGGAACTCATGGCCTCTATAAAACCATGATATTTGAAAGAAAAAGCACAAAAAAGATATCTTCTATAATATGTGTATGATGGGGGTGAAGAAGAAGAATATCGACCCGGACATCAGAACTATAAATTGGGGAAACTATACCAAAGATGCGCCTGAACTGAAATGGCCATACCATATATATGTACCTATATCTAGCCAAGGAAGAGGGTGTTCCATGGTCTACGGAGCACCCCGAACCGTTTCCGCTTTGAACTATACTCTAAAGAGCAAAACCAAAGGAACGTGGTCAAAGGAATCAACAAACGGATTTTAAAGTTTGTGTTCGGCTTCAGGTTCTAGAAAATTTTTCCCTCTTATCTATAGTTTTATTGTCGATGACGACGCTCAGGAATATCTCCTTTCACATCAGCAGCTGCAGCAGCGCCAGCGAGAGACGGCAGCAGTGATGGCTGAGGAAAAATATCTAGCTATATGCTGTGTGTGGTATTTATGTGATTATGGATGGGCTTGCTGAAGAGTTGGAGAAATTTTAGTTGAATGCATCTTCATGATAGGGCAGGGGGCATTACAGAGCAAGAGATTGCTGGGATGCGGTACTGGTAGCAATTTGATGAAAAACTTCTTTCCACCAGCAAAACGATATACTATTAGACAGGTGTGTAGAATAGGTACATATATATTTATAACATCAGCAACATCAGAAGAAGTTTTGAGAATGCTCTCTAAAAATTTTTGGATTTTCAATTTCCTAACGAAGAAATTGTTAAGAGCATGGGTTTGATTCTTTTGATGGGGTATATAGATATAGAGATACCTCCAACATATATACTGACGTAAAATTTCATATATATCCCTTAAAGGAAAAAGCTGAAGCACTGCCAGAAGGCCCAGCATTTTTAATCTTCTTATTTGGGTCTTTTAACTTTGATGGAGGAAAACTTACCAAAAATATAGGGGACCAACGAAGAGGTATATAAAGAAGCAAAAAAGAAGCTTCCCAGATGTGGTTAGATATTATATATATTTGATTTTAACAGAAGGTTTGGTGTAAAGGTAGATAGGTACCTACACATACAATGTAAAGAAAAGAATTGAAAATATTTGAAGCGTGTAATTTGTATATGTAATAGATTATGATGGGGGTGGTGTTTTTTTTTTCTTGTCAGTTGTATTTGATTGAATTTAATTTTGTTAAAAAAAACAAATAGATATAAAATAACTATCTCTACCTACAGTTATAATGAATTCATTTCTGTGCATGCTTAAAGGCTGTGGTTATGTATCACAGTTTTTATGGGTCCTATAGGTACAATGGGTATGTGCTTTTTTGTTAATACAATAGAACAAGGCAAATCCTTGTGCAAAAGCCTCGCAATGTCAGGAGCCAGCCGAAGTCTGTGCGGATGGCCCAGTGTCTTCCAAGACCTTGATGGTAGTTATTTTGAAGGACCGTTGCCCGCATGAGCCTAAACCAATCAAAAGAACAACTGTGTATCCAGATAAACAGAATACGGAAGATTGGAATCCTAAATAGTCAAAACCGAAATATTAAGCAAAATGGGTATCAGCTAATCTGACTTATCCAGAGGGTTTCAGGATGAAAAGACAGAAGAGAACTCATCTCACTTTTCTTGTGAATTACCCCCCTGCCTATAGTAAGAACCAGAAAAGCAGCCCTCAGTGAATACTTTTTCGACAAACTTTTTGAACTTGGTCTTGATCCAACCCAACCTCACCTTTGCGCACTCTTTTTTTTATCTTTAACTAATGTAGTAGATTTTCTTTAATAAAAAAGTGTTGCAACATTTTTGTGTAGAATTTAAAATGTTTTACTTGAAATTTCTGCAAAAGTTTCCGAGATATTCACAAATACTTAAATTTTCCTTCTTCAACGCACGTGGTCCAAATTTAGGTAACTTTTAAAAAAATTAGTAAAAAATTAAAATAAAGCTCTTAGGATTTTTTTAAAACTCTTACATCCCTATTAATAAACTCGAATTAAACATATATATTTTTAATCAGTGAAGTTAATAAATGAAATCTTATCAATAACATAAACAAATAAATAGGTAATTCACGTCAATAACCTAATTTGCCCTAGTAGGCGGATTAACAATAATAACTAAGATATAGTGGACAACACTCAAGATCCCCGTCGTCGGTCGTACGGTGCGCACAGACGAGAATGTGAATTGTGGTCTTGGAAAATTGGAGCGAAAGAATGGTCCACTGCCTCGGTTGACAGCCACTTATACGACAATGTGTTCCATAATTAATTATAATAATTAATAAGTAATGAGAATGTTTGCTCTAAATAATAAAGCCATAATATTTACATGGAAAAAAATTTAATTTTGTTAATTTTATTGCATGTTTAAAAAGAAACTTGTATTTGGCAAGATTTGCTACTTAACGTGAGTTAGCTGTTAATTGTTAATTAATAAATATTTTATTTCTGGATGTGCGCATAGTCCAACGTTCTGTGGAAAAGCTAAGCACTTCGCATGGTAAAATATTCCAAATATTCAAGACAGATTTCTAAGAAAATACAAATATATATTGGAAAGATTTGAACTGAATTTTAAAGAAGAAGATTAGTTCTTTCACAAATCTTTAAATGTTTCGTTAAAAATGTTTCGTTAAAAAATGTTTCGTTAAAAAAAACAGTTTCGTTAAAAAAATACATGCTACATTTTTAAAACATATCTCGAAACCCTGATATAAAATCTAATGGAGCAATTTGGTGCTCGGATTAAATTTGAGTACCTATACCTACATGAAAAGCCTTCGGAAAAGTATTAAGTTTAGTAATAATTTAATTATCTCCTTAAATACTTTCACTTTTATTAATAAAACAATTCTCCACTCAAACATTGATCAAAAATTAATTCACAAATTTAAATATTTTTATTAATAAACAATTAACTGCTTGAAGTTAAGTAGCAAATATTAAACAAAAATCTACTACATTAAAAAAGAACTTTTGGTACACTTCTTACTGCAAGTCTATTTAAAAATTTAAATCATCTTTTTATATTTTTATAACAAAAAAAATAAAGAAGATTAACCAGACAATTGAATTTTGTAGGCTTCAGCTTTTTGTCAGGAGGTACATATGTATATATAGTCGTTGATATTATTATTTATGAAGAAACAAATTGCTGCAAATTTCTATTATTCTTCCTTTATATGCTTTTACTTAACCAGGATATCCCTTATTCTGGTATTATTCGCTTTACTGGAGGACAATAGATATAGTGATGTCGTTCGTTCTTCGTGTTTCGTCTGAAATCTAACAAAGAGGGGTGCAGCACAGCGATTTCGCTAGTCTGAAGTGGCAGAGTGTAAATTGAGACCATTGTCTGTTGCAGATTGATTTTCGTTTTTCTTTTATTTATCCAGCACTGCGCGAGAGAGGGATATAAGTTTAACAGCAGCAGATCCACAATACAATACCCAAAAACCGAACCCACGACATAAAATTGAAAATATTTCCGCATCTGAAAGATGAAAAGTACATTAGCTTAGTCAAAAAAAAGAAAAAAGGGTGTCGAATGGCATCACATCATCATTTTGATGGTGAATATCCTTTCTAATTTTTCCGGACCCCTGTGCAAACAACAAGTGAGTTTCTGGCAATTTGTCGCTGGATGAAAAATAAAAAGCAAGAAAGGTGGCATATGGGTAGCAAACAATACCAGCAATTCCGGATTGCCTTGAAATAGATACCTATACCTCTTTATATATACTTTTTGCAAATGCAGTGGGTGGAGGAGCGAGACGACAACGACAACTATACGACGCGACGCGACGCACAAGGAGGAGGCAAAGTAATTCTGACGAAGGACAAAGGACAACTAAATCATTTTTTCGGATGACTTGCCGGCAATCTCATCCTCATCCTTTTATATTGTACCTTCAAGCTACAACAATACTGAAAGATAAAGAAGCTGAAGCATATCTTCCCTGCTAAAGCTGATATACGAATATATACCTACTGCCATGCTATTGCACGCTTAACTTTGTTTCACTTCTTTTTATTGTCGGGGTTAAAGGCGCTTTGCTGTGCCATTACTGTATATCATTGTTACTTTGGTTTGTTGTAACATTTTAATACCATTATGGTTAAATTTTGGCATAAAATCTGTGGGTGTGTCTGTCGGCCGTTAATGTTGCTGGTGCGTTAATGATCCTTTATTATTAAGTCGCGATAGATAGAGTATTATGACAAATTGATTCTGGTCATGTACATACATATAGCTCTGCTGGATGTCAGTGTGAATAATGGAGATTTGCAGTTGATCATTGATTTAATTAACTTAAAGGGGAAACAATTTTCGGATTAAATATTTGCTATCAATTTGTCAAAATGTTCATTGGTCACCATCTGTTTATTTCATAAACGTTCCTATATGTATTTAACCGTTGGGATAGTTTTTGACCAAGCCAAAGGTGAAATTACCAGTTAAGTATAGATATAGATATTGTTGTCATTCTTAATATTAAATAGGTTTAACTAAAATGACAGTGTAAAAACAAATTAACATTCCCTTGACTTTTGTCAGGAGGTACTAAAAATGCAAGATACGTCATATTCTTACAATGTGTACAAAGTATATTCTCGTATAGAAGTTGTTAAACAAAATTGCCACAAAATGTCTTCTAAGTTTGTTTGTTCTTCACTTGTTTAAAATGCTACCAAGACGTGTAGGACGTAGGTACCTAAATAAAGTTTTTTGTCGAAAGGAAAAACCCAACTATATTGTGAGTCTGGATAATTGTTCTCGTATATAAAAATATATTTGTCATGAGAAAGAGACTTTGAGTAAACATTTTGTTTGTCATACAAAAATTAAAGAAAACTTTTAGAAAATGTAGTTTGTTTAGTTTGCATGAATAAAAAGAAAGATTTGAATAAGGGAGAAATAAAGTTACCATGTTTTATATTTTTTTTTTCAAGTTTCTTTTTTATTTCAAAAACTGCGTAGTGCTGTTAGTATATAGGGGATCTTGTTCCAGCCTATTATACCTAAAAATAAAAAAAAATTTCAGGGGTACTGCTTCTTGGGAGTAAGTTAAAAATCATCCAGATTATTTTTGTCATGAAAAAGTGCTTCACATCGTAGCCGTTCCTGCCCCTGGCGACTTACGACACATACACGTGGTTAATATGAGAGTAGTAGTAGGTTAGTAACTAGAACCTGATTTTCGCGTAAATTTACCTTCTTTTCTTATACTGTTCTCCTAAGGTTATGCTCCTAAAAAGTTAAGTTATACAGTCTTTGGAACGTTAAAAAAAACATGCATAATTTTTTTAAAAGTGCGCCTACAGTCACACTTGTTATCTACCTTTTTTTGTGGGCATTTCCCTGACACGTTTCTTTTTTATTTTTTTAGAACCAAAAATGATGGTACTTGTTGTACAATTTTTGTTAGCAAATTATGAAAATCTTATTTTTCTCACACCTTTAAAAAGAAATTATTTTTTTTTTGCAAAAAATAGTTATAAATGCAACCACTTTTTTATTTTGATATAAAACAAAAGCTTAATTTTTTTTTGAAAATTCGATGCTTCGAAAATGGGTGAATGATTTTTTTGGAAATTAATTTTTTAACTCCGCATTAATAAATTCTAAAAATATACATACTTACCAATTTTTGTGTCTTAATTTTTTTTTCAAAATTGTATGTATAAAAAATTATTATTTATATTTTTTAAATTTTTTTTCTCATAAATATAGAATTTGTTTAAGAAATCAGATATGGTATGAATACCGCGTTGGTATCAAAACCGTTTCAGAGGTTGTTTAATCGATTAATTTCTAATTATATTCATTTTTTAACAATTTTTCAGTCTTACCAGTACCTAGCTATTTTGCTATATTGTTCATATTTTATGTACTCAATTCACTCAACTATCAGCGTTGCCAAAGTGGAACGTTCGTGCTTTTTTGACACACAAATTTCATGGTGGCATGGTGGCACAAAAATATTCAATATGGCACGCTCTACTCATTTCCATTGTTTACTCCCAAAGCAAATTTTGAAGAACTTTTAAGAAAATTGGTACAAATGGAGTAAGAAACTGACAGAAGCTCTTATTTTCTGATAATACACAAATTATTTCTTATAATTTTTTGTTGTATTTCACCAACAGTTGAATCATATTTTTATAATAATAAAGGAACTTGCGTTTTTTTCATACGGAACGAAAATGGCACGTTTTTGGGAAAATGTGGCACGAAAATTTTGTTTGTGCCGGCAACGCTGATAACTATACCTTAAACTAAATTAACTTTTTGGAAGGTGGTATATTAAATATGGGCTCTTATAACTAATTTATTTTTTTTTATCAGATACAAAGTTTTTAAAATATTAGGACTTTAAAGCAGAGGCAGTTCTTGCCATCCAATCATGGATTTTATTTTTATTTCAATTTTCTCCTTCTTTAATGTAGAAATTTTGTTTTTAAGATCTATTGCTTGACATGTGTAATTTCTTTTTTAAAACTTGAGTTTTCCATAGTTTATATTTTGTTGTTTAAGAAATTTTCAATAGATGTCGCTGAGATCTTTTATACGTGTCAGAAATTAACAATTTTTGTATAAAACTGTTCATTTTGTTGATTTTTAGTTTTTACACACCAGGACTTTAATTCTAGAACTTCTTTCTTTTTAAGTCTTATCCTATAAAATATGTTTTTCAAAATAATTTCCATCCAATGATGCCATTTAACCCAGGACTACATTTTACTTAGACGAAAATGTTACATAGTTACCAAGCAAATAGATTACAGAGAATAATGAATGAGAGTCCAGACAAACTCTTGTCCTCCTTAAATATTACCTTTAAATGGCTAAAGGATATGTGAATGAAATAAAAAGCATTTCTATTCAAAAGATATCTGGTATACCTACCGAAACACAAATCCATAAAATTATCTAACAAACTATAAAATGCATTTAGATAAAATTATTCTCTCAAAAAGTTTGTTCAATTATATAGTCTCGGTCTGCTAGCTTTATAAAAAAAAATAAAAAGAAGAAGCTTTTCCAGTTTCGGTCGGTAGGTAGTCTACCTGCAGAATATTTTACTGGTATCAAATCCTTTTTCTATACAAGAACAAGATAGTTTTCCAAAAATCAAATACAAATAAAAAGAAATATTTTGTACACATTTATAAAACCACATATGTATGTACATAATGGTAGTAGGTAGGTGTATATATTTTAAACAATGTAAACAGACACATATTTAAATATTTATTTGAGAATAAATTTATGAGCCACAAAGTGATGTTTGCTATCACAATTTTAAATAAGTTTGTTTAAGAATAATATTATTATATATGCCCAAACTTTTTACTTATGTTACTATTATGTCAAGTAAAGTCAGCGTTGCCATCTGTTTAGATTTTCCAGACATCTACTCTTTTTGGCATACAGATACGTATGTGGAGAGAGGCCGGTATAGTTTTTCTTAACCTTCTGGAACTGTCATCTATTTTATTTATTTTTAAAGGACTATTCACATAAGAGCGACCAACGACCGACGAATAAAAAAACAAATGGGATTTAAAACATTTAATAAGTCTAAATCCAAGACAAAATGGAATAAAACTTATTTAAATTAATGTTAAGATACTAAAATTTGCGTTTTAATTGCTAAAATAAGTGAAATTTGAGAAAATGATTTGGTCGTCACGAATTGCAATCTGATTGTTACGAACTGTCAAACTCTATTCGCGTTCCACATACCATCCACACTGGAACTAATGAATAACCTCAAAATCATTCTTGTTTTTATTTACTTGGTGATTGGTCATGCCTGAAACAAATATTTAAACGTCATTAGCAACGAATTAAAAAATGCTATGTGAACGAAATTTCAAAATGGACGAATGTTCGTTCATTCGTTGGTCGTTGGTCGTTGGTCGTTGGTCGTTGGTCGTTGGTCGTTGGTCGTTGGTCGTTGGTCGTTGGTCGTTGGTCGTTGGTCGTTGGTCGTTGGTCGTTGGTCGTTGGTCGTTGGTCGTTGGTCGTTGGTCGTTGGTCGTTGGTCGTTGGTCGTTGGTCGTTGGTCGTTGGTCGTTGGTCGTTGGTCGTTGGTCGTTGGTCGTTGGTCGTTGGTCGTTGGTCGTTGGTCGTTGGTCGTTGGTCGTTGGTCGTTGGTCGTTGGTCGTTGGTCGTTGGTCGTTGGTCGTTGGTCGTTGGTCGTTGGTCGTTGGTCGTTGGTCGTTGGTCGTTGGTCGTTGGTCGTTGGCCAGAATGACAGCCGAGCTTTCCAATCTTTATAATTCATAATCTCTGATCAAAACGAACAGAATTTTTGAGGCGTCAAAGGTCAAACTGAACTTTAAACGTTGTCACTATACGTCCTTTAGATTTCTTTTTTTGTGGATGTTTTTCATTAATTTATTTGATGAATTTTTGACATATTCAATTTATTTTTAGTTTTATTTTTGCAAATATACGGATAATACCACCGTTATTATCATCATCATATGTATATATTATTTCTAGAGTCTGGATCCCTTTTCTCAACGTCCATACTACACCGATTTTGACGAATGAAGATTTAACGAATTATAATTTTATTTTAAAAAATATTAATAATTTGTTTAAAAACTGCGTTTGCTTGTAAAATTTTATTCCAATAAAAATTAAAAGAACTATAAAATGAACACTTACACTTTCCAATTGGTAATATTTTGTTTGGCATGTGGCATTAGGTTGGTTCAATTGATTAGGTTCCGTTCATTTTAAAATAATTTGTGCGTCTTTTATTTTTTTGTAATTGCAAGAATTCTCGCACGGGTAGGCTATATTCAAAATAGTTGAAAGTGCTAAAAACTTTCACAATTTATTTTATTTAAAGTGCGAAGTGTATATATATGTATGTAAATACATAGATTTAAAGTTTTTTAATAGATAGTGCTAAGCACAAAAAATTAAACTACCTAAAAACTCGCAACATAACCATAATTATTTTCAGATCCATAAAATAGATCAGAGCAGAATCCAAAGTTGTTGTTGTATTACATGTAAAAAGATGATCCCGATCCAGGGCCGTAGATAATAAAACGCGGCTCTGCCAATGTGGCATGCCCACGGGTTGCTAAATTAGTAGATTTTTTCCCATTAGACTCGGTAAGTTTTTATTAAACTTATATAAAATTTTCATAAAATTTTCATACTTTGCGATAAAGCAAAGTACGAAAGGAAGAGCAAGTGGTGGGTGCTTTTTCGGCTACACAAAAACTTTTTGCAGCAGTATATACGAATTTGAAACAATAGATGGTGTGGAAATTTTAAAAATTAAGTTGGGCTCAACGAAATTTATTATATTGCCGACTTACATAAATTGCAATCACTGGGAAAGGGACTTTTCTATATTATGCAAATTTCTTGAACACAGCAATTACGACAATATAATGATAATCGGTGATCTTAACGCCAGAATAGGGCAAGAAGAAGGAAAAGAAAATCGATTAGCAGGGAAAGGGAGAAAATCAAAAGACAACATCACGAATCAAAGGGGAATCAAACTGTTGGAGCTTTGTGATTCACTAGGATTTTTTATCTTAAATGGCACGAGCAATTCGGACAAGCTTGGAGAATTTACGTTTGTAGGACAGCAAGGATGTTCAGTGGTGGACTATTGTTTGGTTAGAGGAGAATGGTTTTCTTTAATAACAGAATTTGAAGTGGTAGGTGAGCAATACTCGGACCATCTTCCGATTGTAGCAGAATTTGCAACCCTGCCAACTGAGTGTAGAGAAACGAGAATCCTTCAAACTCCTTTTAAGCTCCAGTGGAAAGAAAGTAAAGCAATCGAATATAGGAAGAATCTAGAACATCATTTGAATACAAATATACCGATAAGTTTGGGTGATATTGAGGATGTAATAAAAAGATCATCTCTTCATAATATACAGCCGCTAAAAGTAACTCCAGCGTATAAAGAGAAATGGTTCGACAAAGAATGCGAAGCAGCAAGGCGCAAATCCTTTGGGTGGCTCAAAGCATTTCGAAAGTTCGGTAGTATGGTTTTCAAAAACTTTTACATTCAAGCAAATTCCTTATTTAAACAAATTTGCAAAGAAAAACGGAGAAGATATCTTGAAGATTGTTGTATTTTTAAAATTAAACTATGTATTTACTTCAAGTTAACTTCATTTAATTATACTTTAATATACTTAACTAACTACAACTATAATACGTAATAATCATAAGCGTTGTTGATGAGACGATGACTGAAAGCGAACTGATTTCTCGTTGTTGTCCTCTTATTTAATTGTCGTCTCCCGGCTAAGGGTATATGTCGTTGTTGGGCGTACGTACTCATCACTCCTCCCCACTAGCTTTAGACGAACTCGGGTGGTGTTAGCATTGAAAACGTACAATGGGATTTCGTATACGAGTTGAACGTCTTGGTGTGAATGGTGCTGGGCTCGGATTACGAATCATCGAGGCAGCTTCAGGACTCTGACTTGCACTGGATGAGCTAGGTTCTTGACTTTGATTATCTGTGGAAAATTCAAAATTATTTGTTAATAATTCAGAGTTACCTATTTGACCATTTGAATTTTGGCCTTGAGCTAAAATTCTAGCTGTATTAAAACTTTCTGGGCTGACATCATCTTGTCTGGGTCTGAGTTGGTTTTGGTGGCGTTTCCAAAGTCCTTTGGTGGTTTGAACTAAGTATGTTATGGAACCAAGTTGTGAAATCACAGTTCCTTCATACCATTTGGGACCCTTGGCAAAATTGCGAACGTAAACTGATTGGTTTATTGTAAACTTCGGACTTGATGAACTATGACTGTTGACTTTGGAATTCGGTACAATTTGTGATAAAATTATACGATGAGCTCTGCCATGAAGAATTTCGGCGGGACTTTTTCCTGTTACAGGATTCGGCGTTGTCCTGAACGTCATCAAATATTTTGAAACGGCGGTATCGATACACTTCTCCTCCTCGCAGAGTTTACGCATGTTCGTTTTAAATGTGCGAACGAAACGTTCAGCCTCTCCGTTTGATGATGGATGGAATGGCGCGGTTCTTAAATGTTGTATTCCGTTGGAAGTACAAAAATAGTCGAACTCCTTCGATGAAAATTGTGTACCATTGTCACTTACGATTACTTCCGGTAATCCTTCCAACGCGAAAATTCTTGAAAGTGCTTTGATTGTATTTGTTGACGTAGTGTTTTTAATCGATATAGCAAACGGGAACTTGGAAAGTGCATCTACGCAAATTAACCACATTTGATTTAAAAATGGGCCGGCAAAGTCAATGTGGATTCGCTCCCATGGCTTTTCTGGTTGCGGCCAGCTGTGAAATTCTTTAGGAGGATCGACTGCGAATGTTTGGCAAATTGTGCAGCCTTTTACATTTGACTCTATGCCTTCATCGATTTGAGGCCACCAACAGTAACGGCGTGCGAGTTGCTTCGTGCGAACAATGCCCCAGTGACCTTCATGCAGCATTTTAAGGACTTTATCTCGAAGTTTATGAGGAATCACAACGCGAATGTGATCAGTTTGCAGTAAAATAACTCCCTTTTGCGTCGTGAGCGAAAATCTTCGATTGAAGTAAGGCGCTAAATGTTTTTCACATGCAGGCAAAGTTTCTGGCCATCCTTTTTTTATATACTGCTTAACTTTGTATAAAACTGCATCTTTGAGCGTTTCTTCAGCTACATCGTTGGCGTTTACAGGAAAATCATTTATTTTTTCATCAATTTCAGAAGAGATTTCCTGGCAAGATTCTTCTAAAGCGTCAAACTCTGGATCTGGGCCCACGGGTAATCGTGAAAGTGCGTCTGCGTTTGCATGTTTGTTTGACGGTTTATAGCGGATTTCATATGTAAAACTCATAAGAGTTAGTGCCCAGCGTGTTAAACGGCCAGTTGTAATCGTTGGAAGCTTTTTGTTAGGATGAAACAACGAAATTAAGGGCTTGTGGTCGGTGTATAGAATAAAGTGGCGGCCATACAAATACTGTCGAAATTTGGTTACGCCAAAAATAATTGAGAAAGCCTCTTTCTCGATTTGGCTATAGTTGCATTGTGAATCGTTTAGAGTTTTTGATGCATGGGCTATCGGCTGTTCTGTTCCATCTGGATTGAGGTGAGAAATCACCGCACCTATTCCATAGTATGAAGCATCTGTTGCTAGGATAATAGGTAATTCGGGTGTGAAGTGAGCAAGGTGTGTTGCGTCCTCAACTTGCTTCTTTAGGTTTTGAAAAGCATTTTCTTGTGGAACTCGCCATTTAAACAAAACATCTTGTTTTCTAAGTTCATTCAGTGGGGCTGCTATTTGGGAGAAATTTTTAATAAAACTGTTGTAATAGTTTATCTTACCCATGAATGACTGCAGCTCTTTAAGATTTGTTGGACGAGGCAATTTTTTAATGGCTTCCACCTTGCTTTCAGCTGGACGTACACCTTTGGCGCTGACAATGTGACCCAAGTACTCCACTTCGGTTTTCATAAAATCGCATTTTTGTAGGTTAACTCGCAAACCATTATCGGATAAACGCTTAAAAACGGCTTCCAAATTATGTAGGTGCTCTTGCATATTTTTGCCTGTAACTAAGATATCATCTAAGTACACGGCACATTCAATATCTGCTAGGACTGCTTCTAGTGTGCGCTGAAATATTGCGGGAGCACTAGCAATTCCAAAAGGTAGACGTTGGTATTGATATAAACCCAACGGCGTATTCACAACAGCACATTTTTTTGAATCTTCCTCCAACTCAATTTGCAAATATGCGTCAGACATATCCAACTTACTAAAATACTGGCCTTTGGATAGCTTATGGAACAATTCTTCAGGTCGAGGAATTGGATACTGATCAACTTCAAGTTGTGGGTTGATCGTAACCTTAAAATCCCCACAAATGCGCAGCTTTTGATTACGCTTCGGAACAATAACAATTGGTGCAGCCCATTCGCTAAACCTTATGTGCTTCCAGATCCCCTCTTCCTCTAAACGATTAGCTTCTAACTTAAACGCTTCAAGTTGTGCGTAAGGAATTGGTCTCGCTTTAAAATACTTTGGATTTGAGCAGGGTTTTAAATAAAGCTTTGCCTTGACAGTATTACAGTGCCCTAGTGAAGATGCAAATAAATCGGGATATTTAGCACATAATGCATCTACATCACTTGGTGACACACTCTCAAGAACACTCGTGTCGGTACCACCATCAAAATTGACATGTAATCCAAAGGCTTCTGCCCAATTCCAACCAAAAATATTATCACCGTGTTCCATGTTAGTGATAAGCAAAGGCAATTTTTTTTCAAATCCATTAAATTTTACATTGACATCAACTTCTCCCAGCAAAGGGACATCGACCCCACCATATGATTTCATTCTACGTGTCGATTTTGAATAAACTGGGCAGCTAATCTCATTATACCCAGGTAAACCTATCATTGATTTACTTGCACCAGTATCCAACAAGAATTTCACGTCACGGTTATTTATGTTCAATGTCAGAAACAATTTGTTGCCGATTACCTGCATTGAATCATCGACAGAGAATATGTTATCTTCGGATAAACTGTTTACATGATCGTTTCTGGTTGGCCATTTTCGTTGATTATTAAAAGAAGAACAACGATTGTTCCCAAATGAAAGACATACTGGGGCTATGTGGCCTTTCTTGCCACACTTATTACAAATGGCATTTAAGAATTTGCAATTCGCTTTCTGATGATGAATAAAACAACCAGAACAAGACTTTTGTGGAGTGCTACTCTTATGTTGCTGCTGTTGTTGTCGATTTTTGCTACTATTTCGGTTTTGGCTTCGCCCCCTTGGTCCATTTTTTCGGTTATTGGAATGTGATGAAGAAGATAACTGATTAATTTCAATAACGGGCTCATTACGTTCGCTTTTTAACAACAGAATGGATTTTTGCGTAGCCTCATATGCTTCTGCAATTGCTTTAACCTCTTCCAAAGTCGGGTTAGTTTTTTGCAGAGCTGCTGAACGCACTGCATCGTGCGGCGTATGGAGAATTATGGAATCTCTAATCATCTCATCAATGTATTCTTTTTTACACTCCTCTGTCACACATGCAAACTGACAATTTCTAGCAAGACCTCGTAGCTCCGCAATCCACTCAGAGTACGACTGATCTTTTTGCATGCGGCTTTTAAAAAAATTGTAACGTGACGTGCAAACATGCACTTTGGATTTAAAATAATTAGATAACTTCTCAATTAAATTATCATAGTTTTGTAATGCTAAATTGGAAGACCCATACAATTTTCCTAAGAGTTCATAAGTCTCAGATCCAATCCATGAAAGGAAATAAGCACGTTTTTTAATTTGGCAAGAAACACCGTAGGCTGTAAAGTGTTGTTGCAGTTGCTGTTCATATGTAACCCATGAGCATTTGTCTTTATCAAATGCATTAAATGGCGGAATGTGATAGCTATTTTCCGTATTATTTGGCTCATTTTTAATATTAATTGTTTGTTTGACCAATTTTTCCAAAAAGGTATTTTGGCTCGTTATCAACGACTTAAGTACTTCACTTAAGTCTTCATTCATATTATTTTAATAATTAATTAACATTTATTGCATGCAAATTTACCATGTGGACAAAGAATGTTCTATTCTGTTCTTTTTTTTTTTTATATATACCAAATGTACTTAGGTATATTATATATATATATGCACTAAATCAAACTACATAAGCACATGCAACGCTGGGACCGTGTTTAATTTCTCGTCGCCAATTGTTGTATTTTTAAAATTAAACTATGTATTTACTTCAAGTTAACTTCATTTAATTATACTTTAATATACTTAACTAACTACAACTATAATACGTAATAATCATAAGCGTTGTTGATGAGACGATGACTGAAAGCGAACTGA
The DNA here is from genome assembly GCA_951394125.1 of Epistrophe eligans. Taxonomy (NCBI): domain Eukaryota; kingdom Metazoa; phylum Arthropoda; class Insecta; order Diptera; family Syrphidae; genus Epistrophe; species Epistrophe eligans. The sequence goes on from OX596030.1 coordinate 13,902,944, forward strand.
TTTCTCGTTGTTGTCCTCTTATTTAATTGTCGTCTCCCGGCTAAGGGTATATGTCGTTGTTGGGCGTACGTACTCATCAAAGATGAAGCTCTCAGTCTAACATGGTGTAAAAATACAAAACAATTCTGGTTAGCGGTGAATAGGTATAATGGCAAACAACCAAAAATCGGGATCCATTTAAATGCAGAAATACTCACCGATCATTTTCGAGACCTTTTAAATCCAACATCAAATCAACTACCCATGCATTATGCATCACCATGGCATACCAATGAAATATTGGACTCTCCGATCACACAGGGAGAAGTGTCGAAAGCATTGAAAAATCTAAAAGACGGAAAGGCACCAGGAGCAGATAGTATCCCTGTTGAGTTTTTTAAGTATGGAACAGAACAACTCATACTTAAAACAACAATTGTTTTTAACCGAATTTTGGAAACAGGTGATATTCCAAATCATTTTAAGGAAGCCATTATATTCCCCATACACAAAAAAGGTAATATATCTGACCCAGCAAATTATCGTGGAATTTCCTTCCTTAATTCTTCATATAAAATATTTACAAAGATATTAAATAATAGAATTGAACAGTGGATAGAAAGCCAAAAGTTAATTAATGAGTTTCAAGCAGGTTTTCGTAATGGTTATTCAACTATCGATAATATATTTGTGCTGCAAAATATCGCTGGTACTTTTATCGATCAAAAAAAGAAATTATTCGCATTTTTCGTTGATTTTAAGGCAGCCTTTGATACGATCGATCGAAAAGCTTTATTTTTCAAACTGTACAATGCAGGATTGAGTCATAGGATTGGAAGAGTTTTGGAAAACATATATAAAGAGACACAATCAGCTGTATGGTGCGGAGATAATAATCTAGAATGGTTCAAAACAACAATGGGAGTACGTCAAGGGTGCACTTTGAGTCCGAATCTGTTTGCTCTGTATATCAATGATCTTATTGATTTCTTACCTGGTGGCATACAAATTGCTGGTACATCGATAAAGGCAATGCTATTCGCGGATGATGTGGTCCTCTTCGCGTACTCCCCGGAAACGTTACAATTGATGATAAATCGGCTTTATTCATACTGCCAGCTATGGAATTTAACAGTAAATCTTACCAAATCAAAAGTAATGATTTTTAAAAAAGGACCTGGAAGAACCTGCCGAAATGAAAAGTGGCATTTTAACGGAGAACCTATTGAAATAGTAAACAAATACAAATATCTAGGAATGACGATTACAAGTAATCTCAATATGGAACCACACCTAAAAGAGAAGTTGGTTAAAGCAAAAAACGCTATATGCACAACTTGGAAAAAACGTTTTTCTAACAAACTGATTCAACATAGTGTAAAACATAAAGTTTTTGGAGCAGTAGTGGAATCAATCATGATGTATGCGGCACAATCTTGGGGATACAATCAATTCGAAACTGTGGAAAAATTGCATAGATACTACATAAAAAGATGTTTTGGTCTACCTAGTACAACACCGAATTATATGTTAAATATCGAAACGGGACTATCTCCATTATTCATTAGAAGTCTAAAACTACACGTTGACTATGTCATAAAAATTCTACAGATGTCGGACGAAAGGCTTCCTAAAATAATTGCGATTAGGACAATCGAAAGTAAAATCCTGTGGTATAAAAAGCTGGAGGACCTTGCTAGCTACTGTGGAGTGGAGCTAAATCTTGTGGAAGATATTCGAAAGAAGCGCTATACGATCTTGTCTCGAGAGTGGACGAGCAATACAGAAAAGATTGTATTGACAAGGCAACTTTATCAGTGCATAGAACGGTTTATAGCATATTGAACCATAATTTGTGTGAAGAAAACTATTTCAAAAATAGCAACAGCCAAGAACTAATATCGTCGATATTTAAAATGAGAGGAGAGCTTGTCGCGCTTAATTATATGCCTCACCGACCTGACCTACAGATCTACTGCAACTTATGCAATCTCTCGGAACGTGAAGATATTATCCATTTTATTGGAAGATGCCCTGTCCTCAAGGAAATACGAAGATATACTCTAGGTAGCGATGTTAAAACGACAGCAGAAGTAATAGCACTCCTTAACTGCGAAAGTGATATAAATCAATTATTTTGCTTCTATAAAACAGCCATAACGTACCGGAATAGAATTATAAACGAAGAGTTCTAGATTATACGTGTAACAAACATTTAGTCAAACATAAATTAAATATTTGAAATATCTCTGTAATATTTTAAATTATAACACTATTTATTTGTGATTTTTATTAAATTAATTTGAACTTTAAAAAGAAACTTGGAAATTGTATAATATAATGTCAATCAGGCAGACGGCAATGCCATGCTAAACTGATTTTGTAAATAATTATGTAATATGTATCTATTATATACAAAGAGAAAAGAATTAATAAATCAATCTACATATCTATCTATCTATCTATCTATCTATCATTAAGTTACTTTTAAAAAATCAAAAATTAAGGCTTAAATTCATGCAAGAATTTAAAATAATACTTAGCTGTCAAACACACCTTTCTCCTAATAATTTAAATTCTCTGCAGCAAAGCGTACTGAGTAACGTCTAGTAAAAAATATATTATATGAAAAACAATAATCATGTTCAGCCAAAATCCTTCTAATTAAAAGCTACTACAATTAAACCAATGTCCCTATGTGTGAATCTTATGCAATAAATCTTTACTTTCTTTCTATAGTTTATTTAAAATAAAACCCTAAATAACATTTCATTGTTATAATATATAATGTACAAAGTTTAGAATTTCAACCCTGTGTTATAAAAATTGTAATGAATATAACCTGATGTTTAAATCCGAGACACGTTTCACAGTTTTTATTTCAATGTCTGATCTTCCTGAAACATGACACATAACACATAATCTTCTACTTAAATGTGTCTAATGTCTGATGTTCATAATCTTCTTCACAATTTAAATTAGCAACGTGTGACCTATACTGTGAATAACATAAAAGAAATTTCAAATTTAAATTAATAGAAGCATTTCTTTAATAAAAGTAGGTATGTATAACAGGATTGAACTATACCTAACGTACAAATCCAATCGATTGTTTAAATACTAATTTACGAGTTCATTGAAATAAACGAATATTTATTATCTCGCTTACATCATCATAATAACAAGAAATAAATCATGACTTAGGTGTATCTATAGCTAAGGGTCTAGAGGTAAATATATAAAAGTTGTGAAAAACAAATCTAAACTTCAAATGCAGTAAACTACAATTTATCACGATACAAGTCAAACCCATTCCCAACTCTATATCGCTAATGTATAGAGTTGGTAAGATACCTAGTATACCTATACATTTATATGAAGAAGGATTTTTAACCATTTCATTTGCTAAACGATTTTCCTATAGTTGTGGGTTGCAAAAAGAAACTCCCAGGTTTCATTTCCGTTCTTATATCCATCAGAAAAACTCATTTAATCCCCACGCTGCTGCCGCCGCCATCCACCGCTCCGTTCCAAAAAGCTTCTTTCCTCGATTATTTTTATTTTTATTTCTATTTTTTTTTTATTTTTCTGTTTTTCTGATGATGGCAGCAACAATTTTACTCTTTCTATATCGAATGTACAAAATGTCTAGCAAATAAATGATTTTTCATATATAAGCTTATATCCATCTACCTCTTTGGTCAGCAGAACGTGAAAAACAGCAGGGATATAGCAACATTATATGATAGTAAGAGCTGGATAAAGCACGGAGCAGTTAAGACAGGAGCCCCACTGCACTTCTACAAAAGGGCCACACCAAAAACGAGATAGTTACTAAGTTCTGGATGGATCTGAGTCAATTTTGGGGATGAATTTGTTATTGTTATGGAACATATGTTCATTACGATTTAAAAGACCATTACTGTATTAAGGTTATTTAGGGCAATATGAAGAAAATCTAGTTTCATTTCTTGGGGCTGGAAACAGAATTGTTGCACTTGCAGTAAATAATTATAAAGTAGTAGCTAAACCCAGAAAATTCTCCTGGCTTAACTTATATACTTGTTATCGATAGTTTGTATGAAAACTCCATTTTGTTTCTGTGATGGTGGCGATAATCCCCGTGATCGTTTTTTTCGTCCGATTCCCCCCGGGCTTGCAAATAAAACACGCCTATTATAAGATTCTCAGTTTGTGGGCCCTGACAACTTAAACTCCGGCTCTGACTTTTTTATATTTTTTTTTTCTTCAAATGCGCTCGAGTAAAAATATATTTTACGGCGAAGGCAATAAACTTTTCTAGAAAATAAATTTACGAGCTTTGTTGTTAATTTTCCTTCATTTTCTTCTATATCTTGGTTAACAATGTTTTGCACAACTATATGTATTGTGTGTATGTATATTCTGTATTATATACAATATCGACCTGCCACCATTATCCTGTGATCCTTTTAAATATATATACATACATATACATACATAAGTATTATTTTTTCGTATATTCTTATCAAGTAACAGTTACGCCACCTGTTTGCTTAAGAATGGGTGTTCAATATTTGGAATGGATAATACAATGGGTTGATGAAAAGAGTATAACTAAAGGTATATACAGTTTTTGTGTTGGTCATTTATTAGATTGTTGCTGGAAGCACACTGAACGTTTTATGTGAATGTGAAAAGATTTTATATAGATGATTTAAGCTGATAGAAATCGAAGTCTGATGGAGGAGAATGGAAAATACGACAATAAAACTGAGATAGAAGGTTTCATATCGTGTTTGAATATGTATTTGTAAACATGTATATATGTAACTACCTTAAGATTTTGGTCGTCAATTCTTTTTTGTATAACATAGAAAGATTTGAATGTTATCTTGATAAATAAAACATAAAGTATTCTGAATATAAATAAAAGCGGCCCAAGGTTGCTGTCTTGAAGAACTCCGGTGGTGGAAAGCAATTGTTAAATTCCAACAACTTGGAGCCTTTAGATATAAGAATTTAATTTAAAAAAAAAACGAATAACTTGACGAAATCTATGTACGTTTGGTAATAACTTGTGTTTGTATTAATTTTTCAACTTTATTATTTGCTACAAGAAATTAGGAGGAACGTTTTGCCTGTTTCATTCCGCATTCTTCAGCTCCCTCACCAAAAAACTTTAATATCCCCAAGTTGAATTACACTAGTGTGTGATGGCCAGCGGCCAAATGTGAATACTAGAATTTAAAAAAAAATCTGTTTTATAATAACAGTAGGTATAGCATAGCGTTGCTGAAGTGGCATGATCGCGATTTTTGACACGAAAATTTCATTTTGGCACGAAAAAATTTAATATGGCACGCTCTTCTTACTCCCATTTATACTTTAAATAAAGCGAATTTTGAAGAAATTTTAAGAAAATTGTTTCAAATTGAGTAAAAACTGGCAGAAACTCTTATTTTTTGATAATTGTTTGTTGTATTTTACCCAATAATTGAATTAAACCTTTTTTTAGTATATGTACAATGTACAATGTACATATTATGTTCCTATCCTATGTTGCAAAGCTGCAGTCTTTGTTCTAACTCCAGAAAAACAAGAAAATATTTAGCCAGTTCGTTCAGGTTTCTCAGGCTCACTGGGATCTCAAGTCAGTAGATCTCAGCAATTCCCGGCACCACCCGGCACCACCCGTGTCAACGACCCATTTGTTTGAAAAAAAAATCCTATTTCTATTTTAATTAAACAAAAATGGAGTGGCAGTTCATAACATTCATCAACAAACCGATAAAAATAATATAAAACAAACACTCCATCCCCCAGCCCATAGTACCCAACACCAACACCCATGGACGACAACGAACAAACATTTTTCTGCATTTATCTATACGATCATTCATTTTATTCCTTCATTACAATATCGACAAGCAAACAAAACGTGAGCCAGCTCCAAAAGGGAAGCTGTATAAATGTGTATGGTGAGTGTATGATGATGGGGTATAGCGAGAGGATATGATGCGGTGTGGTGGGGGTAAATAATTCCTTCGTATGCGAATGGCGTGCGGGTGATATTGCTTGTCGTAAATTTTGATATCAAATTTTATTTTATTGCATCCCTGTCAACCCCTATTTAAGCTTTATGGATTTGATCCGCACGCCATTGGGTGGCTTGGCGTATATATGTATGTATATAGTCTGATGGCAAACGATTTTTTCGTCCATTCTGTTATCCTACGAATATACATCCATCTACACTCCCACACCCTTACCACCCCCATGGGGTGCTTTTCTTTCGTTTATTTTTTCATACATATTTTGTTTTCGTTATCTAAATTGATATTGTTTGTGCTTTGGGGTACGTAACATCACGGAAGGTAGCTTTATGTGTGTGTGCGAGAATATGGTTTTTATTTTATTTGTTATATTTGTATATTTTTTTTTCTTTATTGAAAAAAAAAATCCAGAGAAGGGATGATTGTGAGATGAAGCAAAAATATACCTAGGAAATATGGAAGACAGAGTTCTGATGATGGGGTAGAAAAAGCTTACGTTTATTTTTTTCCTTTGCCAAATTTTCAACTGTTCTTTTCTGTTCGGATTATGGTGCAATTTTTTCCGCTATCTGCTATATAATAAAACTATGAAGAAACACAAAACAATAACAAAAGAAGGAGGATGAGAAGCAGCAGGGTGCCCATGGGTGGCCTCTTATATTTTGCTAGATTTTGATGTTGATATTAACGCCTGCGTCTTCGATGACATGGTGGCGGCGGTGGGTGAAGGTAGCCGGTAGAGGGGGGGCCATAATGTTGCTTGCTGTGGGTGGTACCCTCCCTGTTCTATATTTGATTGTTTTTGTATTTGTGTGGTGTTATCCTAGTTGCTATCGAAAAATTACGATTTTCCACTACGATATAGATTCTCTATACTTCTGTATGACGCGATGCGGGTGTCATTCCCCATTTCACTGACAAAATGGATAATGGCATCCAGAGGGATGACGCGGTTTAATACAAAATGTTGATATGAAACATATTTATGTTTTTTTCGAGGCTGCATGCGATGTTGTGTGATGGGGAGTTCCTATTTGACTCGCAAGTCAAGTTTGCTTCATATAACTGCTATGCTATATTTATATATATGTAGGTAGGTATATTGTATATATCCTCTGGGAGGTGGGCAAGGATTTATCGAATTCAATATGGTGGAAAATTGTTTCGTTTATATTTATTTGTTTCTTATTTTTATTGTTATTGCTTTTGAAAGGGAATTTTCTATCAGTTTTGGTTTTTTGTTTTTATCCTTTTTACCTTCATATGTATGCAATGTAGGTATGTATGTATATATCACTCGCCTGTCATGACTTTTTAAAGAAGAGATAAAGGCTTTTTTTTTTCTTTCGTTTTTGGTGGGCATGTCTTGTCTTCTATGTGTTTAAGTGTTTTGAAATTTTATTTGACAACGGTTTCAAATTGTTATTATATACTTGTGACAGAGGATGAGTATTTGCATGTTATGATACAATTTATTAGAAATGCAAAAAAGTTTGCTTCTGAGGATTTAATAGGAGTTGGAAGTACATTTTTTTGTTGAAAATTTAAAATAGCAAGAAAGTAGGACACACAACTGGAATGGATTATTACGGATTTTGATTTAACCTATAGGTTTAAGGTACCTACAAACATTTTTTCGTTTGGCAGTAATATTACGATTAACGCGTTTAATAGTTTCAATCCTCACACTTTTTTTGCACTTCCAACACTCCAAAAACCTTCTATTATTTGTACGAAGTAATTTTATTGAGTTTTTTTCGCTTCCTGATTTTATTAATTTAAATTTTCATCTTTCTAATGTCCAATTTCATAAACAAACACTAAAAGCACTTTTATCAAAAACCCTCTTAAATTTTATCAGGCCCTTAAATATTTTTAGTTTCACCAATCTATAAAAGGGAAATTTCAGGGAAATTTTTGTTAAAATCGAGTTCTCTTCACATCCCTGGAAAAATAAATTGGTTTTTTCTTTCTAATAATTGAAATGTATAAGAAAAAATGAGAAAGCATTATGTATTGAAACAAATGCCGAAATTGCAAAATAAACGGCAAACAGTTTATTTTGAAATGTTAAATATTATCTCCAACGCAGATTTGGAAAAATCCTGTGGCATAAAATCGCACATCGATAGGTTTCAAATCACGACCAAACAAACAACAACTGATCCACACAAATTTGTTTACCTATTCATTTTATATCTCCAAAAATTGAAAATTAAAATGTTTCAAAATATTTTCTGCAAATGTCAGCTGATATATCCACATGTTAACTGCATTTGATGACATTTCAATGACACTTTTAAAATTTAATGAGCAAAAAATGGGCATTTAGTTTATAAGGGTGTTTAAAAGCTTGTTTAATTTAAAAGTGCTTGGTTAAACCAAAAAATCTCATTTTAAGGTTTAGAAACCTGTTAAACGTTTAAAAGCCCTTCGTGAAATCGGTCATAAGTACTTTAAATAAAGAGAGAATTTAATAAGAAGTAAAGTAGGCGTGGTACTGGGTGCTATACCTGTCATGCTATAATATTACAAAATGTTGAAATTTGAGAGAACTGAAAAATAATAAAAATGGGCGTGAAAGTGGGCGAAATTTACTTCTTATTCTTTCCGCCGCTCATAAGAATAAGCCCTGTACAAGGCAATACTAGTATTAAGCTATGTTTTTAAAATGCTAAGTGAATTCTTTGATTTAATTTAAATATAAGTTTTTTAACAATTTGTAATTTTAGAAAACAATTTTTCCTTTAGGTATTTCCCTTTTAAGGGTTTGGGATTAATTTATTCTGATTGACGTTCTGTAACTTAATAATTTGTTTTAGTAAAATTTTTATAGAAAGAAATTCATTTTTTTTCAAAATTTTCCACTATTTATGTTTAGAGGGATTTTAAAAATTATTATTTCACGATTTTTGATATATCATCCTTCTGGCGAAGTTCAACTATCAACCAATTGACGGTTGATAGAATTTATCAATTGAATTAAAAATTGGTATTGTAAAAATGAATTGATAAAATAATGTTCTATTGTGAATGCCTTTAAAAGAATTTTATTATTGTGAATGGTAATGTGTGTCTGACAGATGTTTGTTTTTTTTTTTTTTTTGAGAAATGTACAAATCTTAAGATTTGTTTTAACCCAATGTAAATTTGACCTTTGTAAGGACACCCCATATATTTGAACCAAGAAAGAAAAGAAAATCATTTATTAGAAAATCAATAAAATTAAAAACAATATTATGTTGACAAAAAAAAGGTCACGTAAAAGAAAATAATTTAATTAAAAACAAAATACAAAATGACTTTAACTAAACTTTTTTTTGATGAAGATGAGGAGTTGAATGATCCTGCTATCGTTGAAATGGCAAGAATTCCGAAGAAGTCTGAGGAATGCATCCAATCCTTTGGAATTGGAAATGTAGGTCTAATGGTTTCGATTTTCAGACAAAAATTAATCAATCTATACGTGCTCTACTCTGTTCCTAGTTTTTTATTAAAAAAAACTTCCGGCTATCGAAGGATGCATTTTTTTATCTTTTCCTAGAAATTGAGGACAAATTGAAGTCCTGCAAAAACATTCGACAGCTCTACTACAATTATTTCCCACTTTATATTTGCTGCAGGTTTGGAACAAAATACCTTGGCGAGTTCTACGTTCTCTTCCATCAACTGAACCCATCTACATAACTGTTTTTTGTTACTTACTACTTTTTGAGACCTTTGTAAATTACAAAAAAAAAATTAAAAATTTTATCACTTATTTAATTCGAAACTCATATTTTTTAAAATTATTTTTCTAACCAGCATGAACTTATCAACTGCAAATTTACGATTAAAAGAAAAATTGACAGCTGACAAGATAATCGATGAAAATTGTTCTTCACAATATATACAGATTTTTTCCATTCACAATAGAAAAAATCAAAATGGATCAATAATATTGACAGTTGACAGTCACAATATCATTTAATAAAATTGATTGACAAATTTCACTTAATTGATAGTTGATCTTCTCAATAAGGGTCATATGTATGTACCTACGAAATTTCCGGTTTTCTGGATTTCGACATTATGTTCGAATTTTTTTTAATAGATTTTTCTAATTTCTGTATATAATTTAGGGCTTCTGCACACGATTCGTCTTGTCATAGACACGTAGTTCAATTATTTGCTGCTTACGTTCAGATTGTACGTCGCTCACGTGTGTTTCAATAAACAAACGAACACGAGCCGTAAACTGCACATATTTTTCGCATCATCCAAGCTGCAAATCGTTGGGCAGCACTGTCCGACACCAGGCGTACAGTTAGATGCATTTGCTTAACATTTTGTTGAAATGTCAAAATGCTAAAATTATGTATGTGAAATTGATTGAAAATGTTCATTGTTTTATTTATGACGTGACAATCATTCATGTGGAAAACGCTAGCAGTAGTGGAATCGTCGCTGCATGGCGAATCTTGTACGCATCTATGACTAGACGATTCACGCGCACAAAGCCTTAAGGCTTCGGCCACGCAATGAGCGACTGAGCGATTGAGCGACGAGTCGCTGATCGACGCAAAAAAAATTAAAACACATGAAATCGTATGGAGGTGGCGACCTGACCTGACCTGACCTGACCTGACCCTGAGCGACTTTTTTAAGCGATAGAGCGACGTCGCTCTGCAATCAAATTTGTTTTAATTTTTCAGTCGATCGATTAGTGACGAAGTAACAACATGGATAAAATAAACGCAGAAAGTTTGACTTTTTCCAAGGGCAAATCAAAAGATGGTACTGACAAGCGACAATATTGCCAAAATCGATCTGGAAATTTGCGCATATTTTGGTATAAGTGATGAAATTTAACATTATTTGCCCTTTCACGATTTATGGGGTGTACACCAAATTTACGAGTTCTAGATCTTATTATAGCTCTATAAATATGAACGCGACTTTCAACTAAAAAGCTAAGACGAACTGCACTTGACGATGGCATTTTCACAACTAATCGCTCAGCGATGACGTTCAGTAAATGGCCACCCATCGCTCAGATTCGCGCTTAGCGACTCGTCGATCAATCGATCAGTCGCTCGTCACTCATTGCGTGGCCGAAGCCAGTCTCAATGCCAATTCGGTCTCACATACACGTTTGTTCGTTCCTTTAACCAATAAATACTTATGATAATGCTAGGTTTGTGCATCAGCTCTTTTGTTTCGTACTTTTTTTTAAATTTAAAAAAAAAAATTAATAATTTTTATTTAATAAATACTGTCTTAAAGATAATGAAGAATTTGCAATGATTTTGTATTTTAATTATATTCGCAAAGTGGATAATGAAAAATTTTACTACACTAATTACGCCCATTAAATAAAATTCTTTATTATAATCATAAAAATATAAAGAATCTAACTTTTTGAGCTCATAATTCCCATCATGCAGACGGGCACATCTTTCTTTTATAGCCCCAAAAACAAAAATCCAGTTATCCCTTTTTATCGTCCGGGTGCTATGTCACACCCAAATTTCTTGTTCCATAAATCCAATGCTGATTGGAGCTTCGTTTTTATACTTCTCTATACGTATATAGTAGGTATGGATGCCGTATGCTTAGCATATGTGCTGCCCTTGCCTCTGCCAAACAACCGAAGAACCCTATGTGTAGGTACTATATTCTTGGAGTAATGAGTATCCTCGTTTCTCGTAGAGAGTTGAAAACGCGCTATATGTTCTTTGTTGGCACTCAAACGCCTCCATAAAATAAAAGGCAATCCTCTGTATTCACGATACTTCAAGAAGTATGGGAGGTTTTGTTATTGGAAGGAAAAAATTACTGGGCTTTAGGATTTTTTTTTTTTTTAGGTCCTGTAAGCGGCCTACACCCACCAAGTCGCACCGCACCGCACCACCGCACCACCGCACCGACTGAAAGACTATACGACCCAAAATCCAACCGTACAATCTTCTCAATATGCTGATATGAGCTTAAATGCATGAATGTTGATCCAATTTCATTTTTATTACAAGCCAAATATACGAACGAGTGTTACGAAGAAAAGCAAGCCCATAGCACCACATTTTCCACATTTGTTGTCCTTAAGCTGCCATTTTGCCCTACAACTTGGCATCCTGCTTATATCTTTGCTTAGACAAAGATATGATTTTATATTGCACGCATATAAGGAAAAACAACAAAAAAATATAAAAACACTTTCTTGCTATAAATGTATATAGAGATTTTGGTTTTTCTGCGAAACAGATGGCATTCGTTATATTCGTATATATGTATGTGGGAGGATTATCTCCGCACAAGGATATCTTCAAAATAAATGGTTACAAGGATTTCAGCGCATGAATTTTTATATTCGCTGCTATCATCGGCAATTTTTTGCTTATTATAGTATGAAAGCAAAGGATAAGATTATACATATGTATATACATAAGTCTATCCATGTGTGATATTATCCTTCTTCTTTTTTTTCATGGGACTTTGGCAGAGCGCCCACCAGTAAAGAATGTATTTTAGATACCCAAAGCAATGCGAAGTTTGTTCAGTTATGCTAGCTTTTATCTGACATTAATGAGCAAATATTTTCTACTATACTTTTTCTTATTTCTACACAAACATACATAATATGAATATCTCTTACGATTTCGATGGAGATTTTATGGCTTTACCAATTTTACTTAGAGAAGTGTTAAACATCGCAATTTTGAATGTAATAAAACATCACTAGTAAAATTTATTGGTTGTAATTTGAAAAAAAGTTCAAACATATAAGAGGTACATACCTCTATATTTGAGGAGCTTTTCTTTGACATGGGTTTTTGGTGTGCTTGATTTTAAAAGTTATCAAAGTTTTCTATTCAGGGTTTTGTTTTAAAGAACTGTTTGGTTGTAACAGAATGTGGACCTACATTAGCTTTACAATGTACCTACATAGCAGAATTTTTTGAATCACATAAAAATTCAAGTTGAGAAATCGGGCAAAATCAAATCATGTAGGGTCATTGGATAGTTGACATAAACGCGGGATCTAAGAAAAAATAGCAAGGTCCTAATAGGCGATGCGGTCTGGACACTAAAAATCTCTTATCTTTTATTGAGAAAAGGCACTCCGGAAAGGATTCCCTCAAAAATGCTTTCACTGTCCTTGTCCCTAAGTCGAATTCATTAGTCGTGGAAAAAAAATTCTTTTAACACGTCTGAAGTGATCTAACGGATAGAGAACCTTATAATGCCTGAATGGCGCACATAAAAGAGAAGTTATATTGCTTTTCTGTATCATCAAGAGATATGTCAATTTCGTCTGCATAAGCAAGTACATAGTTGATCGGACTTTTTTAATAATTGTACTTCTAGGCGTTGGGTACAATTTGTAACAATGTTAAAGAGTTTGCATGAAAACGCTTTGCCCTGCCTTAGACCCTTATCTGCATGATAATCAAAGAGTTCGGTGGTGTTCTTGAAAACTTTGACAGACCAGTGTGATTTTTCCCAAGAAATGTGTGCTCCTCACCATAAAGCAAATTTAAAACGCTTGTGTATTTTTATAAAAAAAAAAAAACCGATGCTGTTGAAAATCACCGTGAAAATTTAATAGAAAATGAGTCCCACCCCTTGTTTTTTTCTCTAATCTATAAAGTCTTTAAAACAGTTAAATGAAGACAAATTATAATAACATATCAGCAAGAAGTCTTTACAGCTTATAAAAATAGCCCCGATAGAAATCCAGGCTAACGAGAGACTGTATAGTTGAGTTGCTATGATACGTTATTATTATTTTGCTTTAAATTCAATAGAAAAAAAAATTAACATTTAAACTCAGCTATTGTTTTGACTAATATTGAACTGTTTTCTAAAACTAAATAGATTTTAGAAAAAATGATTAAAAAAAACACGCCTATTTATTTGATACAGGAGGAGAAATTAGATTTTTTGTACGTACATACATAGCTTCTATAGAAAAAATGTGTTTATTTTTTTAAAATTTTCATGAAAACGGCTCAAACGATTTTTATTAAACTTTGTACCTATAAATATCCAAAGTACCTAATTGTAAAACCACTACGCTTCAGATTTTTTTTGAGAAAATATTCACATAACGAAAAACTATTATTGACGATTTTTAATTGTATTATTTTTTGATTAATTTCATTTTTTTTTTTTTTTTTTTGATGCAAAATCGGGATATTTTTGTCAATTTTCTCCGCATAATTCTTTAATGGCTCCACCAATTTTGTTAAGCTTTCCATGTATGTAGTTATGTAGGTATTTCTATAAAGTGAAAATAATTTTACATTCTAAAGTGTACAAAAAGAATTGTTTATAGTTAAACTTCCCACAATAATGTTACTGTATTAAAAGAAAAATGATAAGCATTATATGTTCAATGCCAAGCTTGAACCATAAGAGCAAATTCTAGAAATCCAGTAATGCATATTGCGTGTTGTATGTTTGTTTTTTGTTGTAAAAGCTTTTTAATTTTTTTGATTTCATGAATACCAAAAGAATTATTACAAGAAAAGAAAAAAATGTTACGAAAATTCACTCTCCATTTTAAAACAGGGCATTTTCGATTGCATTTTTAATTGTGTGACCCCCTCAGTTCCTGACTCACATTCTGGATCCACCCTCGACTGCTTGGCCTTTGAAAATCTATGAAAGCAACGAAAGAGTCAAACCTTTCAATTAAAAAAAGGCTGATGTATCTTAGATCTCATTTTTCTGATCTGGTCTGATTTCATTTTAGCTCAAACCGTTCACATAAAACGATTTTTAAAATCCAATGATCATGAAAATATTATTGAAATATTGGATCAAATGTAAATATTTTTGGCTAGAATAATAAATTCTCAATTCAAAAGCTTTATTTTATGAAGGTGTGAATAAAAGAACAATTACTTGAGGGAACTACAACAAAGCTTTTATAGGCTGGAGTTATAACTATTATATCAGGACTGCCATCAGATTATCGAACTCCTTTAGTAGTGCTAATTGAGTCTTCAGAGCCATTATGCACTACACATTGCGATACCGAACTCACGTGTTTAGTTTCATATCAATTTAGGTTTTATTTTTGTATGGCTGCATTTGAATCAACTAATGCAATAGCTAAGCTAGTTCGTACATATGTATATATTTTCTATGAGAGTTTCAACGTCATACACGCACTTTTAGGAATGCACATCAGTTTACAATTGAACTTTATTGCGGGCCTACTAGCAAGTACAGAGATTCTTTTTAAACTATTTTAATTTTCCGGAACTTCAAAACAAGTGTACATCTGTATCTCCTTTTAAATCCTTCTCTAATTGTCGCACTGTGCTTGTTTAATCATTTTAAGGAAAGCGCAAAAAACGCGTAACAGCGTATTGGTTTCCTAGTCGATGAATTCGCACTCGATAACCATATTTCAACTCATAATCTAATTTCCAAATAAAGACATTTTTGCCAGAAACTCTATGGCCTGATTTTTTATTTCGAAGCCAATCGTTTTTAACTGATAGAAGAAACCAAATAAAGAACATTTTTCTTCAAAACATACAACTATTAAAGTTTTTGAATTAATTATTATTTTTTTTAATTATTTTTATTTATAAATTTTCTTTACATTTTATATTATTGCATTCGCACATTTAACTAATTAAACAAGTTTAAACCAATAACAAATTTAACCCAAAAGAAAATATATATATAAACCCAAAATCAAATCAAATACATTCAAACTATTAACAAATTATTTTAATCAAAACACATATTTATTATTTTTTTAATAAAATACCTTGTTAACCTATAAAATTGAATGAATTTTGGCCGAGTTATTTGCTAATAAATAGTTTAAATAGATTTGAACTTTGTTTAAATTGATTTTGGTTTTAGTTAAATATATTTGCGTTTGAGTTATTTTTAGTTGTTACTTAGTTTGAGTTGTTTATTGGATTAAACTTTTTTGCTTTTAGGTTAAATAAATGTGCAAATGCTATATTTTAGATTTATCTTTTAATAATTTCCAATCAAAACAAAGAAACGAAAAAAAAAAAAAAAAAAACATTTCACAGTTTACAATACATAGGATTGGAAATAATATTTAATAATAATTATTACGCTAAAAATACAACAAAGAAAATAAAGAAGAATATCAGAACGCCAAATATTTTAATCATTAACCAGCGATTTTTTGAAACAGATTGGAAATATTTGAGAATTTCTCCATGAGCAGCCTCAATATTTAGTTCAGCGTCCTGCACATTTGTATCGATTCGTTCAACGATTTCTTCTTGTTCCTTAACCATGTGTGCCAGCTGTTGAAATATTCCACCCAACTCTACAATTGTACTTTCAATATTTTGCATAGTTTCAGCTCGTTGTTGGACGTAATTATCAGATTCATCATACAATACCATTTGCTGTTGGGCTTGTATTTGATTTGAATGGCCAGATGGACCAGCAAGAAGTGGACGATTCTCATCAGCGGACATATCAATGCTGATTTGATTCTCTTCGCTTAGAAGCAAACTACCTTGTTTAGCTGTTGCAGCTGACATTCTACTTGTCATTGGCCCTTGACTGAATTGGTCACGTCGGGTTTTTTGTTGTTTTAAATTCTCAGTTCGCACTTCGAGGATCTGCTTGAAATCGGTACTCATGCTGGCTAATTTTGATTGTAATGCGAGTACCATATTTGAGGAATGTGATACCAAATGCTTGCCATTGGTGGTTCGACGTTGGTCTTTTGAAATGTCCTGGAGGCGTGCTATTTGCTGGTTAAGTGCATTTAGATCGCCTTTAATGATATATGTGAGCTCTTGAATTTCCTGGGGTCTATCATCGAAGAGACTCTTCTTTTTCGCCACTAAAATTAAAAATTTAATTATTAATTTATTATTTTTTTTACGGCAATATAATCTTTGTGCATTTATAATGGGTGATTTTTTAAGAGGTTTAGAACTTTAAAAAAAAAAAAAACACAAAAAATTCGAAAAAATGAATGAAATATTTATTTGAATCGATAGTTTGAATTGCAAGGTTCAATGATAAGATAATTTCATGCAAATGTTGACCGCGGCTGCGTTTCAGGTAGCCCATCCGCTGAGTCCAATTTTGGCATACTCTTTCACACATATCGGCCGGTATCTCACGAATGAATGCATGGATGTTGGCTTCCAGTGCGTCAATCGAAGCGGGCTTGTCCCTATAGACATTAGCCTTGACATACCCCCACAAAAAATAATCTAATGGTGTCAAATCGCACGATCTAGGCGGCCAATTGACCGGCCCGAAACGTGAAATTAACTGTTCACCAAACTCGCCTCGCAATTGCGCCATTGTTTCACGTGCTGTGTGGCATGTGGCACCGTCTTGTTGAAACCACATATCATGCAAGTCAAGAACTTCCATTTCGGGCAAAAAAAAGTTTGTTATCATCGCTCGGTAGCGTTCACCATTGACAGTAACGCTGCGATTCGCATCATCTTTGAAGAAATATGGCCCAATAATGCCGCCGGCCCATAAACCGCACCAAACAGTGGCTTTTTCGGGATGCATTGGTAGCTGTTGCAATGCTTCTGGCTGATCTTCACTCCAAATGCGGCAATTTTGCTTATTTACGTACCCATTCAACCAAAAATGATCCGACCATAAAATGGAAGCAGCGCGCGATGAACATTTCGAACCGAGCACGAATTTTGATAGTAAAATTCAATAATTTGCAAGCGTTGTTCATTTGTAAGACGATCCATTGTTAAATTGCAAACCAAACTGAAGCTGTTTGACAGTGACACAAGGTACTAAACACACGTCAGCTATAAAAACCAGTGTTGCCAAAACCAAACCAGCTAAAAAATCACACGTTATAAAGAAGTGTACAAAAATTAAATTAATTAAGTTAGGATACAATTATTATTTCTTATAAAGTCGTCGGAAAATCAGAACGACATTGTAATCGCGGAAAAAGTTGTTCCCTCAATTTCCTTGCATTTATTTATATACAGCTGCATTTTTTTTTTTTTAACTACTAAAACTATCCTCAAGATAAAAAAAATACATTTAATTGAAAACAAAAAAGCATTACTTACAAAGTGTTAGTTTCTCCAACTTGGCATAAGTGCTGGCAATGTTCTTGCCAACTAACTTCGCCACCATCATAAACTCTGAATGACTCTGAATCTGTCGAGCTTTGCGTGGATCTTTCACACTGACTGCCCGCGATATATTTCTACTTTGCAGCGAACGTATCGCATTCGCAAATTCGTTCGTTCGGTCTCGAGCTGCCATAACGATGATTTTATCTTTGTCAAATGGTTCCTCCAACGAATCACCAAATTCGTCTTCAAATTGATTTAACTGATGTCCCTGGCTCTGTTGCTGTGAACCAAAATAAGAAATGCTCTGTGAGTCCGTTACTATTGCTGATGTTAGTGGAGTTTGTATTAATGCCCTAAGGGCATTCCCCGATGATATTTGGATGCGATTCGAGAAGTTGCGGAAGTTCCAACCTTTTGAATATTTCTTATTATCATCCGATTCTTGGAGCTGCAAATCAAGTTGTGTGTCAATGACAACAGATGATGGAATAGTTGTTGTTACTGTGCCGCTTAAACTTTCGTCAGCTGCGTCAGTGAAAACTCCTGAATGTAAGCGACGTCTAGTTTGCATCTCATAATCCACAAATGGAAATTAAAATATTAATGGATGCTATTGTGGTGTTTAATATGCATTAATATTTAAATTATTTTTAATTTTTTTCAATTTTCAATCTTTGATACAAAAGCGTTTTTTTTTTTTGTTTTTCTTTAATTTTTCACAAGTGACTCAGCAATGGTCGTCGTCTACGTCCTTGAGATCTTTTTTATTTTTGTTTTTCTTCTACGGGAGGGGAAGTTGTATTGTTTTTCTTTATATTTTTTTAAGTTGTAGATTATATTTGAAAACAATTAGATACTTTCAAAGATAATTTATAACTTAATTTCTTCAGAAATAGTTAAATTAAAAATTAAAAATAAAAAGAAAAACACCATTCGCACAAAGTAAAACTGCATGACAGATGATACGTGTACTTGTCAAAATTGACATAGCAAAAATATACTTGTAGTATGAAAATATAGATGGCAGGGTTGTTTGTAGGAAGAAAAGTAGAATAATGTAATAGAAGAATACAAAATTAAGTTATACATTTTTTTAATACACAAGCTTAGTTCTACACAGAAAAACTTTTTAGTAGTTACTGAATTTTTGAGGTTTCCTTTTTCACCATTTTGGACATATTATCTAGACTCTAGAGAAACGACTTAAGGGGTTTGTTCTCTTTCACCCTTCAAGCTATTAGTTCACTGATGTCAACTATTGCATGAACATTTATTAGTTTTCCTGTGCACTTTAAATGGGACCCGAACCAACGCTACTTCAAAAAAAAATATTAAACACGATTTGTAACCATTTTTCATGTAAATTATGGTAAATAACACTTTTTGTTGTTAAAAGAGTATAAGAGAGTTTTCTCAGGTACATAGGTAAAGAATATTATAAAAATCTAACAGAAAGTTCAAATAATTAGTAATTACATGAAAATCCAAATTTCTTAAGAAGATAAACCTGAAGTTACACTTAATTTCTTTCTAATACACAACTTAAGTAACTGGCTCGTCTAATTGGCTCGCTTTTTTCAAAGCCAGTTCAGAAACGAGTATGACAAGGTACATACAGATTTTGTAGGGAAATCAATTTTGTGTGTTCACCTGAAAATGACGAGAAAAATAAATACGTCGGCACTTTCAAGGAATACGGTTTTAGTAGTAACGATATTCTAGTACAAAGGCCACCACTGTTAATCTATAAATTGTCAATTCTTCACTGACATGTGACGTTTCAAATTTGCCTTCAGAAAAATTTAAGAAATTTCTCACAAAAAACCTACTGCCGAACGAATTAATTTTTATTTCAACTTATTAATTAAATTAGGTTTATCAATTAAACATAAGATAAAAATGACCCTATATCACTTTGGTAACTGTATAGCATTAGTGTATGTGCCATATTACATGACCTACAAATATTCTGGATTGTAAGTGAATCAAATTAAATTATTAAACCCTCATGTTTCTTCATTAAAATTCATTAACTAAGGAATTATTTCTCTAATTGAATATTATATATTTTAGGTCAGAATATGGAGCATTTTGGAAGTGCATTCAAGCTGGAGGAATATACATTTTCACTCAATTATGTAAAATGTTGGTTCTAGCGACATTCTTTGATTCGGAAACTCTCACTTCTACGGGGGAGTTTGTATTCCTTTCAGTAAGATTACTAATCGTAGCTTTTAGTTATTGAAATTTATAGAATTTTGTGTAACAATTTTAGGAACTTCTTCGCTGCAGTGTTGATATTGCCGACCTGCTTGGCTTTGCAGTGATCCTTTCAAGAATACCTGGCAAAGGCCATAGTAAACTCATAACAGCCGGTTTGGGATGGGCTGCCGCTGAAGTAATCCTTTCACGTGGTCTTATGTTATGGGTCGGAGCTCGCGGAGCCGAGTTCAGTTGGATGTACATTCAGAAATGTTTAGAATCAAACGTTCTACTAGTAAGTTTTGCTTTCCAGTCACAATCTTATCTTTTATCTTCATTGCTTTATCTCTTAGATTCAACACATTTCTACTGCTACACTAATCTGGCTATTCACTCGTCATGATGTGAATAAAAAACTAAAACCCTTGGTTACCTTCTTGTTGATTGCAACTGTCTTCAAGGGTGTTTGGCTGGAAGGACTGTTAAGTGTTCTCTCTTTGGGAATATGGACAACTATTGCATTCAAGGCTTTGACAGCCGCTGGAATTGGGTTCATCACCTTGCATATTTATACAGGTCTTGCCCAACAGATAGGCATTTAAAATAAAATCTTATTAATGAATGTTAACAATTTAATTAGTAAATTAAACAAAGAAAAAAACATTTTGTAACAATTGCGTGTTGTAAGTTCACGCACAGGACTCGTTTATCTTTTTAATTACCTCAGGACCCATTTTTATTGATTCAATTGAATTAGTTTTATCTTTAACTATTTCAATGTATTGCTGACCAGATAGATCTGTAGAAAATTTAATATATATTTGATTTTATTGATTTTATGAACTACATACCTAATAACGTGTGAAATGCTAAAGCTGCATTGATACGATTGGCACCGACGATTATTGATTTCATGTTTACCACGGAATCTTCTGATATCCAAGCAAAGAGTAGTTTTGTCATAATTCCCTCCTTCCCCCATTCAGATCTAAAAAAGTTTATTTATTTCAGTTAAATTTTAAATAAAATTTTGTATACCTCTGATTTCCAGCATCTAATGGAAAGTCGAAAGAAATCCTAAAGGGATCAATCTGGGAATTTTTAAAATAATAATTTTGTTCAGTATATTTTGAGTTGGCAAAATGTATTTTACTATATTTGTTATTTTTAAAAATATGTAAATAAATTACTATAAGTTGTAACATAGTACATACCTCATCCAGTGAACAGTTTAATGTCAAACTATTTCTTTGAGTTTTATAACGATTATATCCATTTGATTCAACTTGAAGATGATTTGAATCTTCTCCGATTTGCACATTATTATTATGATCATTTATAATGCTAACAATTGCATCATTATTATTATAATTATGGACAATGCTATTGTTATGTTCATCAATATTTTGTATTTTTTCAATATTTGTTTTAATTCTGGGCTTTTTCCGGTCAATTGTTTCAGCATAACTTGTTTTTATTTTAAACAAACTTTTAAATTCGTCAAAATCATCGCCCAGAATTTCTTCAACAATAAGCTGTCGATTATAATCATGATTTTGCTGCAACCGAAGTTTCACATTTCTATTGAAACGGGTGAGCAATTTATCACTTTGCAATCTTAAAAAAAAAACACATACAACGATCTTTAATAATGTGCATTATAAAATATAAACGAAATTACCTTCGACTTATGATCCGTTTATTGAATACAATTGGTTTTTTACATTCTCTTGTTGAAGCAAGGTGGTCATTTTTATTCTAAAATATATTAATTACATATAATAATTGATTGTTAGAAAATTTGTCTGTGAATACCTACAATGTCATAACAATGGTTCCATATATTTTTCAAATCTGTTTTTGGGATCTTGGTGTAGGTGTCAATTATAAGCTGCGGTCGTTTGCGTTTCCTTTCTGACAAAGTTGTATTTCTGGCAATCTCATCAAAGGAAAAATTTCCATTCGGTGATTCAATTCTGCTAGTATTGTCTACAACATTATCTTCATTAGATAGATTTATATATTCTTGTAAATCATCAGGTAATGGAATATCATTAGAGTCCTAAATAAAAACGGGGTATGTATTTGAAATATCCACTTATTTTGACTATAAAATTATGTACCTCTTGTGTATAATGATCGATAAGATTTTCTGATACTTGATCATTAGACTTTGGAAACATATTATCATCACGAGTGGATTCAAAATCGATTTGAGTAATGTCGCTAAAATTAACGAATTTAAACAATAACAAAATTATGTCTTCTTATATTAAAATTATACGAAAGATTTACTTGTCGTTGAAATCGGTAATGTTTTTATCTGATTCGTGTATCGTTTGGTTAAGCGAGTCGCTAAACAAAATTAAAATAAATATGAAATTTTATTCATTTTTTTTTTGTTGCATCTTAAATCTCTTAAACTTACAGATCAGTCCCGTATATTGTCTCACTATAAATGGATGGATCGTAACGAACATCATCAACGGATTCATTTATAACTAACAAACGAAAATAATGAGTTATTTTTTTGTTACGATTAAAAAAAACTTACTGCACGGTCTTTTTAACTGCGAACAATCAGATGAGCTATAACAAGGCTAAAAGAAAATAATGATTAAAAAAAAAAAACACTCATATGTATTTTACACAACTTTTGTATACCTTTCGTTTCTGACTGGGAGATTTTCTCAAACTGTCTGTTATTATGTTGTAAAATAAAAATTTAGAAAGTTATACAAAATTAACAATCTAGTCAGAGAAATTTATTAATTCGAAACATATTTTTAATCAAGCCAAATGACGGACTTTATTAAAAACATTCAACCTGAATATAACGTTAATCAAAGGCTTTTTTTCCATCAAATCGTCTATCCAAACTCAAAATAAATATAAACAATAACAAAAGTCATCGTTCGTTCGTTCCAATTCGATTAAGCACCAAATAATACTTTTGTGGGTTAATTAAAATTCAATTACCATTTAAACCGGAAAGAAGTATACTTCTTTCATCCTGAGATGCATCTCCAAATGCATCTTCTTCCTCTGGCATTGGGTTGTCCCAACTGACATGTCGTATAGTTATTTGCTTTATTTGAATACATGTTGATGTATTCTTAGTTCTGTTGTTTTTTTGACCCTATAGACAAAGACTGTTAAATATTGTAAATAGTTTCAAACAAACCAACCACTTCATTAGGGAAATTGAATTTTTCTTCAGTGTAATTATTAAATATTTCAGATTCCATTAAAAGACTTGAAATGTCAATATCATCAGATGATTCTAAACGAATTCTCTTCTTGTTTGAACTATCGGCAACCGTCGAACTATATAATGTACATCAAAAACGATTAAAATTAAAAGATCTTCCATAAATCTGATCTGACGCATTCCAACCTACCTTAATCTTTTGCGAGAGTATTGCTTCATTACAAATGTATTGAAACAGACGAAATTCAATGTGACATCTAGAAAAAGATGCAGATCCATTTTTAAAAGAATATTATTTATAAAAATGTAATTTACCATACAAGTGCTGAACCTGTTCAGCATAAATATGAATTGTTCCAAAGCACAGTCTAAAAAGTATACGAAATGAAAGTTCATCTTTTTTCATTTTCGCCGACTCTATCATGTCTTCGCTATAAAAAATGTATTTAAGGTAAATTCACGAAATATATATTTCTTAAGATGATGAAAATTTACCAAACTTGTGTAACATCAACCGAGTAGATTTGATGGCGTTGAAATGTTGAGCGTAGGGCTTTTGGATTTGTTCCTGCAATCCAGCTCATAGCGAACCTACCACCGTCCTTAAGTGATATCAAATTCATGTCGATAGCCATTTTGATAGGTTGTGGCAGATTTGTGAAGATTTATATATCGATTTTGATTGCTCTAGAATATTTTTTTCTAGTCAAAAACAAAAAACGATAACATTTATTGATTATCAAATACGTACCCTAAAATTTTAATTAAATTATTTCTTACTTAGATAAACAATAATAAAAATTAATTGGGAAGTAAAACAAGGTAAAACTTGTAACTTTTGTATATATACAAAGTTGTAACTGCAATAAGAAGAACCATATTCGGTTTTGACATCCATATCCGGATACAATTTAAAACATTTTTTAAAGTGAAGGTGTCGCTATTAGCAGTTGAAAGGTACCGGAAGTTAGTTATTTAATTAAATGGCGACTGCGATTCTGTTAAATTTGAAAATAATTAAATTAAATACAAATAGTTTTTGCGTAAATATAGACGAAGTTAATAAACAAATTCAATTTATGGATTCTTAAAATATTAAATTCGAGATTTTGATATGGTGGATTTGAACCCGATATTATTATTACATTAAAATTTGTGAAACTATATTAGTGAAGTTTTTACCAACAGATCTTCTCTGTCTTTGAATAACTGAGTTTCAAACAAAAGGGATAATAACATTCACTTCTGGTTTCTGAGTTGAATGTGTTTTGGGTAAATTTACTCATTTGTACATTGTGTTTTGTGTAATGAAACAAGGGAGTTAGTAATTGCAAGGGGTGTTAAAAAAAACTTTACATTTTGTTTTGTGAACATTAAGTTTCATTAAAAACTACAATAAACAAAATTTAGAGACGACTTAAATATTTAAGTAAAATGGACCATAATGGTATATACTCTATATAACAAACCAAACATGGTATGACTTAAATATTTAAGTAGACCCTAAATAATGAATGTTACATGGTAAGGACTCTTAAATATGAAACATGTGATGTATGGTTCATTATAATTTATAGTCCATACCATTAAGGTTCATTTTACTTGAATATTTAAGTCGTCTCTAAATTAGTTTGTTGGTAGGGCCAAATATATGTATGCACAATGTACATACTAAAAAGAAACCGATTATTTTTTTTTTAACTTTTTGAATTAAAGTGTACCCACATCACGTGTATTTTATTTATTTTGTTTTTCTGAACATGTATTAAATGTTGGAGAAAACAATCGTAACGGTACCCATATAATACCAATTGCAACCAACAACCGGTTTAATTTTAGGCCCACTAAGTTTATAAATCATTCTGGTTTGACTTTCTGCAAACTTGTACCTGCGACCAGTAGATTCAATTTTCGATATGCAGTAGTAAATTGTACAATGTACCTACATATACATATGTACATACAATAATTTGGTACATTTTTAATTTTATGAACAAACAATCATAACAAAGAAAGCAAGTTAAATTCTATGCAAGCCTTTAATTTAAGACCCGTTATACTGTTCAACTCAGAAAAACAAACCGTTTTAAGGTAATGAATAAAACTAAACAAAAATCACAAGTTAATCAGAAATCTTTTAAACTTCTTTTTGAGTAATTTTTTTTTTCAATCTCGGTTTCCAAATTTATTTAAATTTTAATATTTACATAGTACTTAAACAGTTGAATAAGAAAAATGTAAACGCTCTTTTTTAAATAAAATAAATATCAAACAATAAAAATAAAGAATTGTTGTACAGTTCACATCAGGCCTTTAGTTTAAAAAAAAAAGTATTTATCGTACTTACCAACAATGATTATCATACCCTTCTCACGCCTTGCTTCACACTTTAACTGTCTCTCATCTCAATTCATTTTACCAATTACTATAGTTCATATTCATAGCGAGAACTCAACAGATTTTTTTTTACGATCAGTTTAACTGTAAACCTATTTACAAAAAAATACTTACCAAAAATTGTTGCATGCCTTGTTGGGTTATCGAACATTTTTATCAGTATGTACTTGATTGAAATCATATCATTACAGCTGGATCAGAATTAAAAAAATTAGACAATCTAATATTTAATCTCTTTTTGGTTTTAAAAAGTTTTTGTTTTACGTTTTTATTTAATGTAAGTATTACCAATAATTTATGATTTTTTACAGTTTCACGAAAGAAATTTTTAAAGTTATTTTCTTAATTCATGAATTTTTGTCAATTAAAATCTTATCAGTCCTGATTTCGCCCTTACGTCGACCTTATTTAACGTGGTGTGTAACACCGTGAAATAAAATTGTTATTTCTCGAGATATTGGAGAAATGGAGACGAATGACATTTAAATTTTGTTTAAATAAATGTAAGAAAAATTTAGTAAGAAAACCGGTAATTGAATTTTTTTGAATACTTTTTCTGCATTTTATGACTTTATTCAGCCTTTTATTACGAATTCCATCGTAATCGGAAACTTGTTACGTATCCCGAAAAAACTATCACAGATTCCATTGCAGTGGAAAATATCATACAAATTGTTATTGCGAGCGGATTCGGTGATAGATATTTTCAGGATTCGGAAAAGTCTCCGAATACGATGGAATTTATGATAGGGCTGATTATCTTGAAAATAAATTCTATCTGAAGTCAGCTGTGCTTAGCTTATACTCAACTCAACTGAATTGTTTCTGCAGAATTTCAGCTTTTAGGAATCCTCATAAACTTGTTCGTATTATTGAAGGCAACTAATTTCAGTTGAAAAGATATTTTTGATCTTAATAGGCATTTGTAGAGACAACTAAACTGTTGAATTGTCATCCTAAAAGGCAAGGGTCTTAGGATTCTAAGGATTTCGAAACGTGGAAATACATATGTATTCGAATACTTTTAAGGATAATAAAAACATTTGTTGACTCATAAACATTTCTAACGGCCTAATATTCTGCTATCGGATCCGATCGAATTTTTCGATTTTAATTTGTCACAAATTATTTTTTAAACACTTTAATCATTCGAGTTCAAAGTTCTACCAACAATTATTTTTCGATTTTAATTTGTCATAAATTATTTTTTAAACTCTTTAATCATTCGAGTTCAAAGTTCTACCAACAATTATTTTTGAAGTTCTTAAGGAAATCTGATTGTAAAAAAATTGTTTTTATCGCAATTTATTTATATGCTTTTTGGAACATTCGTTTTCCTTCCACGGATAGCAGAATGCGAAAATCCACATGAACGTTAAGCAGAATAGGGCTGAGGCACGATATTAATTTTTTTTGGTTATTTAATTATTATTTATTAGGAAATAATTATAAAAGATTAAAGGCAGTTGCCCGGGTATGATAGAACTCAATTTATTCCATCAGTTAAATCTGACTGCAAATTTTTCAGCCAGACGTCGTTTAATGTGAGTTTGAGCCAGTTGATCATTGAAATTAGTTCATTTTAAATACGAGTGATTTTATTTAAAATATGTTTTGTACTCTTAAAAAATGCATCTAAATTATATTGGTGCTGGGAAGTCCACAGTACAAAAATTCTGTTGAACTATCTAAATGGCTAATAAACTCAAAAATTAACTTATAATGTGCACAATTTGACTTGTGAAATAAATTTTAAATAAAAAAAATTTTTAATTTTAATTATAATCACTTTAGTAATAAAACGGAAATATTAAGCAAATTTAAACATTTTAGGGAATGAATAGTATCCCTAGTAATAGAAATTTGTATGCAACTAATTAAAATAAAAAAAATGAACCCAGCAAATCTGAATGTTTTTTTATATTTGTATGTTCAATATTCTTTTTGTATAAAAAATAGTTTATTATTTAAAAAAGATTTCCTACTTTTGAAAACCAGAAATAATAAATAAAACCTCAACTATGCTGGTATTAACTGCTATCATAAGTGAGGTGTATTAATTTAATTAATTAATTTGGGTAAATTCATTAATGTAAAACATTTTTATCTAACTACTTTCTTTTGAAAACTATGAGCAACACTTGTGGGTCAGCAACAACGAATCAAGAACCAATTTATTGATTGTTATATGCTTGAAGAAGATGATCACTTGATATATGTATGTTCAATTCCTTCCAACCAAAAAATCGATTCTGTAAAAATTCATGTTTTTATAAGGAAAGATCTTAAGCGGATTTATACGTACATATATGAATAATAATGCACTTTCAAATATTTATTTTGAATAATTAGCCGCACTAATTTTTGTGTTAAAATTTATGTCAATTAATGGCACACACACCATCACATAAAAAATCGATTTTTTCACAAAAAATCTTTTTAAATAAAAAAATAATCGGTCTGAAAAAGTTGAAAAGAATTCGCCAATAAATTTGCAATCACTTGACACTTGGAAAAGAATGCACATCACATTGCTACAGGAATGGTTTTCTCATCACTTTAGTTTTGAAGTCGTGCTTAAAGCCAATAAGACATTATGATCTTTATTAGGAGCTTATTTTATTATTGAAACTTCCTTTCAAATAAATAAATTTTAAACGAAATAAAAGACATAAGATTTAATTTTTTTTAAATAATTTGTTGTCTCCTTCTATAATTTACATAAAAATACAAAAAAGAAAAACCTAATAATTTAAATGAAATAAAACAAGAGAACAAAATTAAAACATATCTATATATAGATCATGTTATATAAATATTTTTTAATCTATATTTTTATGTTTTTATTTTCTTTTATTAATTTCATTTTGCATTGTAGTTCTTTTAAAACCTTGGATCATACAATCATCATTATTGATTTTTTTTATTTTATTTTTTTCATTTCATAATAGTAATAATAATAACTGTAATAATAGTTCCTTAGCCATAAATATTATTACTTAAAAATCTCATGTTTCAATTAGATTTTCAATAACTCTAGATTAATTTTTCTTTTTTTTTTTCTTCTACTTCACAAGTTTTGTTTGCTTGTTTTTTTACTTTATTATTCTGTAAAAATGGGAAAATTTAAATGTATTTATGTGTTACATGTATCATGCATTTTTTGAATATCATATTGTATTCCATATTCGTTCCTAGAATGTTTGCTATAATTTTTTTATTTATTTTTTCATTTATTTTTTATTAGTTTTTTTTTTATTTTTTGTTTTGTTTGCATTTAATATAAATCCTAATATATATATATTCATATACATGTTTTATTTTGAATAATTTTTAAATTATAAGTATAATTCAATGAAGATAAAATCTACAAATATAATAAAATATAATAGCTAGAATAAATTTTAATTTTCTTTAACTTTAATTATAAACTAAAAGATCATTGCGACGTTCTTTGCACAGATTT
Organism: Epistrophe eligans; assembly: GCA_951394125.1. Taxonomy (NCBI): domain Eukaryota; kingdom Metazoa; phylum Arthropoda; class Insecta; order Diptera; family Syrphidae; genus Epistrophe; species Epistrophe eligans. Next base: position 13,932,305 of record OX596030.1, read on the forward strand.
TTGCTTCTTTTCTTTCAAGCAGACAAGTGGACACATAAATTATTATAACTTTATGAAAAATAAAGATCAACGAAGGTAAAAACAATTAAAACTCTTTGTAATTGTTTTCTTTTTATTATTTTAATAATATCGTCTATATAATTCTTATATTTTAAAATTTAAATCTCTTTATAGTCATTTTTACTGAATTTTTTTTTTTTTTAAATTAAAAATTCTAGTTTGATATGACTGTAATCGAGCAACAACAGAAAATCCAAAACATATCACTAACAAACATAATGTCTAAAATGTTAAAAAAAAAGTGTATCGGAATTTATTTAATAATGTTTAGGGGAAGAAAATCAATCATTTTGAATTATTATAAACTTTGTTTGTAGCACCTATCATTATTTCACATATTAATCACGGCTATTAAAATGACAGTTACTGTGCTGCAAATGCAATTATAGGTTATTTGAATCCACCAAGATAATTCGAAATTTTAATGTTTTGAAACATTCCATATTCTGATAGTTACATTTTAAATGTACATATGGGTCTAAGCAAAAAATTAATTAGTTATTTACTCATTGAAACTAAACTCATTTTAATTAGTATTTCGTCGAAAAATGGTTTCTTTGTTTAATTTTTTTTAACAATGGGAAACCTAATAGTCAGCCCTATCGCCAATTTAAAGGGAACTTTTTTCCCCGGAAAAAACAAAAAATATCGGGGAAAGAATGTTTCCCATCGCGAATCTTCCACAAAATAATTTTTCCCCAAAAACTTACTTGGGGGAATGTTTGCATTGATAAAAGGAAAAAGTTCCCTGGAAAAATTATTCACGATAGCTAATTAGCTGAAAGGAATATTTTCCCTAATAATTTTGAAGATGATTCCATATACCAAATTTCCCAAAATGAGAAAAAACTCGGGGGAAATTTCTTTCGCGATAGGGCTGAGTATGTAATACTTTTAAGTACTTACGGAATAAAATTACGCCTTGTTTTACAAACAAGATACGGATTTAAAACTCTTTTCTAATCATCCAATTAAAAACACCATAATACAGTTTCTGGTTGCAATAATGCGAAAAAGCGTTACATTCAATTTCATGCAACATTTTAGAGAAAATTTGTTCGTACAAGTCTCATTTAAAAAGTTCCATGTCAAAAAATCCTGACTGATTTATGTAATCCCTACGTTTTGGCACACATAAAATGTATAAACATAATATCCTCCATAATAGTGATCCATAATATAAGTACTATTTTGTACTGCAAAGTTGAGAACTGTAGAGATTTTTTCATTACGATGGTGGAATTGTCGCGATTAGCTATATCTGCATGCAATTAAAGCAAATCCCCGTTATTGAAGAATAGTTAAAGAATACGACAGTAGTTGTTTTTTCCCAAATATCTTAGGATTTTCCGGACTCATCGTAAGAAAGCAAAAGAATGACTCGACCGGAAGAACGAGATGTCGGACCATCTATTATACCCCCCTATTACGGTTAGAGAATTGAACGTTCGAAGTGAGATGCTTTCATTAGCGAACTACCACAATCGACAAACCACGGTTGGCGAACTTTACAATTCGATTCTAACAATAGAGTGAGATCAATCTTCGAAAAATGTATGACAATTAAGTCGAATCAAAGGTTCTCAATTCGTCAACCTTAATACTAATTTTTCACACTCACATGTTTATTCGTTCGACTCCCCAGCGGTAATAGGGGGGATAAATTTACAGACTTGTTTAAAATGTGAATGAAGTTTGTTTGTACTTTTTTCCTAATAGAAGTATTTAAGAATGTAACTTGTTATCTTGCTGACACGACAACTGTTACAAAATGAACAAATGTCTCAACTATAGCCATGAACTGTCGATGTCTTTTTATGTCTACATTTGCATGCCAACATATGGCATCAAATCGAACAATTTCTATTTAATATTCTTAAAGTACTTAGAAAAACATGGCTCGTCATAATGGTACTACATACTTGAAGATTTGAATTTTTTAAACTACTGGCAATGATTTTTAACGCTTAAACCCGCGAAGGCCAGATATTTTAAACGCAAATTGAAACTTTTTCAAAATATAATATTCACCTTGTACATGGATTATTTTTTTTTAAATTTAGATTTGACCAAAAGATGCATTAAAAAAAAATACATATAAGTTTTACATCGAAATTGGACTTACAGAGCTACATGGAAGAAGAAAGTGTTTTTGATGTTATTTTATTTAATTATTTAAATACACCCTTTTAGTTATAATGAACGATTTTATTTGTCTATGAATTTCTAAATATTGCTTAATTCAAGGCATGATTTGAATTGAAAACTATCCACTTATAATATTACGCATAATTATTGTAATTTATACAGTTTTTAACTTACTTCCATATTAAATGTAATAACTGTAATTTGGATTCTGCTGTACTCTTGTCCAAAATAATTTCACAGATTAGACTTCAGAAGTTCAGACAATAAAAAAAGAAAAAAAACATAAATTTGTTTTGAGATTCTCTTGTGAAAAGTTTTTAAATTATTTCTTTCAATAAATTATAATAGTCATCAATCCATCATACATACATATCTGCTTGCTGATGAATAATAAAAATTAAAAAAAAAATACAAAGCAAAAATAATTCAAGCCCAGCCAAAAATATCTTTTCTTTGATTTTTTTTCTTTTGTGTTTCAAAGCAAACTATGAAGAATTGTTTCGATTACATGCATATCAAATAATTCGCCTTATTTTTTTTCTTTTATTACTTCTTCCACTAGTATTACTATTTAAATAATCTCGCATGTGATTCCAAATGCTGTGCAACTACTTCTTTTTGTTTACCATCTATATAATTAATTAAATTTTCCATCATAATTTTATTTTATTTTTTTTATTGATCTTTTTTTGTTTTTTACATATTATTACTTTTTAATTTGTATATAATTTAATATGATTTTAATTTTTTTTTTATTATTATTATTTTAATATATAGATGCTTTTGTTATATCTAAAAAATAACTAATTAATTTGCTTTTCCTTCTTTCTGATGGTTTTTTTTTCATAACATAGTTTATAGTATAATTAATATTTATATATATAATATGTATAGTTGTAAAAATGAAAATGCTTCCTAGACGAATACCTTTGCAAGGCCATCCGCTCCTGCGCTCGCTATATACGGTTTTGTGGCATGGAAGGCCACGTCAAATATACTTTCATCGAATTTCTTGCGATGTGCGGTGATCTCTTGCACGCACGTCTTGTTGTCCAGATTCCACAGGCGTATCGAACAGTCATGCGATCCAGACAGTAAATACAATCCATGAGAATCAATTGCCAAACTTGTGACTGGCTCAAGATGAGCAACCATCGAATGCACCAATGTGCCGCTAGTGTTGTCCCAGAAACGAATGTGACGATCTTCGTGTGCGGTAATTGTGATCGGAAGCGTCGGATGGCTAACAACTTTGTTAATGAATTTACCCGTATTGCCAGACATTTCGGTGGCAGCCTCTAGTTTTATAATCTGCTTGCCCGTCTCGGTGTCATAAATAATACAATGAGCGCTTTGATAGGCTACCACGATGTGACCTGCCTCGTTACGAACAAAGTCCACAGAACTGGGGATTCCTTCCGCTTCGGATGCGTATGTCTTTAGTAGTGGCTCCTTGGCCTTTGGAGACCAAAGTTTTACCGTACTATCCGCTGAGCACGACACAATATTACCTTGGTGTGTGGTTAGACCCCAAACAGCATCTGTGTGGCCATCAAGTGTTGCCGCATGCACTTGTGGATCGTAGCAATCATATGGATCGATACTCGAACTTGGCAGTTTCCAGCATTCAATTTTGCCATCTAGGCCACCCGAATAGCATGTATCACCATTTGCCGACATTGCGAGGCACAACACGGGGCCGGTGTGGGCACGAAAAGTATAAAGTGGCTCCACGTCGAGACTAGCAGACTTTTTGGCTTGTACAGTTTTCTGCAGGTTCCACAGCTTAAGAGTGTGATCTTCGGAGGCGGTAATCAAAACTGGTTCTTCGGGATGGAAAATCAATGCACGTACTCCATCAAAATGTGATCGTAGGGTATATTTGGCATTCCATGTTTTCCGATAAGCGCTATCTTTCGCATTTGCTACGTCATAATTACTCTCAGCCTCATTATTAACTGTGAGTTGTGCCAATTCACCAAGGCCCAGCGAAGCGTCCACTTCTTCATCTCCGGAGATAAGATTGCGTCGTGTAGAGTCAGTATTGGAGTATCCTTCAAACAAAAATAACACACACACACACATAGGATAATGAAAATGGTAAAATAAAATTATGAAATTTGTTTCTAAAGTGAATATAATAATTATAGCAATAAATTTATTTAAAAATTCTATATAGGTATGTCATTCATTAATGCATGCACTAAATTTTCAAAAGAGAGGTAGTTTTTTTTTTTTTTTTGGTTTTGGACTTATTTATCTACAAATACTTATTGCATGTTCTAGTTTTTATTTTAACTTATGTTTTTAAGCACCTTCAGTTAATAGATTTATATCATTCAGAATCTGCTCCCCAACCTCGGCATCAATATCTTTAAAAATGAAAAAAAATTAGAGAAAAACTAAATAACAAGAATAAAACTTAAATAAATAGAACCGGAAAATAAACCAAAAGCAAAATAAAAATGCGTTATATCATTTTTTTTTTTCAACAAAACAATAAATATTAAATAAAAATCGAAAAAACCAATTCGATGAAAATGTGTCTGCATCCATTTGCATTTGATTTTGTTTGTTAGATGCGTATTTTCCGTTTCAAGCGATGCACTAAAGAAACTTCAGCAAATCAAAATTAAAAATAATAATTGTTTTTTTATCTGATATGAAGGGAACATGCCAAAGTCATATAAGCCGTTAAATGGAGAATACATGATTTTGGCATAAGTTGTATACTTCAAAAATTGGAATTGTTTTACTAAAAATTTATTGCAATCTAATAAATTTGTCTGTTATCCACAATGCAGCCAAATTTTTCTGTATAATCAATTATTAACATATAAATGAAAGTAGGTTTTAAAATAATAACAATATTCAAAATCGTCGACAAAAAAAAACACAATTAAGAAAATTTTGTTTAATTTCGAGTAAACTTTAGAATTGAATTGGTTGAAAAAACATTTTCAGGAGTTATCTTAAGATTAACACTGAAACTGGGCCTAAGAAAATAATGTAGTTTTATCGATCTCCTGTCAACGGAGTTACACGGTTTTCAGGTTTCACTATTGACAGTATATATTTTGAACTTTCCGTTGAAATTTTTATCTGGAATTTTCGTTCGTACATAATTCTAATCAAAAGTAAAGAAATGCAACAAAAGTGCACTGCAATACCGCTAGAGTAAAAAAAAATTGTCAAATACGATAAAATTTTATCAACGAATTGAAATTCAAGTGTACTTGATAACATTCCCAACAAAAAAAAACTTATAACACAGTATACATTTTTCATATAAGTACAACAAAGAATAAGGGTTTTTTCCAAGTTCGAGGCACGCACTGGTTGATTCATTCTGACATTTGAATGTTTACAGCACAGACTCAAAAGCAAACATGTGTTTTTTATAAACACAGTTGTGATATAGTTATAGACTAGAAATAACAAAACAATCAATTAGTACAACATCAAATTACTTATAAATGTTAAAATCGAACCAAATTTTTATAGCACAATTTTAATTGATTGTTTCGTTCGTACGCCATATCCTACTCAATACACTTTCCAATACATAACATTATTTAATTAAAGTGCCTTAAATACTCGTTTATCGAATATAAAAAATAAGGGACCGATCAATGATCATGCCTGTTTAAAGATCATTAGATCATGGTCCCCCATCAAAAGGAGGCAATAATTTCAGTGTCGGATTGCCAATTGAATTATATATGTTATAAAAAGAATGTTGCGGTTGATTTTTAAGGCAATAACAAATATTTAAAGAAGATAAACTTAACTCGTGAAAACAAAAGAGAAACACACAGAAAAAATAAAAAAAAAAATAAGCGCAAGGAAGTGATGGAAAAAATAAAACATGATACAGTATAAGAAAATGTAGTGTAATCGAGTGGAAGAAGCACAAAAGCAAAGCATTTTATTGTTTTTTTTTTTTTTTTATATCATTTATGTCATTTTTCCCCTAATTGCAACAAATTATTTTAATTTATATAGAAGAGTAAAATAAAAATGCTCAGTGTTTTGGTCGTGTGTTAATTAATACTGATTATTAATTTGATATTTCTTTAGTACATTGCTACAGCAGAATAGATTTTTTTTTTTTGATACAATAATTTTTGTTTTTAATAAAATAAATATACATTTAGAAATTTTATTAATTTTGCCAAAAATCTTTATATAGTTTGAAAGTTAAGCATATAAAATTAGAAGAAGATCAGTTTTGTTTGAAAGCTTTACCTTCAGTCTTTATCATGTCCTTGCCCTTGTTTCGTTTTGTTGTCTTTACATCGGATTCATCATTATCAACGGCCATCATCTCGAGGTCGTCATTTATTTCGTCATCATCGGACATTTCTGTTTGGGCCAAGAACTCAAAGTTAGCCATTACGGCGGCTTCGGTCTCCAACATCATGGCATCGTTCATTTGTTGTGCTTTTTTGGCGGGTGTACGTCGACCTGAAATATTAAAAATATCTTTCGAATTTTTGAATAAACCCTTTAAGTTAATTATTTTTTGTTTGTTGTAATTTGTGTGGATATTACCTTCAGACTCAGAGGCGCGTTTGTTATTTTCATTCCCATTTATATTGGGACTAACATTCTCCTCTTGTTCGGAATTATTATTTAGACCTAGTAGTGAACGGACACGATTCGAGCGAACATCAATAATATTGTCTGTGTAGCCGATTTCCTGCAAATATTGTCGTAGCATTTGGCGACCTTGTCGCCATGTTGTATTTGACACCGAACTGTAGGGTACCTCAGAGTCGGGTGCGACTTCATTGCCAATGCCCGTCTCATCACTTGGCGGTTTCAGTTCATTCATTAACTGAGGCGGATCAGTGCCATATTTAAGACGATGGAATTTAACACGCTCTTGCCTTAGAGCGTATTCCAACATTTTAATTCGGCGTATTAAATCGGATTTAAGACTCTCGAGGCCTTTTCGCTCACCTAGTAGCATTGATATACGAGCCTGAAAAATTAAGGAATAACGATTAAAACAAATCTATTTAAACAAGAAAAATAGTTAAACAAGGAATGTATGAATTGTCTACGTTCAATAATAAAACTCCAGCACTTTGACGAATATTGATGTTTACACATTATAACCGTGAGCCCCAGAACTCACGATTTTTTTCTTTAGGTTTGCTCCTTATCAGCTAATTTTCTCAAGCCTAGTTTTTTTGTGGCTTTTTATCTTAGATTAATAATTTTAAAAGCGTTCAATAAATGCTTGGAGTTTTGAGACATTGAAAAATAAATCATTGTTTGAAAAGGAAATTGTATCTTCCCGAGAGCGAACAAAATTAAATACTCAATAAACAACGCCCCCAGCACTAAATTAATATTTATTTTTATATTCCCGCTTTATATGCCTCTGTCCTCGAGGCAATAAAACCATATCACAGTTCTTAACATACAAAACAAATAAAATAAATATCCTCCCCAAAGTGAGAGCAGAGAATATTTGGTCGAAGATAGAAAATCAGATTTATTACACCCTAGCCTTTTGTTTTCACAATTTCAGTAACTAAATAAGTTTTCTATTTTTATTGCTAACTTTCCAAATAATTCAATTCTTAGTCATTCTAGTTTATTCCTTGATGAAAAAAGGACTATATGTATGTAGCTGCACATATGTAGATTATATGATTCGTTCGATGAAAAAACAAAAGTTTTTGAAACATCATCAAAAAGAGATTCTCGAGAAAAACAATTTACAATATTATATTTGGATCGATATCCCATTTCAGTAACACACCAGTAACCTTTTAGTTAGTCCATTGAACTTCAGCCAAAAATAATTAGAATTAAATGAAAACAATGGTATAAGTTACAAAACAAAAGAAAAAAAAATATAGCAAAACTTTCTATTCAAGTTAAATAGTGCAAGACCGTGTGTTAAGTTAAAATTGTATTTTTATTGCGTGAAATCCATTCCGAGTTCCATTTCAAAGCACTTCAACGATGGTAATGATGATGATGATGATTATACGGATACGCATTAAGCAAATTGCATAGCGAACATTTTTATTGTTCGAAATTCTCTTACACTTTGTGATTCTTAAGGAATTCAATAAAATCAATAAGTTGGAGTGAACAAGGAAAAGTGAAAAGCAACTCAAGGAAAATTGTCACGATTCTGAGTCAAAGATTGACCTAGGCCAAATAAATATGATTTCCAACAATGATTAAATTAATGGAGAGTATTAAAAGAAAATGGAAGTTTCAAAGACTTTCGCCTTTACTTATGTACCTACCACAATGGTATCTTTAAATACTTTGTAAATGTAACAATCGTCTGAAGTTCGATACCAGCCCTACTGTAATTGTGCACAAAGGAATAAACAAAAAATAACGTTTTATACCTCTGTAAGTCGAATAGAAAAAAACCGTTGAAGACATTTTTTTAAATTGCCTTTAAAATAAAAAAAGGTGTAATATAAGGTATTTCACAGCTACGTGATTTGTGTTTTGTGTATAGAGAGTAAATTAGTTTAGGTTTTGTCTTTTCCTGGAAGTTTGAAATTTTTAATCAAAAAGTAATTCATTTGTTTTAAAATGTGTGTAAGAATTCGTGTTGAATCCAAATTAGTTAATTAACAAGATATGGCTTAGTTTTTTTTTTTATTTTCAAATTAATTAGCAATGTATGAATAACTAAAAAAAGCATTTTCAATCCAGTATTCTATATTTAAACTGAAGTAACGTTTTACAATAATTTTCTAAGCATGTTTCTCTTTCTCTGGCAAGAACAAGATTACATTTGCACTCAATTATGCAAATAAAAAAAAATCTATTTATTTGATTTACTTTATTGGTCAAGGGAATTACACAAACATTTAAATAATAACGTTAAAAGCGAGAACAATATTTTTGCATAAAGACAAAGAGAAAACTAAGCTATAGCAGCAACAAAAAACACGATAGCATGCCGCAGTTTGATTGAAGAAAAGTGGGAGTGCATGGCAATTATCATACAACAAAATTTAAAGCTGTGCATGTATGTATATGACGGAAGACGATCAACAATTATTCCATGACAGACATTGGGGGGAAAAGGAATTTAGGCACGTATTTCCACATGCTTTACAATCTCTTGCACCTTCTTCTAAGTTGGATGAATTTTATAATAATAAAATAATGGAAGGTGTTGCGCAATCGCAATTAATATAACAAACGATTTAGTTTTGTATTTAAAAGGCATGCAACGGGAAGTGCTTCTGATTAAGAAAATACAATTTTTTTATTTCTTAATTAGGGCAGTGGGTGGCCAGTTTAGGAGATCGTTTGATATACATATTACACTTAAACTGCTCTTGGTGCTCATTTCATTTAGTTTGGTAATTATTTATTATGCTTTATTTAAGCTGTTAAAATTGTAACTTGTGGACGTCCATGACGACAATGTAAAAAACGTATTTACTTTTATAATTTTTTAGGAACATCCAGAGGAATTAAGTAGATTGATGCATTTACTTTTCAATTACAGTACAACACGCTTATAAGAAAGTCTGAAAATCCCGGACATTTCTTTCTTATATCCGAGTTTTTCTTATATGCAAACAACGGATATAAGAAAGAAAATTTCTTATATAAGCAACACGGATATAAGAAAAAAAATTCTTATAAACAACAACGGATTTAAGAAAAAAAACAATGCACCACCTCTTTTCTTGTTTTCCCCGATTTTATTTCTTCTAAAATTTTTAGTTTTATTTTTACGGATACTGTGTTTCTTTTTCTAAGCATTTTAAACACACAACATAAAAACAAAACAAGAAAGTTAAACGAAAACGAAAACGAAAACAAAAACAAACAATCAAATATAAAATCAAAATGTCACAATTTATAGACCACGGAGTATTCACGCTCTTGTCAATCTGACGTTGTCATTTTTATTGGAAAACTGGAAGTTGTTATTAAAGGTGGAAACATATTGGTGCGTATGTGTAAACAAATTTTTATTTCAATCAAAGTAAAGCTGAAGTTAGTTTCTTATATGCGTACTTTTTTGTTCTTGAAAATTTGTATTGTGCATTAAAAGGTATTTCTTATAAACGTGTTTTTCTTATATGAGTGTTTCTTATATCCGTAAAATACTGTACCTGGTTCGACTCGTATATTTTGGAAATGATGAAAATAATAACAATAAGTACGTTAAATTTGTTAAAATAATTATAAATGTCAAAAGATTATACCTATGATTTTAGTTCGATACTTAAAATATAAAATAGGTACCTATTTGATGATTTAAACTTTAATAAAATGTTTAGCTTAAGTTTTAAAATCTCATTTAATCGATTCAAATTTTCCCCTTGAATATCTCGAAAATAAAAACTGCTATCGACATAAAAATAAAAAAAAAACTTTTAACCAACAAAAATGCTTGATAATCGTTTTTCTTTTCGAATATCTTCAAATAAAAATAATAGGTGCGTTCCTTAACTTTGAAACTGTGATTTTCTGTCCAAAACTACACATTTTTTTATATGAACCTTACTTTTGTGTAGTTTTGGACAGAATATATTGACTTCAGTTCAATTTTATTCTGCATGGAATAACATAACTAATAGGCTTTGTTAAAATATTTAATTGACAGTTTTTTATAAAGCAGAAAAACTATTAATATTAACAATGATTAAGAAATATTTTTCGTCTTGAATATCTCGACAGCAAATGTCCTCCCTTGATTACAAACTGAACAGCTGATTAGGTTTTCAAAACATCGAAGAAATCGGGTTTCCAAAGACACGAATAGGATGTTACCAGTGTGTGTCGCACCCACCCTCTTTTTTGTTTTTGGAATCAATGTTGAAAATTTTAGATTTTTTAAATTATTTTGTGAAACTGGGAGTAAGTGGATATAAAAAATTCAGATAATAAGAACCTCACGATTGTCATGAACAATATAACTTTTGGTTGTAAATACACACTTTATGGAACTAGTTGTGTATATTCCCGGTACAGATCATTGACTTCAAAAATTATAAACAATTGGAATGAGGCTAAGTTACATGAAGAAAATAGAAAGGTGATAAAAAGGTAAATTTACACCTTTCGAATCTCTCATTTGTATTATTATTATATGTACACCTGTTTATGCCAAAAAAGAAAACCAAAAGCCAAATAATCCTCTTCCGGAAAAAAAACAACAAATACTCACTATAATGCTTCACTGCCTCATTTAAAGCAAATGAGCAACCATTTGTGTATAATACCGCTGCCAAGCAACCCACGCGTCTTTGCTTAGTAATTTTTCAGTCAAAATTCTTTCCTCTGTCACAGGGGACTGTAAGACATCTCATATGATTCTATCTCATTTTCCCTCTCCCCTTAAATTTTACATGTGTTTGCCATTTTCGTGCCATGTCAAACCGCACCGGAAAATTTACATAATTTAAAAAAAAGATCGATAAACCAAACACAATGGACTCGTTAAAGGTAGGTATGCGTCATCAGAAAGTAAAAAAAAAAATGTTAAACACGAAGAAATTCTAAAGAATTTCCTTTGAATTTTATTCTATGACATAGGGTTATGGGGGCTGAAAAACATGTGACGTACCAACATAAACTATGGCATTTTATTAATTTGTTCGATGACGATAACAAATATGCTTTATTAATGACGGAAGGTATACACAAATTGACAGAAACGTTTGCGTCTCAGCATTTTAAGAAAAACATATATGTTTTGTATATGTACATATGTAACATCTAAGTACATTAGGTACCATGTTTATATTAATTTTAATTTTATGTTGTCTTTATTTAGAGTTTTGTGTATATCCATACCAAGTTATTTTGTTTTATTTACAGATTTGTTTATATCCCCGTGATATCAGTTCGTTAATTACCACTTATCAGGGATAAAATATAAAAGAAAACATTGCCCTAATTATGAAATACAGGCGACGGCGAATCATAATTACTAGATTTTGCTTATTAAGAAGTGCATTTTCATCACTTCATCTACTAGATATGCATTGAATTAGTGTTTTTGTTTTAAGTGGTGTTAATTACATTTTTTGTTTACTAAATATATAAATATCGGCCTTCAAAACATGCGTTTGTTTTTTTCTTAAATGGAATTAAAGATGTACCTATATAGATCTCATAAGAACAATGGCATACCGACAATTTTAAAATTGGCCACAACATTGAGATTCCTTGGCGATGGATCATAACAGATAGGCTTTGGACAGGATACTAACATTATAATAACACAATCAATGGTGTGCAATTCAAGTCGTGAATTACTAGAAATATTATACAGAAAATTGTGTCCCAATAAGAAGAACGAGAAGGATCAAAGTACATATTCTACAGCCTTCATTCTATACCTAGATGTATAGCCCTATTTCTACTCTTATCGATTTCTAATCTACTGGGTAGAACCTCAAACCCATATGAATCCTATTTTTCAAATTTAAAAACTGTTCATATTCATTGAAATTTTTGATGCAAAAATGTTTTAAATAAAATTTTTAACGATTGACTTTTGTATTGAAAAGTTTTTTTTTATATTTTTTTGTATATAAATCTCGATATATGTACCTATATTTCATATTACTTACGATTAACAAACATCATTAAACCCGTGTTTAAAGGCTCCCCATAGTGTTGAACTTAAATTACCAAGTATTTTTATGTACACACTGCACAATAAATTGAGGACAAAGTCATTAATCTTAATCATTTTATCAAACTTGTTTTTCCTTGCTCATCTATTTACATTTTCCATCCAATGCCAAACTCTCTAACTAAACCAGCAAATCATCTTGAAAGTATTGACCAAAAGTAATCTCAAGTGCGCGAACACAAATTTGCTTGTGGGACGTAAACTCGTTCCAACTACAAAACCAATCGACTCGTGTGTCTGCCATCAAACAAGTTCTACAAGAAATTACCACGGTATTTTCTACTACCATCAATAATCCCACCACAAAGATAAATGAGTCTATAATGTTGAGTTGCAAATATTTACACTTAATAGAGAAAATATTAAAACAAAACTCACCTGTAACTCAGCTCTGTCTACATCCCATTGCGATCTCTCTAGCTCGAAACGCGCCCACTCATGCTCTATGAAATGCAGTATCCCCGGTATCGTATACTGCGGGGTGGTTTGTTGGTTGTTTTGGCCACCGCCACCGTTACCGTCGTCACCTGTTCCTCCACCAACAACAACTCCACCACCGGCGCCTGTACCCGGTTTATTATTAATACCAGTTGTTGCTCCTGAATTAGTTCCCATTTGCAAGGTTGCCCGATAAGATCGGTGATCGCTTACTGATGCCACAAGTTTCGACTGCGATGGAAACGATGTTGATGCTGGATAACTACAATTGCTTTTTTATCGTTCTAGCGATGATGATGACAATATTGATCGTGATGAAGATGAAAAGTTGATTAGTTGTGTTGTAAGTTTTTTTTTTTTTCTTTATTTTTTTTTTTATTTTTTTCTCAAAAATTATGATCTAAATTAGCACTTATAAGAAAAGACGGTTTCGAAACACATAGAACATAGAATACAATCAATTATCCACCACTTCTGCGATGTAAATCTATTGTTATAATTTATTTTAAATGCGTTTTTGTTGCTATTGTTATTTTTATTTTCAAAATTGTATTTGCTGCGAATTTATTATAGGTAGGTAGGTATATTGCCTGGAATTATTGTTTTGTTATATTTTTTAAGTTGATTAAAATTGAAAATATTAAAACATCAAAGTCTAATTTTTGTGTGGTTTAATCTGACCCCATTCAGTAAAATTTCGCACGCATACATTTCCTATCTACTTTATAGATTTGGTTCAGTCATTAAAGTTAGAACAGAGCAGTATAAATTTAATTATAATAGAATCAGAACTGATTAAAATGCACTCTTATAAGAGTTATGCAGAGATTCGGAAAAAAACCATAAAAAAAGAAGTATTTTCATTGAACAATTAGGTACAACAGCGGATTTTGAATCTGTTCTTAGTTGTTCTACCTAATAGCCAAGTGCAGAAAATTCTTTTAAGTGTTCCAACCTATTCCAGACAGAATCATTGAACAGCAAGCAGAACAGTTTAGAACAGAAAATTTCTAACTGAACATCAAAACCTCGGATTTTTCTGTTTTGAACTGATTCGAACAGCCTCGTTGAACATAAGAAATACCTACCTAACTATAATTATTTTTTTTGTGCAAAGAAGTTTAATAGGTTATTTTTATTTGGCATACTTTTTAAGCTAGACCAATGTTAAATTTGGAGAGATTGGAAAACAAGGGTAATTTTTAACATACCTACATATATACAATAGAAACATTACAAACGTAGGTAGGTATATACGTTTTACTCTTTCGATTTTTAGAAGTTAGATGTCTGACCAAACTGCAATTTTCTAAAAAATTTAGACCAAAGTTCTTCGAAGGTCGAAAAAATTCGAGGAAATTTGCAAATTTGGGCAGTACGCAAACAAAAAATTAAAATATGTCGGTGCATACAGACAGTACCAAAAAAACTGTTTAAAAAGTTAATCAAAAATGCAGATAATCGCGCACTTAATTGTTCCAGACAAACTCATTGAACAGCAATCATAGCTTAGAACAGAAATTTTTTCATTCAGCAAAAGAAAGTTATACTTTTCATGTTTTTTTTTTATTATTTATTTGACTTTGGGGGACCGAGAAACATTAAAACATTAAAATGCCGATATTGAGATCAATGTCCACTAACTAGAGACACCGGTACGGCACGAGTCGTTTCTGCATTTCACAGTAAAGTATATTTACCTAACCGCTTCTAAGTAGGTATCAATTGGTCTGTTTGACAATGTGAAATTTCTTGCGCAGATTTTTACAATTTGGAAAAAAGATTTGTTTAGAAATTTGGGAAATTTTTTTATAAAAAAGGTGCCAAACAGGCATTTAATATCAATAACATTGCTTATAACAGAAACATGACAAAGCACAATATTCATGTTTAAATTTTAAACTGACCTTGATATGTATGTATGTACTGTACGTACCTAACTAGTACGTAAAGGTACTAGTTATTTAGCGGAGTTACAAATTCAAATATTCACACAACGCCCGTTTCTTAAAATCGGTAAATACCTACCTCCATATAGGTATAAATGAATTAATTGATACGTTTTCTCGTATCCACCTTATTTCTTATACCTACTTTAAAATTAGTTATCACTCAATATATTTATTAGTTAGGTAAAACATTCCTCATCGGGTTTCTAAAGAAAAAAATTAAATTGTATATGTCACCTTCTTGTGTTTTTTTTTCAACGGAAATATAATTAGTTTTCAAGGCATAAGTAAATGCAGACTTACAATGTTTCTTGTAGCTACCTTTAATAATTAAAAGTTTTAAACAAATCTTCCTCAATAGTAAGTTTTATGAACACAGTAAACTCGTAAACTCGTTCCATTGACATTTCCTCTAAATACACATCAGAAATCAATAAACTGACTTCATCTATCCACATACGGTTGTGAAAATATCTAATTTATTCTAAACCTATTCACATACAATTCTCAATTTATTCACCAGTTTATTAATTTTAAATATAATTTATGTATAATTATAACTTTATAACTATTCAAAGAATGGTTTTTTTTTCAATTTCTATAGAATGTCCGTACAAAAAAAAAACATTTTTTGTCATTAATTCCAAAAATGCAGGCACCATCCCATCGTGAGGACGTGAGCAAGGGAGACAAGTATTTAAAGAAAAAAATACAAAACAAATGCTCTCAATGTTAAAACAGTTTTCTCACTTTATCCAATGGAAAAGTAAAAGATGGTCTCAAACTCTCCAAAATGATGACAACAAAAAAACACAGAAACACAAAATCTTAACGAAACACTCTCGCACAATTCTTTGCACCGCACCACTACAACTGTGCAAGGACCAAAAAAATCTTTCCTTTCAGAAAAAATCAATCAATTTCCTTCGTGCAACTTTTTCGTTCTTTTTTTCTATTATTTTTTCTTTTCTTTTTTCTGATTCTGGTTTAAGAATGAAAAACGAGAAAAATTAATGAAATGTTGTCACTCTAAGAACACTTTTTCATATAAAAGCTGAGAAAACCACACAAAATTACACAATTTTCTTTTCCATAAATCAAAAGTTCTTTTTTAGTTTTCATAGAGTTTTGGTTAATTTTGGGTAGACGCCTAGGATTTCGAAAACTTATGTTTTTCTGAGATTAGTTTTGGGTAGTATATCACGCATTCTTATATTAAAGGGGTTCCGGTCAATATTTTGAAGATCTATTTTTCCTTTCATTCAATATTTTAGCGACGAGTTTGTACATGAAAATGGGGGGATTTTTTTTATTCTTTGCACTCACATTCGATTAATTTTTTACTAAATTACTTTAGTTACACAATCTTTTAATTAAGTGATGGGCAAACAAATATTTTTTTATTGGGACATTACTTCTTTTTACTGAAAATGAAAACTTTCTATCCGTTCGAATAAAACTCGCCTTTGTCACGATTCACGAAGAGAAAAATTTAACGAAGGTATTCTTTTTTTTTTAATCTCTACTTGGATAAGAAATGTTAAAAAATTGTGAGGGTGTGCGTGAGTAAAATGGCGAAAATTAACGAAGAAACCAGGGATGTCTGTATTTGAAGATGTGTTCGAACTTTTGTTCATTTAAGAGTAGGTCTGTTTGGGAACTTGAAAATTCTTAAAAATTTTGAATATCTTATTTTTTCTTCTTAATAATTTCGACAGCAAACAACTATTATTAGAGAAAAACAAAAAAAGATCGCATCTCTCTACACCATTTATTCACTCTATTTGATTCGCTAAGAAATTTTTTATTTGACGATAATTCACTTGGCTGACCTTTTCTGTCGTGTCGTGGATGCAACTCTACGGATCGTAGATAGGTATTGGTTGATTGCTCCTTTAATAAATAATTTTTATTATGTACAACATTGCAGGTAACTATTTTTTCGTACCTATAAGAGCAACCGGAAAAACTGGGCTTTAAATACATTTCGCTTCCGACTAATGCAGTCCGAACTTTGAAGTACGATTGATGGTTAAATGTGTTGTCGATAATTATGATCATTTTACAGGCAATTGATAACTACAAATTTTTTTGTAAGCATGATTTGAAAATAAAAAGTAACCGAAAAGTCCCAAATTTCCTTCATTACACCCGGCACCCCACCAAATGCCTAACAAGTTTTTACTTGGTCATTTTGTCAAATGAAATGCGAGCGATTTCTTACATGATACGAAAGTACCCCTTTTTCCCTTACTAAAATAGGTACTCTAAACAACTTGTTTTTCCATTTTCAATTTTGACTGTCAACCATGAGTGTCAAAAAATTTAAAATGGTTGTTCGAGTGCCCACAGGATCTCAACACGCATCGTTAGAAATAACAACAATATATTAAAATAAGACAAGTAAAGGGGCACCCACCATAATACCTCAATTTTGACAGATACGTATTACTGAACAAAAATGAAAACGCTAATGATAGGTACCTTTAATATGTGTGTTATGTACTGTGAGGGGCCCTATTCTTCATTTCGTTCCAAAACTAAATTTTTTTGAAAACGAATATTTTGAACTCTCTAGGTTTTTTTTTTTGTTTTGGTTACTTAAAAAATCAAAAAAGTAATACTGTAAGCCTAGAAAAAAAATGCATCCGTCGGAACGAAAGCCTAGAAAAAATTGCATCCGTAAGTGGAACAGTACAAAATTTTATTTTTACAAAGTACATACCAACTCAAAAGCGAAAAAAGTACTTTCGAATAGGATTAACTTGCAGAACGAAATACGCAGAGTAGGACCCTCTCTACTCTCTCGCTACGAGAGGGACTTTTTAGTCAAGGACACTCATATCTTTGCTTTTAGCCAAAACGCACTAACTTATTTTCTATTATAGAACGCCTAGTTTCATTAAGTTAAAGATATATTTCACTATAGTTATTTGTTTTTATTTGGTGTCAAAATGTTTTAGACAACTCAACTCAGTTTAGTCATATTTCATAGGAAACAACAATAGGAACAAACAATCCACAACTTAATTCGATCGAAACTTCCATCTAGGCTAGTTTTTCCAATTGCCTTTAAATTCTTTGACAATCTATGTCGAGTGAAAAATTGTCTGCATCCAATATAATTATATGAATTTACATGTTATCAAACTCGTACACAATCCAGTACAGTGACAAGGTCATTCAGAGTGATGTCAATAGGTCTATTTCGAGCAGTGCAAGTAAGCCCAAAAATTTACACAAAGCAACAAGGCTTTTTCGTCAACATTTTAATTGTAAAAAATAATTATTTTATACATTATTAATTTTATAAATAAACTAGTAAAATTTGTTCAATTAGTTTATATTAGAGCTTCTTTAAGCAACTAGGCACGTTAACATTTTTACTGAGACAATTATTTCTTCTTTCTTATATTAACGATTCAGTGTACAGAAAATATATTTATAGAATTTAAACACTAATTATATGGAAAAGCATAGAACATTACAGATTATTCACAAGAACTCCTCGCACCAGTCGTTTAGGCAGCTATAGCAGTCCGATGCTTGTTTCGAGCTCGCATTGCAGACATCTTTCATCCATTCCTTGAAGAGTTCGTGGTCTTTTTTGAGAATCAAATATTGCCCCAGAACAGTGTACGCCTGCAATTTAATAAAATGAGAATTTCAGTACGATTGGCAACGCGTAAATATAATGCGGCGAGCGGGGGCTTCAAAGTGAATCCACGCTTGGCTTCGGAATTTTTATCACGCTTTGCCCTTGCATATCATTACATTAATTCACAGCTTGAATTCGAATAGAATAAAATGTACCTTGTCGAAACCAGCTTCAATGAGTCGTCCGCCAAGAGTTTCTCCAATGCCGGCCAATTCCATCACAGATTTCTCACCCATTGGTTCAGCAACAAAATTTCTATGTTTTTGCGATGTTCGTGACATTTTCCTGAATGTTTTATTCAAATTGGAATGTTAAATTGTTTTGAAAATGCGAGCACAACCCAGAGCAAACAAATAAACTTTTTTTTAGAAACAGATATGAACAATGACGCACTCGTTCGTTTTAGTAGGGCAACATGGACGTTTTATTTGAAATGTTTTATTTTAGTGGAGAGTTTCGTTAACTAAAAAAAAACATGTTTTGGAGAATAGTTATTTTGGTTTCATGTGTTCACTGCATGATGGCGCGGAAGACAGGGTGACCAATGTAAATCCACTTTCACACGAGGAAACTGATAGTTGTATTTATTAGATTATTGTCTACTAACAGTCGTATTTATAAACCCATTCCAAAGTATGTCTAACTTTGGCCTTATTTATAATCATGTTCCATCGAGTGTCTAACTTAGACACTGACGGTCGTATTTATTAGATTTTTGTCTACTTAGACACTGTCTAACTATTTTCAAATTGATGGAAATATGCTTTATTTAATAAAAATAAATATAACATTATTCACGGTTAAGACAATCTAATCATATGTCTAAGTAAGGCAGCTATAAGGCAACAATAAACGAGGTTTTTGAACACATTTTCCAAAGTTGGAGAGTTGTCTAAAGTTAGACAACGTTTATAAATAAGACCATGAGTTTCCAGTAACTTTCAATTTTTGGGTGAGAAGAACACCAAGTTAGGGGAATGAATGGTCTACGTTTGGTGAAAAGAAAACGTAAAAAATTCTCCAGCAACTTGTTCCCTAGTCTGAAAGGGGACTAATGTATCTTAAGATTTGTCCAAACCATAGTTGTTTTTGGACATCTGCGATTTTTAAGCTCTATAATAATGATATTCACATCAATTAATGATCTATGGCGATTGAAAAATTCATCGAAGCTACTGTCATAAAATCTTGATTGATGTTAGATAAAGTGATTTGCTAACTACTTTGTCTAAAATCGAAGAGTTATTCGAATGACCAATCGAAATCGTTATGAATAGGTGCGTTCCTTTACTTTGAAACTCTGTGATTTTCTGTCAGTAAAGGAATGCACCTTCTATTTTAAATGTTTTTTCACAACGAATAAAATTTCAAATTTTGGTTGTAAGATAAGAAACATCCAAATAAAAAAATAAAAATGTGTTTTGTGATCAAAAATGATCATTATGGTAGGTATAAAACGCAAATAAAGTAAATATCTCCGCTGAATTTGATGAGGTTTTAGGCTTTTTGCTCAAAATCTAGATTTTAATTCGTTGTAAAAGCTGAAAAGTTTATAAGATTAAAAAAAATAAAGAATAAATATTTTAAAACATTGCACTTAAATTTAATATATTTTAAATAATTACATATATCTTTTATGAATAGGTATATAATACTTAAAATTAAATCCTTTCAATATCCCAAATATCACCTAGTGCAAAGTCTCGCATTGCATTAGTTTTAAGATAATAAATTCCACGAGCTTCGAAAGGGACCCTATCTCCCATAAGTATGCTATCGCCAGTACAAGTTTTATTCTTAACAGCATCTATTGATGAGCAAGGCTTAGCGAAAAATCCCTTTTCGGTGTTGATAGACTCAGCAAAGTACTCATAAGAACGACCGTGACTGCATCCCGCTACAAAATATTTTTGTTTATGAATATGTTTTTGATTACTATCACAATGCAGTTAAAGTATATTTAGGTACTTACTGATAACCTGAAATATTTGGCCACATCCGGGCTGAGGAGGATCACCTCCATTAGGATAGAAATCTACAAAACCAATGGGTTCTTTATACCCAAGAACACCTGCACAACTGTGGATAACATCAACGAATTCTGCATCTGTACGGTCCAAGTGATGTTCCGGTCCAATGCAGTTCTCGAATGCAGGTCGTGCAGGATCAAGCCCTTGTTTTAAAAATGTTGATTAAATACATTTTGTTTGAAGAAAAACAATAATTCTTATCCTACCTGTGATTCTACCAACTCTATGCCGAGAATATGAGCCAGCATAGCCCATTATATGAGCTCCAAGGCTATGACCAAGTAAATGAATTCTACTCGGATCAGCTTCTTTCTCTTCAACTAATAAATTTATTAACTTTGCTATAGCTCTTCCAACTTGAACTGTATATCTAGCTGGTTCCAAGTAATAAATGCTATCAGCTTGATCCTTCCAATTAATAGCTGATGATGAGAGAAAATATTATCAAAAACTTTTGACACTTAGCCAAAATTATATCTTACCAAAGATATTGTAGCTTCCTTTCCGCCTATACCCGTTTTTAATCGATTGAATTGAATTACTCTGTGAGCTTGATTTCCAACCATGCACCAAGATCTTAGTATCTAACTCAGGGTTAAATTTCTTAGCCATTTCGGTCCAAGTGTCTCGTTTGCGTCGAATAATGGTGTCGGTAGCTACCCAAAATTGTGCAATTATTGGATTTTCTTCCTCACTTTACGTTTAAAATATAGAAACTTCTAAATTATAAAAACAAAAATAACTTCTTATTGTTTATAAATATACCTTGGATACAGTTCAAACGTCACCGTTTTGCTTGAGTCAGTATTCCGGCTTGGCATGGGAGGCTCGACTAAGTATGCTATTTCCGGAACTCCATCTCCATTTGGCATATAAATCCAGTCTTCACCATAGTTTTCTTCGGTTAGTTCAATGTCTTGAGAAAATACAAATCCTACAAAGAAGTTATGTATATATACAAGATCCTTTCACACTAAAGCCCCTTTGTCGAAACTAAACTAAGACTTAACATACCATTGATTAAAAAGATTAACCAATAAAAATCAAGACAGACTGCCATTCTGAAAGTGGCACCTTAACAGTTTCTATTCTTAACTGAATCTAAGAAAGTGTTGTAAGTTTCAAACTAATTTATATACAAATTTGTTTAAAGAACTTTTATAAAAAAAGAACAAGGTTACTTAATCGAATACAAAAACTATACCCCTTAAGCTTTTGAGCTATTTGTACCTCAAGCATGTATAGTGATACTGAACTAGTTTTATTGTATTTGTATCTATACTGAGACGTCTTTTAAAACTGAAAAGGCCTTGTACATTTTCGACATGTCAACCTCATTTTGATTGCCCTTAACTAGACTTGCGATTTTGTCAGGCTTTATCGGAATTTCCTTCTGTCTGCTTAGACATTTAAATCGGTTGTTTTATTGAGTGATAAATACAAACATATGTATGTATGTATAGGTACAATAGAATTTTGAATTTATATTCACCCATGCACACGTCTTATCAGAGCTAAGCAATTAATTAAGGAGGGCTGTGCAAACGGTTGCAGATAGAAGTTTGAATTAGTTAAGCCTGGGACAAAATTAATCAATTATCTATCACTCTTACTTACAGTCGTTTTTTGAGCACGTGTATGTGTATGGGAAAATTATGCACAATGTTTTTGTTTCTTTTTTTTTTTAATTTCCTCGAAAACAGCTCTAATGATTTTTATTAAACTTTTTTATACATACATATGTATATGGTAATGTCTTAAGCGGTAGCAATAAATCTGCGTTCAGGCTTTTTCTATAACATTGTTTACGAAAAACTTCCTTATTTTTAAGTTATTTCAGTATTTTTCCTTAATGCCACTGAACTGATTTTCCACGAGTGTTTTTTTAGTAGGTATTCTATCCTACTTTTGGCTTTTATTGCACTTAAGACTTTTTAGTTAGTATCTTTTTTAAAATTAAGTCTATACCTAAATGGTCGGTTTGTGAAAGTGGGTATTGGAAACCAAAGACCTAGGCCTTATTTCATATATTCCTGTCACAATTGTCAACTAAAAACTGACAAACACGTAAATAGTATATTTTTTGTCTCATAAACATATTGTCAATATAAATTTGTCAGATAATTCATGACAATTCTCAGAAAATTCTTGACAATTCATTGATATGACAAGTTTTTTATGACACAAAAACTTGATAACGGTCGCATATTTTTGTACATTTCTATAGAAATTTGCTATTTTTATTTATGTTATATATAATAAGTGACCTTTTTTGTTTTTTATTTAAGGGTCAGAAATTTGTCAACTTGTCACTTAACAACTTGTCAGACTTCGCAATACTTGTCAATTTTTATAAAACAGTGTCCTGCCTTGAAAAGAGTATCTTATAAAAGATGTACTTTAAACAATCCTATATACTTCTATAAATGCTTTTTCGCTACTTTTTTAGCATCTCTTATAGCCATGTTATTCACTCGATTAAATTAGATAGAAACTTAAATCCGGATGTTAATGCATTTAAATTCAATTAATTTACATCCGAATATAAGTTTTAATATGAATTAATGATCGTGCACTTTCGGGAATTGCTAAATGAAGAAACCATTGTACACAAAATGTGATCACAATGTTTTTTTTTTAACTGTCTAAAAATCTATGGATAAATTTTTGTTTTGATATTTTTCAATAAAAGCTTTACTTCATCACTAAAATAAAAACAAAATAGTTTCATATAATCATACCTAGACAAAAAAAAACTCACTTGCAAAAATACATGAATTCCGTTTGAAAAGAATCTGCATATTATAATTTAAATAGGCCAATAAAACAACAAATAAAATAAAAATAAATATTTCTTGGATAGAAATTACAATAATAAGTAATAAGGTAGCCATAATTGTATAGGATCTTAAGTATAATTTGTAGATATATAAATGTAAAGTTTTTATTTGAAATTTTCCAATTAAAATACTTTCTTTTACGATTGCATTTTTATGAGATGGAAAAGATTTTTTCATTAGCGATTCAATTAAGATTTTATCATTTATATTCCTTTTATTATTATTTTTGTTCCTATTTGAGTAAAATATAAAAATAAATATTCAAAGTATTTTTTTCCGACGACCCAACCCAACGGTGAAATTAGGCTATGAACTGGTGGTGAAGGATTTACTTTATTTTGTATTTTTTATCACTCCCAAAGATAGAATTAACTAAATTCTAAATTAAAATGGTTTTAAATTGTACCTCCCATAGAACTATTTTTTTATTTTCGATTTTTTAAAAAACGGTTCAACTGATTTTGATAAATTTTTTTATAGAAAATGTTTAAAATAGTTTTTAATAAATTGTGTAGTGTAAACTAGGGTACATTTGACACCGGGGCATATTTGACTTTGCGATTTTAGGTGTGAACGCCACCTTAAAGAAAATAAGTTGATATGAAGAAACAAGCCTAATTTGATTTAAAGGAACGTTATGAACTTTGGCAGTCGTACTTCAACGCTTCGCGAATTAGCACGTATTCTTGTGTTTTTTCTATTTTTGATGTAATTTTTGATGACCGGTAAGTAAGAAATTTGTGAACTTAACAAAAGAGTTTTTTTTATAGTGAGACAATATTATGATAGCACTATTAGTAAATGTTAATAAACTTAAGTCAGTTTTGTGAAAGTACAATATTAATTATTAAAAAAAAAATTTAAGTTATAGAGTACCTTTGGGGCATATTTGACTTTTGCAATGGGGGCACATATGACAAAAAATCCAGCTTCAACTTCCCGCTGTCGACAAAAATATTTATTTGATGTTGACTTTGGCAAATTATATATTAAATAAGTTGTATAAAAAAATGTTCCTTTCTATTATTTTTATTATACTTATCAATGGACTGATGTTTTTGTTTTTTTTTCTACTTATGAATGAATTTATTGATTTATTTTTTTATATTGTTTAATAAATTGTTAAAAAAAGGTTTTTAGCTTTTCCTTCCATTCAAACAACAACAGACGATACTTTTTGGAATATAATGCACACGATGTTGGGTAAAATCTGCTATTGTCAAATGTTCCCCCTGTAAAGTCAAAGGTGCCCCGATCCCGGGGCACATTTGACAAAATGACTTTTTTTAGAAATTTTTTTTTTAAAAATCATAAGTTTGATATAAAACAAAAATTTATCTGTAAGTATAACCTCGAATAATCAATGCATCAAATACAAAAAAAAACATTTGAATCCATCGAAAGTTTTCGGAAATACAGGCCTTTCAAAATTAAGTGTCAAATGTACCCCAGTTTCCCCTACCAAAATTTTCACAAACTTTTTTTTTGGATTTCAAGTTTCAAAATTTTGTGTTGAGAACTTATTAATTCGAAAAAGACTTAATCTATTTTTATTAAACTTTGCACCCAGCAATTTTTTGGCATTATCGAACTAGTTTCAAAATACATTTTTTTCTTATAACCAAAAATAACGGCACCTCCCATACAAATGTTTAAAAACCGGTATTGAAAATCTCATTTTTCTCGAAAATAGCTCCTACAATTTTAATAAAAATTTTTGTGTAAACTAATATCAGAACGATCTACCATATTATTGGGAATGACAAATGTATCTATCGTTTAAAAATGGTACTTTTCATAGAACCACAAAAGGTAATAATAAGTTTAAATAATATTGCATATCAAAATTTAAAAAAAAATAAATTTTGGATTTTTAAAAAATTTTAAAATTATTTTTTGTAAATTCGATATTTCGAAAATGGGTGGATGATTTTTTTTTTTTAATTAATTTTTGAACTCCGTATAAATAAGTACTAAAAAATAGCGTACCAATTTTTTTCTTAAAAATATATTCAAATTTTTATATATAAAAAATTTATTTTTTATAACACCGCTCAAATGATTTTTAAAAAAATTTTCTCAAAAATTGAAATTTATGTAAGAAATCACTCGGTGTATATTGCATTGGTGTCAAATCAATTTCACATATTTGTTTAATCAATTCATTGCTAATTTAATTGATTTTTTAACATTTTTTCAGTCTAAACTAAAGACAGCACGGTGCTATATTGTTCATATTTATGTACTTGCATAATACTTCCATAAACTAGTCTATATTTTTGGCAGGAGGCATAAAATATAGGCTCTAATAACTAATAAATTTCTTTTATCAGATAAAAAGTTTTAAAAATAATTAAGACTTTAAAACCACAGTGTGATCGCACATAAGAGCAAGTTCGTGTGACCCAGTCGTGAATTTTATTTTTCATACAAAAAACTAAATAGTTACCACAAGAATAAAATAATATCCTTTCAACTGAATGCAATAGAAAGTAAAGCTAAAAATTGCAATCAGCCAAACCATTGAAGGGGTCCTTAAATAACAAAACACGTTAAAGTTTAATTTTATATTTCTAAAAAAAATAATAAACTTGTTATTCTTAAAAAAGTGGCAAGCATTAATCCGTATGCAATAAACTATGTCTGCATTCGATAATACTTAAAAGTATAACAATATTAACAGTACCCACATATTTTAATTATGTATTAAATAACTTAAAAACTATTATTATCAATAGGTACATATGTATAGGTATAATAATATTAATTAAATTATTTTTATTCTTTCAATAATTAAAAAAATCTTCAGAAATTTCATGGAATCACATCTGTTATTGGAACGATTTCTTCCGTCCTCGTTGTCGTTCCATTCCCATTCATTATGATATCTTCTGGTCTAGGTTCAATTTCAAAATGCAAATAACCATCCACATCGTCCAATTCCTTTGAATTGAATTTTCCTATAAGAGTTCCTCTACCAGAATATGGTGGAATAAATTTAAAAGTAGATGCCGCTGTTCCTCCAATAGGTATTTCAGAAATCTAAAAGAAAATTAAAAACATTAATGCAATAACACTTCATTGTTAAAAATCATATTTAAGTTACCTTGAATCTTAAAGATTTATCAATTCCTGGTCCTTCAATAAAGAACATTCCTTTTTTCAGTGGAATAGGCAGGGGATTTGTTAATCTTACAATAACATCCACTGCTTCTTTCGCTATAACTTTACCCTGGAATGTGAACTTTATATCTGGCTTGCGTACACGAAAATCGTCTTGAGCAAAGTATTCCCATTCGGTTCCCTTGACCTGACCTGAGCAAGAGATATTAAAAGCGGCCTAGGCGAGAATGAATTAAAAAATGAGTTTTCATATTTTAAATACCGCACGAAGACTTACCTCTGGAAGAAGTTTCGCATAGTAATCGTCAAAGGTGACTTCCATTCTGACATATTCCGACGTATCGGGTTTGAGTTCTACCTCGAATCGAATTGATTTAACTTCGGCATTATTTAGACCAGTGTAAAGTACTGTGTCAGCATTAAGATATCCCGTAGCTATGTGTTCCTTTTCCTTTGATTTATTCGTAATCTTTACGACAACTGTGAAGTTCTCTCCTATTTTAATATCATCCTTAAGTTGCATGTCAAATTCAACATCATTGAAACTGTCATTTAGATAGTAACGACTAAAAGCATGTCGAGATTGTTTCAAAGCCTTCACCATAGTATTGCGTTCATCTTCGGTTTTCTCTTCAAACTTGTACGTATGAGTGATATCTTCTCGAGTCCATTTTCCGACAGCTTTAGTGCTTATCAAATGGCCAATGGCAAGAGCGTCTTTTCGAATTAACTTGATTGGTTGAAAAGGTCCATTATAACGCCAATAGACTTTATCAGCATTTACCTCCGAATACAAAAATCCACAATCATAAGGTCGGAGAATTTCTCCTTGTTTAACAGCAGCTACTGAAGCTGGTCCACATCTATACATTTCATCTGATGATTCCTGAGGAGTTGCATCAACAGCTTGCCAGCCTCCGTAGGTTCCAGTTGGACCTGCACCCAAATCGGGACGTTCCATCCACACTTCGTTCCATACATGATAGTTCCAAATGGAATCTGATGTCTCCTCCTCCATTTTTCTATTATTTTCGTCGATAAAAATATCTACCGTCAAAGAGCCTTGAGTATCATGGGCAGATGAGTAGTTTGTGACAATTCGTGATGGTATACCCAAAGCCCGGGCAATTGTTGTAAGAACCCCTGAGAAATTCCAACACTGTGCGAATTTCACTGGTTTTTGAGTTCGATAAAATTCTTGAATTATTTCCACTGAACCAATCCACTTTGTTGGTGCAATACCACCTGAGAAATCTTCCGTCCAATTACCCAACATAACTCCATTATCATCGACCGAATTAACGGCAGCTGAAAGGGCTCTGGCTACCCGGACCGGATCTCCTCGATGTGACGCTGGCACCTTCCCCACTGTGGCAATCAGTTTTATTGAACATTCCAGAATATACCGTTCAAACTGTCCAATCTTCCAAACTGACGGTCGCATTCGATTATATGAACCTCTCCAAATAAGGGTTGTGTCATTCTGAAGATACTCTTTTCTTTCATCTCGATTATCCAAGAAAACTTGATCATCTCGACACCACGGATTGAAAAGAATATAAATTGGAGTTTGTATAGAATGGGACCGTGATGAACCTCCCATAAGTTTTGTATCGATGTCTAATTTCCATTGTGTCACAGGACAAGTAACGGCGGGTTTAATCAGCACTGACATGGTGTTTCCATTGACATAGTCAATTACGACACCCCATTCGTAAATATCACCAAGATGTTTAATATCTTTCGAAGGTGTAATTCCAACAAGTGTTCCATGTCCTGGACTTGGTTTTTTATCATCGAAAATCGTAAACATAAAACTGACTGCATCCTTATTTGACTCATAAGGACGATTGAATGATATCTTCAATCGAAATGGCTCTCCTCTACGGACAATCAAATATTCATGGGATGACACAAAACGATTAGTATGATGATCATTAGAATTTTCATCGAAGCACATATCAACATTAAGCACCCCTAAGACATCCTCACCGGGTGTATCTATAAAGAGATTTCATTAAATGATTAATATTATTTTTAAATGAGTCAATAACAATCACAAAAACCTGCGATTTATATCAATCAACAGATTGCATTTGCATAAACAGAAATAGTAACAATCGATTTATTTAAAAATGTAAATTAAAACAAGAAAAAAAAAGTGATCTAAATATAAGTGTGTGGTTGTAGAATAAGGTGCTCTATTGAAAATGATTGGTGGTGGTGATCTCATATTCATTATATTGTTACAATTGAAATAGATTGGTAATTTTGAACGAGAATTTCAAGAATTTTTCGATTTGCTTCAAGTTATTTTCGATGAGTATGTTTAACTGTACTTTGTGTAGAGTATGTAAAGGGTGTACCAAAGTTCAAGCAAGATTTAAATTTCATAACATTTGTGCTTCAATGCAACGATAAAAAAGACAGCTTGACAGCTGACAGTTGAGGGTAATTAAAAATGTAAACGAAAGTACAACGCGTTTTCATTGTCAAGAAACAGTTTTAAGAAATAAAGAAGGTTTGGCGGAGATTTTTCAAACACAATCTTTTTCAGCGATGATGCTCATTTTCATCAGAAGACTTTGGAAATCTTCAAAATTCTCGCATTTGGAGTTCAGAAAATACACGATTGTTGAGAAACAAATGCATCCACAACGTATTTGGATTTGGAAATTAAGCGCTGTATCAATGATTTTCAGCCACATTTATGCGGAACGGTCATGAAAAATCTTAACAAAAGACAACATGTATCAGTAAAGCCAAAGGTACCACTTATGAACTTGGTATCGTACTCCATATTCATAACCTTAATTAAAAAACCATGTTTACCATTAAAATTACTTTTTGCGTGAATATTGGACACCCTTTATTTTTAATCTAAGCAAGATGAATCAATGTTTTCGGGCAATAAAGTAAACATTTTATATGTTTTAAGATAAAACACAAATCTTTTGAGGTGTGAAATCTATAATTTTGAATTGTTTGTTTACATTCTATATATTATTTATTTGTGTTTAAGTATGAAATCTAACATTGAAATTGTTTTCGCCTAAAATATATTTAAATTTTCTAAATTATGCAGCATTCTTTGAGAAAAAATCGATCTCTTAATTTCAGTCGTAATAGCTTAAGAGATTGTCTTTGAACGTGATGTAGAAGGTAAATCGACCTTTTAGTTTTATGAAACGTCAACCACCTGTCATATTATCGTTGATGTTAAGTTTATATTTTTTTTATAAAATTTTCTTTATGTTATGTACATATTCAGGTAAAATTATATAAATATAATGTATAATAATGTAGGTGACATTTACTGGGTGTTAAACGTCTCACCGGATATGCTCATCACACATTCAAGTTCAGTACGGCTACAGGGTTAGGTTTAGTATCTTATTGACTTGTCTCTCAATGCACTACCCACATCAGAATGTTGACTTAAGATAGGCGATATATGACAAGCCAACCTCATTAACTGTCGATTTTAGATTCTAGGTAAAAGATATATCTGCATCAACAACGATCTAAGCTAAACAAAGACGAAAAAGCTTCTTCACGTTAACGCATCAAATTATTGAAATGTGTATTTAATTGTATGGAATTTATCATATGAAAATATAATTATCACCTTATCTTTAAATAAAGTATTGATTTGAGACTTCAAACTTGTTAGTAGGTACTGATAATCCCAGCAGAGTTTTATGTATAACTGATTTCTGAATCGTTTATAAATCTTGTTTGTATTGGCATATTCTGACTATCTTTACTCGGTTCAAAACTCATAAAATGTACTAGTTTAGTTATACTGGCTTGTCTAAATCTCAGATCATATTACAGCATTTGATTTTTATAAATTAAAATTGATGCTTAAAAATAATATTTATCGAAAATAAGTTTTATATTATATTGAGATTAGATTTTACTTTATGTGTTCCATTCAGAATATGCTAGGAAGTACTAAAAAGTACTTTTTAAAGACCAATAGAACACAACTATAAATTATCAGATTTGTCGTGCGTGCGTCGGTCGCGTCGGTCGTTCCGAATGTTTTGGGATTGGATTGTGAGAGCCTTATGCCATTTTCGATTGGATTTCTACTCCTTTTTGATACACACACTACCGAATGTCAGTATTTAACAAAATTGCTCATCCAAACATTTATCACTTTTGACAAATAGTAATCTGACGAAAAACTTTATATGGATGTATACATCCACAGTATCTACACATATTAAAAGATATATTATTAGCGTTTTCATTTTTGTTCGGTTCTGCGCATCTGTCAAAATCGAGCTATTATGGTGGGAAAATTGTGGATCCAGTGTCCCTTTATTTGTCTTATTTTAATATTTTGTTTCTATTAATGTGTGTTGTGTTCCTGTGGGCACTCGAATAGCCATTTTTAATTTTTTGACACTTTCAACTTTGACAACCGACGGCGCAATATATTACCTTAGATGTGTGTACTGTTGTATACATCTGCTTCGTTATGAATTTAGGAACAGAAAAGCACTACCGGAAAAACATTAGATAATCGGAATCACAGGAACACAAATTTGAGGAAATATTCAAAGTGCCAAAAATTAAAAATTAAAGTGGCCCCCAACAGTAAAATATTGATATTTGACAAGTGAAGGTGCACTAAATCTGTCATTTTATTCGGACTGAACAATAATGAAAACGCTATAATGATATTACCTTTAATATGTGTGCCGTGACTCAGAATTTCCAATCGAAGGCTTTCGGAATAGTAGGATTGGAGAAAGAGTGCACAAGGAATACTCCGAAAGTCGAAGCGAAAATGACATTAAACGCTCTCCCAAAGCGAAGAAAATACTTCGCAACGACAACAAAACATTCGCTTGTCTTAATATATTTACATCGTAGTGCTTAATGACAGTATACCCACACTGAAACTATGGGAACATTCTTCGTTCCGAATGTTTCGTGCCGATTTGTTAAAGCCTTATATATGAAAAAACTTGATGAGGCAAATCTAATCACCGACTATAAACAACCAATCGATAAACTAAAGCGAAATAATGTAAATCATACTTAAAAATCTTTTTTTTTTAGTGAGTAGAATTCCTTTTCTGTTGTGAGTATCAGGATCCATACAGATTTTTCCTTATATACCTAGCCACAGAAAATGTATATACGACTAGTTGGATAATTATTCTTTCCAAACATATTTACTTTGGTTCTACAAATTCCAAAACGACTATAGCATATAGAATTGTATTAAACTACATTTTTCTGGGATGAACATACGATTCAAGTGTGTTCAACCTTTCGCAAACAAAAATATTGAAGTGAGTGATCTAATATTTAGATTAAACGAAAACGTTTATTATCTCAGCTATTGTATATAATACTATATTCATATATTGTAGAAGTATTTTTAATACAGTTTTTTTTTTTTATTTAAAAATATCGAAAACCAAATAAGATTAATTGGACATTTCCTTATAACTTCTCGTTTTTGGCATTTTTCCCATTTCAAGTTTAAATATTTAAGTTTTGTTCCTTGACCTCTAAGATCTTCAATTACATATTCTAAATCATCAAAAAAGAAAAACAGCATAATTTTAAAATCATCCCACAATGAAATTAATTTTATTTCTTCTGTTAGAAATTACCACTATTGTATTAGATCATTTATTGTATTTGGAATTAAAAATATAACGAAGAAAAACAAAAGCTCTGTTAAGAAAATGTTTATTTACCGTGGGAAAAATACGATAATACTGAGTTTGACCAAAAATAAATAATATTTTCGCAGAGTGGTGGTTTTTTCTTTCAAAAAACAATGTCAACATTGTGTGAGTAATCATTTTCTTTTTAGGGATTACGGCAACTGTTGATTCATAGGAATTAGACCAAACATATGAAAATTATGCCTTTACATTGGGAATTGCAGTCTAAATTCATTTTATTAATTACGAATTGGGGCATCGATGGACGTCTGATGGAACAATTTTATGGTAATTTCAGTCACTGGATTTAAATCCGTTGAACATTCATATATATGTAATGTATGGACATAAATCTCACATTTTTTTTTATTTCACGAAGCTTTTGAAGACAGTCACAATTATTTCAATGCAATCCAAAGAAAACCGTTAGGATAGTTAGGAAATGGCTGCATTTAGACCATGACTAATTATGAATTTCATTCAAAAATTATTAAGGATTGATTCTCTGGTTCGAAAGGAATCAAAAATCGATATTTTATGTGATTTTGTTAGTCCCAACTGACGCAAAAAAATATAACAATTATTCTAAAATGCCTTTGTACCTCGTTTTGAGATACGATTAAAATCAAATAAATTTCATAGAATAATTAAGTCCTTATCCCAAAAAAAAAAAAAATTAAAAAAGCATCAGCGGACACAGTGACGCTCGTAATCCTCATTTTCATCACAAAATCTTGTTCAATGATGAGGCTCAATTTTATGTTGAAAGACTTTGTAAACAAAGAAAACTGTCAGGTTTGGAGTGAAAGATAACCAGAAGACACATTATTGGGACACCCATTACACACAAAACAAAAATTAACAGTTGGATGTGCTTTATGCTGGTGGATAATCATTGACCCATATTATATTTATTCAAAGATGATGTCAGCCAGTCAGTCAGTTATATTTATAGTCAAGCGCTATAAGTCCATGATTAATGAACTTTTTGTTCCCCAATTAAAACGCCTTAATGTGCAAAACCTTGGTTTCAACAAAACATAGGAACATTCAGGTTATATGCAGGAAACATTCGATGAGCTCATAATTTCACGTAATGTTTCAATGGACTCAACTACCGTGTGATCTCACCCTTCTGGATTATTTTCTATGGGAATTTATGTGAAGTCAGTAATGCGGTCTACGTCGATAAACGGAAGATATTGGACCACTTTGGAGGCAACATTTATATATAGTCACGTTGTTAGTATATACGGCTCAGCTGCTTTTGTCAAATACATGTTTTGTTGAATTCAAAACATTTGATCATTTATGTTTTTTTTTTTTTTTCAATTAAACACCCGGCCAAACAAAAAACTTACAATTTCACGTAAGAGATATGTAAAATCTTCTTAGTGTGTGTCCAACTCCGTGTAAATCTCGCTTACATCAGTTTGTAGATTGATGTTTTACTACAATCATTCCGTTAAAAAAATCACTTTGAAAAATGAATTTAAAATAAAAGTTTTTTTAGGAGATAAAAATAATCAAAGATTTTCAATATAAAAGAAAATTTAACAACCATAATTTTTAAACATACATATGTACGTTTTTGAATGAGGTATGTATTTTAAAGCGACTATTATGTGTTTAACAAAAATCATAAACAAATAAAATAGCTGCTGCAACCTCTGTTCGTTTATTTCCATAACTGCCAAATTCTACAAATTGTAGTCCAAAATTTTGTTTGTGGGCTAGACGTTGGCAAAGTATGTAGGTGTAACTTCATTAACCAAAATTTTTGTTTCGTCAGTTTTTTTTTAAGAATATAAACTTTGATTTATGGGGTGTCTGATAAAAAAAACTAATATGGATTTATTTCTTCAAAAACAAGGTATACAATTTTTTACTGTAAATTATAGACACAATAAAAAGCAAAAGATCACACAGTGAAATAATATACATACATTTACGTATTTTACGTACATACTGCATTAAAATAAATCAGAAACAATTTTTTTGAAACTTTACAATCGTAAACTATAAATTAATAACTCATCATATCTTGCGACATACCTGAAAAAAACTCAGACCCATAATACAGGTAATAAAATAACTAAACGATGAGTGAGAATAACTTCAAATTCAAGAATAACTTTCAATTTCAACGTAAAAATTTATGTTGCGTACGTCACATCTTAACGCAAATAAAATTCATTTATTAACATACATATTATACATACAGGTAAATATTATAAACAAAAGCAAAAACTGGTTATCTATCAATATTATCTGATATGTATTTTTGCCAAAATCGTGAGCAGTCACCTTGTTAAAGAAGATTAAAGTTATTGTTGTTTGGGTTCCTAAATTTTATTATGTCATTTACGGAAATATCGCCCACTTGCCGGGCGCTCTGTAAGTCATGTTAGTAGTGGATATCAAAAAGTTATAAGATGCAAGTTATAGACAATCAATCATTTTATAATATATTTTAATAAGGAATTAAATCATTATAGTTACAATTAGGAGTTGGCCATCGGTTTATGAAGGCGGGTCTTGGAGCAGGGCGCCATCTATTCACCCATGAAGGTATGTAATCAGAAAACCAGTTACTTCCCATAGTTGGTCAAAGGATATTAAATTTAAAAAAATCACAAACTTAAATACAAAAATAATTCGAAAAAATTGCCAATAATATAAAAAAAAATCACAAACTTAACTACAAAAATATGTAATTCAACTAAAAAATTGCCAATAATATGAATAAAAAAATCACAAACTTAAACACAAAATTATTCGAAATTATTTATTTGTTTTTTTTTTTTTTTGTAAATTACGAATGGAATAAAAAATTGGCAATAAATTAAAATCAAAACTCGAAGAGCACTGTTAGCTTTTTAGCTAACTCTACCGCCGACCAACAAAGACTGAATGACAAAAATTATTTATTTAACTGATCGAATTGAGTAGAAACTTTATTCATTAAATATAATATTCTTCTCCAGTTGCGGAACGTAGATAGTAATATTCAAAACATCTCGTAGATGCTTCTCCTCGCTTATAGACTGAAAAAATCAGTGGAAGTAATTATAAAAATAGAAATATAAATTAAAAAATGATCTTCCCGCACTATTACGTTCAACTAATCATCAACAATGGCAACAACCCTTGAATAGTTTAAACGTGCACTCGAGAAAGTGTTATTGCCAATTTCAAGGGTAACCCATTGCATTGTCAAGTGGGGTATATTAGGTAGGTACAATCACACACGGATTCATTCATTGGCTCGTATCGTGGTTGTTTGTAAAGCATGAGATCATTATTGATTGAGTCTCTGCAGAGCAGGCGTCAAATGATTTCCGTATTAGAACGCCAGACAGTGTCGAATTTATTTGATTAAAATAACTCACTTCTACTTAGGGTATCATCCTGTATGGGGCCCCTAAAACATACTCCAAAATTAAAAAAAAATATTGTTATGCAGCTTATATAGTCCGTTGACCAGTGTTGCCAGTTTGAAATTTTAAATCTATAGTCAAAATCTGACGTGTTGACTGTTGACTGGGATTTGTCTCAATCTAATCAATCCTATCTCATTCTCATCTAGCCAAAAAAAAAACTGGCTAAACTTAAGAAAATATATCTTCTAATATACATATATGTATAAAAAATAGAATGCAGAAAAAACCATCAGCATAATTTAAAACAAAAATTGAATATGAAATATCAGAATGTCACTTTGACTGCTTAACTTTGACAACTGTCATTGTCAGTGGGATTTCAAAATGGATGTGTTCGTTAATTGCATTGCATACTAAATTCGTCATGTATAACTGTTTAGATTGAAGTTGAATTATATTAAAATTAGATGTTTTTAGTTATTTGATGAAATGCAATCAAACCAAAAACTAGTCGCCTTGATTTGTATTTTATTTTAAGTTAGCGGCTATGAAATCCCGTCAATTCTAACTCAATAAAATTTAAAATTGCAACATTGCTACTAACATGAATATTCCATCTCGTGGGGAGTAGAATTCTTTTGAATATTCTTTTAAATAATCTAAAACATGAAATAAATTATTAATAGGTAAATAAATAGGTAATAATTTTTTGATCTTATAAGAAAATCTCATTTTTCTTCCCCAAAAAAGGCACCAAAATCCCCGTGGTCCTGCACTGGAATACAAATATCTTTTGTGGAGTTCAAACGATCCGGCTGTCACTTAATCAGTCAACAGTATTCGTACTATTACAGCTATACAGTATTTCAATTGACATCCCTGGGTGATTAATGTGCAATGAATGTAACAAGAAACGGAAGAAGATGACCCCCGTTTATGATTCAAAAATATTTCGGAAAATACACAGTTTTAACTTGAAGAAGCTTCAATCACGTATAATGATGTCACAAGTCACCATTGACGCTAATGAGAGGTTTTGCCATAATTTTTTTTTTTAAGAAAAAAGGCGTACAAGGAGAACTGACTATAATATGATGATGAGATTATAAATGATTAACAAGGGCCTTAAATAGATTTACATATGTTCAAGTGACGGACATTATGTATTTATTTTTTTCTATAGTGACGAGTCAATATTGTTGTGTATGGTACTTTAAATTATTTTGCTAGTTTAAAATTCATTAGCTGAATGTGGAGTACTATAATTTAAGCGCTGCAAAATAATAACGCATTTTTATAGAGAACTAAGTACAATCAGTTTTTGCTATGGGATTAGATATATCTATCTCATTTGTATCTCCTCCGTTTAGCAAGACGTTCCTATTTCAAGTATTTTCTTTTAACAATGTTGTTGAAAAATTCTAAATTTAAATTTAAAATTTAAGAATTGCCACATTTTGGGGTTTTACATTGATATGTATACATATACCTATATCGGATCTTTTATGAAATAAATTGCTTTTTCTATTTTAACTCCGACTTAATTATGAAAAACACTGAGCATTAAATTGTCAGAAATATGATTAGTAATCTTACAAATTACATACATATGTACCTACATGTAAATTATCTGTTTGCTCAATTATTTTAATTCTGAGCTCATAGAGCACGCTCTCAACTCTCTCTGATAAAAAAGAGGTGGTAACGTGAAATTTCTAATTTGCACAAAATTTCACAAATTTTCACAATTTACTGTCAAAACTCATAGGGAAAAAACTTAGTTTTAGGAAATTTGTTGAAAGAAAAAGTTACAGGCCTAAAATGTGTATATTATTGAGCTAAAAAAAACAGCTTTTTTAAAAGCTCAGGCTTGCGGTTTGCAGCTAAAAAATAAAACACCGTCTATTATAAATAAGATCATTTTTCATTTTTGACCAAACAATAAAAATTATTATTATTCTTGTAATGGAACATTTAAATTCATATTATGACATAAACGAATGTGTTAGTACATATACGAATTTAATAACGTCGATCAAATCTCTTCCCACAATGAACCTAAGACATTTCCAATAATGGAACCTAGATTGCTGCAAAATAAAATAAAATAAAATAATCAAACATTGTATATGGTGGGTGTTTTAGTGGGAAGACTGCATTTATTTTATGGCAGAAAAAAGAATTTCTGTTATATCTATCTAATACCTAGTTGTTTACATAATATAATATCTATACCTATAGGTATTTAAATAAGTGCAATCATGTCAACAAAAAATTAAGATAATTGTCCTATAAATTTTAATCATAATATATTTTCCATCTTAACTTAAATATAGGTATACAGCAAAGTTATTGTTCCTGTTATTATCTACCTAACGGAACTATATTTTAAACAAAAATATTCAACATTACGGTCTTTACTTATTAAAATAATTTGTCACACATCTATTGCGTTTAAACGCATTCAACAGAATTTTTATTTTTATTACTCAAACCTCATACCTTATTCACAATGATATTTTAGCATTGAAGTTTAAACTAAGCGCTCAGGAGATTGCAGCTCTCAACGGATTATTGTGCAAACTAATAAGGTGTTACAGAAAACGATCATAATGCAATTTATTATGTCATTATAAGAGGTGTGTTATTGTTGTAACAAGCTTGTCAATGTAGATTATAATTTGATGTCTGGAGAATGATGAATTTGTTTTTTT
This sequence comes from Epistrophe eligans, assembly GCA_951394125.1. NCBI lineage: Eukaryota > Metazoa > Arthropoda > Insecta > Diptera > Syrphidae > Epistrophe > Epistrophe eligans. Next base: position 13,971,001 of record OX596030.1, read on the forward strand.
TTTTTTAATAAAATTATATAGAACACAAATAGATAAAATATGAGCTAAGATAGAGAATTATTAGTAAGTACATATATGTTAATTATGAAGACTTTCAATGTTGTTTTGGAAATAATAGTGATGTTAAAATGTTCTCATATTATATTTCGATTCATAAATTTTTGCAATGAATTTTTTTAAACGCGAAATATTTGTTTGTAAGATTTTAATATTCTGTTATGCGAGATATTGTAAATAATTGCGAGATTTCGTTAAATTTTTAAAACCAGTCGATCGATAGAATTGGTCCAGAAACAATGAAAATTGAAACAAATCATATGAGTTGTGTTCCGTTTTTCAGCGTTTCTTACCGATTTTGTGGTTGCAAGATATACAGAACGTAAGGCACAGATTTCGAAATGCGGTCAATCGTACCCAACTAAAATTAAAAATGTACGGGAATGACTTGCATTGGAAAATCCTATTTTTAACTTACTATCATACTAAAAATGCTTCAACATCGTACTTAATTGTCTAAAATTTTGGGTCATTGAGACTAATTTTAGCACTTAATTTGATAATACAAATTAATTATAACTGAGAGGTGGCTTGACGCTAAGGTAAAAATTCAAAAAATATATTTTATGTAAAATTCACAACTTGTTTGCAATATATAATAGTATATTTAATAGCAAAACATATAGACAAAAAATAATTTTATTTGTCACACATTATAGGTAGGTACTAAATTTGAAAATATGACGTATAGAAGATTATGGAACGTATATTGTGTGGAATCTTAAAAGCTGTGGGGCAAAATTTTAAATAGTTTAACCCTACCCATCCTTGGGAGAAACACTATTACTAGCCTGGGGTCTTGGAAAACCCAAACAATTTTTGGCCATATTTATAATAAAAAACCAATTACCAATTAAAAATCAAATTATTATTTATTTTGATATTACAGAAGTATAAAAAAATGTATTAAAATTTGGGATCCAGGCATATTTGACACACAGAGCGGCTATGTTCACCACATAGAGGATTTCGGCAACACCCACGCCCTATTTTAGTCTTCCGATCTTTTTCGCTTGGACTTTTTTCTAAAACGAAAAAAAATATTTTTACAAAGCAAGTAATAGTTTATTTTCAATTATCAATCCAAGCATAAATAGTTACTTTATGCATTTAAAATTGTTCGTTAAAATACTTAGTATTAAATTTGAGATTAAAGTGGTGTGCATCGGCATCTAAAAACAATAAAAGCATTGTTTTTAGATGCCGATGCACACCACTTTAATCTCAAATTTAATACTAAGTATTTTAACGAACAATTTTAAATGCATAAAGTAACTATTTAATTTTTTTCAATGGCAACACGACATCCACCTACATATATGTCACGTTTTTGTACATTAGTATAGTAAGTTAAACACAGCTAAATAGCCAGATACATCCTGAATGTTTGTTATACGCTATAGTTAACAACAAACATTTGTATTTGAAATCGTATTTTTTTAATAAATACTGCACTTAAGCGAATTATGTAAATTATATTAAAAATATTTAGTTGTGAATAATTAAAAATGAACAAAAATAGGTTTATGTTTTTACATTATATTTACTTTGCTTAATACGTGCGTTCACGTTGTAATAAATAGGATATAGGCTAGCTCTGGCTATTCAAAAAGTTTTAAGATACCCTGAGTTCTTTTTGCATCACCTGTTATCAGCTTTGTTTTCACAAGGGATTACAACAACACAAAGCAATTTACGTGCTCAATGATATAGACGATTTTTGTTTAGTATTCATAGTATAGTAGTGTCAATGTCACAATATATAACATTTTTAACTTTTAATGGACAAAAACAAAACAAAGATGTGTATACTACGTGTGAAAGGCTCCCATCATGTGTGCAAAAATTTATAAGTACATAGAATACAAATGTTTGAATAGTTAACTTTAAATTGGCTTTAAATTTTTGAGATCTACATTATGTAGTGCATCAGGTGCTCGAGATAGTGTGGTATTTGCAGTTGCAAAATTACGGTAACGCGACCATTTCATGATCGTTTCACATATAAATGTGGTTGAATCGTTGATACAGGTCTCAATTTCTTCAATCCGCCCCAAGCAGTAACAAATTGTGGACTTCCCAACAATTACTCGTGTACCTTTTTCGAAATGCGAAATTTTTTATAATATTAACAAAGCCATCTTGACGAAAATGAGTCGATGAAAATGATTTTGTTCCGAAAATCACCGCCAAACATTCATTATTTTTTTCAAATTGTTGCTTAACAATGAAAAAACGTGTTTCACGGTATACGGACCCGTGAATTGGCCTCTAAGATTGTGCGATTTAACGCCGCCGCTTGACTATTTTCTGTGGGGATATGTGAAGACGCTAGTCTACTCCGATAAGCCCGAAACGATTGACCACTTATAGGACAACATTCGCCGCGTTATTGCCGATATACGGCCACAAATGTTTAAAAAATGTAATCGAAAATCGGACCTCCAGATTAGACTACGTAGTCTGAGCCAGCCGTGGCGGTCATATGCAAGAAATTATATTTAAATTATAATGCCAGAAGATTATCTTATATATACATACCTCTAAAACAAAAACAAAAAACACCCTTTATAAAATTAATTTTATTTTTATCTGTTGAGCAGATAATTAAATATTCAAAAATAATAAAAAAAAGGGTTTTATGAGAGGTACCTACTGTTAATAATGTAAAATTTGTTTTCGTTAAATAATAGATCGTATATATTTACAATATACATACACCACACAAGCAAATTTTAGTCAAAATGTTTGGAGTCGTTTTCGAGAAAAATAAAATAAATAAATAAATAAATAAATTTTCTGTGATTTTTTACCATAAAGAAATACGCAATTAATTCTCAGGGGTTTCATAAAACGTGTGTCGGAAACTTTAGATTTTCATATTTGTAAGATTTAATTATTTTCGCAAAATCAGAAATTATCATATTGAAGATAAGGAAAGTTGATTTGCAAATAACCTATACACCACTGGTAATAATCGTATTTAATTTAATTATTTAATTCAATTAAGAGTTCAAGTGAATTATAATGAATTGCCCCACCTAAACAGAAATACCTATTATTTCTTATTTTTTTCATCTTCCTTATTATAACTTTTAGGATCGATTCTATTTGTATTTTCAACTTTCATTGGAAAATACCCAAGGATAAAAAATGTTCTGACATATCATCATAGTAATTAATAAATACCATTAAGAAAATAACTTGTTCTTACCTACTTTCTGCAAAGTAAAACGATCGATTTGAACTTCGGTTTGTTGCTTTGATGACCATGAGTCTTTCTGACAGCAAATTGAAGTAAACTTTTCTGAGCCACATGATATCTTATTCCCCATATTCCTTCTTATATCCTTCAACAAATAATAATTTCAAAATAAAAAAAGTTATAAACATTCCAACACTTAATATTCATTTGTATTCATTCTCATCACACTTAAACCATTAGAAAATCAAAACCGCGCACAAAATAATAGTAACTTTGTATAGAACTGGTTATTATGATCGATCAACACGTAAATAGCAGCTGTTTGCCTTAAAAGCACAATATTCAAACAAATGTAAACAACAATTATTTATTTTTAATAGTTACGTCATTAACATATGACCGTTGCAAGTTTAAACTTCAAATAGTATACATATACTTAAACGAGTATTCAAGATTGGGAGAAATTGAAATTACGTTGGTCAAGCAGATTTTATTCAAAACAAAAATTGGCCCCCGTAATATGTCTCGACGAAAAAAAAATTTAAAATCACCCAACCATACCAATTAACGGTAAATAACTAACTAAATAATGTATCGACTATCATCAACAACACACTGTTCTGTAAAAATATGAACAGATAACTGATTATAGACAACCAGCATGAGCATCCAATAATGCCGAACGAAGATATAATTATGTACATTAAAAATGTGGTTCGTATAATTTAATCAGTAGATTCTTTGATTTTATGTACAGACGTTCAAATGTATGTATGTATGTATAAATAGTTAAGAAGAATATAATTTTCTGCCCTTTGGAACTTGATTTAAGAAATGCTAAACATTTTGGAAGAGAATCAGAAGTCAAGACACTTGTGTCTTATTAGTTTTCCATACCAGAGCAAATACGCATAATTTCTGATTTTTGCTAGCCTACTAACATAGAATTCGAAGTGAGTGAGTCGTGGTTTTAACCTTATTTTCCCTATTGGGATAAAGAATTGTTTTTGTTTCGTACATCTATGTCATTTTACTTGAAATATGTAATTCGCTTTAACTTAGATAATTGAATTGTGTATGTAGGTACTGTACGTACATATTCGAAGCGAATTGAAAAATCATTACTTTCATTCGATTAAAGCGAGGAATTCAATTTACAGGTTTGTCACTTTTATGTTTAAATGCGTGGTAGATTGAGCTAAAAAATAATGGTAGATTAAGATTTTGTGTGGTAGTTTACCATGAACATATGTATGTATTATGAAAAACTTTTTTTAGCTTTTATTTTTGTAGATATTTTAAACTCAAATATTTATCTATGTATGTATGTATGTAGGTAATTATAAAAGAAAAACTGTTACCCGAATTAAATTTAAAATTAAATATTTAAGTAATTTTATTAAAATGTAAATAAGAGAATACAAACTTCTTGAGCTTGACTCATCGCAATTATTTTTATATTGATAGATTTGAAAGAATGAAGAAGTTATATTTATGGAGCATTACATATGTGTTATTGTATGCAAATAAACAAGTTGTAGTGTTGTTGTATGCAAATAAACAAGTTCAGCTTGGTATTTTCTATACAATTTGATTAAATTGGGTGTTAACGAAAAAGACGTTAAAATTTTTTTTGAAGATTACTTTAGTTTAGACTTATAGAAATACCATATAGTTATATTTTTTTGAATTATCTAAGGTTGTCAGTGCAAAAGTGGTGAAGTAACATTTTGGCAAATGATGTACGTGATGTACTACATTATGTACCTGTGTAAGTTTTATGTACATACGTCTTAAATGTATTTAAACTGTGGGAATTTTCAATAATTGTCAGAAAATGAATTGTAGATTCATTATCATCAGACGGCCATGTGACGTCTGACCACGGATTTTTATTACAAAAGAAGCTTAGGACATTTTCAGAAAATTTGTTCGTTGAGATCTGAAGTCACACTGCGGCCGCCCCAAAAGTTTTTGAAAAACCTAAACTCACCCTGACAATCAATTTCTGTGTTTGTTTGCGAGATGGGGTCGGCCCGAATCCCTGAATTCGCCTTAACCTAGACAAACATGAACTTCTACTACTTTAACTAAAAGGATTTGCTTTGAATTTTGTGGTCAAACAACAATTTATTAAAACCTATTACTTTTTTCTGTTTTTTTTAGTGGTCTTATAAAAAATTCTTTATTAGATGTATATAATGCTTTCCATTTAACATGCTGATTTCCCCATCCTTCTGTAAATGTAAATGTTGTAAACTGCGTAAACCTGTCAAATTTGTATGAACATTTGACAGGTTTACGCAGTTTACCACGTTTACGAGGACTTTACGACGTTGAATTATTTGCTTTATACCGATAATTTTATAAAGCTAGACAAAAATCCGAACTGGAAGTATGTAATGAGCTTACCGCTATGTAGCTTAAATTGAAAACAAAAATAGATTTTTCTTTTGTTCTCAAATTTATGGGAAAAAAAATGGAATTTTTTGTTAAGTATATTTCTCACACTTTGCAGTTTTTCTCCTTAAATTATTTTTTGACAAGAAATTAGATTTATTGAAAATCTTGCCTCAGTACCACAGAAATATAATGATAAAATGTAATAATATTCTCCATCATTATGTCGTGCTGTTTCAAAAAGTTTCTATTTCTGATCTCAATCCAATTGAAAATTAATTGAAATAATTTGTTTCTTGGCAGCAAAACATTTTAATTATATCTAGCAAATAAAGATACAAATTCTCCTTTAGACTTTAAATTTTAAATAGTTTTAAAAATATGGACCTAAATAGTTACGTATATCATGTTGATGTATTGTATTTGAAATTATAAGAAATAAACAAAACAAAAAAGTTGTAATTTATTGTGAAGTGATGGTGATTTTCTGAGAAAGTACCAACTGAATCAGCAATGATAAATTCTTTGAGGATAACTGTTTGCTGCATGATAACGAGGTTGACAATTTTTTTTTTAATGAAGATGATTCAAAGCCTGATTGTCTTTGACCCACATACATTTAGTTTAAAAAAAACTTAATGACACAATCAGTCATGCACTGAGCTTATCGCAGGGTTTTTGCAATTTTCTTACATCTTTCCTTTTAAAATATGAACATGAACAAAGATTGATGAAATTATAAAAATAATTGTGTTGAGCTCAATTTTATTTCATATGCACAAGACAGTGTTTTTTAAGCCAGTAATAGCTTTGATTTGAACAAAACAAATTAAATTGCCGTTTTTTGTGTTCAATTGAGAAAATGCATTCTGCAATTAGTTTTTAAACTCAACTTTCGACACATGCCCGCACACGGCCGAATCTGATGGATGTCCATGCAAGGACCGGTCAAACTGGGCATTTTTCGCAAGTTAAGGGCAGCGGCTGCATTTCGATAATCTTATTTGGATCACTGATTGATAAATTTGTAAGCTTGAAACTTGTTCATTTCAGTTTATATATTATGTTAATAATAACAACTATGATACATATACAATTTTTAAGATTCTAAGCTTCTTGAATATAGGAGCAAGCACATTCGAAGAAATTGTGCTTTTTTAAAAACGAAATAAATTTTATTCGGTTCTCTAGATAATCAGCCCTATCTAGGTATTCGTTCGGAGAATTTCCGATACGAAAGTAATTTCCGATCGGAACTCAGTTTTCTTTCGAGGTATCCGTTGCGGAACGAAATAAAATGAAGCAAACAATCGGGTTCGTTCGTTCCGTTCGGTTGTGGAGTTCCGTGCTATGTCGATTTTCGTCGACATCAAATCTACCAATTTCTCTTGTTGCGTCCTAGTCGTAGTTTTCTTTCTGAAGTACAAATTTATTACACTAAAGAAAACAAATTGTTTATTATCAATTTTTTAATTACAATTTTTTAGATGATTCCATTTTGGCTCCTAAACTATTTCTCATCGGAGACCTTCGGAAGAAATTTAACGAACAGCTATCAAAAATTCTTTACTTTTCACATTGTATCGCATTGCGTTGAAGCGCGTTAAATTTTTTCGGAAGATCTGTCCGATGTGTCAATCGGAACGGATACCTCGATTGAAAATTGTCCGATTTCGAACAAATCGGAAAAAATTTTGTTACGAACGGATACCTCGATAGGCCTGAATGAATGGTACTCTAAGGTGTGTAGTATAATGTCGTTTTCAGTTGAATTTCAGAACCTTTCCATCGAAAATTGAACGGGCAAACAAAAACGACATGAGTATTAAAATATAGTTCTTGAATTCGTCACCAATGCTCGGATTCAAATTGACCTATTGTTCTTTGCGATATATTTATTTTAATTCAAAAACTCAAAATAAAAAGATGTTTGTTATTGTTTTTATACAAATTTAAACCATTTATTTATATCATATAAGATATGAGTATGAATAAAGTTTTAAAGTTGTTTTAAATTCTAGTAAAATGTTTATGTTTCAGTTACAAATTGACGGATATTTTCTTATACTAATTTTATAATTGTTTGCGTGCAGTAGGTAAAACAACATTGAAAATAATATGTATTTAACTAAAAAAATAGTTTTAAAACTGGTCCATAGCAATTAATGCAATATTTGCAGTAAATTTGTAACATAATTGTGTATATATGTAAGGAAAATATAGAAATAATATTCGAGTTACAATTTTAATCTCAGTCAAATGCATTTAAAAGCAAACTAAAAATAGTTTAAAATACACCATGAAATAATAAACCATGACATTGTTAATGTAAATAATGATCTATAACTACCACCCTTCCGTAAGCATTCAATAAACAAAGTGCATACATATATATTGGATTAAAAAAAAATAAATATATAATATCAAACTATTCAATATCAGCAGCTTAAAAATTATATTGTTTCAGTTAGTGGATCTAGTAAGTGAATGGCTTTCATCAAAGGCGGGCTGTTGTTTATATTTATTCCTTTTTTGGACATGTCTGTAAGGCGATCGGTAATTAGTTTTTGGTCACGTCCTCGTTGCCACCTAAAAAAAGTATTATTTAAAGTACTTATTTTGATATAAACTTAAACATATTGCACATAATTTTAAGGTATTTTGATTTTAATGCTGAATCTAATAATAAATAATTCAAGGTGATACAATTATCGATATTATTAAAAATAATGGTTCCTTCTAACTAAAATATAAAATTGAAACACAACACACCACTGATTTTTGTATTACCTCCTTTGATTCTTAATTCTAAGGTAAGGCTTATATTGAGCCAGAGCCGAGCCTCAACCGGTGGACCGATATGCTTAAAAATTTGTAAAAGGTATGCAAAGTATTTTTATGTGATTCCCTAAATAAGAAATTCGAGTTTTTGTATCTAGGACAGGTAGCTCCTATACAACGGTTTCGATAGTTTTCGATAGTTTTCAAAATTTAATAATTTTTTAAAACGGTATTTTGTAAGGTATGGCAAAAAATAACATAAATTCTAACACTTTTAAACTAAATTTCAGATTAAATTAAATTTATGAAAGTTGTTTTATTTAATTTTAGCACCATGTGTAGCTTCAACTTAAGCAACCTCGTAAAATGAAAGACTGGAATTATAGATAATTATAAAGTGTCTAACATTATGCTCTTCTTATCGTCCATAGATTGAGCGATTCATTGAAAAAATGAGGCGTCGTTTTGTTATCACAAAAACTATAAACTATGTATGTATATTGTTAATAAATTTCAACAAAAAACGTACAGAATAATAAAATTAATTTGTATTGTAGATGTAATTGTAGATGTGCAATTTTGTTTTTATAGTTAGATATAGATTAGAATGGTTCAAAAAAAATGAAATGTCTTCGATTTTCAGTGCCACTAGCATTTTAGATGATTTTAGTGAAATAATAAATTTGATTAAAATTTCGTTCCTTTAGATTAATATTTAGAGGTCGCTCATTGACATAATTTATTGACCTTATTGAACGTTTTTTTTTAAATTGAAGTTAACCAGATTTATTATTTCTCTAACCTCAACGAAAGCTAGTGGTTTTGAAAATCGAAGAATTTAATTTTTTTTTGAATCAGTCTAATACAAATATAAAACCGAAAAATTATTCACTTTATGTTAATTAGTATTCGAAATGGCTATCTAAATAAATTTACTTATTTTCATTTAACATTGTCTGCCCAATTCAAAAACAAAAAAATAACATGCGTCATAAAAAAATATTAAATACAAACTGACATGACCTTCACTATTGGGGCTCGAATTTTGCAACAAGGTCACTCATAAGTAAGTATCTATATTAGTCATCTCATAATAGTATTAATAAAGAGATGATTTTACAATTTCTTCAAAGTGTTTATGGATAATCAATTTAATTTTGAAATGAAAGAAAACACATGGAGCTACAAAATACTTAACACTGGAATTAAATAGGTAAATGTAGAATTTAGGTATATTAAAACAAGAAAACTCACCATAAATGGGAACAAGTTTGTAGAAGCGGAATATAGAGAGGCAGCAAATCTGTGTCACATAGCGTTTCATAGCGCCTGAGAGCTAACTCAGCCCATCGATCGGCCGATGGATGTGGTACAGGCGATGTTGTACAAGCGGCCACAAGTCGACAAAGTATTAGCAAGACGGGTTTCGAACGATCCATAAATATCTTGTTCAACAAGCGGAAACAATTTTCTAGCAATGGAATAGCCGATTCATTGCGTCGTTCGTCAAGTAGCTGGCAAGCTTTTCTTAATTCAATATCTTGAAGAAAGTGCAGAAAATGTGGTGATTCTCTAAGGGAAGCCTTCGATACGACGTGATCTAAAAATGCCTCGAAAGCGGCACTTCGTTCGGCAATTAAATCTGGTGAAAAGTTGCCCATGAGTACTTTTTTCGGAAAGTACACTGAATTGAAAGCAGTTGGGTGATTTTTTTTTAAGTTGCTGTATAGCTTCAAAAAGTCCGTGTAACGTCTTTCAATTGTAGCTGGATTCGGATCAATCACATCTGAATCTTGGCGCACTGATAGGTCATAAACAACATAGCGTTTAATGTTGGGATTTTCGGTTTTTGGTGGCATAATACGAGCATATGGAATTTCGAAACGAAGAATTGTTGTACCATCATTTGGAAGCACTCGTTGGGTTGTTGGCCTTTGCCATAGTTCTGGAATATTCAACCGGGTTATGTAATGGAAAAGTTAAAATCCGAAGAAGTCACTGGAACCTACCTTTTTCTTTCATACGCTCAGATTCTTTTAGGGCCAAAGAACCTGTTTCGATGCCATCTGTGGATGGAGTATCCAAGTCATCTAAATCATCTGTTGTACCAATAATATCCCCTCCAGTAGCTGAAGATCTTCTTGCCATTGCAGCACGCACTAGTGAGAAATTTTATAAGTTTTAAAGAAAAAAACCTTAGACACACCCCGTAGCGAACTAAGATTAAACTGGATTAACAAAGGTAATTACTTTCAAATTATTTAATTGTTCTAATCCGATTGAACAAAAACTTCGAAGCAGAACAAAGATATTTTTGTTATTGATGCAGTTTAACGAACAAAAATACCCACAAACCCAGAAACAGAAACCCACAGAATTAAACACCAACACCAACACTAATTAAAATTGACATTTGGATTATGGGAACTAAATTGTCATAATTTGTATATTTTCTTTTGTGCTTCTATTCTATATTGAGATAACGTGTTCAATGAAAATGAAAGTTTCTGGGTTTGTCATAATTTTTTTATTTTTCTATTTTTTGAATGGAGCCTCTTCAATAATAGGTTTACATTAAAGCCAAATTCAAGAAAAGTTTAGCGGTACATTTTTATTTCATTCAGTGCTGTTTTGTGTTCTTTTTTTCTTCGACCAATTCCCTCTGGGCTTACAAAAAAACACGACTAATATTTATAAATAAAAATAAAATTTTATAATGTAACTCCTTTATAAGAGGCCTCATGTAGATCCTCTTATATCGTTTTTTCTTTGTGTATTCGAACAGAACTTTTGTATTTCACCCACGCTTTGTTTTGACATTCGGTTATCAGTGTTCTTGCTTGTAGTTGTTTTGTTGGCTGCATCATCATAAAAGTCGAGCTACGAAACCGAATTATTTTTGTACTGAAATAACTTCCAATTTTTTCGTAAAAATGATGCAACGAATTACATTGTTGCCAAAAAGGATTATCTATCCTGAACCTATGAAATATTTGAATAGATTCGTAATTGTTAATGTAAATGGCATTCGTCTTGCATCAAATGCACCTAAAGCTGCAAAAGGTAACATAATGTGAGGTTATTCTGAGGAAAATACTAATACGCTTCCTAATTTCACAATAATAAAAAAACAGAGCCAAAGGAAAAGGAAGATAAGCCATTTATCCAACCTGAAAGAAGACCTTTGTATTTGGATGCACAAGCTACAACTCCCATGGTGTGTTAAGATGAATTAATTTCTAATTGCACTCACTGTCATTATTTTGTTTAGGATCCCCGTGTTTTGGATGCTATGCTACCCTACCTGACCCATCAGTATGGCAATCCGCATTCACGAAATCATTTCTATGGTTGGGAATCTGAAAAAGCTGTCGAATTGGCACGTGAACAAATTGCCAATCTAATTGGAGCTGATCCCAAAGAAATCATATTCACATCCGGTGCAACTGAATCGAATAATATCGCTATTAAGGGTGTTGCAAGGTTGGTTTAATCTTCTCTAACTTGGTTGATAAATAATATTTCACTTTCTTTTTTAAAGATTTTATGGAGAGAAAAAAAATCACGTTATTACAACACAAACAGAACATAAATGTGTATTGGATTCATGTCGAGCCTTGGAAGCAGAAGGCTTCAAAGTCACCTACTTGCCGGTGCAAACAAATGGAATCATAGATCTCAAAGACCTTGAACAAGCTATCACTCCACAGACAGCTTTGGTGTCTATCATGACTGTACACAATGAAATTGGTAAAAAAATAGATCAAAATACAAATTTAATAGAAAAAAATAACATGCACACATTTTTAGGTGTCCGACAGCCCCTCACAGATATAAGTGCAATTTGCAAAGCCAACAAAGTACTATTCCACACAGATGCCGCACAAGCTGCTGGCAAAATTCCTATTGATGTTCATAAGGAAAACATCAACTTAATGTCGATTTCGGGGCACAAGGTTTATGGTCCCAAAGGAATCGGTGCATTGTATGTGGGTAGAAAACCTCGCGTTCGTCTTGTACCTATTCAAAGTGGGGGAGGTCAAGAGCGTGGCCTACGAAGTGGAACTGTTCCAGCGCCTTTAGCTGTTGGAATGGGAGTTGCATGTGAAATCGCTAAACGTGAAATGCTTTACGACAAAAAATGGGTTGAATTTCTGTCAAAACGATTATTAGACAAAATAATGGAAGGTTTGCCACATGTCATTCGAAATGGTGATCCTGAACACACTTATCCAGGATGTTTAAATTTATCCTTTGCATATGTGGAGGGTGAGTCTTTATTAATGGCGCTTAAAGATATCGCATTGTCAAGTGGATCAGCGTGTACATCGGCCTCATTGGAACCGTCGTATGTGCTTAGGGCTATCGGAACAGACGATGATCTAGCGCATAGTTCAATAAGGTGAGAAGAAAGTCGGAGTACCTAATGAATTTGTTTTTTTGTTTAGGTTATTGTTTTGTTACAAACGAGTACACCGATAATCAGAAATGCGCCATCCACAAAAAAAAAAAATCTTAAAGAACAGAAAACGTACTCGTTCTGATTATTTAGTTACTGCCACAGGATCATAAATCACATGAGAAATATCAGTTATCTGTTATGTGTTGGTGTCGATGACTGCGTTGCCTGTTGTCCAAATTGGATGATTTTCTTTTTAGAGTTGCTGAAGTCTTACAAAATGTATATTCATTATTTTCGATTTAGGTATATATATTTCCTATCTCTAGGTTATTAAGGATATGGCTGCCTTTTGTGTCATTGGTCATACCATAATATATGTATCAGTTTTATAAATCTTCATCCTATCAAAAAACTTCCCTTCAACAATATTTATTTTTATGGATTCTTTTGCAGATTCGGAATTGGGAGGTTTACAACAGTTGAGGAAATAGACTACACGGCCGAAAAGTGCATAGCTCAAGTAAAAAAATTACGTGAAATGTCGCCACTCTGGGAAATGGTACAAGAAGGCATTGATTTGAAGACAATTGTTTGGGCTCAACACTAAATTTCTTCCTTTTTCACGAATTATACACTAAATGCTTAAAAATGGAGGAATAGATGTTCAGAGCATGAATAATTGAACCACTAAAAGACAAACCAGTGGCTTTGAATAACAAAAAGATACTGTATTTTCTTTTATTTGCCTTATTTTTTTTTATTATCCACCCCAACACAGAATATATAAATATAACCATGTAGCATATTAGTTTATTTGTTAAGTTATGTTCTTGAGAATTAAAAATCAATAAAAAAAAATGAATAATATATTTTGCTGTTTTATTTTATAAGTCATGGTAGGAAACATAAGAAAAAATCCGGTTCAATATGGGACGGTTAAATATAAAAACTTAAATAAATAAACCGTCCTCTAATCGATGATGGACAAAACAAAGACTAAAGGCAAATCCAAATGGAGTTAGAAAAGAAATATAAGTGTGGGCATTAGAACTAGCAAATGCAGTTGCCATCATCTTCAGGCGGCTCATCGGGATGATCGATTTTAAATCCATGCTGCTCCAGAGCTTGTAGCTCCATTTTTGAGCGATTCGCATCTACAAGGATATTCGATATGTCACGGAACATTTCTTCGACACCTTCGCCCGTTTTGCAGGACGTCTTGTATGTGGCACTTATGAGACTGTGACATTGTTCACAGAAAGCCTCCATCTCAGCATCGCTCACCTGTGGCTCTCGACCTTCTAAGTCCGACTTATTGCCGCAAATGAAGATTTTGGCATTCTCAGCATAGGTGACTATGTCTAGCAGGTGTTGAGACAGTGAATGAAATGAGGATGCATTGTCTAAAGCAAATACCAGTATAGCACCTTCAGCGAATTTATAGTAACTGGATGTGACGGAGGCAACACGTTCCATTCCTCCAGTATCCCAGAGTTGAAGCTGCCATGGGATAGTAATTACAGTTGGACGTAAAGAGATTCCTCATTTCTATAATTCAACAAGTTTTTACTCACTTTGATGGTTTTATCATCGACGGTGTATTCTTTATCCATATGATCCAGACCCAGTGTAGATTTACGATCTGTCTCGGTAACGAAACTATTGTTGGTGAATCGACGAAACAAGGAACTTTTGCCGACGCCATATTCACCACAAAGTATAACTTTTTGTTCAGGAATTCGAACTTTGGCCATATTTAATTGTAGCGGTAGATTAATGGTGTCACCTTGTTTTTAAGTCAATTAAGTGCCTACGATGTTTTGCTAATTTGTTTAGTTTAGAGGAGTGCAGCTACCGTAGTATATAGACCAGGCTAGTAGAAAGAATGGAAATAAAATAATACAAGTATACAAGAACAAGCGATTTGTAATTTAACAAAAGCAAGAAAACAAACGCTGATGCTGACAAACAAAAAGGAACGTCAAAGATCAGCTGTTAATACGTCACTTGATAAGGTTGGTTTGATTCGAAAAAGAAAAGTGCTGGTAGAATTAAAGAAGAGCCAAAATTGGCATTTTCGATTGGTGCTCCGGAGTTGAATGCCCAAGTTGAGTATCTTTTCGTGAGAATTCCGGAACTTATTATTCAGAATCTATTCATTCTTTGATACTAGAAAATCGTGGTCAACGTCGATTTATATAACTTATTACCGTTACTCCCAATTTATATGAATACAACTGTTTCAAAACACATCTAAAATAGCTTTTAATTTGATCAGACCACTGATCTCTATAAATAATATATAAAATAGTGTATATAGCGATCAGTTGGTCAGACATAAGACATGAAAACAGGGACGTTCTAAACATCACATATATTTTAAGGAATCCCAAAAAGTAGTTAGATATACCTAATATTGAATTTTGAATTCTGACAGATAACAGTTTCAAAAAAAAATTGTTTTTTAATGCTTCAAACTTGCCTTTTAAAAAATGAGTCTGAAAAAGTAACAAATCTATCATTCTTTCTCCAAAATATCCCCTTTTGATTCTTCCTAAATTTTCTTTTTACAAATTCTGTCAGGGTACGTAAGTGTCCTTTGGATTCATTGATAAAAGAAAAACTATTTTTTAACTTAAAAGTTTTAATTCTTAATTAAAATTGGCTAAATAAATATCAACATCTTAAATTAACTGCCTAGCTAAAAATAAATAAAAAATACATTAATGCGTTTTGTACACCTTACTTTTGTATTAGTAATGAATGAGCAAAAACTTAACGGAATGATCAACGCTATTTATGATATAGGCAAACTTTTAACAGAATGATAAAAAGTGAGAATAAAAAAAATTAGCTAGAAAAAGAAAAGTAAACACTGACTACAACGGCAACTACAAAGAAGCCGCCAACTCCATAGAGAATAGCTTTCTCTCTTAATGCACGCATCATCATTGAATTTAGAATTCGTGATGATCTGCCCAGTTCAGCGTTTGTCTCTCGTAGTCTAGATCTGGCATTTTGAAGTGTTTCGCGTTGATGATGTAGATCCTGCAAGACTTGTGTACTAAGCTCTTCAGTTTCCACGGCAACACGATACCCCTCAACAAGACGATTTCCAGTTCGTTCAATGCGTTCCGAGTTATCGAGTAATCGTTGTTTCTGATCATCTCGAATTGATATGTCATCAAATTCATCGGTTATCTCGAGAGAGGACTGATTTCGAGATTGGTCTTTGATGTTTTTGTATTCACTTTGAAGACGCTTAAGTTCCACTTGATAGCAGTTTAGTTTGCTATTGAAACCAGGCCGAACAGATGGATTCAAATCTCTTATTTCCAAACCAATTTGTTCTAACTGAAATAAGGAAGAATTGTCTTTTGTCCTATTGTACTAATAGTAAAGCTTATGAAAAAATTACCAATTCAGAAGCTTCTGTTAGACTTCCATCGATTTTTGCGCAAAGTTCACGTCTCTCAACTGCAATCAAAAATATGTTACCAATATTTATGTAAATTTGAGATGGAATTCATTATTTTATGATTACCTCCACTAAAGATATTTAATCGGCCAATCAGTGCTGTTATTTCTGCAATTAATGCAGCATATTGTTGCTCGTAGTGATCAATTAAAGTCATCTTTAACTCTTGAATCTTGGGTCTATAAATAATAAAATTTATTGAAGTAAATTTTCCCAGCTGTGTTGTTTTCTTTTCGTTTTCCTATCTATGATTTGACGTTTGTATTTCTTCTTTAAAATCTAATTCGTCGATAAAGTAGTTTCTACTTCCGTTTAGTGGGAGGATTACATCCATTACTAATTTTTGAACTGTTATGGCGTTTTCGATTAGATTAAACTGAGAACACCTTTTTGATTCCAATTGAAAATGAAAACATTGACAAAATTTATGATGAAAAACTTTAAAATTTCTGTGTGTTCCTCGTCTACTACTTTAGAAAAATTTAGAATAAAAATACTCCGAAAAAATTACCCGGAACAGACAATTGAAGACTTTTTGTGATAGTAGAAGTGCAAAGAGAATACTCCGAACTTCGAAGCAAAAAAGACATACGATTTTGAGTCAATTCAACAAATTTGGTGAGTTAACACCGAATTAACTGATTTGATATTTCCGTTATTACATAGACGGCAATGGAGTTATAAGATTTCGTGTTTTTATAATTACTTGTTATTTCCATTTCGAGTATTATGATGTACAGTTGACGTAAACTAAGTCGTAAAGCTCTACAGTCGTATTTATTAGATTTTTGTCTACTTAGACACTGTCTAATTATTTTCAAATTGATGGAAATATGCTTTATTTAATAAAAACAAATATCACATTATTCACGGTTAGGACAATCTATACTCTTGTGTCTAAGTTAGGCATCTATAAGACAACAATAAACAAGGTTTTTGAACACATTTTCTAACATTGGACAGTTGTCTAAAGTTAGACAACGTTTATAAATAAGACCACTAGAGTATATTCCCTTTGTTTTTGCATAAATTCAATATATGTCGGCGTGAATTATATACTTGTTTAGTTTGTATGAAAACTACATTTTGTTTCTGTGATGCTTTCGCTAATCCCTGTTGTCGTTTTTTTCGTACAATTCCCCTCGGGCTTGCAAATAAACACGCCTAGTATGTGAAAGTTTGGGTCAATATAATTATTGAAACATAAGTTCCATATTAGATAGTGCCCATATAATAACAGCTTTATCTTTTTGTGTCTCAAAACTTAAAATTTAAATTATTAAAAAGTTTCAATATAGCTTTGTTTTATTTTTCTCCAGATCTGAACCAGATTGGAGTTTCTTACGAAAATAAATGTACAAAAACAACACAAGATCCAACTAATTCTTCACCTGAATTTTTGATACGTACTTAGTTTGAAATTTACTTACATTGAATTTAAAAAATATTTTTTCATTTTGACATGACCTTCAGAAAGAGTGCTTAAGTTTTTTTTTCATCACGTGTTTTTGTTTGTTGGTAAATAAATACAAAAATTAAGACGATGCTTAGTTTATTCCGAAATAATTCTTTATATTTTTTATTGTTCAGAATTTTTAGAGCAAAATAAAATTAATGTGAAATTGTGACATTTCTTACTTTTTTCCTAATTCGTTGAGAAATAAAATGTCTTTTTGGTAACTGCAACTTCTTGCTGCAAGTTGCTACTTCTCAAAATTTTCTATAGGAATTGACAGCAAATTGTGCGACGTTTACGATTGGTGGAAATTGGAAATTAAAAGAAAACATCAAAAATTCTCCAGCAACTTGTTTCTCCGTGTGAAAGGGGATAAATTGATTGCAGAACCGGTTCTTTCGCTTTCACAATTGGGTGTTTATTTCGAAAAAAATTGAATATGATAAAAGTGAGCAAAAGCCATAAATACTTCTATATGTAATCAAAACATTATGCCAAAGCAAAATGTCAATTTTTGACATTCTTGACATTCTTCTTTTTCCGCGGCCATCTTTACCGCACCGCACTGCCTTATCAACTTCCTTTCCAGTCTATTTCTTGAAGGTATGTGTACCTAAAATTTGTTTTCCTCGAAAAAATCTAAATTCATCCATTAAATATGATAGAAAATATATGGAAATTAGTTTTTTATA
The DNA here is from genome assembly GCA_951394125.1 of Epistrophe eligans. Classification (NCBI taxonomy): domain Eukaryota; kingdom Metazoa; phylum Arthropoda; class Insecta; order Diptera; family Syrphidae; genus Epistrophe; species Epistrophe eligans. Next base: position 13,989,472 of record OX596030.1, read on the forward strand.
TAAAACTTTATATATCGTGTAATTATATTCTGTGAAACTTATACGAATTCTTTGTGTTTTTTACTAATTATAGTTGCCGATAAAATGGTTCAGCGATTGACTTTGAGGAGACGTTTGTCTTACAACACAAAATCCAACAGGAGGCGAATGTAAGTTAAATTATATATTGTTAATTAAATTAACAATCAAAATTTATTAGAACAAAAAAATTAAAAACCAAGTGGAGTGTGATTGTTCAGTGGTTATAAAACGTTTTTAAGAATCTTGGCGCAACAAAAGTGTTTTGACAGATAAGTCGCATGTAATTATTAGTTTTTTGTTCTTGAATGAAAATGTTTAAAAGCCAACTCAACAACACTTCCGTTTGTTTTAAAATATCTAATTACGAACTCTTTTTTGCTTTTTTTAAAACAAAACCCTTTTCTATTTCAGTGTTCGTACTCCAGGCGGTCGCTTGGTTTACCAATATGTCAAGAAGAACAAGACCGTCCCAAAGTGCGGTCAGTGCAAGGAGAAGCTAAAGGGTATCCGGCCAACTCGCCCATGTGAGCGTTCCCGATTGTCGAAACGCCAAAAGACCGTCCGTCGTACATACGGTGGTGTACTTTGCCATGGTTGCTTACGCGAGCGTATCATCCGTGCCTTCCTTATTGAGGAACAAAAGATTGTCAAGGCCCTCAAGAGCCAAAAGGAATCTGTCAAACCTGTGAAGGTTGTTAAGGCAGCACCACCAGCTCCTCAAAAGAAGCCAGCACAAAAGTCGGCTTCAAAATCTAAGAAATAAGAAGTGTACCCTTTTAAAAAATCAATAAATTTTTATTAGAAAAAATATTTTTTAAATTGTGTACACCAATACCTTCTAATTTATCAAATTGAAAAAAACTTTTGAATTGGTGATTCAGGATTTTACTGTTGTATGTGAGTGGTCTTTAGATTTTAGCTTGACCGGGATATTTAAATAGGTTCAAGCTGTTTACTTCCAGTCAATTAAGTCCGTTAAATGCAAATTTGGAAAACTTTTAAACTTGGAACCGAAAGTTTCTAGAACAATAGGTATGTATGTAATAATGTTTTCGAATAGATGTCGGAACATTACCGATTCAAATTAAACTTTGTCTCTAGAAAAGTGTTTTTGGTTCAATTAACATACTTGCAATAACGATGTTGATTTGATTTCCAAATCCAGTTTACATTGCCGGAGACATGCTGGATTCTTTGAGTGTATGTTTAAATTTACAATTTTTCTTTTCTAAGCAAGAGTTCTCTTCATCACATAGGATTTGCAAGGATTATAATATAATAGGCTAGTTAGGTTCTCCATTCTACATATGTATTGTTTATCCAGCAGCTCCTGGATCAATCCCTGTAATTGCTTGTGTGAATTCATTTTCAAATTTATGAAACAAATACTCGGGGAGAAGTTATTCATAATGCACTTAAGTAAAAGGAATCTCAAAACAAGTTAATGTTATTATTGCGACATCTCTTAACTATCTCGAGTTAGAGCTTCTGATTTTCTGATATACCCCCAGATTTCCTGAGATGTCATGACCCAATTCATCTTCCTGTTTATTTAAATCAACAAATTATTCTCAAACCACTGTGCAAACAAAAATTCTGTTTTTTTTTTTTTTTTAATAATAGTAATACAAAATAATCGGTAATAATCACCCTTATAACGGTTGTCGTCTATCTGATGAAAATGAAGATTGTCTTTTAATAAAATGATGATAGACATTCAACTGAAACGCTTTTCGAGTCGTGTTGTTTTAATAAAATGACATCCGTAATAGGTGTGAGTATATGTATGTATATAATGTTGTTTATTTTAATGATAAGTAAAATATAATACCCATAAGTATTTTTTGAATTATTATAGATTGCAAAATAAAGCTATCTGTAGATTCATTCATATTCGGAATTTTCAAAAATAATTTGAGATCTTCTGCATATAGTTACCTATACGACACTAGATGAATTTAACAGAATTGACGGTTCAATGTGACTTGCCTGAGGAATACATGACGCAGATTTAATTGACTTATATGGTAACCCATCCGAATTTACAATTGTAAATTACGAAGCATTATACATTTAGGCTTATTATGAGTTTAACCCTAACAACATTTCGCCCGGAAAATTTGGCATTTCATTGTTTGCCTATTGTGAGTTTCACCCGAAATTTCATGTTCGGTAAATTCCCCTTATTGCAAATCAGAGATTATGAATTATATAATTCATAATCTCTGTCTTGTCTTATCTCTGAATTATATAATTCATAATCTCTGTTGTAAATATTGATTTCGGGCGGAATGTAACGCTGTCTATAGCATAAATATTCACTTTTGTTTATTAGGCGAACGAAACTCACAATAGCTTTTAAAATTCCGGGCGAACAAGAAATTTTAAGGTGAAATATTTTTCGGGTGAAACTCAAAATAAGGCTGATTATGTTTTGTAAATCTTGCTTTAACTGACCATACTTGGTTGGAGAAATATAACGAGGTTTGTGTGGATATACCGAATTATGAACTGTGCCATTCTTCATTGATCCTCACAGTAAGTGAATTGGTTTTGAATATACGAAATAAAGATGAACAAGGATGACAGGAATCCATCCCGCTCCCAAGAAAAGAAACCAACTAAATAAATAATAACATGCTATATTTAAATCCACCATAAATTATATATTATATACAAACTAAGAATATTCTGTACAAAATCACATTAATGAGTATGTTTGTGTGTCTAAAAAATAAATTACAATTTCAAATGCATCTCGAGCAAATCTGCCCATTCTGTGTCACCAATGCAACCGATTCCATGAGTTGAACCAGGTGCCATCTGCATAGCTACTTCGACATCACATTCGTTTTTCGTAAACGACTCAGAGTAATCTCTGCACTGTTTATAAAAGTTCTTCAGCATTACTTCGTGCACCATGTGATCATAAAGCTTCAACAGGAATGCAGCTTTTTTTGAAAGCACATCCAAGTGCGCCTTCGGCAAAGGTCTATCGTACATTTTCACTTGAAACTCTTCGTCTTCATGAAAGTAATTGATGGGAATATTTAAGTAAGAGACCACACACTGATCAAAATTGGTCGCCGAATTTTGCTTCGAAATTAGGCAGTGTGCTACGAAAATATCAAATACTCCTTCTATTTCAACATTGTGTTTGTATTTCAAATTATCGGCTATTTTATTGGAGTGATATAATACTTTTTTGGGTGACTTGGATTGCAGAATATTTCTTAAATCTTTAAAAATAGCACCCAGGGAAATGAGGTCAAATATGTAAATATTTTGATAAGTCGTCAACGCCACCAAGGATGTACGATTATGGCGCCCAAAATTAAACGGTTCAACGTACAGTCCTATGACACTTTGTTGTTTCAGGTTTGCAATGGCTTTATGATACCGTTGATCCACTTGGAAGATGTATGTAGCCGAGGATACAAGTTCTTGGATTTGATCAAGTTCATCACAACTGATAGGAATTAGATATTCTGATTTTGGTCGATCAAATTCTTGATCTGAACTCGAAGTTGGAGACTCCGGATTATCAAGGGCTTTGCAGCACTTTATAGATTTGATTAATGGCCGGGGAATGGTTTGTGCTGAGGTGAAAACATAGCCACTGTTGAAATCTCTAACATTCGCTAGTTCAATTACACGTTTGTCTTTGGATATAAGTTTTAGGTCACCAACAAGAATTTCATCTTCAAGTTCCACAATAAGTTTTTGGCCAATTTCGCAGGTATCTACGTCAACGTCCATCCTTCCCAACAAAAGTTTTTCGTTTTTTTTTGCTTGATGTTTTTGACATGATACCGGTTCTGTTTGGTTTGTTTTTTTTTTTTATTGAAAATTGAGCTAAAATGTTATCGAAACCATTCAATCAGTTTCATTCAATATATTTCTAGACATGTTCGCGATAAGGTTCGACCGAAACCCGAGGCACTTTTGTTCACTTTCACAGTGGGTTAAAAATAGTAGAGTACACACACTAGCCGCCATATTATTCACTTGATACATCCAGATTAAAACTTAAATCCGGATGTATTTATATTGAATTTGTATTATTTACATCTGGATTTAAGTTTTAATTAAGTGAATAATATGGCCGTAGGAGAGCATTTTAATTCACGGGAACTTTCACAGGTTCCAAGTAACCCTATGGCTCCATTGGAAATATTTGAGCCAATATTCCCAACTCAAAGAAATTGTATTGCCTGGGTGGGTATTTAATTTCCAGTTGTCAAACGTCAGTATATAAACGGTGACCAATATCAAACGTTCTTGTGCTCTTTAAATTAACATTTTTTTTGTTTTTAATTCTTAAATTTTCAAGTAAAAATTCAAATGGAAGCAAATAAACCTTTCAAAATGGCAGCGAAATTATTTTGAAAAAGGTGAAGTATATTGCCACGGCCGCGATGGAAAGCAAAAAGTGCCGAGCAAATTGCCATTGTGCCAAAACATCTTCTTTGGAAATATTCAATGCAATGCCAGTGTACCAAGTAATTTTGTTCCTCAAATATTGCCGGGGGACCCCCTGGATAAACGCTATATAATCAAATAAAATCTGCTGATCTGATCAGCCATTGAAAAAATCTCTTGCGATTTTGTTTCCTCATGTAAAATGTACCTACAAGAGAAAATCTCATAATATTACCAGAAACTTATTTTCTCGTATGAAAGGGCGAATAACTTAAAAATAGGCGTGTTTTTTTGTAAGCCCAGAGGAAATTGGTCGAAAAAAACAACGTCGGTGCTAAACAATCACCATGTTAAATACAACAACAACTTATCCCCTACGGGCTAAGCTAAACCCAGATAATTCTCCGGGCTTAACTTAAGCACACAGAAAAACTGTGTTATCGGCATAAATTATATACTTGTTATCGATAGTTTGTATGAAAACTCCATTTTGTTTCTGTGTTGCTGTCACTAATCCCTGTGGTCGTTTTTTTCCTGCAATTCCCACCGGGCTTGCAAAAAAACACGCCTAATGATTTTTGAAAAGTAGGCACAGTCCTTAAAATAAAATCGACATTCAACTAGATTCATTCGGACGCCAACCGATTGAACGCTGAAGCCATATAAATTGAGCTAATCTCCATTCATCAAAGACTCAAACCATACGACTATCTCTCCAGTTCATCTCTCATCACAAATTGAATTAAAAATGGCCGATGTGTTGTTGTTTCGTGACCGGGGTACTCAGTGTTTTCTGTTTATTTTGTTATTTATGATGTTTATTTCATCTTCAAATAGTGGTAAGTTTTTAATTAACAAATCATTTTATTCAATCAAAACAAAAACCAAGTGAAATTCTAATTGATAAAGTGTTAAATTGTAACTAAAATATCCTGTGGTTGAGTTATCCCGTTGTGTGACTGCTGGTGTCTTTTTCTTATTCCACCGATATCTGTCGTCTCCTTTCTTCGGATATACTCTCAAATGCAGTGTTTTGTTTTTTTTTTTCATAAATTTTTTTGTTTTTTTATTTTTGTTTTGCAAATCGATTAATTGATTTGGGAGGGAAGCGTAATTATATTTGTGGAATATTAATTGGATTGCAGAAGGAAGTGCAAATCCAAATATGAATGTTAATTATATTTGTTATAGAAATCTAGTTTTCTTATTTCTTATTTAGTTCAAAATGTGCATTGCATTCGTTTGATTTCGCTGTGGAAGAACGCAAATTTCTTCAATTATTAACCTTTTGTTTTTAGTTTTGTCGTTGCATATTAATGTTTTGTTTTATGTGATTTTTAATTTATTTGAAGTTCAAAATAATACACCATTTTTAATTGATAATCTTAAACAAATTAAATAAAGGAGAAAAATAATCCTTTCCTTTTTTAATCAATCTTCAATCTGGTGGAAATTTTTACTTTGCATGTCCATATTTCAGATTCTACTATCTACCGAGAGATGGCAGTCTAAATTCTTTATTTTGGTTTTCTACTTTTTTGTTTTAAATTAAGGAGCAGGGATGTTATTAGTTGGTTTTAAAAAAAAAAATCAGATTTGAAACATGTTTTTGCTAACAAAATTTTGAATAGATAGAATAGATGACGATAAATTTTCTTAAAGCAATATTACTTTTTTAAACAACGTCGAAAATATTAATATTTTATCGTATCGAGATTGCTATCGGTTTCACAGTATAGTGTTGATCTGGCCTAATTTTCTTTAATTTGGAACAATTAAGTAAAACATTTATCTGTGGAAACTTTAAAAAAATAACAACTAGTTATTTCTTTCTGTGCTGTTGCATAAATATTAATTAGTTTGGTGTCCATTAATAAATAATAACATTTAATTTCTGAAAATGGATATTAACCTACAATGTAAGTACCAACATACAAACATTTTTTCAAACAAGAATTTTTTACTTTAAATAGCTATTATATATTTTTCCTTCCGAGTGCAAACTAAAATCAGATTACGCCTATGTAGGGTAATCATAAAAAAAGCTAATTGAATACTAATTTTGTTCTTCATATTTAATGTTTTTTTTATCAATTTTTAGTGGAATCTCAAAAACCACATGGATTTTTTTTTTTTTTTTAGTTTTTCAGAAAATCGAAAATTGCAAAAAAAACTATTCTTTTTTGAAAAATTGACCCTCGCGCCTAAACGAAGGTAAAAAAAGCCGCCTCTCTTAGGTTTTTTTTTTACTTGACTAGTCCAGATTAACATTCCATAGTTTTTGTCGCATATTTTTGCGAATTTTCGACTAAAAGGTATGAAATTAAAAATCTGAAAAAAATATAGAATTTGTTTTTTTTTTTTAATTAGAAAAGAGATTAAAAAAAAACAGTTGTGTTAACTGTTAACCCAAAATTTTAAGTTTTTGTTTAGTTTCGTCTCATAGATTGTTTGAGCTAAAAACGAAAATAAATTATTTAAATTGTCATTGCAGATTTCGAGTCAATTTCGACATCGATAATAGGGGTGAGAAAAACGAAATGGAACTCTTAAACATTTAATAGACTCAGCGAAACCAAATAAATAAAGGAAATAAAATAATCCTCGAAACATAACAAAAATTATGGGGGAAAGAAAAAAATTTACCCGATTTGCTATTCCAGCATAGTTGAGGAACATTAGAAATGAAAAAAGCATTTACGTATGAATGTATGCACATTGAATGTCAAATTTAAATGTTGAGCAACTTTTCTGAACATAGGTACCAACATCATAACTTTCCTAAAAAGGGTCAAATACATGTGGTTTAAAAAATTATTGTTTTGTATTAAATTTTTGTTTCTATTAAATACGCAATTTAATAAGGTTTTCCATATATAGTTTTATGTGACTGTGCAATGATATAATACAAAAAATGTAGTCCGATATTCTAGCTAAATTTTAAGACCTTAATGAACGGGTTATTAGAACCGAAGTTGTAAGCAAGCCAAACCAAACACAATGTATCTTTACAATTATTATACCGACTACAATTTAGGTACATATGAACATTTAGCATTTTTTTTCCGACGCGAAGCAAATTTGCCACGATTGTGGTTTTTTTTTGCACAAACTCCGCCGCCACCGGCCGGCTTTAGAATACTATCTCCCTCTCGCCAATTGGTGGTTGAAAGTATTTTAATGCTTTTTTTGTTTTTATCAACTTCCTCATTGAATTAAATTATTTGTCCGATATTTATTTTCATGTCTTAGTATAAAATTTTGAATGATTTTGAAAATTTTTGTTTGCTCTAACACGCCAGTCATTTTTCCTTTAATTATATACCTTAATATTGAAAATCGGATAATTGGATCGAAAGATATAAGCATTTAAGTAAACGCAAATCGGGTATTTTTCGGATTTCACAAAAATCATCATCAGAAACATACCCATTTTTTGTCTACGAACATTTCTCCTTTTTTTCTGTCCGTTTTATCATCTTCGTATTTTGTTTCCTGAGACTAGAAAGAACAAAGCATGAACGAAATAATTTTGTTTATTTTGTTTATTTTGATTATTTTGTTTATTTTGTTTATTCCCCTCACGTTTCACCCCCTTTGCCTACTAGGCGTTTCATATTTTTGAAATTTTGTTGATTTTTTTATATTGTATGCCTCCGTTTAAACATTTCTAATGTTAAAAACAATACGCCGACAAACAAACAAAAATTTGATGTGTTTAAAATCAAAACAAAATCATTCATTAAAATGAGATCTCAGAGATTTCGCTCCGTCAAAAAGTGAGTAAGAGAAACCAAATTTTTTTTTCCTCAGAGTTTTGACAGAAAAACTTGGAAAATTTGCTGAGGAATCCTGTTCATGTAACTGGGGTTGTTGAGAGTTCCGAGATCTCATTTTTCAGAACATGTCTAATATCTTGGTTGCTTATAATATGCAAAAATGTTCAAAAAATTAAATATAGAATACACGAAACGAACTTATTTAATTAAAGCTGTAGAAGGAGATGATGAATACTTATAATTTTACCTAAGTTTGGTATTAATTTGAGAATTCAAAGAAATGGCCATGCTGAACTCAGGTCTCATTCTATATCTTCTTCACATAATTGAGTAAGAAAATATTTTTACTTATGTACTAAACTGCAAATAAGGAATATCAACCGGATAGGTATCAGTAAGCCAGTCTTTCATTTAAGTACACACAAACATTAAAACCTCTTCTTTTTATTTTAAATTCGTATCTATCTTTGGTTATCTTAACTGACATTAAATATAGATGGAAGCAGTGATAGCCAGACTCATTGCAATTTTCCACTCAATTTATCGAAGTTTTGTCAACATTATTGTTGCTATTTGTACAGTATCACATAGCAACTTATCAAATTACATTCTGTCCAACTGTCAAACTAAGAAATTGAACAAAATAAAAATCTATTTCTTTTTGCACATTTTATGTGAACTACAATTTGAAGTGGAAACAACACAATGCGATGATGATGATGGTTCACCGCACGTTTATATTATATCAACATTAAAAAACTACCGCAAACTTGATTGTTATCGAATAAAATACCTAATTCACGGTAGCTACTCGCTCTATCATTCTTGTCTACGCATTTAGCTTCTGTTTTCTGTTTTTTTTTTTTTTTTGCTGTTGTTGTTGCATTTTGTTTTTGTCCAACTATCTATCACTTTAGAGCAACATAAAGTGGTTATTCCCTTGCATCAAGAAGTTTATTTATTATTCAATAACATCCTTTGCCAAACAACCTTGCAATCGTAGTTACTTTAGTTACTGTCATTGTACCAGAGAATCAAATCACGCATTGCTTTGAAATGAAATGCATGAAAGTCAGTTAAAAGCCACTACTTCTAATAGATGCCTCGAATATAAATTCAATACCTTCTTCTTCTTAGTGTAAGCGATTTGCAAAGAAAAGAGAAATTTAAATAAAAAAAGAAACGATGTTTTCTTGTGGAGGGTAAGGGAATTAAGGGTTTGAATAATAATAATTGTAACCTTTGTTTATAGGATCGATCTTATCTTATCGTGCTTTGCTTCGATTATGGAATCCGCAATACTGGATCCGCAGTGTTTCGAAGTGCAGCTCTCTCTTCTCTTTACTAATTTGTCGTGAAAAGAAGAGAGAACACTATACTGCGAATCATTGCGGATCCAGTATTGCGGATTCCATAATCGACATGATTTAATGTTTTAAGCCCCAAAAAGTTTAATTTGAAAAACCATATTATGGACAGATTTCAGAAAATAAGCTTATCGACATGACATGATACCTAAGAGTTAGATTGTAGCCAAAGTCTTGGTCACTAAGATTCAAGTAAACGGTAAACTTATTTATTTAACCTATTTTTACAGTTTTGACGCAATATTAAATTGCAATCTCTTAATCATTAGCTGAAATATCACGATTTAAGGAATGCCTCCATTGGATATATACTTATATACCTTTTAATTCACAGTTTCATATTAAAAAATATAAAATTTGGAATTGTGCATCAACGTTTCAACTTATTTAATATAAAAAATTACTTAAAGCTCTGGTTCACCTAAAAATTTAAATTTGGCAATTTACAGTTGGAATTAGCTGCCCCTATCAATGCAGACGCACCTACGAAGAAAGTATTTAAAGTTTCTTCTCACTATCAAAAGAGTCATAATGCTTGTGTTTTAAAATCTTTACCTTAATCTATTTTTCTAAGGTTTGTTACGTAAGATGTCCAAGAAAAAGAACCACTGTATGTGCCAAATTATTGAAAAAAATTCGTAAAAATAACCTTGACCACATTTTCTGCAGAAAAATTTACCTTTCTATGAACCAGAACCACTCTAATCGAAATTACGATTAAAATAAGTGTGCTTAACTAATTGAATATCTAGCTCATTCAAATGTCGACCCATCAACTCCGGAAGGCAATCACACTAATCTCATTCATATATGTACATACATCCGGCTTAAGCCATCACATCAATCATATTGCTTCCATCTGTTAGCGTATTAACTCTCATTAACGTCCGGAAGGAAGAACTATATTTTAGGATTTTCTTTTGTAAGCTGCTCGTACACAGTCAAAATATTTTGCCAACTTAATAAATTTAAATTCCATAATTGCATGAGAAGATTTACTGATGAAAATTCACAAAGAGTGGCGCAGAGAGGGAGCAGAGCACCAGCATTTTGTTTTCGCTAACTTTATTATAAATTCTCTTCACGAATGATATAACGATGATTATCTGAGAATTGAATGTGTGGAGATGGTGAAGCTACTGGGGATGAGCGGAAGAGAGAGAAGATAAAACTTATTATGTGAAAAAAGAAATCAATAAGCACCATAAAATAACTATAAATCATAATTAAGTGTAATTTACTCTCCGAACAAAACTATAACAAATGAATCTAACGATCTTTTTTTACGGCCTTTAATGGCAACGTTATGCGAACGTGAGACTTTTCCACTATAAGAAGAGACTTACAGGAAAAATTGGCAAACAATTTATAATCTCCCGCTGCTGCTTGCTTCTTCTATTTCTATGTATGTACATATGTATATATGACGGACCTCTCCTTACCCTGAAAATTGTTGCGCATATTTTGCTGGGGTGCGTAACTATGAGTATTTATAGGAAAAATATGGACTTATATACATATGTATGTATGTACTCGTTGGTCGTTTCTCGGTAATTGGCCTGAGTCCAATTTTCCAAAGCCAATCCTGGGAATATACTCGTCATACGCACCACCATAATGCCGAAGACGAAGAAGTCACCTGACATACATCACCGGGTTGTGTGCGAACACTCTGTCCATCGTGATTTATAGTGCAAATCTAAGCCCATCATGATGTGGTGATGATAAATTCAAAGAAGGATCCCATATAGGGCATTCTGCAATCCCAAACGAGACGTACTTATAATGGTAAAAGAGGAATGAATTGAAATATAGTTATGGTTCGTCATTTTGTTGTTGTTGTTGTGCTGGATTTCGGATTGATGACCGACAGACGGTGGTCATATATACCCGATACCCGATACCAGATACCTACTGTCGCTAATCATAATCACTCGAGAAGCTTGAAATACTCTCCCATGAACGATGCTGTTGATTATTATTAAATCGCACACCACATCCTTTAATGGAGAAATCTATTTTCCCATAGAATCAACTATCATAATAATAGCGGCACACAGTAGCAACTTAAACTACTGACAAAAAAAAATTGTTTAAATCTTCACAGCAGTTGGATTGGATAGCCTTTGTAGTTGGGAATTGATTATAAACTCGTTTGCTCCTGGATTTGTTGTGTTGTTTTTCCGAAACAAATAAATGTGCACAAACATTTTTCCAAAGGTTTTTCTTGCAATTCCAACAACGGCCGGCGACGAGAAGAATATTAAAGCAGGCATACTGGGCTGGGGTGGTGTTGAAAAAGTTAAGTCGGCACTGCCTATGGACGACAGCGAAAGACATCTAAACAAAATACAGAGGCCTGAGAGTATCCAATCCAATCCAATGCACAACATTATTATGACCATATTCCATAACGAAAGAGAAAAGATTTTTGCGGTGTGTTACCCGCCGCCATCTCGTAGCCAGGAAGGGAAACCCATTTCTGTCCATAAGTTGGAGTTAGCCAGCTAACTAGTCAGCTAGTATCGTATACGAGAGAGTCCTGTTTGGTGCGTAAAGAGCTCTATACAAATGTATGTATGTACGCAACTGTGCAATTGTAATTACAAAGTTCAAGTATACTCACTCGCACGGTTACATGGTTAAATGAAAACAAACACGCACCGCTGCTGCTGCTTCTGCTGCTGCTGCTGGTGCTAGTGGTAGATGATAAAACGGACAGAGAAGCAGAGTGGGACAAAAGAGGAAGAAGAGATCTAGGCGTCTATGATGGGACTGAATCTTATTGAAATGCAAGCAACGACATTGGTCGTTTCCAGAATTACTAATTGAATCGACGCGTTCTTGTGTCGTCGACAATTATTTACATGTTGGGGTAATGCGAGTCTTGTTTGTCTTTTTCTTTATTGCTTTTTGTTTTGATTTTATTATTATTATTATTATTATTTTTCATCTCTTTGGGTTGTTGTGTGGTTTGTTTTTTTGTCTCATTTTTATTTACAGAAATGCCTTATGTATGTTTTTTTTCCAAAGAAATGTTGACAAATTGTATTAGAATGGCTCGAAGAAGAGGAATTTATTTTTTGTGTAAATGTATTGTTTTTAAGGATAAGAATTCAAAAATTTTTGAATTTAGGTAAAAAAATTAACAAAAAGTCATAAATTATTAATAAAAAAATACAAAAATACCAATGTGTGAAATTTCAACAGACTAATCAAAACAAAGTTATTTATTTGTTTAAACAAAAAAGGCATTTCAGTTAACGTACATTTTACATATTTCTATTTATCAATGAATATTTCATACGATTTAACAGGCTCTGTATTTTTACAACGATTTCAAATCGCAGCAACAAATTATACTGATTGATATTTTGCCATTAGTTTCACACTTTTCTATTTATTCAATATCTGCGTTTGAGCTTTTTTTATACCAGTCAGCAGTCACGAGATAAATAAATAAAAATACGTAATGTGAAATTACCTTTTATCTCTAAATAGTGCAAATAATTAAATTTTACATGAAAGCATGTAGTGAATTTGTTTGTTATACGTTGAATACTTTATTAGCTATTTTCAATGGAACGGTTATAATTATTGAAGGCTTTTTTTTTTTTTTTTTAATAATACAAACTCTATATACTACTGAAATACATCAGCCAAGTAGAAGACTTAGCACTATTTAATTGGACTTGTTGAATTATTGATTCAAAATAACTCTTTACGGCCTTTAGTCCACAAAAATTTAGGCGTTTCGTCCCGGCGATCTCACTTGGACTCATCAGTTGACTAGTGAGAACCTTGTCAATACGCAATTTTTGTTAAGTTCAGTCCATCTATAATTATTGATTTATATAATTATAATTATTGATTTCCCAACAAATCTTATAAAATTTAGTCACCTTCTGCTCTTCAAAATTTAAATGCTGATGCCTGGAATTGCCCACGCAGAAATAAAAAAGGCCCCGCGTCAATCGATTTTATTCTTTTCTTGATCTTCTCGTAGGTATACGTAGATATAGGAAGGTATCTTGGTGCGTCTTCCCAATCTACTAGGTACGGATTCCATATGGAATTCCCCACTATAAAAACATTTCTATTCAAGTTTAAAAAAAGTCAACAAAACACCAATCCGGCTATTCCTTTTGAAAATTTCTTACACTATTAAAATGCCAATACGACAAAAATAATGGTGCAGGTGTTATTGAAACCACAGTCCAAAATTGGATAAATCAAACAACGAGTGACAAGTTTGAATACAAATTCAAAAAAAATACTTGTTTTACAATAAGCCGACATAAAGTCCAAGACCCAACCCCCCTCCCCTCCCCTCCAATGAACAGAAAAGGTCCAATTTTATTGTATTTATTTTCTTAAGATCAAAGATCCCTTAAAAAGTGTGTTGTATATATTTATTTTGTCTACAACGATACTCACTCGCTGTCACATACCAAAGTTCTCTTCTTGAAAAAGGCCTAAATGGGTCCGTAGCAATTAGTATTCCCCGAATAGTAGAATTCCCGAAATGCCTTTAATCCATCAACCGGGATCGTACGTATAGTTGTTAATTTCAATGACAACAATCATCTTGTCACCGGATTTATTTTATATATATACGTATACTTGTGTCCTGTTTCTTTTGGAAATACTTTTCTTTAAAAGACGACAGACCGCCTACATTTAAAGATTCTAAAATTATTCAAGAGGAGAACAAAAAAAATAAATTAAAGAATCTCCAACCTTTTGCCGATGGCTGCCGGGAACACACCAAAAAGGTGTCTCAAAACACCTCGGCTGTGAATACGAAATTAAATTTCACTGTTTTTCGTTCGTCGGCCGCTGCAGACTCCATTTTCATTTCGACCTTCTGCGGAAGACTCAGACCCAGACCAAGCCGAAGACGAATACCAACTTTAATTAAAAATTCTTTTGGTGCAATCATCATATGAATATCCACGCACTTATAGGTACGGGAAGGATGACGACAAACCAAAAGACTTACGCATTTTAAAATCATTTGTATGTTCACTCTCGGGCCTGGCGATCTCTTTGCTGTTTAGTGTATTGTGCTGGCATGGCGAACTTAAAATTCTCTTGTTGTACCAAAATGCATTACTTTAACGATTGTATTCTCTTGGTCGAAAATTATGGGAGAGAGAGCGAGAGCAGAAGTCATTGTCAAATTAACCCAAACAAGAGATTCTACTTCATGGGATTTGTTGCAGCAATGGTTCGTCCGGTCCGTTCGTCCCATCATCGTGCCATCGTCATCGGTTGGCTCTAGTCCAAGAGCTCTACAACGAAGCGAATATACTATGGCAACGAAAACGTTGGCTTTCGAAATGGGAATGTGGAATCTCTGGGATGTCGTTACTATCGCACATTACCACATATAGTCCAAGAAGAAGCAAAAGAAGACCTATGGAATGATGTTGGTCGTAACTTTTAACAAACGGACGACGAGCGACGACAACGGACGTCGAGATCATTGCTTGCAGCCGCGTTGAGAAGCTCATAAAAGGTATTTTGTGTTTTTGCGAGAAAAAGAGAATCCCGCATTGGCCATGGAATGCCCGGTCGTTGGTCGGTCGGTTTGCTTCGGCATGAGACGAAGGCATTCAGGTTCTTGGCATATTTTAAACACGGAATCGTTTGCTCTCTAGAGCAAAAAAAAAAAAACAGAAAAAAAAAACAAAAACTAAGCGAAGAATTTTCTTTTAAGTTTCTCAGTCGCTATATTGGATTTGGCTTTGACTCTTAAGGCTATATAATACGAATAACATCGGGAAGCACTCAAGGAACGTCGAATAAGCACGCAGAGACGTCAGGGCACAAGGGAATTATTTTCTTTGGATGCTATACAACTGCACCAACAACGTCAGTATAGAATGTTGATTTGGTTTGTGTTTGTGGGTAGGTACCCCAAGGGGAAAGCCACCAACAAGGAGCCACTCAAAAGGTGTTGGGTTTAATATGATTTTGACGCCTTTGAACGGTGAGGCTATACACGAGTGCAAATGGTGGGATATAATTTGTTATATATATAGGCAACGCAATTTGGTGTTTGGAAGGTTTATCGAAAAGTTTTATGATTAAGAATAAATGGCCGTCATAACTTTTTTTTTAATCAGTTATTAATTAAATTAAACATAAGCCATATAGTATGTCTAAACTTTTTTTTTTTTTTTAAATTGTATAATTTGTTTGTGTAAGACATGAACATTGAACAAGCTTTTTATAATTTCTGACTTTTTCACTAAAACAACTTTTAAAAATACATAAAATAAATTAAAAAAAAATTGGGAGGCATGGCAACTCGTGTCGAACCAGGGCCTAGTGACTTACAACTGTCAACCATCCTTGTGCGTTTTATATTGACAGGAATGGGGGCTTTTCTGCCGAATTCAAACGGCTAAGGTTAGAGGCACTTTTTCATGACAAGAGAAACATGCTTCTAGAGGATTTGGTAATTCCTCACAAGAGGCAGTAACCCGTGAAAAAACATTTTTCGTTTTTAGGTCGCATAGGAGCTGGAGATCGAACCCAAGACCAAGATATTTACACGAAGACTTAGTTACTGCCAATGCACCAGAAAAGAATGAGCAGGTTAATTTTTTCTCGAGTTTTGTCATAGTTTGAAAATGGTATCAGCATAATATTTACATTAAGCATGTCAGTATAATGGTAAATCAAACGTCAGTTGCACTTGTCACTTTTGACGGATTAAGGACCATTTACAGGTACGATGAAAAAAAAAGACAGCTCAAGTTCAATTGACCGTATAGTACAGTCTTCCATATCAGACGCAATATTTAAAATGTTTGTCTATCTTATGCTATGAATTTCCGGATTTTGAACTTGTGGTAATTCTATGCATTTTATGCTCCGAAAGAATTTGGATAAAAGGTCTGTTTCTTTACTCGCCCGCGGCATCACTTGGTATCCCAAATCTACCCAAAATATGTTTCTTTACTTTTTTTCTGGCACGAAATTGCCACAGCTTTTGACTTTTTTTCAAATTTCGTTTCCCCTCCGGCAAGTTTTTTACCTACTGCCTTTTCTTGCTTGTCTAGCTACTGTTAATTTCCGTTGTCAAATGTGACGTTTACCCAGAAACAAATCAGAAACATCCCGAATGCGTTTCCTTATTTTTTATCTCTAGTCAAAAATTACAACAACAACATCAAAAAGCTCGAGCCCAAACTTTCCCGAACTTTTTCCAAATATAAAAGAAACAGACCAAATGTGATATTACTTAAAAAATAACACTTCCCTTTAATGTCATCAGTTCGACACTTTATTTAACCAACTCGAAACAACATAATTATCATATAGCTACAAAAAATCACGCACCTTTCAATTTTTTTTTTTAAATATTCCATAAAAAAGTAAATAGGTATTATGTATTTGATTGGACGAAATAAAATTATAACCAAACTGACACGTAAATTGGTATTTACAACAATTTGTTGCCCCTTTACTACTGTGTTTCGCCCATTAAAAAAAAAAAAAGTATAAAGAAAAGATAACGCATAAGAAATTCTCGTCTCTCATGTAGATGATATCAATCATTTGTAATGATTATTCTCCTCACACGCGCCCTCTAGCGCTTTTGCTTCGTTATAACTTCTTATCTTTCTTCGTTAAAAAAAATTTATTTATGATGATCCGAAGGGACAAAAAAAAAATAAATCAAAAATATACAATGCAACATAATAGGGAACTGCACAACTGCACACACATGTATACAGTACAATATAACGTACGATAACCAACGATAAATCAGTTAAATTATGCCCGTTTGGCCCCCAGACTCTAACTCTTCAATGGCAATGGCTATCTTTGTGTTACCTTAAGTCCAAAATTTTTCCTTTTTTTTTTTTTGGAGTTAAAAACAACTGCCACAATGCAACCTATACCAGCCAACCATCCAACCAACATCTCTGAAGGGCTTGCTCCTCATCATTTATTTTAAAATGTTCATTGGATTTTTGACAGATTTGCGCAGACTTTTGGCGCCTTCAGAGTAATAATTCTTATTTCTGGTGTAAACCAAAGTAAAAAAAAAAAACAAAACAAAACGTACATATATTATACCATCTTTCCTCTTTATCTCCGTCTTCTCAGACATCAGTCAATCAGTTTGCTACTTCTTGCACATCATTTTCTTTACGAGGGAAGTGCACAATGCACACGTATCTATGTATATACGCATAACATGAGCACATGCTTCAGTTTAAAAGTTAAGTTAAAATAAAATGATCTACAAGGTCGTATAAACTTGCTGTTATATATGTATGACCTAACTTAGAGCTTAAAACAATTCATACAAAAAACCAACACCGCTTAAGAAAATCATGGGGGTAATTTAAACCCCGAAAATAGTGTAAAACACTGAACACTGAATTCCCTAAAGCATAGTTCACAGTTGAAGCGAACGAAAATTTTCATACAAAATTGATAAAACGTTCTGCTCTTCGTTTTGCAGTATTTGCTGTCGACGAGTAAAACAGAAAATTGTAGCAGATTATTTGGACTGAATTATTTGAACGAAACCTTTGTGTGTGGAAAAGTGAGGCCACAAACAAATTTCGCTAAGCAATATCTGATAAAACTCTACATTTATAATTTGTCCGTAGTCTTTTCGTTTATGTTTTCGCTGTTGATTTGGAGACCACAAAAAATTTTCGTTTCGCTTCAGCTGCTTAGGTACTAGGCTTAAAAAAAACACACCAAACGAAAAAAAAAATTGTCCTGAGCTAAAAAGCAAGATTCGGCCAAAATTTTGTAACATTCCAATTGACTACTTCCAGTTCAGCACATTTTGTTTGTTTACTTCCCAAAACTCCAATGGTTTTATTTATAAACGTTTTCTAACTTTAGACAACTGTCCAACTTTGGAAAATGTGATCAAAAACCTTGTTTATTGTTGTCTTATAGCTGCCTAACTTGGACACAAGAGTAGATTGTCTTAACCGTGAATAATGTGATATTTATTTTTATTAAATAAATCATATTTCTACTAATTTGAAAATAGTTAGACAGTGTCTAAGTAGACAAAAATCTAATTAATACGACTGCAAATTTCTTTTATATGATCTTTGACAAAAATTTGGACTTAAATTATTAGAAATTGGTATATTATGTAGTTTTAAAAAAAAAGTGTTTGAGAAAAAGTGAAAAAAAGAGATTCACGTAAGCTTAAATTTGAACGTAGATAATTGTCAAAAAATCAAGCTTCGTTTGTCTCTAAAGTTCTTAGAGTTCTTACACAATTTTGCTGCTCTGCTCTCTTATGATCTTTACTTTGTTCATTAAACACAAATCCTTAAAATTTTTTTTCTACTCCATAACTTACCCATTAGCAAGAAAAAAATCAGGTGTGAAAAGTAAAAAAAAAAAGACCATGGAAGGAAAAGGATCAAAAAAATAGCAAAGGAACGGAACGACCGATGTGCGATTTAAATGGAAAATAATAATTATTATAATTTAAAAATAATTCATATACATACAGGTACTTTTTTACGCAGGAAATGATGATTTTATGACATACTCTTTAAACATTGTACGGAAAACTACCATTTATAGAGAAATCCTATTAGCATACGGGCTGCCAATTGAAAAAAAGAGTCATCAGGTGTTGATTGGTATAAACGGTGTCATAAAAATAGTAATTACAATGTTTTAAACAATGTTTAATTAAGCTTCTTCGTTTTTATGATCAGACATCATGAGCCGTGACAGAATATTGATGATCTTTATATTAACGATTTAATGTTCTGGTTTTGATTTCTGTTTTATTTTTGTGGTTTTAATTGGTATCGGTTTGGTATACATTAAAATTTTTAGGTTTTGAATTAATTTTATGTTTCTCTCTCCTCATAATGATTTAACGGTCGCTGGTAATATATCGATAGTGATCTTTATATTTGTATTAAGCATCACAAACATTGCCCTTGATATTTATTTATGTTTAAGTGAGAATTTTGAAAGTTTACTAATGAAAGGTGACCTCTGGCTGAGTTACTGTTAATGGCGTAGAGTGTAGGAGGTGTTTTTTTTTTCTTGACTTTCACTGCCATTTTAAAACTATATAAATGACCATTATACTTTGGGGGCGAAGTAGACCATTTGAATGGATTTAAATGACTTAACAGAGGTTTTTATGAACGTAACCGTCACGTCGGCGCCGCCGCCACCGTACTGTGGTTAAAAGTCGGACAAATTTTGTTTTATCGAATGTTATAAAGGGTGTCCCATAATCAATGGTCAAAACCAGACCATCATAACGGTTTTCGATTAAAGGCTGTTTTTTTGAAATTCCCAAAAACTCATACTTTAAACCAGGTTTTTGCTTACCCTGTCCATTATAGAGTTTTGGGTTTTTTAACTTTTGCACTCAAAAATTAAATATTATTTTGTAAATAAAGCAATTTTGAACAATTTTTGTAAATAAAGTCATCACCCTATGACAAAATACTATAGTTTTTGCAAATGGCGGCAAATGTCAATGCTACTTTGACATTTGTGAAGTAAACAGATACAATGCACGTTAACAAGACATGAATGACTAAAGTTACTCCTAAAGAACTCAAATAATTGCTTCGATTGATTTTTTTCCGCCATTTGCAAAAAAATATTAAATCTTCCGAAAAGGTGACTTTGGTAATAGTTGAACCATAGGATCAGGAAATATTTTTTTCTATAGAATACAAATTAAATAAAACAGTGGTACAATGTTGAATAATTTTATTAGTCAAAATTCATACAACCCAAACTAAAAATATTCCTAAACCAAATGAACTTATCAAAAGTCATTAATTTAAAACGTGATAGTTTTCTGTCAACAGCCATCAGGTGTACATTTTTGTAATTCTACATTCTGTCATTAATTTCTTTTTTTTTTTTTTGCCAACAGTTGTCGTCAGCGCCAAATTGTGTGTTACTTTTGCACTCACTCACTCAGTTAGAAGTGTTAACATAAATTGCCTAAGTCGGATAAGAAGAAAAACTTGTGCAGCTCTATAGCTCTAGGCTAATGGGTTCAAACTCATTAGCGTAAAAATCAAAGAGCAGTTATAATATGTTCTGGTCGCCGCCGTCGCCGCTGCGTCGAATGAATTTTCTTGTTGGTTATTGGATATGCACTTGTATTAGTCTCATAATTACCTATCGATGCTATTAATATTAATAATAATAATTGTATAGTATTCATGCTAAACATTTTTTCTTGGGTGTTTGGTTGTGGTTATTTAAATGACTCGAGCAATATGAGCATGTGGAGTTTATAATTGGAAATATTTAAAAAATTAAAACATGCCCAATTTTAAAAGTTTTAAACTAATGAATAAATTGAACTCAATATTGTATAAGTCCAACTCAAAAAATAATCACTTAGGGATAATTATCAAACAGACACAATTTCATAAACGTGTTTTTATTTTATAGATGGTTTTCTTTAAGAGGTTATAAGGATCCACTATATAATACTATAATTGCATTTTATTTGATTTTTGACTTAGTTATTTTTAAAGACGTTGAAAAAAGTTTCCTTTTTTTTTATTTTATTTTAACAAAATCGCTTTCGAAATCTTTGAATTTTAAATATTTTTACTCAAAATACGGTTTCTTCTGGCATTGAAATTTGTTCAAGCACTTATTACTCGGAACCTAAATCAGCAACTAAGAAAGTCAAGCAACATATATCTGGACATAGGGAATTATAAGAACCAGCATCAACACCCGATCAAA
This sequence comes from Epistrophe eligans, assembly GCA_951394125.1. NCBI lineage: Eukaryota > Metazoa > Arthropoda > Insecta > Diptera > Syrphidae > Epistrophe > Epistrophe eligans. The sequence goes on from OX596030.1 coordinate 14,010,812, forward strand.
ATTGTTTAATAAAAATAAACTATTGTAATTTTGATGGTGATTAAGTCTGGTTAAGTGAAAAACATGGTTCGTTATATCCTCTATGGATAGCTGCTCAATAGAGCTAACTGTAGATTAATTATGTTCAAATAATAAGATAACTCTGGCTAAGTAGGTACCTTCCCACTGAAAAACTGGGCTTTACAGCTATTCTGTTCATTCTGTAAATCCAATTTAAAACTTTAATCCGGATTTATTTACATTGAAAATACAAGGTGGCGTAAAATTAATCACCCTATCGGAAGATGTTATAATTTTTGCAAATGGCGTCGTACGTCAATGATATTTGACATTTGTGAACTAGACAACTGCAGTATACAAACAGACAAGCAATGGAACGCTATAGCGGATTTCCATCACTCAAAGTAAAAAAGTGATTCAAAAACAAAACTGGTTGATTAATTTTGAGCCACCTTGTATCTTAATTTACATCCGGATATATGTACAAGTTTTAAACTGGATTAATCGACTGCATAATATGGCGGTTAAAGTGTCTGTTTTAAAGTGCTCCACTTTTACATACATGGTTCGTCCTTGGATTAAGATTTTTAACCACCGATAAATAAGGGTTAAGCAAGTGCTCAGACATTTGATTGCCTATTTGCCAATTTTTCAACACAAAGAAAACGATGGGAATTAAATCTTGATCCGGGGATAAACTGACTTTAATTTGTTTAAACATCAACTTAATCTGTCGAAATCCAAGTGTGTCACTATAAAACTCGCATCCATAGTGCCGCACTTCAACATCATTCCAGCACCTGTCTGAAATATCTGTTCAGTAAATACCAAATTTTTTAAACTCATCAAATTTGTTCAGTTAACTCAGGATCCAAATTAACTGAAAAAACATGGTTTAGGAATTAAGTAGATTTTAACCCTGAAGCAAGGATCATCTCGAACTGACCTCGTTCGATTTAAACAAAAAACAGCAAGTTATAGGTCTCCAGTTTTCTTGGCTATGCAAGGCTGCGTCCAAAGTACTTCTAATGGTTTCAGGTTTTTCCGACGTTTTTTTTATTTATAAATTCTGTAGACATATACCCAAGACTATTTTATACCTACCTCACTAAACAGAAAACCTATTCTATTGACCGATAGCGCTTCTAAATCCTTTGTTTGAAGTTAGTCATATATTTTTCCTGTAGGTACATCGGTTTCAGATTGTCCTCTGGTTTATTATAATTTAAATTAAGTTAGACACGAACCGCTATCTAATCAATGCTTCCGTCATCCAAAATCCTTCAAGACAAAAAAAAAAAAAAAAAACATTCACCTAAACTAAAACTTCGTTAATTTAAAAATAGAAATAAATTATTTTTGAATTTATATTTGAAGTTTTACCTGAAATCTACATTTTTGATAAACGACAAGCAATAAAACAACAACACCTGTTAAATCTAATTCATATTGTTGATGTTTTGTTCAACATGTAGATCTGTATCCACAAAAACCAAAAATCATTTATTATGTTTTAAAACTGTGTAATAAATTTTTATTTAGGAGACTTTCACTCCCCGAAGTCATTTTACATACATATGTTCATATGCTAAACTAAAAACAAGAGTTTGGTTTAACTTAACTAATTAATCGTGATGTTGTCCAAAGAAACACCAATTTATCTCAGTGCTATACATTTTGTTTAATTTTTTTTTTGAATTTGAATTTGAGGAAAAAAAACGCAATTAATTATAAACCATGAGCACAAAATTTCATGTTGAATTCTTTCTTATATGATCGCTGTCGTTGAATGCTACAATTTTTGTTGTTGTTGTTTTTTGTTTCACACTGATCCTGCATCAAAGACTTCCCAACTCCGACGATGTCGTCATCATCGTCGCAAATGAAAGAAAAACGAACAGCACAACAAGTTCGATCACCAGGTCCTCTGGTTGTGGTTTGTTGCTGTTGGTGTTATAAGTTGATCGATTTGATAGATATCACAATTCCAGGTAAATACCAATTGCTTTCGAATTCAGCAATAAATCATTGGGCAGAAATGCAAATTTATTACACTTGGCCAGAGCATTTTACTGTGCGAGAGAGCAAATTAGCCATGATCCGTGCGTGCTTATGCCGGCTTTGATTAGTGCACTTTAGCTTGTCTTAATTTTTTCTTTCCTTTCATTGACAGAATGAGCTACAAACAAGTAAATGAAAAAAAAAAAAAACAAAAACTGAGACTCAACTGGCAAATAAATTTGTCCGAGGCGTGTCTTGGGCGCGTGAATAATCTGTAGATCATCACTTTGATATGAGAATTGCCTTATTGGTGTAACAGCTGTGTATACGGCCGGCACGGTTTTGTGGGGTGTATACCTACGTATAGCAAGCAACAGCGTATCCATGAAGGAAGCAGCCTCAAGTTGTGTCTCTGATGTAAAGCCAGCAATAAAATGTTGATTAATTTGTTCCAAGTTGAAGCTAGTAGCACGATTATTGTGTCGTTGACGATGCTTGTAACATATCGTTTCGTTTGGAGAGTTTATCTTTTTTTTATTTAATTTTTTTTTTTGCAAAACTAGCTGCAGTTTAGGGTAAACGAAGTTGGTTTGTCAAAATTTTTTCATTTAAATATTTTAAAAAGTTGTAAAGTCTGCTTTTTTAAGTAAAGTTTCTAAAAGAATTTTCCTACTAACCTATACAAACTGGAAAGTTGTAAAAACCTGGTATAGCTTTGGATCAAGCTTTGGTTCAAGCACTAATTAGCTGTCATCACATATTTGAACGCTAAATAACCGCTGAACCGCAATTAATCCGCAGAAATCGGTGGGTTTAAATTGCTGAACCCCGGTTTTAATATTTGTTCCCTAGCTGACACTTAGATATTCATATATTCAACTATACTTTGTTTAAACAATAAGTTGAGTATAGGCAAGATAGGATATTGTGACTCAGTCTAGTTGCGAAGACTTTTTCAGGGTTGTCGTTTTACTTGCATGGGTAGTATTTTATATAAAACAATTATTAATAAAAAAATTGCAAATCTTTTTCTTTTGTGTTCGGTTTCCCGGACTATAGTTCAGGGTGGCGCACGAATCATATATCATTAAGAAATTCAAATAACTTTCTTTTTTAACCGATGTATTACATTTATTTTTGTTTTATTGCATAGAGAATTAAATTTTATTTTGAATATTTAATTGTTTTTGAAGATGATAAACCGTGAATGACCTCTACGCTCATTCACGCATATGTGACTCGTGACCCAAAAATTATTCATTGAGGCCTGAACGGTTGAAGTCGCGATCGCCAAATTATCGCTTAATCGACCGATTCAATTCAGTCAAATTCCTTGGTTTAGTTTTGTACACCTCTGGCAAAAAAAAATCAGGTGTAATCAGATCAGGTGACCTTGGGGGCCAGCGGAAAGTGAAGTTTCTGGATATTAATTTGTTTCGGAATTTTCGTTGCAGCTTCGCCATACCTAACCGGTTTCGCTATGTGCGCAATTGTTCCATCTTGCTGGAATTAAATCCTACTGAAAGGGATATATCTTCGGCGCAGTTTTGGGTAAAAAAAAACTTCTTCAACATCTTTAAAAAAAAACGGTCCCCAGTGACAGTTACTGTTACACCGTTTTATTTGAAGTAATATGGCCCAACAATGTACCTAGATAAAACTGCACACCCACACAGTGACTCGATCTGGGTGCAGATCCGTCTCATGAAACATTTCTGGATTAGAGTCACTTTACATACTGCAGTTTTTTTTTATATTACCGTTTAGATAAAAATGAGAGTCATCAGACACAAACAAGCAATTTATCAAGTTGTTGTCTTCGTCGGCCTTTTCACAAATTTTTTGTAAAATTCCTGGCGAACCGGAAAATCCAGGGAGTTAAACTTGCTCGTAATTTGGACTTTGTACGGAAACAAGTTTGTTAAGTCATCATGAATTATCTGTTGTAATTATCGCCTGCTAACTCCCATTTGCGCCATTTGCGCGGATAAATTTCGAGTCGAAACGCTTGGATCGATCTGCCTGTATTGACGAGGCTACAAGCTGCGATTGTGTCTTGGACCCGAACATAGCGATCTTGATAGTGTAGTCTTCGTGCGATACTGCCAGATTCGGCAAACATGTTTACCAGATTCATAATGGTCCATCTACTCGTGGGAGTACTGCCAAACTCCCGCCTGAATTCCCTTTGGACGGAAATGACGGATTGCAAAGCATAGTACCGCTGCACTATCCAAATCCTCGTTTCGTTTAGAAACCAAAAAAATAAAAAAAAAATACTCAAACATAATCACATAATCAGCACGTTCGCTCAATAATTTCGGATGTGGTGTGGAATCTGCAAAGTAAAACCGTTGAAAGAACGGAATAAGTCCAAATAATTAATTAATATCAATTTTTTGTTAATTAATTATTTTAAGAGAAGATAGTTTTTCGGAGAGCGAGTCACACAAAAATTGTCCAAAAATATCCAGAAAGTGTTTTTTAAAGGGATGTAGGGTCCTTACTTATGATAGCTCCTCCATTAGCAAAGAAAAATTGTTGTTGTATTGGATCCGACACTTTACCGACTTTCGGAGTTCCTCTTGTTTTTTTTTTTTTTTTTAATCCAGCTAAAACCTTAAACAAAGTTACTACTCAGGTGGGATAGTTTCCGTAGCTTGTGGTTTTATAGTTTTGATTTGTTAATTCAGCAATGATCTCTTAAATCGACCCTATAACTAGGATTTAAACTTAAATTGCCCATTGATATTGAAACTGCAGGGTCAAATATTGTACATTTCATAAATGCACTGAACTGAATTTTTTTCAAATTACTCATTCTTATCGATTTTGCAATTACATATCTGCAATATAATTTATGCATGCGCTAGCAATTGGCACACACGAGTCGCCATATGACCAATCAATTATCGATTATTGGTTAAAGAGTTGAATTCGAATCAACTAACGTACTTTGAACCCCTGACCATCTATACATACATACATCTCAACATCTTAAAGGAATCAAACCGGCATCCATGGTATGGTAGGTATGGTTCGTTCGCATCTCTCTGTGATATCTTTTTTTTTTTTTTTTTTTTCTATCGTATATACTTGCATTACCGTACCGGCTGCTGAGCCATCATTTTCAATTAAAAATCATTGATTGCACTTAACGACTATAACTTACATGCTCAAGCTTACCCTGATGTCTAAAGAAATTATTTCTCCATAAATTTCCCAAAAAGAAAAGAAAAAAACCACAAAGTCCGTCCAAGTATTGATTCCTCTATTTTCTATGAGCGGTTTATTAAGAGTATACGAGTATATGAGCATGCCACATGATATAATGGTTACTATACATATATTGACAAAGGAAATACTTAGTTGCACTTGCACGTAGATATCTATAAGTTGCACATGCAACACAAGGACTGCATTGCACAAAAAGCATTTTACTTTCCATTAAAGGTAACTAGCCGCGGTATAGTAAGTAACAACTGTATTTTGGAATTTGTGCCCGCTCTCACAAAAGGAAGAGAATCCAATCAGCCATATAGTCATCATAGATAGTTAGGTATCTAGCTCGGTCCAGGGCTATTAGATATATATTATTATAAAAGCCAGTGAGATGCGGCTTCGAAGAAAATGAAGAAAACCAAGACTATATAGGAACTTAGAAACGAAGACGACGACGACGACGTCATCACCTTAGATGGTGCGGTGGCGGTATGTGCATAAATGGTTGTAGACGTGTGTGCATGTGCATCCGAATCCGAAGCGAAAACCGCGAAACACTAAGAAGCGCTTTTGGCCAAAAATGTGCATCTCTTCTTTTTTGTGGTGTGCTCTTAATATGGTTGTCTAATCTATGTGCCATATTTGTGTATAAACGTTAAGCGTTGAATACTTTTGTATAGATGGCATCAGGCATTACAGCGGCGCGACGACCGGCGGCGTGCGATGGACATGAACATTATAGTCCGCTAGTAAAATCAAATATGGAGTTTTAACATTTTTATTTAATTTTTTTTTCTCTCTTACTTTAACTATCACCCACCTACACTTTTTTATACTAACTCTTCGACAGCAGCGGCGTAACACTTAAACGGTATAATAGTCATATTATGTACATTATGTTTCTTATATAAAAAAAAAGTTAAAAGCTTAACTACTAGCTGAAACTAACAAGGGAGTAGATTGTCATTTAAAGTTCGATGGAAAACTTTCCAATATTTGTTTTCCTTTTTGTATTAAAAAGATTCATATAACAGAGTTTTCAGTAGTGAAAACCTTATTAAGACATAATATTTGTCTTTGGAGCTCCGTAATCAAATAAGAAAGACCAAACCAAAATGCTTTAAATCGTCGTCGTCACATTGCGGTATCCAAACCTCACTTCCTTTAACTTTTTTCATATAATTCGCAATATTTTAATGCAACATGCCGAGTTTAAATGAATGAAGGTTGTTCCTAACCCCCGGAACATTCAAAAACATTTAAAAAAAAAAACACACTTTCAATAAAAGTTAGAAGCCAAAAAGTTGAGTTCTTATGAGTTATTAGTATTACACACCAAACAAACGAAACACAAAAAACATTTTTTCACACATTTTCTTGTTTTATATAAATCAAAAATTTTTTTTGTGGCCGAGATCAATTCATTTATTAATAAAATAAATAATAATGGGTCTAAATGGCTGCCCTGAGGAACACCTGAATTAAAGTAAAACTTTGCTGACCGCTCATGCTCATTTCTAAAAAAAACTATAACACCTATTTTCCTTAAATAATAAGACCAAATCCATTGTAAGAAAAATATCATTAAATCCCAGGTTCCTTATTTTCATAAATAGTGTTTTTTTGAAATAATTTATGAAATGCTTTGGTGAAATCAGTGAATAGATTGTAAACTTGTTCCCTATATGCAAAATCATCTAAACAAAAAGACGTAAAATGAAATAAGTTTTTATTGGTTAACTTTTTTTTAACAAAACCGTGTTGATTATCACAAATGATTGAACTAGTTTCTTAATCACAGATAGTTAAGCAGAAGGACGGTAATTCGTCACTTCATTTTTCGACCTTTTTATAAATTGGTAATATGAATGCGCTTTTCATATTTTGCGGAAAATCTAGCTTTTTAGGAATTTATAAAATATTCATCTGTTGATGAAGAAGCTAGTAAGACATATTCTCCGAATATGATGAAACTAGCCTACCTATTCTATATAGAATTCTCCTATAGAATTCTCGCAATTACATAAAATTGAAAGATCCACAAATTATTTTAAAATTAACGGTTCTAATAAATTAAACCGACCTAGTGTCACATGTCATAATATTACCAATTGGAAAGTGTTCATTTTAATGTTTTTTTTTTTAATTTGAAATTAAAATTTAACAAGCAAATTCAGTTTTTGAACAAATTAATAACATTTTGTAAATAAAAAACAATCTTTGATGTAGGTATGTATATTGGGTACGTTTAATATTGGGTACGTTCCATCGTACCTCAAACCAAATCGAAAGATCGAGTTGAGTTTGGGTTGAAATTTTGTTGAAAGTTCGAACTCGTTTAGTTTGATGTTTACACATCTTAACCGTGAGTCCCGGCACTCACACTTTTTTTTTTATCTACGAAATTACCCTAGTGATATTTAATAAGTTTTTAATATCGTTCAAATTACAACAATATATAATTCCAGATTCCTTTTAACGATACAAAGTTATTTCAACCGCCCAAGGCCACGACAAAAATAAAACCTCAATTTTGCATGACTTCAAATTTATATGTATGTGTGTATGTATGTGCACTATCGAACTTGGAAGCAATGAAAATATTAAAATCTCAAATAGTGTTCATAATTCAAATGTTTTACTTGAGAGCAGTGTATAACCTCAATGACTATATACTTCTTACGAAATCGTGCATACCACATATTAAATACCTCCATGATTTCCTCCATACAATCCACATGCTCAAAGGCGACGACGACAACAACAACAACGTAACGTCGACGGACGTTAAACCAAAAAAGGAGAGGCAGTTAGCAGCTCCACTGTAGCATTGCTGGTAGTTCGAGGAAAAAAAAATAATATCCAAAATCGTCAAAAACTATTTTTTGCGCGAATATGCAAAAGAAAATTGCCCTCGCTCCTACACACATCACACATCAAAACAATTGTTGCACATTTTAATTTTTTTTTTTTTACTGTGATGGCTGCGGTGGCGATGGCGGTGGTTTTGGTCGTGGTTGTGTCGGCAAGCCATTCGTTGGTGGTGATGGCGTTGATTGCGGTTTAAACACCAATCAAGCGTTTTTTTTTTTGCTGTAAATTCGCCGCTCTATTTTTTTGGTTTATTTGTTGCCTTGCAGCCTCCAAATTGGTCTATCAACTTTGGTTAATTTTTATATTTCCACGATGATGATGGAAATTATTATTAACAAAAATAGTAAATGATCTCGCATTAAGAGAGTGAAGCATAAAGACTGAAATGCCATATTGGTCTTATTGACATATCAGCTATACGTTAAAATGCCACAGGTTTTTCATTCGATTCGAAATGACAGATGATTTTTTATTTTTGGTTTTTGGAGAATCTGATTAAAAAAAAAAAATTGATCAATCTAAATCTGCGTTCAGTCGTGTTTCGTGAAAATTGTTTATGTAGATTTCAAACGGATTATTATTATTTCATAATTGCTTGCTTCTGCTGGGTCCAGATCATGAACGATCGTCGTTTTTACGATAGCTTAGCTGAGTGTATCAAATGCATGTATGTATGTAAAGGGTTTTCCAATAGGGACGGGTTGATTTTGAGCTCGTGGCGGCCATATTGTTTCTTTTACTTTCTGTCAAAATATCGTCTTTTAATCAGTTACTAAAGACAAATCATCATGGCAAATTGCCGGATTTGGGACGACACCAATCCACGCGAGATTCACGAGGTGTCAATGCATTCAAATAAAGTTACTGTTTAGTGTGGATTTTGGGCTGGAGGCGTTATCGGTCCGTACTTCTTCGAAATTGATGCTGGCCAGGCCATCACCGTCAACAACGATCGCTTTAGGTCGATGATCACCAACTTCTTGTGGCCTAAATTGGATGATATGGACACCGAAGACATATGGTTTCAACAGGATGGATGGCGCTACGTGCCTAACAGCTCAAGACACAATCGATATTGTGCACGAGCGGTTTTACGCGACGTGAATTGGCCACCAAGATCGTGTGATTTGACCCCTTTGGACTTTTTTTTTGTGGGGCTTTCTTAAGTCGCAGGTCTATGCGAATAAGCAGTAAAAGTTCATGAAGTAGCATGCAGTTGCATGCAATATATGTTGCATGAAGTTGCATGCAATAAAAGTTGCATGAAGTTGCATGCTTTTTGCAACTTCTATTGCATGCAACTTCATGCAACTGCATGCAACTTCATGCAACTTTTATTGCATGCAACTTCATGCAACATATATTGCATGCAACTTTTATTGCATGCAACTGCATGCAATTTCATGCGACTTTTATTGCATGCAACTTCATGCAACATATATTGCATGCAACTTATATTGCATGCAACTGCATGCAACTTCATGCAACTTCATGCAACTTTTATTGCATGCAACTTCATGCAACTTTTATTGCATGCAACTTCATGCAACTGCATGCAACTGCATGCAACGTCATGCTACTTTTATTGCATGCAACGTCATGCAACTTTTATTGCATGCAACTGCATGCAACTTATGCAACATGTACGATGCAACATCAAACATGCATGATGCGACGTCAAACATGTATGATGCAACATCGAACATGTATGATGCAACATCAAACATGTATGATGCAACATCAAACATGTATGATGCAACATCAAACATGTATGATACAACATGTTTGATGCAACATGTTTGATGCAACATGTATGATGCAACATGTATGATGCAACATGTTTGATGCAACATGTTTGATGCAACATGTATGATGTTGCATGTTGCATGCATTATCATACACGTTGCATGCAACTTTTATTTCCACTGCACGCAACTTCATGCAACTTTTATTGCATGCAACTGCATGCAACTGCATGCAACTGCATGCAACTGCATGCAACTGCATGCAACTGCATGCAACTTCATGCAACTTCATGCAACTGCATGCAACTTCATGCAACTTCATTCAACTGCATGCAACTTCATGCAACTTCATGCAACTGCATGCAACTTCATGCAACTTCATGCAACTTTTATTGCATGGAACTGCATGCAACTTCATGCAACTGCATGCAACTGCATGCAACTTCATGCAACTTTTATTGCATGCAACTTCATGAAACATATATTGCATGCAACTGCATGCAACTTCATGCAACTTTTATTGCATGCAACTGCATGCAACTTCATGCAACTTTTATTGCATGCAGCTCCATGCAACTTCATGCAACTTTTATTGCATGCAACTGCATGCAACTTCATGCGATTTGTATTGCATGCAACTGCATGCAACTTTTATTGCATGCAACATATATATATTGCATGCAACTTTTATTGCATGCAACTGCATGCAACTGCATGCAACTTCATGCAACTTATATTGCATGCAACTGCATGCAACTTCATGCAACTTTTATTGCATGCAACTGCATGCAACTTCATGCAACTTTTATTGCATGCAATTTCATGCAACTTTTATTGCATGCAACTCCATGCAACTTCATTCAACTTTTATTGCATGCAACTGCATGCAACTTCATGCAACTTCATGCAACTTATATTGCATGCAACTGCATGCAACTTCATGCAATTACATGCAACTTCATGCAACTGCATGCAACTTCATGCAACTTCATGCAACTTTTATTGCATGTAACTGCATGCAACTTCATGCAACTGCATGCAACTTCATGCAACTGCATGCAACTTCATGCAACTTTTATTGCATGCAACTTCATGCAACTTTTATTGCATGCAACTTCATGCAACATATATTGCATGCAACTTTTATTGCATGCAGTTGCATGCAGTTGCATGCAATAAAAGTTGCATGCAGTTGCATGCAATAAAAGTTGCATGCAGTTGCATGCAATAAAAGTTGCATGCAGTTGCATGCAATAAAAGTTGCATGCAATATATGTATGTTGCATGCAGTTGCATGCAATAAAAGTTGCATGCAATATATGTATGTTGCATGCAGTTGCATGCAATAAAAGTCGCATGAAGTTGCATGCAGTTGCATGCAATAAAAGTTGCATGAAGTTGCATGGAGTTGCATGCAATAAAAGTTGCATGAAGTTGCATGCAGTTGCATGTAATAAAAGTTGCATGAAGTTGCATGCAGTTGCATGCAATATATGTTGCATGAAGTTGCATGCAATAAAAGTTGCATGAAGTTGCATGCAGTTGCATGCAATAAAAGTTGCATGCAGTTGCATGAAGTTGCATGCAGTTGCATGAAGTTGCATGAAGATGCATGCAGTTGCATGCAATAAAAGTTGCATGAAGTTGCATGCAGTTGCATGCAATAAAAGTTGCATGAAGTTGCGTGCAGTGGAAATTAAAGTTGCATGCAACGTGTATGATAATGCATGCAATATGCAACATCAGACATGTTGCATCATACATGTTGCATCATACATGTTTGGTGTTGCATCATACATGTTGCATCATACATGTTTGATGTTGCATCATTTATGTTTGATGTTGCATCATACATGTTTGGTGTTGCATCATACATGTTTGATGTTGCATCATACATGTATGAAGTTGCATCATACATGCATGAAGTTGCATCATACATGTATGAAGTTGCATCATACATGTATGAAGTTGCATCATACATGTTTGATGTTGCATCATACATGTTGCATAAGTTGCATGCAGTTGCATGCAATAAAAGTTGAATGAGGTTGCATGCATTAAAAGTTGCATGCAGTTGCATGCAATATATGTTGCATGAAGTTGCATGTAGTTGCATGCAATAAAAGTTGCATGAAGTTGCATGCAGTTGCATGCAGTTGCATGCAATATATGTATGTTGCATGAAGTTGCATGCAATAAAAGTTGCATGCAGTTGCATGCTAAAAAAGTTGCATGAAGTTGCATGCAGTTGCATGCAATGAAAGTTGCATGCAGTTGCATGCAATATATGTACATATGTTGCATGAAGTTGCATGCAATAAAAGTTGCATGCAGTTGCATGCTATAAAAGTTGCATGAAATTGCATGCAGTTGCATGCCATAAAAGTTGCATGAAGTTGCATGCTGTTGCAACAATAAAAGTTGCATGAAGTTGCATGAAGTTTCATGCAGTTGCATGTAGTGGCATGCAGTTGCATGCAATATAAGTTGCATGAAGTTGCATGCAGTTGCATGCAGTTGCATGAAGTTGCATACAATAAAAGTTGCATTAATTTGCAGTTGCCATAATAGTTGCATGCAATAAAAGTTGGTGAAAAGTAGTCGGGTGAAACATACACTAAGGCTGACCAAATAAATATTAAATTCTTCCTTATCCTCAGTTTTTTTTTTTATTTTTTAAAGAAGCCGAATTTGAACTAGACTTTAAGTCCATCAATACTACCTTTTATATACTCTTATATATTTCTCCACCAAGCCCTCTCATAAAATTTAAATAAATAGGTACATATCTTTTCAAAAACAACAATCTAAAAAAACAAAACTCTTTCATTACCGTATTCCCACTATAAATATTGACCATAACAATTTTTTTTTGTTAGCCATAAATAAAACTCTTGCTATTCTATAAATCGTCTTTTTTTAGCCCAAATCCCAAGAAGCCTTTCATTTTTAAAGACGGCCGGCAGCGTAAAAAAAATATTTTGCATAATTCTTAATGAAATGGCAAAATCCCCAAATGAAAAAGACCACACGCTTGATAAGCTTAGTTTTTTTTGTTTTCAACCAAGATTAATTAATCGATATCGTGTGAATTTTAAATTCATTCCGATTCCACATTTACATTGTCACATTTGAAAGGTCCACAAAATTAATAAAAAAAAAATAGCACTAAATAAGCTTGACCCGTCACATCAAGCAAAGTCTTCGAAAATAGGTTTCTTATTTAAATTTAATGTTATTGTTTTCAAGCTTCTTTTTTTGTTTTAAATAATTTAAGATAACAAAAGATTCGCTGTGAAGCTATATGCTTCTTAACTTACTGACACTTCTAGTGGTGGGGAAATTTATCACCCAGACGCAGGCGGCAAAATTATTTTGACAGTTGACATATAAACAAATTCAAAGAAGCTGTGTGTGGTGATATTAACAGTCATTGCATTTGAATTTTTATTTTGACAGTTTTTTATATTTATTGCGCTTAAAAAAGCGATTTAAAAAAAAATTATGCAAGAATTCGTGATTAAAAAAAAGTAGGTATTAAAAAAAAAAGATGATAAACCTTTATTCCAGGAATCATCATTCGTTCGTTCGTTATTTTAATACAAAACAAAACCGTTTTATTTTTGTTATTCCTTTTTGACAAGTCTTCTTTTTCTTGTTGTTGTGAACGTGTGTCGTTTACGTTTCTCCTACGACAAAACTGTCAACCCACAACACGTCTCTCTGACAGTTGTTCACACTTCAAATTTATTTCCATTCAATGATCTTCTTAAATTCGTTTCGTTCGTGTGTATATTTTTAATATTCATCCGCTCTCCTTTTCCCATCTATACCTACACGACTATGTTGCTCTATACCATACCTTCATATGTCGCACTCAATTAGTGAAGGCGGGAAAAGTCGGCTTCTTTTGAACGTGTCGTCGCCTTTCATCTCACCATCGTTTCAAGATCTCCCCAACACCTGCATTGATATAAAAAGTATAAACCTACATATGTATGTGTTTTTATATGTTTGTGTATATTATTTTATTATTATTATAGTTAGTTGATGCGAGGCGAAGAGAATTATTATATTCTCTGGGTTAGTATTCTTTTGAAATTCGATGCCGCAAATTTTTTTTTGTTTTGTTTTGAAGCTAACCAGAAAAACAAAAAACCTCCATCGTCATCGTCTGAGCCAAAAGTCTCCTTGCACTCGAAATGGTCAGCACTGATGATTTTTACGACAGCTTTAACCCTTTTCACTTCCTCTTCACCTTAAATTAAAAGCTGCAGCTTCACCATCATAATATCATCGTATATATTGTGGTGCTCCTGAGGTGTGACCGCGAATCTACCTGTGAGGATAGTTTGCAATTCTATCCCCACCGGTCCTCAAAGTTATTTTCTTTTGCTTTTGTTTGCCTTCAGTCACTCGTCGTTGAACAGTGGCGTAGTTTATTAAATCGTTTGCCTTCATTAAGATAAGCCTCGGTTGGGGGTATTATAAAAAAATCTCCCCGCTCAAAGTTGTTTACTGTGGCTTATTTATAGGCTGGGAGGTTGCGTTGTTTTTTAAAATTGGATTTTTCAACTAAATATCGGGGTTTTCAATAAGAGCGCTACAAAAGTTTTTTTTTTTAAATAAAACAAAAACGGTTTTGGATATCAATGAAATTCTTTATTCCTGTGAAAGTACGTTCGATGCCATTATGTATGGAACTCGATTTCTTTTGCATGGCCACCACGGGCACGCTTGCAGAAGTCAAGACGCTGAACCCAATTTTCGAGCATAAATCGGCCGATACTGCTGCAATTTCACGTTCGATATTCGTACGAAGTTCATCAATCGTCGCTGGCTTGTTAGCATAGACCATAGACTTGACGTAGCCCCACGGGAAATAGTCTAACGGCGTCAAATCGCACGACCGAGGCGGCCAAGCGACTGGACCATTTCGTGAGATAACACGTTCTCCAAACTTGGTTTCCAATAAATTGATTGTGACATTCGCTGTGTGGCTTGTGGCGCCGTCCTGTTGGAACCACATGTCCTCCAAGTCCATATCATCCAATTGGGGCCAAAAATATTCGGTTATCATTGAATGGTAGCGATCCCCATTCACAGTAACGTGCCGGTCTTGATCATCACGGAAGAAGTACGGCCCAATGACGCCGTAGCCCATAAACCACACAAAACCGTAATTTTTTCGGGATGCAATGATGACTCATGGAGTACGTGTGGATTGCTGCCTGACCAATACCACATATTTTGTTTATTGACGAAGCCATTCAGCCAGAAATGAGCCTCATCGCTGAAGATGATTTTTCGATGAAAATCCGCTCTTAACGTTGAGGCCACTGACTCCGAATTTCGGTAGTAAATTTTAATAATTTCGACTCGTTGTTGGCTCGTATATCTTTCCATCATGAAATGGCAAACCTTACTGAAGACAAATGTCAAAAGAGCGGCAAGAAATATGGCGTCGTTTGCTGTCCCTGTTGCTCTTTTGTAGCGTCCCTGTTGAAAAACCCTTTACATAAATTCCCGAGATATTTAAACTAATTGTATGATAAGTTTTAAGGGATTGAAATTATAGTACGTACATATATTCCACAAAATACACCATACTTACATTTCAGTATTGATAGCATTTTTTTTTTGTGACAAAAGATACTCTTGGAGGGTTTTGTGACTTCCTCTCAAAAGGAAGTGCCACTAAAAAAACATTTTTGTTTTTAGGCTGGGCGTGTCATGAGTCATAATTCGAAGAGTTCAAGTTTTTGTTAAAAAGCGCAAAATTAATTAAAATTGGTCGGAAAATCAGTGGATGTGTCAAGTTACTCAAAGTATTTTTTAAACCAAGGGGAAACTTTATATAGCCAAGGGGAAATTTTATAGAGCTTAAGTCATAGACATACTAGATATGGACTGCTAGGAGCCATCTTCACGTTGGTTCCAACTTTAATTATAAACGACACGAGCGCTTTTGGTCTAAAAGCGGAAAATATAGTGTAACTTTTGACATTTTCTAAAAAAAACAACAATTTCTTATTGTTAAAATAAACAGTGTCTTATTTGCGACCTACCTTTGGACTTTGGGATTTGATACATAACATGATAGGTAATGCAGAGCTAGCTGGTTCTTCACCATCCGAATCAGACAACTGAAAGGATATTACTTCCAAGAAATGTCCTCAGCGAGAAATAGAATGATCTTCACCTTAATGAGCAGAAAGAAATTCTGTATTACTTCGTTTTTCCTAAATTTTCCTAAAGAATTAAGCGATAAAATAAGATAAAATAAAATATTTAACTAAACAAAATAGAAGCAAATGGAAACTACAAAACAAAACATTAAATAAATAGCACACAAATGACGAATGTAAAAGTTTATGTTTGAATTGAAACAGATGGCTTTGTTTTTTATAGGAAATAATAACAGATGTCAGTGGTTTCTAAGGCAAAAACAGCTTGTCTAAACTAAGTGCCAAGAGATGGCCTTATGAATTTAATTTTTTTTGCCACTTTTACACCAAAAGCGCTTATGTCGCTAATTAAATAAAGAACTGCTTCCTTTGATACTTTTGTATGGAAATTAGTATCGACTAGCAGTCCATATCTAGTATGTCTATGGCTTACGTACTCTAATATATTTGTTTGATGTTAATTGTAAAGAAGTTTGAAAGTCTGAATTAGATATATATTTTATTTTTATCTTTTGTAGGTTGAGTGACATTAAGATTTTGTACATTTTGTTAAGTAACTATTTTATATTAATACCTACCTATTACCTCAAAAAAGCCAAACGGCATAAACAAAGAAGTTACGGAAGTTGAAACTTTTTTAAAGCTGCTTAACTCCATTCTATAATGCACGACCTTAAACAAAAAAAACAAAATTTTCTTTATTTTATAATGCAATGTAATAGATTGATTGCGAAACTAAGAAACGACACATGTAGAAACTCGGTTAGACGATGGACTTGAGCTGTCAAAAGACAGATAGCCAATGAGATTAATCGTTCTATCGTCCAATCGGGTTGTTTGTTATATTTTTGAAAATTAACTAAATATTGTAAAACGATTCATTGTAAAAAAGCGAACGAAAAAAAAAAGACCGAACATGGCAAATAATAAAATAATTAAAACAAATTTTATCTGTTATTTTTGTTATATTTACAATTTACAATTTTTCAACAAGTGAAATTATAAAAACTTTACGCGATCAGTAAAATGCGAATTTAATTCAACTTTATATCATTAAAACAAAATCTAGTAAAACTAGTAAAACAATAAATCATGTTTACAACATTAAAATTTAGACTATAATGTTATAGGCTTGGATTATAATCGGCGTATAGTTAAAGTTTAGATTTTACTCTAAGTTACTGAGAACTTTATTGTTTTACTTCTTGAGATGAAGTATATTTTTTTGTTGTTGCATTTTTATCTTATTGCGATGTTTTAAAGTTATTAAAACAAGAACATTTTAATTTGAGGCCAAGTTCAGTTCATGCTACTTGTGTTTGAATGCATTATTTATTTTTTATTTTTCAATTTTACATAATTATAGTTTCTAAGTATTTTATTTTTAATGATCTTTTTATTGGCTATTGCTTAATGTCATTAAGTAACTATTAGTTGGTTGATGTTGGTGCTTAAAACGTAGAGGTATATTATTAGTGACAAAGTTATATTTTTAACAATAATCTTGCACAAATTATAGCTTCGTTTAATAGTTCTTTAACTTAAACTCTCCTTTTCGAAAGCAGCAAATTAATGTCCAATAAAAAACCCTTCTTCCATTAACGATATTTACTTCTTTTTTTAAAGATACAAAAATATTCGTTTAGTTGATAAGTGATTACTGATTATAAATGGCGAAGCTAAAAAAAAAAATTGCTCATTAACGAATAAGGAATGTAGTAGATTGCTTGATGCGAAATGAAAAATTCCATACAAAAATCACAGTTTTGTTAACTACTTTTTTGTATGCAGTATTTTGTTCGACGAACAAAATTGATAATTGTAGCAGATTATTTGGAGAAGTCTCTATTCTATTTTTCAAATAGAAGGCTTTGGTTTAAAAGAGTTATAACACATTGCCATTGTCTGAAGTTTTAAAATAATACATATAAGACGGTTGCTCTCAACAATATATTAACAAGTATATTAGCTTAAAATAAGAGTCCACAAAAAAAAAATACGGACATCACCGTTTAAGAAAAAAAAATTAAAACTTGTCAGCACTGATATTTCAATGACATTTTAGCTGTCAGTTGTTTTTGAAAAATGAAAAAAAAGGATAAATTGTGTGTTCTATATTTTAAGTTTCAGAATTTTATCGAAGTGTGTGTTGCAGTTTATTTTTTATTCAGAATAGAAACCAAGAACGTCAAACTTCACATATTGAAAAACAAATTGAAATGATAGATTTCGCAGTTATTTTCTTAGGTAATTTGCGGTTCTTAAACTTATCCGAATAAACTGAACATATGTTCAGAAAAAAATTAAACAATCAAGACGTTTTCCGAATCTGTCAACTTCAATATTTACAGCTATAACTTTGTTGAAACTGACAGATGCAAAATTCTAAAGTTAAATTTAAATGCTTATGAAATTAAAAAAAAACTTTTGTTTGTGCTCAATTTCGATTTTCGTGATGTAATTTTATAGGAAATGATAAAAATATATTTATAGGAATATATCCCATATTATCCCAGGAATTGTTTTAAATATATATAAACAAATTTCAAAACAAAATGTCAGACTCAACAAAGTGAAAATTTTGACATTTATATATAACCGAGAATTTAGAATGTTTAGAATATGTCAAACTAAGCATATTCTTGCCTTAAGTTCAAAATCAGATCCCATCTACTTGTGTGATCTACGAGCTACAATGGCGCGTTCTAGAAGATGAGATCTCAGAGATTTTTCTCACTCAAAAGGTTAGCAAGAGAATCCAAGATTTTTTTCCTCGGAGTTTTGACAGCAAAACTGAGAAGTTTTGCTGAGGAATCCTGTTCATGTAACTGAGATTTCTGAGATCTCCGAGATCTCATTTTCCTGAACACGCCTAATCATCATGCTCTCCTCTTCAGGGGATATAGGTATATTATTTCTTTAGCCTGCATCTCTTTTCCGACTCTGATACTTCACCGGTTTTGACAAATGAGGTGTCAAGCGAAGCGGAATTACCTGTTGATTTGACGAATTATGTATAATTTTATTTAAAAATTGTTAATAATTTGTTCAAAAACTCAATTTGTTTGTTAAATATTATTACAATAAAAAATGAATTCTAAAATGAACACTTCCACTTTCCAATTCGTAATATTTTGGCATATGACATTAGGTCGGTTTAATTTATTAGGTCCGTTCATTTTAAAATAATTTGTGCGTTTATTTATTTTAATGTAATTGCGAGAATTCTCGCATGGGTAGGCCAGTTAGTTTTAAACCCAACAACAATCATGTGTGCAGAACATTCAAACCACGTTTTAACTACTTTTTCTACGAAAATAGTAAAAACAGGATAAGAAGTTATTTCTAGAGAATTTTCTTTGCTCCACCAAGCCTTTTCTATCTGATGTAAACAATTCTTCAAAACATCGTTTTTATATTTGAAAACCTTAATAAAAAAAATAAAAACATCCAGGAACTCGGACGAATAAATTTTTCAACACGTCCTCTTCATTCCACTCATACCCAACCATTTGATGTCAAAGATAAAAATCCTTACATCTTTACCGCCGCGCCGCCAACAAGCCACAAACTCGTATTATTTCCTTCGCAAGCTGTTTCTCTATTCTGAATGTCACATCCGATGATGACCCAAGCGATAATATATACCTAATAATATCCCATAGCCTATTACTACACATATGTACATAGCTCTATACGAAGGCCTTTGTTTTGATTCTTTGTTAAACTTTTTTCACGCCTTCATTTTTTCAAAGGTATTTCCTAAATCAGAGTGATATATTAAACCATTTCAATGCAATGCGTACATCTTGCGGAGAACAATATTGCCATAGCTAAGGAAGAGAGGAAGAGTGAGTAGGCATATGTATATGAGACTTTCAATAGAATCGATCCTTTGCCATCATCATCAACTTCATTGTCAGAATCGAAGTTAAGAAAACGGATTTTTTTATGTATATATGTTACTTTGTTCTTCATGTGGTAGTGGAAAACCATAAATCCTTTGGCCCAGCGGCGGACGGACACTCAAGACTCAAGACGCTCTGCGGTGTGTTAAATTTGTGGCGGCCTCAGAAGGGCTTCACAATGAATGTGCCAAAGCCACGTCTGCTGCCATCTTTGTTGTCGTTGTAGTAATAGCCACGGCAAAGATACCGCCTTCTTGGGGCTTTGAAATGTGCAAAACCACGAGATCTTGTTGTTGTTTTTATGGGTCGAAAACCAAAAGCAGTCGCCACAAAATGCTGCGACGTTTGAGTATTTATGGGGCATGCGGCCAATGTTGCTGTGGCTGCTGCTGCTGGCTGCTGCTGTTTTGAATCACAAGAACCGATCGGTTGCCAAATGCGAGAAACCAAAAAACAAAACCCAAAGAGAGGTGATCTCACATTAAAGTAACGTAAAGCCAAAAGGGCCACTACTATACTTTACCTGCTCTCATGTCCATCCAATACCCCCCCCTGCCCCTCGTAAATTGGTGCTCGGATCGTGGCTCATGGCCGGTTTTTTGTTTTAACTTATTTTTTTTTTGTTTTTGATCCTTCGTTTTCCATTGTTTTTGGTGTTAACCTCGGGGGAACTAGGGGAGAGGGAATTGCTGTTGGCGGTTTAGCTGCTGCCACCGAGCACGGTGTTGCTACACTTCGCTTGCTGTTCGCTACTCGTGTATACCTGAAATTCGAGATTCAGAGCCCGCATCAGAGGAGTTTGAATACACGTGTAGATGTCATCTCCAATTTTTTCACGAAAATAAAAATGTGTATATAAAGGTAGGGCAGTGCATAACAACAAAAAAAAAAAAACAGGACTTACCACGGCGAAGAAAAGGAAACTTTCGCAAAAAAAAAAAAAAAAAAACAAAAAAAAAAATGGAACGGAAAGAACGAATTGAATTTAGATTACGCGTCATATTGTCGCCTCTGTTCGGTTTTATACTTGATTGGGCAGACAGTGTCAGCGTTGGCGACAGGAACTTCACTTCTCAATTTACTCAATGTCAAAAAGTGAATGAGACTTTTTACGAGTGATGTTTTCGGAATGTTTTTCATTTCTTAATTTAATTTAAGAGTAAACTGAACAAAGTGTACGGAACACACATATCGGGTGTAACAAAAGTAACGGGATGGCTAAACATTTCCTCAGATAAGATGATTTAAAAAAATGTCAAGATCATTATTGAGGTCATTCAAGGTAATGATTGAGTCGATAAACTAAGTTCGACCTATTAAACTTTAAAACTTTGCTCTTTGAAAAGCTTCGCTTCCCTTGACACAGCATCTTGTCAAATTTTAATTGGCCTTGAAAGTGACATTCAAAGTCAAAATGTATCTATGACCTAAGTACACATTTTAAGGTAAAATTCCACGTTTTATTGATAGCTGATACCAATTTATGTTAAAATTTAACTTTGAAGGTTATCGTGAAAATCAAAATCACAAATATTCTTGTCAAATCAAAATGTACCGCCTATGTTTAAAATAAAATAATAATTAAATTTCTCAAAAAAACCTCAAAACACTATTTCGGTTGTCTGAGTTTTTCGTTAAAAATGGAAATACAGTTTTCTAACAAGTAGATACCTACCTTGGTCATTTTATTGCAGGTAGGAAGTTAATCAAAATTGATAGAGCCGTTTTCAAGAAAAATTGAAAAAAATAAAATTGTTGTATTGTTGATCTTGGTGGCCAATTGAAGTCACCAAAATGTGAAATTGCGCGACCAGGAAACTCCTCACACAATTAAGCCATTATTGGACGTGTTGTGTGACTTGTTGCCCCCTCTTGTTGGAACCACATATCGGGCAAGTCATGATCTTCAATCGCCGGCAAAAAAACGACATCAGTAACTCTCTTCAAATTTCTTCACAATTTTACCGATTGATTGCGTATTATGACGACCATAATAATCGCGTAATGCTCGAAAAATGGCTACGTTTGAATTACAACTTTTGTAGTAAGTTTTAATAATTTTAACGCGTTGTTCGATTGTTAAGCGATCCATTATCGTAAATGGCAAACATTCAACTAACATTATGATACTTCAAATGACAGCTGAGTTTGACAGGTGTCAAATGTCAGTGCTACCAACTTATCAATTAAAGACTTACAAATTGTTAATTTTTTTCTATCATATAAAATTGTCAGTATAGGTATTGTATTTAAATTTTTTATGAATCGAAATCATTACAGCTGTCCAAATTGAAAAAAAAAAGTCAAATACTATATGGGCCAGAAATTTGACAATTGGCAAGTTATTGCTTAACAAACTGTCATCTGCCTCATTAAACGTTTTGTTTATAAAACATATGGGCTACGTTTGTTAATTTCCTGTCGTTAATTAAAGTAGTAAGTAATTCATTTTTATTTACATTCAAATTTTAACAATTTTTATAAAGTTTTGAATTGAAAAAAGTTAATTAAAGTAAATTACATTTTTAATCCCAATAGAAAATATCAATTCTTAGGTAAGTTAAGACTTTGACACTTTAAGGGCCAGTTTAATAAAGCACACTTACCAGAATAAATGACACTTAAAATTTTCATATTGACACTTTAAGCCTAGTAGTTACAGTCTGAGTAAGTGGCGTTTAAGTGACCAATATTGGATGCTTAAGTGTCACTTATTGAGTCTGTACTGTTTAATTGGCTATTAGCTTCTATAATTTTTCCACTGAAATGCCACATATTTCGATTGTGAAACTGGGCCTAAATAACTCACATCTTACATACCTACAACAAAAAATCATTTGTGAAGTCTTAAATTTTCCTTTTTTAACAGGCCACCCTGTGTATAAATTGTTAATGAATGGCAATGGTTAGGTTCGAGTAGGGTATTATAAAAAATGTTTTATTATTCAGATCTAACCAAAGTCAGAACCCACTAAATCATTGACCAAAATGAAATGGATACCCTGGAATAACCTTGTTTCTTAAATGATCACCTAACGAGCTTTCAAAAAACTCAGATTAGCCTTCAAGTTTAGGTATAAAAAAATATCATAATTTATAATGTTCACAGGCAAACCCCTGTTTGAGAAAAAAAAAACTCGATGTTATAAGAATTCATTAAAATATCAATCTCCGTACTTCATCCGCATAAAAAACAACAACAACAACAACAATACCTTAAGTTCCATCCATAAATCACCTTTAGCGTATCTTTATAAATAATAATAATAAAAAAAAAACAATATAAGAGATCTCATATCACAATCATATCAATCCATTTCTCATTTTCCGCTCGAAATTATAAATTTTTTTTTAAATGATTACATTTTTGATTTGATATGGAGCAAACTACTTGAAGTCACACTTGCGCAGTTGGACTCTTGCTGTGCACACACGTGATAAGGATCAACCTTACAAATCCAGTTTCAGGTTCAGTTTGGTCATCTGGGCTTGAAATGTTAAAGAATACAAACATTATACTAAACAAAAAAATCCCAAGAAATAAACTGGACACGAGGGAAATAAAAAAAAAAACGAAACCGAAACCGAATGAGGAAAATAAAATGCTGAGATCGCGTTAAAGACCTTCGGTATCACCCCAGCGAATGACAGCTTGACCCTCTAAACCTGTCAAACTTAAACTCTACATCATGTAAATTATTTTTGGGGGGAGAATGATTCGCCACGACTTTCTTCTCTTTTCCTTTGTTACCTATAACATGCATATAACAGCACAAAAATAACAACAACAACATCAAGAACACTACCAACAGCAACAGACAATCAACTTCATCCTACATTTTGTTTTTCTTTATATGTGACATTTTATCACGGCAATAATCGATGAAATGAATATTCTCGTTCGTAATAAAATCACTTTTTATGACCGACAATAAAATTGTATATTTATGTTGATTTTATTTGAAATTGATCTTATAAATAGTTGTTGAAGAAAGACATTTAAAAAAAAATTGTTCTTACTTCTTGGTAATAGTCAAAGACGACAATTGGGAACGTCCGACCGACGACGAGACGTGTCTTTCTTTAGGGATTTTGCTTCCTCAGACTTGAGGATGATCCAATTTTTATTTATTTAAGTACAACAAATGAAAACATATTTATTGCTCCAATGGTATAACGTATAACGGGAATCATTTTGCATATGTGAGGAATAAAAAAAAATACATTCTTAACGTATTTCCGTTTGGGTTAAAGCTCTTAAGAAGGAAGTCGTTACCATTATAGAAAAAAAAAACAAGAATTGGAATAAAAAATAAATAATCACCACATTTAGAAGATTGAGCTATTTATTTATTTTTTAAATTTTTAAATGCAATATTCTTTAACGTGTTCCAAAATATTAAGTTATGCAAATTGATATTTTTTTGTTGACACTTTAAGTAAGAAAGTTTTTTTTTTTTTTTTTTTATTAAACCAGCTTCTTAGAAAAATAAAATGATACTTTGGAATAACAGTGAATAATCAACAAATCAATAAAACGATTCCGTGGGAAGTTATAAGTGTTCGTGTTCTAAAATATTTCCTTCAACTAATTTGATATGTAAACAACTTTGCAAATGTAGAAAAAATAAATAAAGTCATGGAATTGATTTTTTGTATCTGCTACTTCAGAATGTTTTTGTGATATTTGAATTTATTTAACATCACTCAAACAGTGAATCTCCTAAGAAGTCGGGGTAATTAAAGATGTCAATTTGAGCAATGTAAATTTTGATTTGGACAAGACATTTCAAAATAAATAAGTGACAAAATTCCTGACAAATAGTATGTCCAGCTGTTTCCTAAAATATATTTAAAACCGTTTAAGCTGTCAGACTTCTATACGTTTTTTTTTGTATAATAAATACAAATTATTTAACACAATAAATCGAATGCAATAAGTTCGAGTTTTAAATTTTATACTTGTTTCTTTCTTTAAATTGAAAAAAAAAAATCAATTTGTTCATAATAAGAAAAAAAAAGTTGCAAATAAATGAATATTCGAATTAATTTGTATTTTTTGTGTCACTTGTTTTTGATGATTTGTTTTTTTTTTTTTTTTTTTGATTTTTTTGTTTTTGTTTAAATTTGTTTTTTTTTTGTTAATTGTTTTATGTTTTTTTTTTAAATATACATATAAACATTTTTGTTTGAAAATTAAATATCTTAAAACAAATAATAACATCAGGATAAAATCAGGATTTTTTTGAATTCATTCAGCAGCTCTAAAGCTGTGATTGATGGTTGCTCCTTTCCATCGTCGAGTTCTTTAAGAATAAGTGAATTTTCATTTTCCATGGTAACATTTTCGACCATTGATGCCTCCATTGTTAGATTTTTTTTACCTATTTTTAGTCAGAAATGCGACAAAAATTCAACAACATGCTAAAAAAATTAATGAAAAACAAATGGCGTACGAGCATAAGCACTTGATTTATTTCGATTGATATAAAATATTGAATTGATATAAAATATAATTAAATTGAGTTGCTTTAAAGATATTTAATTTTTAAGTTTATTTATTCATTTGTATAAAAATTAAAGATTTCCAACACAAACGTGTTAACCAATTCGACTCCAACCGATGGGTTTCATTGACATTTCGGACAATGAAGAAATTGTCAGCAATTGTAAGATATTTTCAATGAAAACATCTGACAATGACCAATGAGTCTGACAATGTCCTAATAGTCTGACAGTGAAAAAATTGTGTGTAAGATACCTGACAGTTTTTTGTCAGATTGTCGTCTGAAAATTACCTGACAATGACGTTTCTGAGACAAAATTATGTGTTCAGACGATTGTAAGACATTTGGGACAGTTTTTTTTTTTTTTTCACTAACAGATCTGACAATATTGTAAGATCTGACAATCGTCTGTACTTAGCTTTAGCAAACATTCAGTAAGGAAATGCTATCTTCTGAGCAAATTATGTCTTGCTTACGAGCAAGAGCATTTTGGACGTATGGCATCATATTGGGGGGCTGTACAAAGAAAACAAATGACATTCAATAGTTCCAAAACAAAGTCTTTTGTGGAATAATAATTTTCCTTATTGTGAGTTTTACCCGAACAACATTCCACCCGGAAAATTTGACTTATTTGACTAATTCGGCTATTGTGATTTTCGCCTGAAATTTCATGTTCGGAAAATTCCCCTTATTGTGAACATTCATTTCAGGCGGAATTTAATGCAATTGAAAGCCTAAATGTTCACTTTCATTTTTAGTTAGCGAACGATATTTTGTTCGGGTGAAACTAACAATAGTTTTTAAAATTCCCGGCGAACAAAAATTTTTAAGGTGAAATATTTTTCGGGTAAAATTCACAATAAGGCTGACTAACTCTGAAATTGAGAGGCCTCAAATGTACGAGATAATGCTTAGAGACTTAAAAGAATTATAAGTTGATGGTCTAAAGGTAATTGGAAAATATTAAAACTTTAAAAATCACTCATTCCATATTGTACACTCACAAGCAAGCATGTGTGTATCTTGATCATTATCGTTAAACTTTGACATCTTAAAATCGTCATAAAAAGTACACTTTGTTTGAACCACTGCTTTTTTTGTGTTTAAAGGGACAAAATTCTCAAGTTTCTCCAATTTAACAAATTTCTCAAAATCTATTGCTTTTCCAAAAAAAAACTGATAGTTTTCAAGCAATTTACAAAAAAAAACCCACAAAATTAAAAGCCCTGGTCCAAATTTCGGTCACATTTTAGGAAACGGTTAACACATAGAAATAAATCTCTCCACCACTCATCTTTGTCGGAATTTTTTGAAATGAAAGTATAAGTTTCGAATAATTGAAATTTAATCATTGTTGACCGGTTAATAAACGAAATAGCGACCGCTTAAAATGAGTGGAAATTTAATTTATCAAAGACATACATAGAACTCGCAAAATGGGTATTACATAGGTATTTACATATTTTCCAGGCCGAACAACCTGGTAGAACAACCATCATTTTAGATTTTTGTTTTTTTTCTCCATTACGGTTGGTCCTGGGGTCTTTATTTTATGATGAGTCTTTGAAAATGAATCCAATGTCTCCTCGTCATAAAATCATTTATTATAAGTTCTTTAGAATTTTTTTTTAACTCACGTTATTGGACTTCTCCAAACTCTCTCGTTAAAGTAAGGCTATCAAATTTATATCCTAAACTTTCAGCGGATATTGCCTTCCGCACAATACAACGATATATGTACATATTATAGGATGTGGTATAGAACTTGGTATCTTTTCGCTTGCTCTGCTGCGCTCCTTTCTAAATTTAAAAATTGATCCCTTCATCGTTTCTGTTTTCGTAACCAATTTCGCCTTGATTCTTGAATCCAATCACCGATAAAAAAAAAACTAATAAAAAAGACTCCCTAACACATCCCTAATGAAGCAGAGGAAGAAAAAAAAAATAATTTTACCTTCTTTTTTTTTTCTTCCCGTGTTTTCAATATTTCTATATACCTACACTCCATCGATTGAGAGGACGCATTTTAATTAAACACACTTTTAACACGGGGTTTTTAATTAAGTAGACACACGTCGTCGTCGGCTTCGTCGTATTCTCCACAGAGTATCCCTGCCGTGCTATCCAATCGAATCCAATCCAATTCAGGGAATTTGCTACTGAATAAGTTGTGTGGACGAGAGATGACTTCAAAAAAAAAAAAAAAAAAAAGAAAGAAATGCAGATAGATAGGTGACTAGGTTTTGGATGAGATAAGAGAATGTGTCATTTGTTGAAATTTATTTGCCATTACGACTCTTTTGATGGTGGGAAATGCATTGCTGTATAGTAAGTCTAGGATAGCTCCTCCTAACATCTGTATGGATGATTCCCTTGTTTTTATTTTTTTTTGTTTAAATTTTAATCTTAAATCGGATTGTTATGGTAATTTAAATGCAACCTTTGTTTATCCCTCAAAGTTCATTTGATGCTTCTTCCAAAACGAGTTTTTAAATTTCTCATGCTTCGTTTTTATTATATTTTGATTCGGCATTTTATTTTAATTAAGAATTCGATAAGGTATTGGTTGTATTCGAGATACCTACCCGCACATATATTTTTATTTTATTTATTTTGTGTGTGTTCCTTTTGATGCTCTTGTGAATTCCTTAAGGTTTCTTCTTGAAAATATATATTCGAATTTTCGACCTTCTTAAGGAGAAGACTGAGACTGCTAAGAAGAGTAGGAGCAACGACCAATATGACCGAAAGACAGGTGGAAACAAGAGAAGAAGAAGAAGAAGTGGTGAACATTTTTGTGGTTTCCATCGAACATGACCGCTCTAATGCACTATTCGAGTCTTTACATCTTTTTGTAATTAAAAAGTCCATGTCGCAAGGGTTGAGAGTTGAACTTGTGTTAATTTTTCTGAACCTTTCTCTTGATGGAGAATCTATATAGCGAGTATTTTACAAGATTGTGTATATAAATTTATATGAATGCATCCGCAGTTAATCTAAACGTGGTGGGTGGGTAAGGTATTTGTGAGTTTTTTTTTTTTTTTTTTTGGGATGTGAATGGCATGTTTATTTAGATCTAAATGTTATTTTAATTAAATTAATTCGAGATATATATTTTCTTTTTTTTTCTTTATTGATGAAATAATATTTTTTTCTTTCTTTCTTTTTCAGGTGAGTCTTGTATGAATTTTAACCGACAATTATTTAATGGGCTGGCAATGCTGCTGTGAAAGTGTAAAGTCATACAAAATAATCGTAATTTATTTTAAAAATCACAAATATCACTTCAAAAACCTCTTAATTTATTAAAATTGGGTATTCTGTTTATTGGAATATCTGCTGATGGTCATCAGGTAACAATAGAAAAAAAGAAAAAAAAAACTAGAAATTATTTTTAAGCCTACATAACCAGTTGCTAGAACTTAATAGTTTTATGAAGGTTATGCACCATATTGTCAGTTTGCCACAATTAAAGAGTGTGGACAACCCTTCTGGTGGGAGATACCTACGACCTTAATGACATGAACGAAAACAAACTGAAATGCTGTTACTTCTATGGCTCTTATCATCGACAAGATATCTAATAATAACAAATTCAGATTTACAAAAAATCGATGATTCCCTACAAACCGAACTAACAAAGGCAACCGCGAAATTAGTATCTAAAGAAGTCCTCACTGGGTTCAATACCGAAATATCATTCTTGAGAAAAAAAATAAGACTTAGCGGAAAAAGATCATTGGAGGTGGATCACTGGTGGTGGAAACAAAGCCGTGAATTAAAAGGCAAACATATTATTTTTCTATTCCGTCAGAAAACTCTGATCCCAAAAAAAGTGCAATTCAACACTCAGTTCCTTTAAGGCAAATAAATTTAAAAAAAATTCAATTCACGGTTTTTTTTTTAAAGCAAAAAAACTACAAGAAAATACTAAAAATCGTTGAAAACAAACAAAGCTATCGACTTCGGAATAATTTTATTTTACATACAATAAGCTGTAACTATGGTAAATGTAACGGGTAAGCCATCTAGTGGTTTCTTTTTAAATCATATATTATTTTGACACTGACAGCTGTTTCCTGTTTGAAATCTTGACAGAAAGTCAGTATCATACCTCCACGGAACGAAATGAGTCGCTTTACGCTTGAACAACGTTGGGGAAATATTGAAAAATTATTTCCAAAGTGAGTGCTGTGTAGCCCAAACAGTGCGTTTGTTGAGTAGAAGTTTTGGCCGAAATGAAGCACCCACCGCGCCTGCTGTACGCTTTGTTTTGCAAAAAGTTCGTGAGATTGGTATGCTAGTGGACAAAACCTCATGGTCCCCGTCGTCGTACGGTGCCGCACAGACGAGTTAATGGATTGTGGAGTGGTGGCATCATTGGACCATTTTTCTTCGAAAATGAGGCTGGGAACAACGTTTCGGTCAATGGTGGGCGTTACAGAGCCATGTTAATCGACTTTTTTTTTTTTACTGAAATTGAAGACATGGATTTTTACGACCTCTGTTTCATCCAGGATGGCGTGCCATGCCACAAAGTCCATGCCACAATCGATCTTTTGCGCACCAAATACCCAAATCGTGTTATCAGCCGTCTTGGTGATGTCAATTGGCCTTGGAGCTCCGATTTGACCCCTTTGGACTTTTTTTTGTGGGGAACCGTGAAGGACTGACCGATGTTGTGCCAACAACATGTGACTATCGGTTGAAAAAAAAGATGCTTCCTTATGAAGTGGGGAATAAAGTTTAGTGGTTTGATATCTAACCCTTCGAGTTAGTTCAAAATCTAGATTTGACCGGTAAAATAAAGCATTTACGAGCAATAAATGTCCGCAATATTTCTATTTCAATTTCATTTCGAACTTACGTAGAAATAAGGCACTTACGTTTTTAAGGCCTTCCTCTCTTTATAAAATCCATTTTCTTTTTCTTATGTTATGATATATTATTAAAAAACAATTCGACAGCGGTTTTTAATTTAATTTATATGAAACAATTTATAACATCACCGATTTCATCTCTAAATGGTGCTGTTTTACGACCACATCAGAGGCATCAGACATTTGAATAACATAATAATTTTTGTTTTTTGACTCGCAGACACATGTATCTAGTCTCATTTGAAGAATGAACAAAAATCCAATCAAAATTTTCGTCACAATCACAATCATCATCTCACAGCAGGCATACAAACAATAACAACAACAAAAATAAAACAAAGGAGTGATCACAATAACACCAAAACTTTTAACCATCAACGGATCGGCCAAACCCAAAACCCATCATGTCCAACACAATCTGATCCCACATGACTGTAGTATGTATATACACACTGAGACTCTACAAGAGAGAAGACTTCGAATTTGCATGGCCGTGCCGGCCGGCCGCCGTCACAGCTACAAGCCGCGACACGGACATTCACCACAAACTTTATTACACCCCATAACTTTATTGTGCAGCATGCCGAAGGTATTCTACGACGCGCGATATGATTAATTGCCTGTGATGCTGAGATTTTCGATAAATAACACAAAAGCTGCCACCACAACCAACACCACCACCATCGCCACCACGAGATTCCAACAGGAATAACAAAAATAACAACAAAACAAAAATGAATAGCTATATGGACGATGCTGTAATGGGGGAACTTATTATCCCCAGGAACCTAACCAAAAAACGTCCAGATCGTTTATTTTTGTGGTTAAAAAGGCTGATGAGCATGTGACTCCTTGTATATGCAAAAGACGCGTATATGAAATCGCGCATATGCGCGCACTGCGACTGCGACTGCCATCATTCATGGAAATCTCATTTTACAGATCTGCGCAAGTAATATGTTGTTGAATTGTTCCTGTTGCCTTCTGGCCATCATATATAATTCTTGCAATAGCTCGGTTCAGTTGCGTATAGAGTTTATTTTTTTGTTTTTTTATCCTGAGCATGCATCATGATAGATGCTGCATTTGCCCCCATCCTGCACCTCGTTTAATAATTTTTGCAATTTATTTTATCGCGATGGCATTGAGGATTACTTTTTTTTTCTATGTATGTATGTATGAACTGTGTTGTTGTCAAGCTCCCGGATATAATCCTTACGTCCAGCACATAGAGCACCATTAATAGCAAGAACCTCCAGGTAAATTAAGGTGAAATTCATCAGCAATGAATTTTAACTGAATAAATGTTTGGCCAAATTACTAAAATCTACTACATTTTGGGACAATCTGCTTTGCAGGTATGTTAACGTTTCCATTTTAAAACTGTCTGCTTAGCATAATTTGGGCAAGTTTTGCGTTATCGAATTCGAATTCGGCCTTTATTTTTAAGCCCAGAAATTTTAAAAAAGCATATAGGCAAGCTGTCAGGGTTCTGGAAATATAAGCGACTAGCAGACCCGGGCTCGCGTTGCTTCGCAAAATACCCTTAATTTTTGTAGGTATTTTATATTATTAAAAAAAGTTTATATGCCTACGTTTTGAGAAAAATTAATCCCCTTTTTTAAAAAATAATTTGTTTGTAGGTACCTGTGTATGTGCAGAAAAAAAAAAAACAAATATACGTTACGAACCTGCCTACTGCGCTACGCTGTTATAAAAAAAAGAGCCAACAAGTGAGTGGAATCAGGAAGATTAGAAAAAATGGAAAAAGATGTCAGAGGATGAGTAAATCCAAAATCGACTCAACTTCAATATTTTTTCTTTTTATCTTCAGCCTTTCACTCGGCTCATTTTTGCATTGCTTCGCTTCCACTCAAATTTTTGTTTGTGTGTTTGAGTGAACAGACAAAAAAAAACAAATAGAAAAAGGAGGAAGAGAAAATGCAAACACACCGGAATGATAATGAAGTGGAACAAAGCAGCAACCGCTTGATTGCGCATAAAACCAATTTCTAAATAAAAAAAATAAAAAGTTGTAATTTTAAAATTTGTTTAAGTACATATTTCTCAGCTTGTAAGTGTAATTAAGAAAAGATTTACGACTTAAAATTTGCGTTTAAATATTGACTTTTTGAAACAATTTCTATTATTGTAAAGTGTCCAAAAGGTTTTGACGTATAAGTGAAAATGTGTGTAAACTTCAAAAAAAAAGTTGACAAAAATTTAAAAAAATTAATATTCTGATTAAATAAACAAATTAGAAAAACAAAAAATAGTCGTAAACAATCTTATAAATATAAAGAATATTATAAAATTTGTTCCAAGTAAATCAATTTAATACTTTCCGAGTTTACGCCGGACATAAAATATTGCTTCGTGTTGATATAATAATAGTATACATCAACTGAACTGAACATTTGTTTTTTATAGAAAATCATTGAAATAGTTTTAAAAGTATTGGATACCAAGTTTTTTTTTTTTGAGACCTTTATAATTCATCCTGATCGATTTTTATTAAACTTTGCATTAAGCATCTTGTGATTAAAAATAACGGTACATACCATACAAGTTTTTAAAAACTGGTAACGCAAATACCATTTTTCTCAAAAACGGCTGCTACGATTTTAATTAAAATTTTTAAACAAGAGCTTCTAATAAGTTTGGATTTAAAAAATATTCGATTTATCGAAAATGGGTTGAAGTTTTTTTTTTTCAAAAGTAATATTTAAATTCCGCATAAATAACCACTTTTTAAGTGGCATACCAATTTTTTTTCTTAAAAATGTTTTCAAAATTGTATGTATACAAAATTATTTTTCTTTTTTAAATTTTTTTTTTATAAATTGAGACCCAGTCGTTCATTTTATGAAACGGCCCTAACCTAACCTACTTATGCATCCCAAGTAAAAAAAAATCTAATCAAATTTTGAGTGGTTACTATGACAACTTAAACTGACATTTTACAATTTGTCTGCAACACGGTTCCCGAGACTCAGTTACCAGCACCTTTTCTGATTGTAGTTGGAAGTTGCATTCAACACAAATTTTTAAGTTCTAATAAATCAAGAGGCGCTTCCATTTGAATATTGTTTGATTATGTCTGCTTTTTAAATGAATTTAAAACACAATTCACCATACTCGCTATTTGAAATGTTTACTTTTAAGTAAAGAAAATTTCCAAGTGGTTCACGAGACTCAATTATAAGGTACATTCAGAAAAGTGAAATGCTTGAAGTTGGCGTACAGTCAATTGCGAAAGTTTTTAAATAATAAAAATATTATTCTTATGAACACTGACGGAACTTTACACTTAAATTGGTAGAAATTGGCAATTTTATGGAGTACGTAAACAGAGGTTATACATAGTTGCAAAACGGTGCTGTTTTTTTTTAAATCAATTCACATAGAATCACTTAAGAATTATTGTGAACTTCTCCTTCCAAAATCGATCAATGATAGCAGGATGCTGAACACAAAAGAGAGATCGTGGAAAATTTAACACTGATGGTTGTTGTTGTTGTTATTGTTGGACACAAGATTCAGCTTAAAGGTATATAAGTTATACCTACTACATAAATTATATTCTCAATCCCATCAAACCCACCAAACTCCTTACAAAAGATTCGTTCCAACTCAAACTGACAGGCGTCCGAAAGTCGCGTCAGTTGCATCGTTTGTTGTTATTCGATTTATGAGATTCATTGGATGATATTCCTTTTTTGTTGTTGTTGTTGTTATTTTCAAAATCTTTTCGTGCTTTTTTTCATTTAATCTTTTATTCAAAATGATTTTTTTTTTGTTTTTTTTTATTATGTTTCCTTCGTCCATTTGATTGACGGGTTGACCCTTTTCTTTAAATTATATTATTATGTGATGTGGAACGCCCTGTATATCTAACCTCTTTTATTTCGAGGAATCTCTTTTTATGTTTTTAATTACTCTCTTAAAAATATATAAAAAAAAAACACATTTCGATTTTATTGAAAACCAAGTTTTTCTGTAAACAAAAATAAAAATGCATTCTCGTTATCGTTATCGTTGAATTTATATCGATAATGTGTTTTATCATTTTTTTTTTATTGTTGTATATTTTTCCTTATCGATTGATTGTATCTTTTCTTGACAACTTGCTAAACAATATTATTTTTCTTCAAATGTGACAAGAGTTTGTTGAGTTGTTCCGTTCTGGGGGAAGGTACATATTATATACATAATTATTTACACGCCGAAAGAAAAACACAGACCTAAAGTGGTTATATAAAATGAACAAATATAAACGATTGTATCGTTTATTGACATTTTATTTTATGATGTTTGATTGAAAGCTTGCTTAAAAGATACAAAAAAAAATATCTTCTCACAATAATGTTCATACAAAGATTGAACTCGTTTGTAGTTCGTGTGTGTGTGGGGGGCAATAATATTGATTTAGTTTTAATCTGTCATTTTTAGTTGATGTCTTAAATCATGTCAATGACACTTTAGATTCGATTAAAAAAAAAATTGAGAATATTAAGTGTGTCATTTAGGGCTTGTCTCAACTATTATCTAATATTAGAATCCAATTCAATTTTTGTTTTCTTCTGAAAAGTCATATACACAGTGCAATACTACATCGACAACGACCGAACTGAAGCGACGCGACGGCTAGTTTGGATTGGAAAAACAAGTCATGTAGCTACATTTGTACATATAAATCTTATCGAACAATCAGTTTGGGGTGCAGAAAACATGTTGTTTGTTTAATTGTTGTACAATTGTAAATTATGTCACGTTTCCACCCACACGGTATTTTGTTTTGCCATTTAATAAATTAGCTAAATAATTAGAAAATAAAAATAACTTTTTATACAGAACATATGTATAAAAACTCTCACGTATAGGGAAAAATATCGGAAGTTAGAATCATGGTAAAACTAGCAAAAGTCATTTGACATCATCATTAAATATTCTTTAAAAATAAAATGAAAATGATTGAAAAGAAGATTAAAAACAGTTTAAAAAATGTTTAACACTCAAATGTACTTGTATAACTTAATACATAACTACAATTATTCTTCTTCTTTTTCTTTCAAATTTTTGACAAATCTGCCAAAAAATACCCAGGTTAAAACACTAGGAAACTGTTGTTTGGAAACTTCGTTTTCCCTTTTTTTAAGGCAATTACTACAGAGAATTAGGACCTTAGATAACAAATGTCCAAAATTTCAAGGTTTTTTCATTTCCGATAAACCAAACATTCAAAATCAATGTGCATTGGGATCTCATTTAAAATCTTCGTAAATTTGGGTAAAGACCAAAATCCCGAAAATCAAACATTCCAAAATCCCGAAAATACAAAGTTCAGAAACCCATTATCCAGAAAAGCCAAAATCCGTAAAAACTAAAATCAAGTAAATCTAAAATCCAGCAAATACAAAATCCCGAAAACACAAAATTCAGACAAATAAAAATTCAGTAAACTTAAAATTCATACAACCCAAAAAATAAAAACTCTGAAATCTCGAAAACCCAACATCCCGACAATCCAACATCCAATATCCCAAAAATCCCGGCTTTATTTTTCCCCTCCCATAACGATATCCTATCAGTATCTCCTTTAAAATCCTCTCTAATTTAGGTAAAGATTGAAATCCCGGATACCCGAAAACACAAACTTCAGAAATCCCGAAAACCCATTATCCAGGAAAGCCAAAATTCGTAAAAACTTAGACCAGGAGAATCTAAAATCCAGAAAATACAAAATCCAGACAATTCTAAATTCCGAAATCTCGAAAACCCACAATCCCAAAATCTCAAAATCCCGAAAATAAACATCCCAAAAATACAAATCCCGAAAATCAACAGAACACAAAAGCCAAAAACTCCGAAATCTCGAAAATCCACAATCGCGAAATCTCAAAATCCTTAAAATCGCACATCCCAAAAATACAAAATCCCGAAAATCAAACATCCCAAAATTACAAAATCCCGAAAATCCAACATCCCTTAAACTCATCCCCCAAAAACAGTACAGAAATCCAAAAACCCCCAAAACACAATATCCAGAAAAACCAAAATCCCCAAAATAAATCCAGTAAAAACCATAATCCAAATAATTTAACATTCATTGTTCATTAGAAAATTATTTAAAAGAAAGAACCTAAAATATTTATTTATAATGTAAAATTTTACGCTTTCAATTAAAATTTTCACATAGTATAACAATTTTCAAACAATACATTTCCAATTTTAATACGGGATTTTCGACTTTTGGGGTTTTATGTTTTTGGAATCTAGGGGTTTTTGAATTTTTATTTTTCTGGTTTTTGAGTTTTTGTTTTTCGGAAATAAAGCGTTTTCGGGATATTGAATTTTTGGGATTTCGGGATTTTAGGTTTCCTGGATTTTGGGTTTTCAGGATTTTTGATTTCGAAATTCTGCCTAACCTTCCTCTAATGTTTGCTAAACCTTAGCACTGTATTTTATCATTTTAAGGGTCGTAACTCATAACCCCTTGGCCTTGATGTTGTCAGATATAAAAATGAGCATTTAAAACATAAAGTTCTTATTCCTATTATAAGTAAATTGATTTCTTTATCAGTGTTTTTTTCTCATATCCTAGTTTATATAAATGTAATGTACGGTAGTCTTTCTTGTGCTTATTCTGGTAACTGAGTTCACATATTCTTCAATTAAATAACGATAGTCCAAAGTCGATGTGCATAGTCAAACATTACTACATGTTAATAAACATAACAATACGATCCAATTGTCAATTTCATATCATTTTGAAATCTTACTTGTTCGTATAAGTTTAAGTTATAAGCCAACATTAAGTGAACACTATAAACTACAAGTACCAGTTCTATGTTTCACTCAAGATTTATTGCCTTTTGATTTGCTTTCCAGAGAACAAAGAAATTTAAATATTCTTGAATACAAATTCAATATAAATAATCCCCAATTAATCTGATAAAAAACAACACAATTTTGCAATCATAAATTGTACAAAGTGTGAGCTTGTTTGTGACAGTAATAAATTATTTTATTAATGCTTGCAAATGATAAAGTGATTTGATTGGAGAATGAGTGATTGATTCCTTTTTGTGAACAGGATGTTTATTTTTTTTATAAATACATTCTTCAATTTAAAAGAACATTGAACTGGAATGCATTTTAAAGAGAACATTTTGTTGGGTTTCAATTAATACACGGCGACTCTTTGCACTTTAAAAATTAAGAAAAGATCAAAAATGCTTATTGATTTAATAGTATTATACATATACTTTCTAGTTCTAATCATTTTGGGAGATAAATTATTACAGATGGCAAAAAATAATTTGCTACCTACCAAATGCAACAAATATAACATATACCTATATGGCCATATCGTTTATCGCAACCAATGCGATAAAAGTCGATCGTATGAATAAGTTGGACGTGTTTAGTTTTCTATCCAAAGCTATATCGGGACTGTCTATGTTGTTGTCATCCCTTGCAAAAACTCGTCATATGATAACGTTGACATCTGGCGCAGCAACGGCATAAAATATCCCAAACGACAAAAGTCATATATTTTGATATAATCAAACGACACTCGCAATAACGGCCTTTATTCGGTTAGTTAAGCTAAGCGGTTCTATGTTTTGATATTTTGTAGGTTAACCTTTCTTTTTTGACTGCCGCCGCGCCGAAGTTCTATGAACTTATTTTGTATTCAAAATCTAATCAATAAAAATCAACTTCTAAAACAATTTCTCACAATCATAATCAGTTTCATAAATCTAAAGTTTTTTTTTTTTTTTAACTTCCCTAGGGCCTTTTGTTTTTGGTGCTGACAAGATGCCCATTAATTTTGAGATTAAAAATATGTTACAATATACATATACCTTGGAGATCGTTTTCAATTTTAAAATTTTAATCTTTTAACTTAACAAATTTTTATAATCAAATTCAGAAGCTTCTGCGTTGAGCCAGTGTTCCTGTTCGCATTAGATATGAATGAACTTAACATTATTTATGTATTTTTGTTTTAATCGGTTAAGTTCAATAAATCTCCCAGGGGAACTTGTTTTCAATTTTCAAAAACGAAAAAAAAAACTATATCAAAAAGGAGGCAATAACACCATTAAAACGATCAAGTAAATCAATTCGTGATTATAACAATGAAAGTTAAGAAAATGTGAAAAGTGCAGGGATGATAAATATTAAACTTCCAAAGATGATGATGAGAAGAAGCAGAAGAAGATTTTTGATAACAACATTTTTTTTTTTTCGTTTCTGACAGTTTTTTGACCTACCGTGCATTTTTTTTTCTTCTCAAATTTAAATTATACATCTTTCTCCCATTTGACGATTACGTAAACGGACAACGTCAGTATAGAAGTCAACTGCTGGAACAGAAGACTGACAGCGTGAGGATAGCCACTGGTGTGAGATGATGTTCTCGATCACGACCACTACCGATGACGACGACGTGGACGATGCACGATGGTAATAATATTGATCATCATCATGATGGAGAGATAAGCACCTGGTAGCTCAGGAAGAGAATTATAACTTGCACCCGGTTAAGATGTAAGAATGAGACAAGACTGGCGGCGGCGATGGTGATATTATAAAAATATATAGAACAGGAATACTGAAAAGAAAAAAAAGAAATAATATGTTGGAGATAAAGATTATTTTTTAACAATTTCGTTACAGAATTGTCAAGAAGGAATGGTATACCATTTTCTAAAATCAATAGAATAAAAAAATTGTGTTTGGAGTAAAAAAAAATATTAACCACCTACTGACCTACTTAAAAGAAATGTTTGCTTAACTTAGTGATTTTATACTAAGACCGAATGCTGGACGTATGATCCAATAGCAATTAGAAGCTTATGAAGATTCTCGTGCTTCTATAATTGAGTTAAAGCAAATATCTTGTTAATGGTAATTTTTTTTACTTAAGAAACTTCAGACAATTCTATTTCATTTTAGAATGAGCTGTTTTTTTTTTTAGACTACACGTAAGTCCATGTGTTTACTATACTCCGGAACTTTTAGACTTTTGCTAGGATAAAAATCCGAGCCGAATTTACCATAAAATATTAGAAAGATATCAATACACGGAACGAAAACCACATTTGCCATAACTGCACCTAGTGTCATTTAGCCCTTAGCTGCAATCTTGTTTTTAGCTGTTATTTTGATTTTTGAACGCAACTCTCGTGCCTTGATCTTAAAAGAAAATAATTTTAACCAACAGAATATGTTCAGTACCTATTTTCGCACTTAACAATAAGCATTTCGAACGAATTGCATAGAACACCCTAATTCACTTTCGTTATATGAATTCAAAATATGTGTAATGCAGAATGGGGGCTTAATTGTGAGTTCTTCTCTGAACAGTTAAAAAATTCACTCGAAAAAAGTTTTATGTTTGAAAAATTTCACTTATCTATGCATGTATATTTGTCATAAATTTTGACACCCTCGTTTCGATTATGGTATCTTCACAATAGTTGTCAAAATACATTCGAAATGTCACTTTCCTTTGAAATGTCACTTTTCTTCGAAATGTTACTTTTCTTCGAAATGTTACTTTTCTTCGAAATGTTACTTTTCTTCGAAATGTTACTTTTCTTCGAAATGTTACTTTTCTTCGAAATGTTACTTTTCTTCGAAATGTTACTTTTCTCCGAAATGTCACTTTTCTTCGAAATGTCACTTTTCTTCGAAATGTCACTTTTCTTCGAAATGTCACTTTTCTTCGAAATGTCACTTTTCTTCGAAATGTCACTTTTCTTCGAAATGTCACTTTTCTTCGAAATGTCACTTTTCTTCGAAATGTCACTTTTCTTCGAAATGTCACTTTTCTTCGAAATGTCACTTTTCTTCGAAATGTCATTGTCATGTCTTTGAAACGTCATTTGTCTTCGAAATGATACAAAATTTTAATCGAAATATTTTCGAGTGGAACTTCAAATAGGCTTTGTCTTGTTTTCATCAAACTTGCACTCGCTCCACTTCAAAAGATGCAGCGAGTTTAGTTTTATTTTTATTTAAAATTTTACACACACTTTGTAAATTGTTGTGTAACGCCAGCTTTTCCATTTGAATCAATATTTTCTAAATGAACAGATTTGATTTACGATTTTTGTGTTTTGAAATAGCAGGACCTTATAATAAATTGTCACAAAAAATAAAGTTCCATGCCAGTCATCATTATCAAAAAAAAAAAATATAAGTCCATGTGTGCTATTGGCTGTTACACCTGTGACAACATAAATACGAAGCCATCATGTATCGCTTGAAAATAAATAGCTCTGCTGGGCTAGTTAGCTTATATATTTTGAAAAATAAAAAAAAAAAACGCCCGTAAAACATTCCGTGTAAACGGACAAGTTAAAATAATAAATTACAAATCGTATTTATGTTTTTTGTGGCGTAAAACTTATTTTGATATAATCGCGGATATGTTCTTTCAAAGCGGCCACAACTTCAAAGGGACCAT
Source organism: Epistrophe eligans (assembly GCA_951394125.1). Lineage (NCBI taxonomy): Eukaryota > Metazoa > Arthropoda > Insecta > Diptera > Syrphidae > Epistrophe > Epistrophe eligans. Next base: position 14,051,623 of record OX596030.1, read on the forward strand.
AGGGATCGCAGTGCACACAAACACAATGTACATTGCACAGCCAGCACATCAGAGAGCGAGCAGCTATATCAAAGGGAAAATTTATGTGCATGCCAGAAAAGTGTGTCTGTGTCTGAATGTGTTTTTTTTTAGCTGCGATGCCAAACAATATAGAAGTATAAATATGTACCCCCATAGTTTTTCCAAAAGCATACATCTGTGCAAAAGAAAAACAAATGGAAACTTCGTATCAGATTAGAACGATGTGTTCTATGCGGATGGGATGATGCATGCATCTCTCCTCTCCCTTGACGTCTCTGTCTCATGTTCTTATACAAAAGTTTTGCTAATTTTTCATTCGTTCGATATAAAATTTATTCGTCTAGATCGCGCGCAACATATCTCACTGTAGGTAGGTATACATACATACGGAGGAGTCGCCAAAGCCAGCTTTGCCTGCCCGATGCGATGCTGGTGCATGTAGGGTCCGTTTACGGTTCCAATAATCATCGTCTGTCATCTCTTCTCGTCGACCGCAGCTGCCGCCGCCGCCGTCACCGCCACTGCCTCGCGCCGATGCTCAACACAACATCAGCCTTCCAAAGAGACCCAAAACCAAAACAGAGAAAATAACCAAAACGCAATAATAAATACGCTATGGCTGAGTTCAGCGGATGCGATGAACTCTCTTCCCGGATGATTGGGCTCAGAGCTGGGCCAAGGTCTGTTGCTCTGTGCCTGTCTTGGGTTCGGAAATTGCGCCTGGGCAGGACAGGAGGCGAGTTCTCGTTCTCTCTATGAATTGGAATTGGAATTGTTTTCTTCATTTGCACGCGAGGGTAAATGCGGCTTAAGACCGAGTTTCATATTTCTTGCCTTTTATATTCGTTTTATTTTTGTTTTCTGTAAGCTATCGACTCTGGCGATCGTTTTGCCTCTTGCCATGCAATATGACCAGTTATGTATATGTGTAGTTTTTGCTGGAGCACTATACGGCTCATATTAGACCAACGACGGGGACGATTGTTGGTGTCGCCAATAGTCTGTAGGTGGAAGACGTTTTGCAGTCGATTGCACAGCATTTAGCAATCGATTTTCTACGTTTGATTTTGGCATGGTATTTCAAAGTTACAATAACCTACCAGTAGTGTACCTCTATATATGGGTTATTTAAAAGATATGTGAATGACGATTGTGGGGGGATTGTAAAATTGTGTTGCCCTTTTAACTAACTATACACTGAGACAAACCTTGAGGATATGTAGTTATATTAAATTCTGTATGGGTAAAATGTTGGGCCCATGTATAGCGTGGGTGTTTAAAAAATATAACAAAGAAGCATTTAATTCGTCTATATGTCATACTTACGTTTTTGTATTTAAATAAGTCAGTGAGCACCTGAAAGAAATTTGACGCATGTTCTTTATTTCTTTAAATTGCGTGATTGATTCTTTTTTAATTGTCGTTCAACGTTTGATGCGAAAAAAGTCGTTCAACGTTAGATGCGACAAAAGTCGATCGGTTTAAAAAGTTGAGCGTTTTTTTTTTAATTGTTCTCCAAAGGTATCTGGATAGCTCTATGTTGTTGTAATCCCTTGTGACAGCTAAGCTTATGACATCTGATGCAACAAAAGCTTACAAAATCTTGAGTTTGTAAATATCGTTTTTGCGACAAAAGTCGTTAAACGACAAATAAGTGGAATAAGTGACAAACTAAATTTAATATGAAGCAAATTTTATTGCAATGAACCTTTATGGAGTAAATCAGTATTTCTATCTATCTTTTCTCCATGTCAACACTTTTACGATCACACGAAGATGCAAGTGTAAGACGTGTAGTCACTGTTTTTGTGATTATTCAGTCATCTTTTATATCAACGGGCTGATATTTAAAACTTTGAATCGTGTTTTAAAGTGTCGATTACATGAAGTTGACATGTAAAGTCAATGTGACTATTTTTGCGGCTAATATGTTTTTGAAATTTGGACAAAAAAAAAACAACGACAACAACAACTAATTCCGAATAGACTTAGCTAAGAACAGGGCTTAGCTTTTATTGCATATAGAAAAACTTATCGGCGCGCTTTACCTATTTCTTGTCAATGATTTTATATAAACGTCAAGTTTTTTTTGTTATGACGTTCCTAATTTTTGATTTCGTTTTTTCCGTCGTAATTGAAATGTCCGAAAAAAATCATAAATTTTGACATTTTATTTTGGTCCTTTTCGGTGACATTATCACACTCAATACTCTACATGTCAAAATATTGTTCGTTTCTTATCTGTCAAGCTATAAACTGTCAAATTCTTCGAACATTTTAAGATTTTATTAATTGCTCTGGAAAAGGGCAGAAACTAAATCGAAGAAATTTTCTGTAGTTTCCTTTTGAAGTAGGTAAAGATCTGTGTGTGTGTGTGTGAAGAGGAATGTCAAAAAAATCTCATATTGTTTACCGGGGAGATTTCGTTTGCTTCTCGTATTTCGTGCCCTTTTCACCTAAAAAGGGGACAATGATCCTTAAAGTTATATGAACATGAGTGTCAACGCAGTCGTCAATGCTTGTTTTATGTTGACGATTACTGGTTTGACAACTGTCAACTTTGAGTCAGAATTTGATGGTAATTTTGACGACAGATTCATTTACATTGGCCCCCTAATCGTTGCTTTTATCAAATTTAATACAAAAATGGCGTTTTTGACGAAGTGACATCGACACATTAAAAATTTCTAAATTAAGATTTATCCATTTGTTGCCTTGTGATGGTTTTTTTTTGCGAACCTACACGGGCGGATGCGACGCTCTATGGCATCAAAAGGTGCAAACCTTCTCAAAAATTAATCACTTCTTTCAAAAACTACTGAAAATATTTCGCTGCAACTTCCACAGTTTCGTTAAATTGTTAAATTAGCGGTACAAAGTTTTCAAAATTTATTTTAATAAAATCCACCTACTTGCACGCCCACTTTTCTTACCTATATATTTGGGTTTTATTCTTATTCAACGTCCTTAGAAATCTGGATTTTTCTTATTAAGTTTTATTGAATTTAAAGTATCACCATTCGGATTTTCAAATTTCTAAATACGTCAAAAGCTTATCGACCTCATATTGCGACGTACGTTATGTTTTTTTTTTAAGTGATTTTCTTTAAAATTGTTTCGTTATATCTTAGATATTTGATACGTTTGCCTCTTTCAGTGTTTTCCATTTCCAACATACGACTGCGTATTATTTTAAAATTTCTTTTCAACAATTTTGCTCATTCGAACGGAACTTTTTAAATTAACTATATTTTTCTAACAATAGATACCCTCATTCTAGCCTCATATACATATGCATATACGTTTGTCTTTACCTCTACACCTATTAGTGTGCTGTGCTGTGCTTCGAATGCCCGTTTATAATTTAAGCCAAATCGGCGATTATAGGTTCTCCGATCTATTCGAACATAAGTCACGAACTTGCTCCAAACAAACTTCCATATCTACGTTAACTGCAGTACTATTGCAAAGGATACCAAACACTCTATGGGCATCATGGGGCTGTTTGCACTGCACTAGTGCCGTACTCTTTGTTTCCTGCCCCTCTTCGAATTGCATTCAACCTCTTTTTTAGTCTTTATGTGTTCGCTCGCACTCTTGGAATGGGGTTTTGTTCCTTCATTCAGATGGATGCATGGTGATTAGGAACCCGAAACGTTTGGTTTGCCCCATCCCATATAATCAGTTGGAATGCATCGTTTGGTGTTTGGGATATTATATGCCAGATCAGGCCGAGGCCCTCATCATGCGATTCTATGGCGCGTTTCTTCAGGATCCACTTTTTTGCTAAGCGTTATTATGATCGGTTCATGCAGATTGTTCGGAATGGTTCGTCGTTATAGCCGCATAATGTTGCAACAACACTTAGAACGCTATGTGCTGCTTATAAGCATCAGGCAGGCGCACGGTGCAAATGGAAAATGAGAAAAATCATAATTTGCATCTTTTTGTGGGCTTGTGCTTAGCAATACGGTAAACCTTTTTGCTTCTCTGGATTTTATTACTATTTTATTTTTTTTTTTTTATAAGAGGAGTCAAGCTTCATGTTTCTGTTAGCACATAATTATATCTTTGTTTGCGGTTGTTGAATATGATTTTTTTTCGTTTTGTTTTTATAATTAGAGGTCGAAGTGAACCAGTATCAGATTTTTATCGATTTAATAAACTTATGGAAAAATCAAAACATAGGAGTGGATATATCAATTTATTATTGATGATAGTTTCGATGTAAATTTATTTATGAGAAATCTGACTTTGTGCATATATTTTTTTTTTTGTGTTGTTTTGCAACATTGTGTTGGTTTTATAATTGCCACCCTCTCACGCTAATCGTGAATTAATAGCTTTATAATTCATCCATCACTCACGACATGGCAATGAATTAATTTGTTGATGTAGGAGTAAGAGTGTAATTAGACTCTGATACAATGCTTTTGATATAAGTATTCTTTGTTTTGATGGTTTATTTAAATTTGAAAATATGTCAAAACTTTAAAATTAATAGATATTAAATATAGGTAACAGTTTATACCAATAAGGGAACTTAAATGATATTTAATGTTTTTACATATGTATTTGGTATAAAAATCCATGGCCCATGAATATATGTAATTAATCTGTAAGAAACACGAAAAAATCGCGTGGGAAAATTGATCCTTCTGTGGTAATAGAATCCCTTTTTCCTCCCATTCAAACAGATAAGATAATTCAAAGATAATTTTATCTAAGAAAATTGACTTAAATAAAAATAAATATTGAACAACAACGGAAAAAATTAAAATTTTTCGACTTTTTTTAATTTTTAAATTTTTTTTCGGTCGTATGGGCGCACATATTGGATTTTTTTGTTCCAATGTTTCTAGAAGTCTTAAATCTTAAATATCCAAATTCTACATCCCCTCCCCATTTGGTAAATTTTTAAAATCCATAAATTATTGTTCCACAACTTTGCCATTTAATGGTAACTAAATAGTAGCCAAAGTTAAAATACTTCTGTCCAAATTTTTGACAAGATCAAATTTATTTTACTTTTGTGGAAAATTGAAAATATTTTTTTTAATTTTTAAAAATATTTAAATTTTTTTTTTTTCAATTTTTATTTAATTGTTTTATTTTTTTGTATTTTCATTTTCATTTTCATTTTCATTCTTTTTCTTTTTTTATTTTTTGTTTTTTATTTTTTGTTTTTTATTTTTTTTTTAATTTTCAATTTTTTTTTTCAATTTTCATTTTTTTTTTTAATTTTCATTTTTTTTTTAATTTTCAATTTTTTTTTTTCATTTTTGATTTTTAATTTTCATTTTTTTTTTTTATTTTCATTTTTTTTTTTATTTTCAATTTTTTTTTTTTATTTTCAATTTTTTTTTTTATTTTCAATTTTTTTTTTTTTATATTCAATTTTTATTTTTATTTTTATTTTCATTTTTTTTTTTTTTTATTTTTAATTTTTTTTTTTGTTATTTTCAATTTTTTTTTTTAATTTTCGAATTATTTTTATTTCCTTTTTATTTTAATACATATGTATTTTATATTTTTTTAAAAATATTTTTTTCTTTTTTTAAATTTTTTGGGTCATGAAATGGGGCGTTAGATTTTAAATTTTAATGTTTCTGGAAGTCAACCTTAAATACCCAAATTCCATATCTCCTCCCCATTTCATCACTTTTTTTTTTAATCCACAAATTGAGCACAAATTATTTTTCCACAATTTCGCCAATTAATGGTAAAAACGGTTAAATGGAAGACATTTTTTAAAATATGATATTATTTGAAAAATCGTTATTTTTTAATTACGACCTTGAATAATTTTCACTTTTTTCTGCAATATCGAAAGAAAAACGCTTTGAATTTAAAACCAAGCCCTCTACAATTGACAAAGTCCATAAGATAACTGACTTAATTGAGAAAGCTCTTAAAACAAAAGAATATTTATTTGGCGGTCTTTTTAGATGTGTAGCAAGTTTATGGCAAGGTGTAGCACGAAGTGTTTTTTGAAAAATATCTAACTAGAGACAATATCGTTTAAGGCATGAAAATAAGTATTCAAATGGAATACCACAAGGAAGTGTTCTAAGTCCAATTTTGTTTTAAAAATAAATAAATAAATTGATCGGCGCGACAGCTCGTGTAGAACCAGGGCCTAGTAAGTTACAACTCCCAACCATTCCGGTGTGCGTGTTATTGGCAGGAATAGAGGGGACCTACAATTTTCTGCGGAGTCCGAACGGCTAGGATGAGGAGCACTTCTTCATGAAAAGAGATACTCTTGGAGGATTTGTCAATTCCTCCAAAGAGGCAGTAACCCTTGAAAAACATTTTACATGGCATAAGGTGGGAATCGAACCCAAGATCTTCGGCGTAACAGTCCAATGCACTAACCATTACGCCACGGGCTACTACCTAATATTCTTTACCTTTTATTAACAATCGATTTATCTAAAAGAAGACATTGTCGTAGCCACATTTACTGATGACGCCGCCGAAGATCTAGAAGTCTAGCTAGCTTTTGATAATGTCAATGAATTGACAAACACGTGGTGGATAGCCCTCAACAAACTAAAATAAGTCCACATGAAATTTATTTAAAATGTTTGTCATTTAAAAAAAAGAAAAGCATTGATACCAAAACATTTTGTTTTAGTGTCTAAGCTTTTAGTTCAGAATTTAATCAACAAATTTGCATTTTGGAGCATATTTATGTTTAAGAACTTATTTTAAATAAAAAAAGAATTATTTAAAAAAATGTTGTAATTCGAAATTTTACTTTAAAGTTGAAAAACCTATTATAAATACAAACAGAACAAATTTGGGCACTTCTACATTTAGTCAGAAGTGGGAACATCTAATTATTTTTAACCAACACAAGCTTAACAAGTTGTTCATGTTTTTTTTTTTACTGAAAACATAACTTTTAAGTCCAAAACTGGTACACACACAGTACACACTTACCTTTATAATAAGTGGCACTCAAGTCTCCAATTTTGGTCACTTAAGTAGTGTCACTTAATCAGACTATAAAAATGAGCATTAATGCTTTCGACTTTAATATTTTTTGAAAATTGAACGTACTTATAGACTTATCTGCAACAAAATGGCTTTATTTGGCTGATTGTCCAAAAATGGATATTGTTGGCCCCTTAAATAACTATAGATACTCCTGCGATCAGATAAGGAATCATAGTTTACCTAGAAGGCTAGAAGATAACCTACCAATATTTTTCTTTACCATTTGTAATTTGTTTTTTATCATAAACTTCGCTGGGACTTATAAGCTAAAAAAAATCTTTCGTCTGAAACTGAACATCTTCAAGCTGCCATAAGTCATTTTATAATCGGCTACACCAATCATCGGTCTTTCTAAGGAAATCATTTTTTTTCCCTGTCTGCGCGACAGTATAGTAAATTTATTATTGGTCATGAGACAAACAAACAATTCGAATATTTCATAAAAGAAGGAAGAAATTTTTGTTGCTATTTACGGAGAGAAAATAAATTTTCTATAAAAAAAGAGGATGATAGCTGATTCTTTTTCCCCATAGATGGGTCTCAGATATAATCCTTGTGTCAATTATTTTCTCTCCTCTGGCTCTCATTCCCTATCGAATATACATATATATTAAAAGAATTCAAAGAACGATAGGTACACCTAGGTTCTGTGCAATAATGTCCGCGCATTGTGCAAAATATTCAAGCCAACCAAATAAGCATCAACGCATTTTATTGCGTCCTTTTTTGGGATTCCTTTGCAATATCAACCAAGAAAGGGAAATTTTCCTACCGAACCGATATTTTTATACCTTTTACATATAAAAGTTACCTACGACGACGATGACGACGACGACGAAGACGCGACGCATCCGGACAATTCTGAATGTGTGTACAACAAGTCGACAAACAAGCTAAAATGACACATCTGATTAAGGAATATCACCTCAGCACGCTTGATCCCAGGAATATATATAGGTATATCTGCCTAATGTATAACCTGTGCTAGGTATCGTCTTAAGACGATCGTCTCCGCAAGCATCCCAACAAACAACAAAACAATCGAGATTTGTAAAGAAAGAAGCTTCGCGTTGCCTTCATTTGTAATTTCAATGCAAGTCAACACAAATTGCAGTGTAGAACACAATGTTCTATCTTTCTCTCTCTCTCTTTCTCTCTTTGGCCCCCAAAAGAACCATCCACAAAGCACGGTCGCATACAAAGTTATCAGAGATACACCAGTGGATAAGCTCTCCAACTCCGACCAAAGGCCCCGAGGGTACTGAACCTTTCTTCCGATTTGTTATGGCTTGCAGACGAAGACAGCAGCACGAATCATGGATATGTGGGGACGAGAGACGACCGATCCGAGCATCCATAACCGAATCGAATTGTTGAAATTCGAGTATCTTCAAGACCAAAAATCGAAGGAATCGTAATAATAATGGTCACTATATGGTCGACGTCTTCGAAGAACCATCGTCGTTGTCTTTGCGTTGTAAGTTGTGCCATCGATCGCATGTGGATGCATTTTTATGGACCGAATTCGATATATATTCATGCATGATGGTCATCCACACAAGGGCATCCACAAAAAACGAATAATAATAAAAAAAAATAAAATAAAATAAAGAAGAAAACAAACCAAAAAAAAAAAACATTTAGGCCCTTTTTAACACTTTACGTGAGAATATGGCACTAACGTGCCTGCCAGCATAAATTGCAGCCAGTACCAGTGCGCCATAACGAGAAAACTAGCACCGAACTAAATCGCACTTAAAACGAAAAGTCGTCGTCGAAGACCAAAACAAAAGATCATCTCGGAACTGGCATGGCTTGGCCAAGGAGGAGGTGCAGCATCAGGAACACCGCACAGAGAACGATGATGAGAAAGAAAGAAAGAAAGAAAACAAAAAAAAAAATAAGAAAAGAATCTACAGACAGGGAAAAAAAATAATAATAACTGCCTGGCCAAACTCTTATCGTTCTCAAGGAATCATTACTTCACACTTCGAGGCATTTCCGAGGCCAGAAACAGCACAACCAGCATCTCAACTTGGAATCATCATCATCTCCATGCAAGGCTTAAATTGGTTTCTCGTTAGAGAGTCGCGCACATCCGCGCACCATTTGAGCAACCCAGAATGGCCATAGTATTTATGAGTGTGCATTCGTAAAGAAGATTATATCAATTCTTCCAACAACAACAGCAACAGCAGCAGCATCAGTTGAGTCGCAGTTCCTTTTCTAGAATTGCCAGGATTCTCTTTATGAGATGCCTTTTGTTGTTTTGTTTTTCTGATGTACCTACCTACATACCTACAGCTAGGCATAGTCCGCCTCGTTTTGTCCAAATATAGATGCGCGCACATTATCCCGCTGCCGCCGCCGCAGCCACTGCACCGCTTGACCAGGATGATTTTCTTCACAAGGAATATTATGGAGAAATATAAAAAAAAACACCGATCGCAATAAATTACCGATTAGGCTACCTATACCTAACTTACCTACCACCGACCGACGATCGACGCGACGACGAGATGGACGCGTCTGCCTTCTCGTTTTTCTTATTTTTGATCATCCTCCACCAGATCCCCTTATATAGCGGGATCACAATAAATTCGAATTTACAGCGAAGTCGATAAGTATTTCCGCGGAAATATCACCCGGCCAAAAGAAAACCATGCGATCTGTGGTCTCTGCTGACGGTGAGTGGTGGTGGTGGTGGTGATTCTAGCTTCTAGGATGCAGATGGCCGGTTTCAACTTACGACTTTGCAGAAAATAAATTACGATGAAAATAAGAAAAGTCCCTTGCATCCAGAGATTCAAGAGTGTGGATTAAAAATTCTTGCTTTATGGCTTAAGAAATTTAAAAGAAAAAAAAAATAATAAACAACAAAACAACTGTTTGAGCTGAAAAGACAGTGGCTGTTTTGGCACAGCAAGCGCGACAAAGTGTACGTGGATCATTATGTGAAAAATTTCGTGTTTTACATGGACACCGAGTGCTTTTGGTTAAAAAAAAAAAACCAACAAAAAACACGCGAGCACACACGTGATATCACACAACACCTTGCAAAGTGTAATTGTTTAGTTGAACACAAGATGAGTATTCGCTACTGTGCGGCTTATGCATGGCAAATGCAAATGGGTACAACGCCTTGACGACGACGCACGGTTGAACTACTTGAGTTGAAAAGCACCTTGTCTTTTTTTTCGAGTATAATAAAGTGTAGACATTTTAGGCCTTCTTTTAGTTCATAAATTTGAGATTAGATGAAAATCATCATTTTTACGTTGTCAGAGTACCAACCAGAGTTGCAAGCATAGCTACTTGACCAAATGATGGAAACAAAAAAAATAATGGCGTGACGATAAGCGTATTTAACATCAGCTGCCATTTTGAAATAATTATAACGGATGATTTTTTAAGAGGTTTAGAACTTTAAAAAAAAAAAAAACACAAAAAATTCGAAAAAATGAATGAAATATTTATTTGAATCGATAGTTTGAACCTTGCAATTTAATGTTCAAAGATAATTTCATGCAAATGTTGACCGCGGCTGCGTCTCAGGTAGCCCATCCGCTGAGTCCAATTTTGGCATACTCTTTCACACATATCGGCCGGTATCTCACGAATGAATGCATGGATGTTGGCTTCCAGTGCGTCAATCGAAGCGGGCTTGTCCCTATAGACATTAGCCTTGACATACCCCCACAAAAAATAATCTAATGGTGTCAAATCGCACGATCTAGGCGGCCAATTGACCGGCCCGAAACGTGAAATTAACTGTTCACCAAACTCGCCTCGCAATTGCGCCATTGTTTCGCGTGCTGTGTGGCATGTGGCACCGTCTTGTTGAAACCACATATCATGCAAGTCAAGAACTTCCATTTCGGGCAAAAAAAAGTTTGTTATCATCGCTCGGTAGCGTTCACCATTGACAGTAACGCTGCGATTCGCATCATCTTTGAAGAAATATGGCCCAATAATGCCGCCGGCCCATAAACCGCACCAAACAGTGGCTTTTTCGGGATGCATTGGTAGCTGTTGCAATGCTTCTGGCTGATCTTCACTCCAAATGCGGCAATTTTGCTTATTTACGTACCCATTCAACCAAAAATGAGCCTCATCGCTGAACACAATTTTTCGATAAACAACATTTCGAACCGAGCACGAATTTTGATAGTAAAATTCAATAATTTGCAAGCGTTGTTCATTTGTAAGACGATCCATGGTTAAATTGCAAACCAAACTGAAGCTGTTTGACAGTGACACAAGGTACTAAACACACGTCAGCTGTCAAAACCAGTGTTGCCAAAACCAAACCAGCTTAAAAATCACCCGTTATAATCGTTTTAACGAATGCCTTGGCTAAAATTTGTTGCTACAATTCTCAAAAACCTAATACACGTGAAATTTTGTACGCATTGGTAAATTACTACCGAAAATTTAGTCGAGAAACACTCATATTTTGGAACGAAATATATAGGAAAAAAATAGAAATAAAAAGAAACAATACTAAAAACCAAAAATTTCAACTCGAAATCCCGAAATCCTGAAAAATCCAAAGTCATGAACAAGCGCTTTTATGATTTAATTAAAATTTAAATGTTAACATTTTTAAAATCCTCCCCTTTGTAGGCCCCTTTCTGAATCAATCCCGTATATGGTTAAACTAAACGAGTCATACACTTGAAATTGTATTAAATAAATAAATGCCTCCTTTTGTTATGATGAGTTATTTAAAAACCTCAAAAAATGATGCGTATAATTTATTTGTGTTTGTTTGATGGGAAATTTAATTATGTTTCATTTTAACATACATTTTTTGTTTGTATAGGAATTACAATTTTCAAAGTTATTATCCCGAAAAAAATATGTTTTTTTTTCATACTTTAAAAGGCCGTTGAAACTTTTGAACTCTATAACTCTTAAAACTATAAACTCTATAAAAAAAATATTTTGTAACGGGTGTATAAATTTTAAGGGCCGATGTTGAATGTGAACCACACCTAAACGTCAAGCTTTAAGTTATTCAGGCTTATTATGAAAATGGGCGTTCAAATCAAAATGCATATCGTGCACTTCGTGATTTTTTCGGTCAATTTAATCGTCCAAATGTGCGTACAATCGGAAAAATCGTGCAAAAATTTGAGTAAACCGGGTCTGTAGGAGATATGAAAACACCAGTGCATGCTCGTACAGCTCGTACTGCAGAAAATATTGCTGCTGTTCGCGATAGTGTAGCTGAAGAGCCGTCCACCTCAACTCGTCGTCTTGCCCAACATTTGCACCTCTCACGCTCGTCGTTGATGAACATTAGGCATAAATACTTGCATTTACACGCTTACAAGGTGCAATTGACTCAAGAACTAAAGCCTCTTGACCATTTTAAGCGTCGTCGGTGGCAAGAAATGGCAACAGTGGATGATCAATTTTCAAAGAAAATTATCTTCAGTGATGAGGCACATTTTCATGTGATTTGACACCGCTGGACTTTCTTCGGGGTTATTTGAGAGAAAAGGTGTATGTCGATAAGCCAGCAACAATTCAAGAGCTAAAGGGTGAGATAATTCGGCACATTAACGGCATAGAACCTTAATTATGCCTCAGCGTCATCGAAAATTTGGACCATCGGATGGAGGTGTGCCGCCGAGGTCGCGGCGGTCATTTGGCCGATATTTTGATCCATTCATAATTGAACCATACCAATATTATCATAATAAAAAGAAACGACAGTAATTTCCTAAATAATTTGTGCTTTATTCAAAATCAAATTTAACCACCCTTTATAAATTAGGAAAGCAATTAAATTTCCCTCTGAAAAAAATTGCACATTTTTTTCTCAATATATTTACCACATAAATATTTTTTGTAAAGATTAGTTTCTGTAAAAAGAATTTAATCACAAAACAAATTAAGTTTTGGAATTTTATTGAAATTGTTTGGATAGTTTTTTTTTTTTAAATCTTGTTATCGTATTATTAAATTTCATAATATTTTTGCTGAGATATATTAGAGACTTTTTTGAAACTTGGATAATTTCTAATTTTTGGAGACTTTTTTTTTGTAATTTTGGAGACTTTTTTTTTATAATTTTGGAGACTTTTTGTAATTTTGGAGACCTTTTTGTAATTTTCATAAAATAACATTTAAGGATTTTTAATTTAACTTATTTTAAAGCCCCAGTAAAATTGTTTTCTTCCACATCCTCATAATACTTATTTTCTAACTCTCCACTGCCTGCCTATATTGTATACTTAATTTCGTTTTGCAAAGTATGTTTAACTTTCGACACAAAATTAATGCTTCTATGAAAAGAAATCTTACACAATTCAGATACCAACCATTTAAATAATTCACGAATTCACAGCTTGACAATCAAAAAATTAAATCACTTATTGAATTTGCTACTGTTTCTTTTGTCATAATTCGGTCTGCGGCGCGGCGGTAGTTCTCCAAACTAAATAGCAGTTTTAAAACTAACAACCAAATATTTCATTTCAGGGCAATTTGAAAGCCCCAATCAATTTACTTAGACCCGGAAAGTATGATATGGCTATCTATAACTATAGCAAGTTAACTCTTTGTAAAGAATCGTAACAAAGCCAATCAACATTTTATCTATCTGCTGGCATAATCAGGAAGGGACAACAATATACAAATTCAGGGGCTTTCAAACAATAGTAGAAATTGATAAATCTCTGGCTCGTGACAAATATGTATTTTTTTTTTGGTTCATTTGGGTTTTGAAATGAGTTGATATTGAGCTTGGAATCAAATAGGCTTAAGGTTTCGCTTAACAAAAAAAAAGAAAAGAAATAAAAACCATACCAACGACGAACAACGGTTATTGGCATCGCCTCTGTAGTTTGCAGATACTTTTGATTAATTGTATCAATGGATTGAAACAAAAAATCACAACAAAACAAAAAGAACATTGAGCTTTACTTAAATCACAACGGTCAAGATCCATTTGAAATTTCATTTAAACCTCAAGAATGAAGTGCCGGCAAAATTAATGATAGTTCCTTCTCCCAGTTTACCAACCGATCTAACCTAAGATTATGCCAGCGCGTCACAAAAAAAAAAAAAAAAAAAAAAGAAGAAACCTTCAAGACGTGAAAAACCACTTACCAAGATGAACAATCAGTGGGTGAAGAAGAAAACGACCATAAACTTAGCGGAGGTGGAGTTTTACGTTGGTCGTGTCAGCAGCATCTAAAAAAAATCAAAAACAACAATCCAAGATAATTGCAAAGATCCCACACACTTCACCCACCAAAGTGATGTATCTATGATATCTAACTAACTGATGATCTTGCAACATAACGCCTGTCTTACACATGTTGTGAGAAGGTTCACTGACTCTATTATAGATATAGTTTGAGTTATGAAGTGAAAGAAGTCCAGAGGCTATTTTCGATTACTGTACTCACTTGGTCGTGTAGTAAATTTACTTCGATGATGGAGAAACTTTGAAAACATCATAAAGGATAAAGGCCATAAGATCAGCAGCGGTAGAGGCGTCCAGTCCACATAACAGACACAAAAAAGTCCAGAAAACGAATTTGGATAATAATTCTAGTACCAAAACAATCTCCGGGGTTAACAAGTTGGTTAACACTTTAAAAAAACATGTGAATTATTCTAGTTAACGTTGCGTGAAAATAAGTAGGTACTTTGGTTTATTATAGGTAGGTATTAATAGTCTGAACAGGCAAAAGGCTTACTGCATAAATGTTGAAAGCCCTAGAGCTAGATTATTATTCATAAATTACAGAAACATAAATTTCGACAATAAGATCTGATGCAATCCACACATTAGAGAATCTATGTGGAGATTAAATTGTTTAAAAATCGAGGTGTCGCTAGAGTTAGACATGTCAATTTATAACAGTTTTGTTTGTAAAAGAACTGTATATGGGGTGTTGCAAAGGCAGGGCCCTTGGTGGGTGAGCATACTTCGGTCGGCACCTAGATTTTTTTTCAAGTCGTTCGGAGCGCGTTAATTCACATCCACTTTAATGTGGTAAACTGTTTTAACTGTTATAAGTGTTATAATGTTAAAAGTGTTATAATGTTATAAGTGTTATAATGCTATTAGTGTTATAATGTTATAAGTGTTATAAGTGTTATAATGTTATAATTGTTGTAATGTTATAAGCGTTATAATGTTATAAGTGTTATAATGTGACAAGTGTTATAATGTTATAAGCGTTATAATGTTATAAGTGTTATAATGTGACAAGTGTTATAATGTTATAAGTGTTATAATATTATAAGTGTTATAATGTTTTAAGTGTTATAAATATTTTAAGTGTTATAAATCTTATAAATGTTATAACTGTTATAACTGTTAAAAATTGGCATTTCTCTTGTCTCGTTCATCATAAACGTCAATAAACATAAACATGTACGTATGTTTATCTATAATTAATCATTGTAACGTATGTATATAAATTAAGAAGATTCTGTATCTTACTGTGTAAGATTATTGCAAATAAATAAATTAAAAAAAAAATCGTTCAAGCCGTTTAAGAGATATACGGCAACAACCCGAAAATAAGGCAACTAAGTAGTTATGCAGCTGTGAAAAATTTAAAAGAAAAACAAAAAATTAATTTGACTCAAACAAACAAAAATTATTACCGTAAAGAAAAGGCCATATTTGATTTAATCTAGATTAAACAATTAAAACTATCCGTAGCAGCAATTTTATTATTTCTTTTTTTTTTTAATTTCTTTTAATGCAAACAAAAATATGTCAATTTATTCATCCTACGACGCGACGACGACGTCCGGTCGACAATCGACTAAAGATCCATATACTTATTTAAGATAAATTTGATGACTAGATTAAAATCGATTTACAATCAAATGTTAATGAAGTCTTAATAAGTTTTACTTGTTTTTAACCTAAACTCCTCTTACAAGAAAACAAAAAAAAGAAAACTTGAATAGTGTGTTGATGTATAAAATGATAGAAGAAAATTTAGATCGAGAGAATAATGTTCAGGTTTATTTCCGTATCGAAAATCGATATGGTAATAATAATGAACCCGTTAAAAAAGTATTTCTACAGGAATCAACAAATCAATGTTTGTAATAAATAAATAGAAAAACATTAAGATTTTTCTATTTTGATAAAAACAAGTTTTTAGAAAACTTTTTTTTTAATGATGTTGATTTTTTTACTTGTTTGAAGTTAAATGAGAATGGAAATGAGGCAATGGAGAGGAAGTGTTGTAACAAAGATATATTGACCTTAAAGTTTATGGCTAATAAATCAATTGTTTCGTCCTTCTTTATTTTATTTAAAAAAAAAAACTGATTAAACTTCGTACCTGAAATGATCAAAGTGGTTGTAAGAAAAGGTTTTCTCAAAAAAAAAAAAAAAAAAAAAAAACCACACCACGGAATTATAGGGTTTGACGTTTTTTGACAAAATTTCCTTATTGTTTAGTTATTCACCCATAGCCATTAGCTTTACTAATTTTGTTATAATTTTGCAATCTGTGCCTACGTTCTGTAAATTTTGCATCAATTAAATAGCTTGAGAAAAATTGAAAAATAGAACAAAACTCGTATGATTTGTTTCAGTTTTCATCGTTTTTTGACGGATTTAATCGATGCCGGAGTAACAGAACTTAGTCACAGATGCTTCTTAATACATAGTTCAAAAATATAGCATTTAAACATTTTTAAAATATATTTTTTTAAACTAAAAAAAAAATCAATCAAAAATCCATTATTGAATTTTTTTGGAGATGTATTGTGGATTTTAAGATTAGATAAAGTGGATATGGCTAATCTTTTGCCTCCCTTATATTAATTTGTGAATATTAACCACTGCATCCAATCCACTTCAATTGGAATAATTTTTTTCTGTTAAATGTCTTTTTTACTAGTATCAGCACATGTTAGTATTTTGTGTCTTTTCATTTTCTATTTTTTAAAATTTTAAATTCAAAAATGATTAAAATAATGCGGACTTAAAAAAAAAAAACATAACTGGCGCCCAACGTGGGAAGTGCCATATAATTTTACCTTCCTTTATATTTACAAACTTATTGACCCTTAGTGTCGTATCATTAAAAAAGATGATTTTGGAATCAAAAGAACTGTCTATCAACATATGTATTTTAGAGACTATGAAAACAAACTTATAAAGCTTAATAACGCATTTGATGCGCCATAACATATAACAGTATGTTTGTTTTTAAGGTTATAGATTAGCTCCAAAAATGAGTTCTTGAGATTTATAAATGTTGCTGGTTTTGTATTTGTCATTTTGAATCATAGGCACTCACCATTAATAGCTTGTTAACATAAAGCATGTCAAATGAATATGGTACATCCCACATTGGGCGCCATTTTTTTTTTTTTTTATTTCAAATTATTTTGATAATTTTTTGGGTTTATATGTACCTGTAATATGTATTAGAAAATCGAAGATGCAAATAGACCAAATTCTAACGTTAGTACCTTAATTTCGACACTAGTAAAAAAAATAAAATGCTGTAATGTTGCAATGGAGGCTAAATGCTTAAATCTTCCATTTCCATTTCTGATCAATTTTGAGATTTGGGACATGTTCATCAAGAAATAATTTTTCCATAAAGCTTTAAACACTTTTGTCCAATGTAATGTTATTGTTGTAGAAAATTAAATATAAAATATATTAAGCCTAATGCTACATCTATATGATTTTTGTCGCTCTTCTGTAAAATTTGTCAAATTAAAGGACTTAGCAGTTTTATTAACCCGACGCGAAGTCGTAATATCAAAATAACTATAGAGGGAGACAAAGTGTAGTTAAGATAGAAACCAATAATTACCGATTACAAAAAATAAAACAATGTATTGTGTGTAAATTTTTCTCTAGCTGTTTGTTTTCAACTAGTTTTTTTTTTCAAGCCCAAGTTGAACTTTAAAATTCAATGCAATAATAATGTAATGAATGAGTAATGACCTATCATTCAAATGAAAATGATTATTTTAATTTTAAATCTTTAATATGCATTAAGATTTTTTTAATAATTTCTTTTCTTTTTTTTTCAGGTAAGTTACGTAACTACTGTCTGTTTACCTCATTTCTTTAAATAAAATCTGGTAAGTATTTTACATGCAGACTTTGAGATCCTGGACCTAATATCAGAGTGGAAGTGGATCTAGAGATGTCTCAAATATGTCATATAAATTTCCATTAAAAAAAAAAAAAACTATCCAATACCAAAATTGGGTCTTATTCAATTTTTCAAAACAAAAATAATGTGAAATTTGTCCTTGGGTGCCTGCTGAGGTTTATGATGTTCACCACAGAAAGTTGAAAAGTGAGGGGTTAGTGTCCTTTGGTAGTAAGAAGCTTTATCGTTCGAACTTGGTTATGTATTTTTTTTTTTAGTACGGACTTTCCTTAGAACCAAAATATAAGAAAGGTGGGCGTGGTGGAGGGTGGATTTTTATAATCGACAAATTTTGAAAATTTCATCCAAATCGTTAGAGCAGGTTATCTAGGAACCAAGATGTAAGAAAAAATTTGGTCTTATTCAATTTTTCAAAACAAAAATAATGTGAAATTTGTCCTTGGGTGCCTGCTGAGGTTTATGATGTTCACCACAGAAAGTTGAAAAGTGAGGGGTTAGTGTCCTTTGGTAGTAAGAAGCTTTATCGTTCGAACTTGGTTATGTATTTTTTTTTTTAGTACGGACTTTCCTTAGAACCAAAATATAAGAAAGGTGGGCGTGGTGGAGGGTGGATTTTTATAATCGACAAATTTTGAAAATTTCATCCAAATCGTTAGAGCAGGTTATCTAGGAACCAAGATGTAAGAAAAAATGGGCGTGGCTGCTTGTGGATTTTACTTAAAAAACTTCCCAAACCCTTTTTCCGCTTAAATCGAAAAAATTTCAAAATTTGATTTAAATCTAAAGAGGCGTTTCTTAGGAATTCAGATATAAGAAAAGTGGGCGTGTCAGTGGGTTGATCCTACTAAAAAATCTTTCCAAACTCTATTGCTAAATTCGACCAACTTAATAAATTCCATCCAAATTGTTGAAGTAGGTTTCCCAAAACCAATATATGTAGGCGTGGCAGTGGGTGGATTTTACTAAAACAACTTCCTGAACTTTTTCCTACAGCTATTAAGAACAAACTCTGAAAATTTCATCTAAATAGTAAGAGCCGTTCCCGAGAAACCACAAGATATAGAAAAGTGGGCGTGGCACTACCCCCCTAAAAAAGGCTATGAGGTCGAAAAGAGAAATTTAAGACCGTATCTTAAACTGTCTACTTTTTATGATGCCTTAATTTGGAATTAATAATTACCTACATTTTTTCGAAAATTACCTGCACTTATTCAAAAAGTTAGAAGTGTTGGAAAACATTCTTTTAGGAAGATCAATTAACGATTAGTTTCTATAAGTACAGATACACAACTCTAAGTCCCTGTGCCTTACATAAATTTAGATGTGAGAAGTTTTAACCGTCATTTGTCAACAACAAAATCATTTTTTTTTTTTAATTTAATTTTTACTATTTCCGGTAACCGCATAATTATTGTCATTAAGTTCTATCGTAGGTAGTAGCTTTCTATAATTTTCTTAAAAGGTTTTTATTAAGTTAAAATTATTTTAAAATTGGTGAATTTTATGTGACAGTTGTTCTTCTTCGATCAACAAGTAGTACAAAGCTGTTTTTTTTTCGATCATAATTTCATAATTATGAAAACATAAAAGTTGTAATAAAAAAAAATATACATACAAATATGGAAATTAACATCAACCCAACTGCTTCAAATGAAACTAAAACTTTTCTTTACCAAATTTCATCTTCATTCATAAAAAGCTCTTCACACGTGGTGGGCAGATATGATGGTGATACGCGTTATTGTGTGGGTTTTGTTTCATTATGTTACTTTTAGCCACGTTTCCTCCAAATATTCAAATTACTATTTTATGGTTATGATAATGAAATCAGTTGTATTTTTTTTTTTAAGTGTATGTTAATGTTGTTAATTTTATTCTAAAAACCCTATAAAAGAAGCCTATTAGGGCCTACGAAAGAAACATTTATGTTTTTTTTTTTTTTTTTTAGAGGCTTAACAAGACTCGACTTGATTGCTTAACAAAGAAGTAGAAAAGATATACAACCTCGCAAAACACGCCTGTTTGAATAAACATCCATACATATGTGTTTTAGTGAAAGCCATAAAAAAAAATAACTCGTTTAAATTTTTCCAATTTGATTTTAAGTTTTTCAAGTACTAATGCTTTTTTGACAAAACACCAAGTGATTAACAATTTCCGCTCGAAGTTGAAATTTGCATAAATAGATCTCTAAATTTAACCACATACCCAAATACAAAATAAAAAACATGGTGTTCCTAAATATGTATGTATGTATATCTATCTAGTGGGTAAACTAACAACCTAATTAGAGTGTTGATTTGTGTTATTGTTGAACACAAATTGTCCGTTGATTAGAGCTACTTTTTGTCGCAATATTTCAGAGAAACCGAGAAAAGGTGTTAAGACATATTGTTTACCACACTGCACTGCATCGCATTATTGTTAAGTGAGGTTTATTGTTAGCTCGGTTTAATTTGGTGGCTTTTTTTCTCCTGGCAAGGGAACTAAGTAGCCTTTGTTGGGTGCATTTCAAATTGATTGTTATAATTTGAAAATTAGGAGATAATCTCCACAAATGCTTAAAGTTGATATTTAAGTCTTGATTTATTGCTTTATTTATGTATATGGGTGAGTTCGGTTTTATTAATGCAAGTTATACCCACTTTTTTTAAATTGGCTTAGCCTTAATTGCTTTAGTTTATTTTAGCTAAGCTTAAACGACTTTTAGAACATGGTCGGGTTAGACACAAACAAAAAATCTGAATCTCATAAATTTAATGTATTTGTATTTTTATGAAGTGCAAATGTTGAATAAGTAGGAATTTAAAATTTTGTGAAACATGTTAGAACTTTTGTTTATTTTATTAAAGATCTTGATAGCCTTGTTTTTATAGGAATCTCTAAGATCAAACAAATATTATTTTTTGGATTTAGGTTGACTTTGTTTAAATCTTTCTCAAGTCAAGCCATGATGGTCTGTCATGATGGTTTACTTCTATCGCGGTCATTTTATAATTTATAGGGGGATTCATGCAACGTCGTAAAACACTAGATAAGTTTATCTTTTGGATAAGTTTATCTTTTGGATAAATGTATCTTTTGGTAAATGATCTGTTAAATTTTGTATGGGAAATGGTTTACGCAAATTGGATAAAATTATCTAAGGATTTTGTTGCGGAAACTTATACAAATTTATTTGGATAAACTTATACAAACGTCATACATTTAATAATTGAGTTTAACGAACAGCTGATTCAATTACGCAGCATTTATCCAAATAAATTAAAATGACGTTCACGCAAACTTTTGCATAAACTTATCTTTTTACATCTCGTTAAATACCCGTTGTCATCCACATTCACATCCCTATTTCATTTACTTTTTGACTGCAGTACTTTTTTACTGGAGTATTTTTTAACTGGAGTATTTTTTGACTGCAGTACTTTTTGACTGCAGTACTTTTTGACTGCAGTACTTTTTGACTGCAGTACTTTTTGACTGGGGTACTTTTTGACTGGAGTACTTTTTGACTGGAGTACTTTTTAACTGGGGTGCTTTTTGACTGCAGTACTTTTTTATTGGAGTATTTTTTGATGGAGTACTTTTTAACTGGAGTATTTTTTGACTCGAGTACATTAGAAATTTTTTTCTGGAGTATTTTTTCACTGGAATAGAGTATTTATTTGAGTATTTATTCTATTTGAATAGAGTACTTTTTGACTGGAGTACTTTTTGACTAGATTACTTTTTGATGGCAGTACTTTTTAACTGTCTCCAGGGGCCTAGTTATGTAAAATGAAAACTATCAAACGATTTCGTTTTGAAAATACCTGTCCCTTTCTCTCTCTCTCTCACTTGTTTTTGATTTATGATCACCTCAACAAACAGTGGTTAACCACTTTGCAAACTGCAATTTCCGATATACGACCCTATCGGGAATTGCAGTTTTCAAAGTTCAAGTTATTCATGGTGAAATTCAAAAATATAGGCTGAGTTCCAAAATGTAAAACAAAAAGTTTTTTAGTAGCACTATTCATGCGCATCTTGAACGCATCCCGGATGGTTTTCATGCATTTTGACATTTCCGAAAGCATTTTAACATTTTTTGTTGATTTCTTCCTTAGAAAATGGAAATTTAGGGTTTATTTCCCGAATTTTATATGCATTTGCTGATATATTCTTTTACTATTTATTTGCAATCTGCAATTTAGAAGCAGCTGGTGATTTCAAGATTTTTCACTGAAATGAATGTTAATGCACATCGCTGGAATTTAGGATGCGTTAAGAAACTCATGAATGTCACAATTTTCTCTTTACTTTCGGAACTCATGACTTTGCATTAAATACATATCTACTCATGTGAGGCATATTGGAACTCAGCCATACTGTCAGCAGTCAAACTTACTGTCACTATAGACAGTATTGCCAATTTACATCTATAAAACAAAAAAAAGTACACCGAACAAATTTTTTCTAAAGCGGTGATGACATAAAAGATTTTGTCAAAATATTTAATATTATTCATTTTCTAACTTTTGTAAAACTACTATAACGATGAACAAAATATGTACCTACTAACAAAACCTTAAAAATTATTTTTAAATGTTTCAAATAGTTCTCTGTTTTTTCTTTCAACGAGCCGCATTAATTGGTATAGAGAAACAAGTTTCTGAAATTTACACTCGATCTTTAAAATATTGTTTTTATTCTCAATTTCAAGTTTATTTAATTGAGATTTATTTTACACCCAAGAAATATTCTCATCATTATAATTTAATTCTTCGATATCAAATGACATTGCAATTTCGTTACCAAGTATCAACAACCAATCGAACACGTATCAAACATGTTGTTGAGAAGTGATTGAAAAAAAAAATTCTTCGAAAATCCCCCAAAAAAAAAATCTCATATTTTTTTTTTTCCTTTCGGGCGGCTTTAATAATATGAATATCACACCATCACCCAAGGAAGACTCTGCTGAGGTGTTTTTAATCGATCGTATCACATATCTTCCAATCAAGATAATAACGTGCTTCATATATTATTATTACACTCCTTTTCTCCTACCTTGTTTTTTTTTCTTCATCAATTCTATCTCCCTTCATACTTTATTCTCCCTTCGTATTATTATATATTTTATTTTGTTATGGAATATCTTTTTTACTACCGCATACCCATCAATCCTTCTTGTTCATTTTTGACTCTCTCTGCAGCCACAGATCCGAACGAACAACAAAAAAAAAAAAAAAACTGATAATCTATTGTAACCAGGAGAGATCGATTCCCCATCGATTTGAAATGCCTTTCAGGATTTAAACCTTTTCTTCTCTTAACCATTCATGGAAAACAAAAAAAAAATTATTCCCTTCCCCCCTCACAACACACTTGTTGAATAAAAATCATGGAAAATAAAAACCAACCTACACCACACCAGAGAAGAGTTAAGTGTCATCCATTTTTCACTGAGTTTGTGTGACATGTCAGGGCCTTGGGATTGGGACCCTTTTTTTTAATTTTTTTGTTTGTAAATTTGAAAAACGTGTAGGAAGGCTTTAGTAGGTAGTTGAGTTTCTTTTTCTTTTATTTTATGACAACCCATTTTTGTTCGTGGTTAAAAAAGGTATTTTCATTCTTTTTAGAAAAGACAAACTTAATTTTATACCATGCGCAGATGTGCTTACAGGTTTATTGTGTTCAAAGAAAATCAACAAAAAATATTTAAATAAAGTTGTTCAATGTTTTTGATAAGATAAAAGTTTTGGGGATAGTTAACAAAAAAATCAAAGACAAGTCACAATAACTCACAAACCTCAAATTGGATTTATATGTTTTTTTTTTTTTTGATTTGAAAATAAAAATTAAGACTTTTTTTTGTCGGTTTAACATTCTTTTACTACCTTTACATAAATTTCTTCTTTTTTAAAAGTAAAAATGGGGTTAATATTTTGTTTGATCTTGTTGATACTTTTAGGGTTGAGTTGAACTCACTCCCTTAACACAAATCAAACAGGGAATTGATTTTTATATTTACTGTATGCCAATTCTTAGCTGAATATCTCTTAATAATTTTAGATGAAATCAAAATTTTATGTTTCCTGAAATTTGTACATTTTATTCACGATGATCTCAAAGATCAGTAGTCCAGCCATTTAAGATATTAGGTGATTTGAATAAAATACCTAGAGCATATAAAGGGTGGTTAAATTTTAAGGGCCGATGTTGTCATTTCTTTTTATTATGATAATATTGGTATGGTTCAATTTTGTATGGAACAAAATATCGGCCAAATAGCCGCCGCGACCTAGGCGGCACACCTTCATCCGATGGTCCAAATTTTCGATGACGCTGAGGCATAATTGAGGTTCTATGCCGTTAATGTGCCGAATTATCTCATCCTTTAGCTCTTGAATTGTTGCTGGCTTATCGACGTACACCTTTTCTTTCAAATAACCCCAAAGAAAGAAGTCCAACGGTGTCAAATCAAACGATCTTGGCGGCCAATTGACATCGCCACTACGTGAGATAACACGGCCATTGAATTTGTCGCGCAAAAGAGCCATTGTTTCGTTAGCTGTGTGGCAAGTGGCACCGTCCTGTTGAAACCACATATCGTCCACATCCATATCTTCCAATTCGGGCCATAAAAAGTTCGTTATCATCTCACGATAGCGGACACCATTCACAGTAACTGCCTGACTGGCCTCATTTTGGAAAAAATACGGCCCGATGATGCCGCCAGCCCATAAACCGCACCAAACAGTCACTCTTTGTGGGTGCATTGGTTTTTCGATTCGCCCAAATGCGGCAATTCTGCTTATTGACGAATCCACTGAGGTGAAAATGTACCTCATCACTGAAGATGATTTTCTACGAAAATTGATCATCCACTGTTGTCCATTTTCATAATAAACCTGAATAACTGTAACGCGTTGCTTGATTGTATATCTTTCCATGGTTTAAATTGAATTAGTCTGAAATTGGGAAATGTCAAATGAAATGCAGAAAAAAACTTGACGTTTAGGTGTGGTTCACATTCAACATCGGCCTTTAAAATTTAACCACCCGTTACTAAGAACAGATGCTCCATAAGAATCAAAGGAGGCGCTTGTTTCGTATGAATTAAATTTTACTTCAACCAGTGAGCACTTTCTATTTCACATTGAGCATGTAGATACTCTTATATATTGTATATCGTAAAAAGTCTAGTTCCGATTCTTCTCGTGGCCAGCCCTAATTTATTATCTCAAATTTTTTTTTAAATTAATATATCTAGTCAACCTCTTTTGTAACAATTTTGTGGCCTTTGAAATGGTATGCTTGCATTTATTTTTTATATTAAAAAAAATATGCTTTAAGATTTCAGATCCTGCCACGCCTTTTTTTTTCTTAATTATTCTCAAGAAAATAATTCTATAAAAAATCTACATTTACTTTAAACTAAAACCCAAAACGTAAAATCTTTCTCTGCTTTTAAAAAACTCAAATCATTCAACAATTAGTATGAACTCCATATAATTAATTTAATTTCCAACAAAGTATTATAAAACGCTCACAAATTAGAAGCAAGTGCTCGTCTTAATGGAGCAAGTACTTCGGTTTATTCATACTTAACAAAGGAGAACATACATTCCTTTAAGAGGTTTTTATAAAACATGTAAATGCTCAATCATTCAAGACATTCTCAAGTATTTTATTCATACCAAATAGAGCAAATGCTCAGAAAAGTTGGGTTTTGAGCAAATGATCCGTTTTATTCATATCACCCATTGACTTTGGGGAAAATTGCGGTGAAGCTGAATTTTGGTGTATACTCTTAGTTTTCTTATGTAGTTCTTAAGAAACTATATAAATTCAACAATGATATAAGCTTTGCTATAACAATTGTATGAGAGGTCAAAGGCTCCGTAAAATAGTTTTTTATTAATATCTCAACAATAAATTTTAATTTTCTACAAAAATGATTTCATGATTTTTTTTTGTCATAAAAGCAATTGGTGTCTTTTTAGGATATAAAAAATGTACGTCCTTGAGCAACACCTTTTGTTTTTTTTTTAACCAACTTGGGAACTGGCTACAATCGAAAAACCTTGTACATAACGATAGAACTAAACTAAGCATAAAGTTCTTCAAGCTATTTTTTCTTTATTTTTCAGTAAAATTTCAGTTATGACAATCTCATTATCAAGTCCACGAGAATGTTGTTTCTTTATACCTTACAGGACAAGAGCCATATTTGTATGTTCATTCAGAGAAACTGTCAGGTAAAAATAACCAGAAACTAACCAATTATCGGGTTGTTATTTTTCAAAACATCGTGTTAAATCAACACAGGTAAATTGTAAAATCTACACGACACATTGTAACTTTAATCAACATGAGAATCTGATTAAATCTTCTGCTATTAAATTAACAGTAAAATGCCAGTATAATGCAGGATTCAAGGTTTAATAAAACCAATACCCATGTTAACTTTACGGAAGAACAGATATGAATTAACATAACTTCAGGATAATAAGACGATCGACGTACTTTATTTGACAAATCCGTTCAATCCTAACGTTACAGTAACCCAATAATAGTCACGTTAGTCATGTTTTTTTTTTTTTTTTGGAAAGCTATTCACAGTATACATTAGATTTTTACGCGCATTACAAATAAAACATCCACAGTAGAATTACCATAAATATAAAATCCCAAAAAAACATGGCTAATATATACAAAAAACATTTCTAATATGAAATAAATCTAATGTGATATTATGTTAAATTGAATACATTTAAAATTGTTATTTATAGCAATGATAAGACGTACTGTCAAATCAAAACTATTTTCAGGTTAAATGAAATTTCATTTCAATCACTTATTTTTTTAATGCACTTAGACAGAGATTATTAGAACATTAACACGATGTTATGTTAAAATAAATAGGCAGAGTGCTATTTTAACTCAAAATCAGGTTATGTTTATCAGGTAAACAATTTTAAAAACAACTCTATGAAACTTTAAGTCAATAGGACTACATTTAGATTTTACAACTGAAATTTATAAGATGCAGTGTTAAAATAACAAGAAATTGTTTAAAACTTACACTGTGGTCATTTCAAAAACTATGAAAATAGTTTAATTAACAAGAATTTCATTTTAAAATAACATGATATTTTTTTAAATCAAATACAATTTTATTAAAGCTAAATTTAACTAGAAATAATAATGTTATTGAAATCGTGCAAGTTTCTGAGTTCTCTGCATATTTATATGGGAAATTGGACTTTGTGAATTTAACAAGACACTTGTTAAATTCTTACCTGATATTGTCATTTTTGAGTGTTGTTTTTTTGTATGTGAAAAAAATATATGAATTTATACAAAATCGCTAAAGTAAAGGGAGTTTTTTTAAGATGTATAGAACTTTAAGTTAGCAACACTATTTTAAATGGCGGCCATTTTGTCAGCTGTCAAGTGATTTATTTTTAGTTTGGTTCTATATTCTTTATTCTATACCTCTAAAAAAACACCCTTTATATAAATTATTTGTTTTTCTTTAAATGAATGTATCTCTAAAGTATAAACAAGTAAATAAACTCATCTTCCACTCATCATATCATCAATTTATTCAATTATACTGAATTTGTACTAATTCAGCATTCAAACCATTAATTTCAATAAATTCAAGTCTTCATTCTACTGAGCTCTAAAGTATATTTGGTTTGTTATTTTATTCATTCTTTGAATGACAAAAATAATTTAATAAGACACCAACCCCAAAACATTTGTGTATAACGTTACCCTTATCAACGAACCCTTCATTCTTTCAATCAGTTTTGATTGTTTCCTACGCTTTTCATATAGAGGTTTCTTTTGTATTCCTTGAAAAATAAAAAAATCGAGAAACATCAAAAGTCATTGTAATCCCAGCTTATAATAACAATCACAGATCGTTAACCCATGCCACATCCACTTAAAAAAAAAAGAGTCTAAATGACACCCACAGCATGAGCATAGAGATGAAATTAAGGACAGAATATAGAGTTAGGTCGTCGATCACACTACCCTCCCCTCCCCGTCCCTTTCTATCCGTGCTTTTCTCAACAGACAAATTGAATTCAATTCCGTGTGACAATCTAAACAATGTCACGTCAATCTGCGCACACATAGATTCAAATTTAGATTCACAAAGTCCCACACAAATTATCATTGCAACAAACAAACAACCACCGCATCGTACCACCAAATCAGCATCATCGCACATCAACAACGGGTCCGAGACATCACCAGGGCGCGTTGTCACAAATCAAGAAGGATGCACAAATCACATCAAATTAAATTTGATTTATTTCGAGTTTTTCTCTCTTCGCCTAGAGAGTACTTGATTTTGATTTTAAGTGAATGCACCTTCTTGCTGCTTCACCCGTTGTTTTTTTTTTTTTTTGGTTCGTTCGTTCTTCATACATGCAATAATTTTACTCCCACTTCTCTTTCAAATCAATTTAATTTTTTTCAAAAAAAAATAAAAAAATAATAAATGAACAATTGTGGACAAATGACACTAAAAAGGGGAGACGTTAACAAATTTTAATATCACTTGGCTTTATTGCGCCTCCTTTTACTCCTCTGGTGGAATATTATTCATCATTTTTTTTGTTATTTGATTTTTCTTCTTCTATTATTCAATTTTTGGTTTTCTCATAAGTCAGGCCTGAACTTTGTTACACTGACAGTGTAATCTCTGTAAGGCGAAAGGCTAAGAGTGTTCCCGATGAAAGAAATGGCAGCCTTGAATCTATCCCAAATGTACTGCTATTCGTAATTTGTATTTAAATATTATTTTGATATTTTAAACAAGTGTTGAATTAGTCAAAGAAATCTTATAAAATAAAGTCTTATTAAATAAAGCTTCACTGACACGCCCACTTTTTGAAAATGGTTACCCTTGTCTGACAGAATAAATTTTTAATAAAAATGTCTATTTTTCAAAAAGAAAAAAAAAATCAAAAGTATGTTTTTATTTAATTTTATTTGCATAATTTTTCTGCCAGTTGCCACGCCCACTTTTTTGTAAAAATGATATTGTCAATTTAGGGTGAATTTTGAAAAACCGATATATATTTTAAAAACCAAAATTTATAGCAATTAGTGTTCCCTTAAAGTCAGGGAAGTTGTCATAAACAAAAAAACGATTGTACATTTTGAAAGAGAGCTTTTACTGTAAATCTCTTTGGTTGAACATATCCTCGTCTCAAGACACTAGTATATCTCTGGAATCAGTTCTAAGCATAGAAACCGGTAAGTGTGTGTTGAGTATATAGTATTTGTATCTGTAGGTATCTATATCTGCATCAATATCTACACCGCCTATATACATAATATAATAGATGGATACCAGCGCAGCAGCAGCGGCAACGTCTGTTTGCTGGGATGGCGGTGTATCTTATATGGCATCATTAAAAAATAAAAATGAAAAGTGTTAAGAATGACACGTCTAAAGAGACGCTAAGGAGGAGAGGATGCGAACGAAGAAGGATCGTCTTTTCAAATTGATCTTGAAAAGGAATAATAACACTCTGCCGAGATCTTTTGAATTTAGTTTTTTAAAGTTTTTTTTTTTTCTTTTTTGTTGTTGTTGTTATTGTCTGTTCTTTGGTTGGATTTTTTATATTCTTTTGCGTTTCCTTTAATTTTAAGCCAAGCTTTGTGTTCTTTTATAAGACGTCATTTGAAGGCCGGGCTTGAGAAATGATTTTGAACCAAACAAAACTAAACAAAAAAAGAAACACAAAAACAAAAATATTATTCACTCTTTTGTTGTTGTTCAATAGAATAATTCAAATCCATGGTTGCCACTATTAAGAAACTGCTAAGCATACAAAATAATATGTACTTATATTTGGAGATTCAGAGGCCGACCGAATCTTACTGACATTCATTAATGAAACCAGATTTTAATGAGTGATTTATTGAAAAATAAGTATGTACTTAAAAAATAAAAATTAAAAAAAAATAATAATTAAAAAAAATATAAAAATTAAAAAAAAAATTAAAATTAAAATTAAAATAAAATAAAAATTAAAATAAAATAAAAATTAAAAAAAAAATAGAAATAAAAAAAAAATAAAAATAAAAAAATAAAATAAAATAAAAATAAAAATAAAAATTCAAAAAAAATAAAATAAAAAAAAAAATAAATAAAAAAAATAAAAAATAAAAAAAAAACAAAGAAAAAAATAAAATAGAGAATACAAAAATTTTAAATTTGGAAATAAAAAAAAAAATAAAATAAATAAATACAAAAATAAAAAAACAAAAATAAAATAAATAAATACAAAAATAAAAAACAAAAATAATAAAAATACAATAAAATGAAATAAAAAAAATTTAAACATTATTTCTTTCAATTGATGACCGTTTTTTACTCAATTCTGAAGTTTATGATGCGTTCGAGCATTTTGAACGATATATTTGTGCGATGACCTCAGTAATGTTGGATTCTAATTCTCCAATCGTAGGCGGCTTATCAATGAATAGAGTTTAGATATTACAATGACCCAAAGCAAAAAATTCTTTGGGTAAAATAACACATGATCTAGGCGGCCAATTCAACGGTCTGAAGCGTAAAATTCAATTGTTCTCGGAAAAGAGCCATGATTTCACGGGCTGTGTCACAAGTAACGTCGCAAAATGAAACTAAGTGTCCTGGCAATAATTCATTAAAATAAATAAGCAATTATTTATACATTTTTTAAATTTATTTTTAAGAAATACCCCCTCTTTTTTACCATTTATTTATAGACTCGTCCAATTTAACGAAAGGCAGCTTAGTTTCAACTTTTGTTTTTTTCTGAGTCAGATGCAAAATTTGGTTCTATGATCTTAGCATCTCATGTGTGGGATATTCGGAAAAATAATATTCCATCTTTAAGATAAGTTATTGGTGAAAACATTTTAACTACTTTCAAAAATTGTTCAGCCATGGAAAATTTGTAATCAATTGTTAAAGTTTTTCAAGGTCAATGGAGATTTAGAGGGTTGGGTTTGATATTTCGCTTTTTAAAATCCTGTTTTTTATAATCCTGTATTTTATAATCCTGTATTTTATAATCCTGTATTTTATAATCCTGTATTTTATAATCCTGTATTTTATAATCCTGTATTTTATAATCCTGTATTTTATAATCCTGTATTTTATAATCCTGTATTTTATAATCCTGTATTTTATAATCCTGTATTTTATAATCCTGTATTTTATAATCCCGCTTTTTTAAAATCTTTTAAAACGAGATTTTCGGTATTTGCGGGATTTGCAGGATTTGCAGTATTTTAAAAAGTGGGATTATAATACATCTGGATTTTGGAAGAAGGGATTTTAAAAATACAGTATTTTAGTAGACGGAATTATGAAAAATGGGATTTTAAAAAACGGGATTTTGAAAAACGGGATTTTGAAAAACGGGATTTTGAAAAACGGGATTTTGAAAAACGGAATTTTGATAAACGGGATTTTGAAAAACGGGATTTTAAAAACCAGGATTCCGTTATGCTTCCAGATATCGGCATCTTATTTGATAAGAGGTCAGATAGGTAGGAAGGTAGAAATGGCGGCCACGAGCAAACTAGCTCAGTGGCCCAATCCGCTTAAAATTGTTTGATTATGAATTTTAAAATTACTTAAGCTTGCTAACCTTTTATACTTATTCTAGAAATGATGTGCTAACAATTTAACCGTGTGGCTGACCATTTACTGAAACCTTTTATAACAATTTGGTGTCTTTTTAAGTAGTATAATTTTTTTTGCGAATATCCCGCAAATAAGGTGCTAAAAATCTAAATTATAAAATTATAAAGTTTAACATTTTTCTACTATGGCTGACTAATTTTTGTAAGCAATTGAATTTTTTTGACCAATTACTGACCTTTTAGGTGGCATATTTTTTTTTTGGAATATCCCAGATATGAGGTGCTTAAATCCCGGAGCCATAAAATTTAGCGTTTTTTTTTTTCTTTCTGGTTTTAAGACTGAATTTGTATATGTCTGCAAATTATTCTGAAATTTCATTATGACGTCTTCAAGTTAATGTACGAAACAAGGTAGAAAAAAATTCTATTAAAACAAAATCTGTAAAATAGGAGTGAAATCAAGTTGTTTTTAGAAAGCCTCATTAATTTTTCAACAGATTTTTGTTTTCAAAAAAATTCAAATTCTAACTTTTAATAAAAAAAAATCTATTTTTTTTTCTTTATATACGAGTGGCAACCATGATGCGAGTCCCATTTTTTTTTTGCTCCGGACGCGGGATCTCTGTTTCTCCTTATAGTTGGTTTCGTTTGATTTGAGCACAATAGGGACTAATAATAAATTTCCTCTTCGTTGGAGCTCAGACAGAGACTCTTAAGTCATTCAATTGATTGTTGCTTTGGATAATGCAATCGGACGACGACGAGAAGAGGCCGCGAAAGAAAAGAACGGGTCAGATTGGTTTTGGTTGAATTCAAGAGTTTAGATCGTAAAGATCTATACGTTCTTTACGTGCGTAAAATAAGATTATTTTTTGTTTTATTTTCAATTTTTTTTTTATTCTTTCACCCTGAACAATTATTCTTCTTTTGAAAATAAATTCTCATTTCACAGCTGAATTGGGTTTAAGGTTTTTGATTTGTTTTCTTCTTTAGAAAAACAAGTTTTTATTGTATTTTTAGTTTTTTTTTTTTGTATAATAATATTTTTAGGCTTCGTGTTAATTACAATTCTCTATGGTGTCGGCATTAAGTTTAAAAAAAAATTAAATGGTTCTTTGATACGTCATGTCGGATCAAAAGATTTGAAAAAAAATAATATAAGATTGAAAGAAATCCGAGGACATCAGCAACGTGCGAGCACCAAAGTCGTAGGATTAAGCTGTTTGTTCATATGCCAAAGAGTGACTTGTGATTGCGCGTGGTTGGTTGGTTGGTAGATTTAATTTTAATAACCGGAGACTGTTGACAAATGCTTGAGAATGATAAAAACAGAGTTTAAAGATACGAATGCAATTAAAATTAAGATATTTATTTTTTAACTCAAAAAATTGCTACAATCTTGCTACAGACATGTTGAGAGCAATTAAAAATAGAATAAAACGTGCGTCGTCGTCGTCCGGCAAAAAACGAACGTGAGATAAATGCAAATTTATTTGCGATTTTATCTTTTTTTTTTTATTATTAAATTGAGTGGATTTTTTTTTAATCCAACTTTGACTAATTAGCCGAAAAATTGTAAACGTCGCTTAAGACATATTTAAATATACATACATATGTATAACACTAGCTTACAAATAATGTAGTTGGAAACAGCTATGAACAAATGTCTTATCACGGAAGTCACGCTTAGTTAAGCCTTTTAAGTTGGATCGTAAAAATGTTTTATTTCTTTACATTTGAATTGTTGTTAAACGATTCAATCAACGTTTCGTTTGATAGCTTTATAATATGTGTTTGACCTTTGGGTTAAAGTAATGTATAATTTTCTTATAATGTGAATGAAAGTTTTCGAATATATTGAATCTTAAACATTCAGATTAAAAATTAGACGAGAATAAATAGCAAATATAAGGTGTGCCTACATACCGGCTCTTAGAATTTTATTTCTGACAATTTTTTTAAGTTTGATAATATTTTTTTTTTTTTTGAAATCGGATCCAGTACCCAAATTTCTGTAACTATCGCATTGATAAAATTTATGAAAAACTTTGAAAAATTAAAACAAAACATTTGAGTTTCGTTCCATTTTTGAATATTTCTCGACCAATTTTATCGATGTAAGAGTAACAGAACGTTGGCGCTTGCCTTAATTTAATAGAGAAAAAAAGTATACAAAAAAGGAAGATTTCCTAGAAAACGGCTGCAACGATTTTACATATTATGTTTCAAACAGACTACAAGTATTATGTTTCAAACATTAAAAACAATCATTAAAATATGTTTGCTAAGTGAAAACTTCTTTCCTGGCACTCATAAGATTCCTTCTGTGAATTATACAAAAATCTGTATTAAAATTGTTTTATCACTCACAGACTTCTTACAGTTATCTGTTTCGTGTCGTGTTGGTTCTTAATGATGGGTATTAGGCTTTTTCAATAAACCATTGAAAAAAAATGAACGAGCGATGCATCATATATATGAACCCATTTCCAAACTCTTACATATTTAAACTTTTTGAGTTTCGGGATTTTAACACCTCATATGTGGGATATTCGGAAAAAAATATCCTTTCTGAAAGTATAGAGGCTATAGTCCAGTAATTGGTCAAATAATGTTAACTATTTAAAAAATTAGTCAGCCATAGAATATTTGTAATCATAAGTTAAAGTTTTTAAAGGACATTAGAGATTTTTAGCACCTCATTTGTGGGATATTCGTAAAAAAATTAAAAAATTTTAAAGTTCACCAAATTTTTATAAAACGTCAGCTAGTTCGATAAAATTTCCAGCTATATACTATTTTAAAATATTTTTTCAAAGTTTTTTCATAGAATGCTAGCATCTCATTTGTGGGATTTCCTTAAAAAAAATTCCACTTGAAAGTTACTTAATCCTCTATAATAAAAATAATTGACCTTTTTATGGGGATTAAGTGGATTAGTATACTTTTTTTTTTTAATATCACACAAATGAGATGATTAAAATATCAAAAAAATTGAAAAACCTTAAAAATATCGCGAATATCCCACAATTTATGTGCTTCAGCTTCTAATGACTTAACTTAAACCATTGATTAATTTTAATGTTTCAATTTTCTATGGCTGACCAATTGCTAAAAGTAGTTGGCCTTTTCTGATAAATTTATTGCATACTTTGTTACACATATTTTACATTTTACAAAAAATTACATTTTACAAAAAATTACATTTTACAAAAAATTACATTTTACAAAAAATTACATTTTACAAAAAATTACTTTTTACAAAAAATTACATTTTACAAAAAATTACATTTTACAAAAAATTACATTTTACAAAAAATTACATATTACAAAAAATTACATTTTACAAAAAATTACATTTTACAAAAAATTACATTTTACAAAAAATTACATTTTACAAAAAGTGACATTTCACAAAAAATGATTTTTTTTTACAAAAAATGACATTTTACAAAAAAAAATAGAAGAAAACGATGTTTTACAAAAGAGGCGATATTTTACAAAAGAAACGATATTTTTCAAAAGAAACGATATTTTGCAAAAGAAACGATATTTTGCAAAAGAAACGATATCTTACAAAAAAAAAAACGATATTTTACAAAAAAATTATATTTAAAAAAAGAAAAAACAATATTTTCGAGAAAGAAAAAAAACAATATTTTCGAAAAAGAAAAAAACAATATTTTCCAAAAAAAACTATATTTTATTTGCAAAAAAAAATATTTTACAAGAAACCTATTTTTGCCCCTTTCAAAAGCCCTCTTCCAAATTTAGGGTATAAATATTTAAATAAATGCTTTTTCTTTTCACGGTTAAAACTTAATTATTCAACAATTTGCCTTACCCTATTATATCAGCATAATCAACATGACTCATCGCATCAAATCCATCGTTCAAATTAAAAACAAATTTGATAAAAAATCTTATTCAATTTGAAAACATGAAAATCATTTTATTTCTAGCTTCCTATTGAAACGCAAACAAAACAAAATAAAACAAAAAAAAAAACATAAAAGGCTTCTATTTAAAATTTCGTACGTATTCAATTTAAGATAAAGCATTAATTTCTGTATATTTTAACATCGTGTGAGGAACAAGTTATTTGAGTTATTTAAAACCATAAGCA
This sequence comes from Epistrophe eligans, assembly GCA_951394125.1. Lineage (NCBI taxonomy): Eukaryota > Metazoa > Arthropoda > Insecta > Diptera > Syrphidae > Epistrophe > Epistrophe eligans. The sequence continues at coordinate 14,087,563 of OX596030.1, forward strand.
GCTCGTTCACCTATAATACTACTAGATATAATACCATACCTTACTATTAATATTAATAACTATTCAAATTAAATCAATCGACAGTCTCTCTACTATAGAATTGAGGTATTTCATTCAACCTCGCTCATACGTATCTTTTCAAGAAAATCCCGTTCATACGAGTATAATTTTAATTTTTCGTGTGTATTGTGATAGATGTTAACACAAAATTTTTTAAAAGTGCCTAATCTCAATAAACTAATAAATCAAAGTTCCATTTTCTTTGGATTTAAATCAATTTCTGCTTGGAATTGACTTTAACATTGAAAAAAAAACACACACTTACTGAATGGCTGCTGTGGCTACTGCTGTTAAACAGTAAGGCTCATATTTCATGAACAGAGAACATAAATAATCTAATGACCTTTTAGAAACATTTTTCCCAGAGGCTCCATCTTCTACTCGTATCTTTATTTTTTTTTAAGCTCCCATTAACTATAATATATGAAAGGAAAATTGATTTTAACCCTTATCAGTCGGTTAATCAGGCTCCGACTAAAATATGTACACGAACTCATGTAACAAGCCACATCAGAGATTTCCTTGGTAAATATAATAATTTATTCATCAAGATTTCGGCAGTGGTTGGGTTTTAATTAGGGGGTCTCCGCTAAGCCTTGACTCTGTTGTAATTCCAATATTAATTGACTTTAGATTGAGATGTAATTTATTGGCCGTAATTTTTTTAATTTTTATTTTTTTTGCAAGCCTTTCATATTAGATGCTGCTGCGCGTAGGCTTCCTATTAGCTGAGAGCTGCTGCGAGCTGCAAGCTATGTTGTAGAGATTTGGTACTTAATTGAAAATTGATTCGAATATGAATGTAGATGGTATATATGTTTATAATATGCTGCAGCCGAGAGTTATGTGTTTTCTTTTATATCTTTTAGTTTTTTTTTTCTCTTCTATTAGCATTGCTAAGTAGTCTCAGACGTATCCATTTCATAATACACAACATCAACGACGACTTCCCACCTTTCCTGAGGTGAAAAATCAACATTCTATGTTCAAAAGTCCTCAAATATTATTTCAAAACATCATCGTTTTTTAGTTCTTTTTGCATTGTTTTCCAATATGATACTAACATAGTCGGAGACTGAATGTTGCAAATTATGAAATTATTTAAAGTTTGAATGATCTACATACATATGTTGTTTTTTTTTTTATCACAAAGGTCATCAATCTTTCCCATTGCAAATCTGGGCAATTTCAAGGGTAATCAACTCAACACAAATATGACCACATTAGGGAGAGGCGATTCTAGGATTCTAGGTCTAAGGGTGGTGGGGTAGAAATTTTCAACTGCCCTCAACTGTACTTATCTGAACTATTTGAGCTTGGGTTTGAAGATGAACTATTGATGGTGCGATACCATCTAAGAAAATATTATTATTCGATAGTATCGTCATTTGGAAATATCGGTAGGGAACAATACACGAACATTGTTTTTTTTTGTTTTTAGTTTTAAAATCATGTATACAAATAATGCGTAAACAGCTTGTAGTGAACAGGCGCATAGTGAGTTATAACCTGAATCATTCCTGTATGCGTGTTTTTAGTCAGGAGGAATAAATGACTGATCGATAACATGATCAGTAACATGATGGATAACATGATCAATAACATGATCGATAATATGATCGATAACATGATCGATAACATGATTCGATAACTGTCACAAAATAAGGCTTGTCTGTGTAAAATGCATTTAGTACATTTCACAAAATAAAAATTTTGCCTGGTTTGTTTATCGATAGCTGAATTTTATCGATAATCAATTATCTAAATTTCAAGTTATCTTTGTTGTTTTTTTTGTGAGCTTACAACAGACAAAGCTAGTCGATGACTTTTTATAATGAATGAACCACTCGATATTCGATCAAGAAATTTCTTGTAGAAGTCTGACGCACTTTGCAATATCCTAGAGTACTACTTGGTCCTCAAGTAAAAGATAGACTTTGTTTTTTTGCAAAGCTTCAATATCTTTCCACAATATATGAAACTATTTTCATTTTAATTGGATGATTTATCAAAGTCCTACTAATCGATGTATAATCATTATTTAGCAAATTATAACTTCATATTCCAGACTATATTAGCACCAAAGAAGTGAATAAGTTTGTCAAATATTTAAGCACATTCAACAGCTCTCACTACACTATGTATCATACGTACAATGCAGAAGCTAATGTCCGGAGATGAGATATGGTGATGTTGTTCAAGATCTGTCACCATCATTGCGCATCCCATCGTATCACCTCGGTTCGCTATTTCATATTTATGCCCAAATATTTGCATTTCGCATCCTGAGTACTTTTTTTTTCTGCGATGATGATGATGATGATAATGATGATGATGCTGAATGCTGATGATGATGGCCATACGTCAAGAGAATTATTATTAACGTGACTTAAAGTCAATGACGAATGGCGATGATATTTTTGCAAATATATAAACAACGTCTAAAAGGTAAACAATTGAATTATTTCGTTGAGTTATCGATAACTCATGTAGAAAAATGTCAAATATTTACCGTAAGTAAACGAACAAAATGTGATCGATTGCTTTGGCTTTGGTGTTTTGATGCATGACCGGCTCATATATATCTATAGGAGAGGGAAAGAGAGAGATATCCTGGCACAACCAAACGAAACCAACGCCAACCATCAGAGCTATATGTTTGGTTTTCGATGGAAGATGCAAGGTGAATGGATTCGATTCTCGTATATAAATGCATGTGGGTGGCAATTTACGTAGCGCGTGATTTATGTTTTTTCAAGCGCGCAGTTTAGACGTGTATGCTAATTAGTTTGAAAGCAAATACAAAACTAAAATATTATTGATGATGGTTTGGTTATAAAAGTATGGGTATAGGTATGTAACATTGTACCAATGTATGTACCTACTCGTGTTCGGGTGCTTGTAACTGACCTGTTAAATATTTGACTTTTGGATTTAAAATTTAGAAGGGAAACGCTAATTTGTATTTATTACGTTAAGTGAAATCTTAATTACATATATGAACTTGAAGTTTAACTTTGGCTTATTGTGGTTTTTTTATGAATACAAAATAAGTATAAAGTCTAAATATTGGTTTTATTTTTAGATTTTTAGCAATAAACAATAAATAGATAATAAAACATCTAATTCCAATGTATGTCTAACTTTAGACAGCAGTTTATCTCCGAAACTTTATTTATAATTATTTTCCATAGATTGTCTTATCTAGACACTGGAACTGGTTGTCATAAGTGGGTACGTTCAATAAGCAAGGTAAGGCTAGTTTTTTCATTACGAATTTTAAAAGATATCTTCAATTAAATTAAATGTTCATTGAACGTATCCAAAAGTTCACTTTAATTCATTCGAATAAATTCACAGACTATCACTTGTTTTTTTCGCATTTTTCGGGCTCCCAGAGGTTTATTTTCAAGTCGAAGTAGGTATACGAAGCGGGTTATTGCACACTTGTTATAACTATTATTAATTAGCATTTCTCTATTAGGTAAGATTAGATTGGAATGGGTAAATAGGGCGATACACATCACGTCACTCGGATCTCAATGGATCTGTTTTGCTCCCCAGGATTAAGGATAGGTAGTTGTAAGGAGAGGTAAGGAAGCTCAGGTATTGGGTGCCTCGCTGAATCATCTTGAATTTTAAATTATTCTCCGAAGACTGCCTTTCTGGTTCTTGCTAGGGTAGGGAATTCACAAATTAGGTGATAGGAGGAGCATTTCCCCGATACATTACTCTGATACCTTCTGCTCTGTATAAGTCAGACCAAGATGGACAGTTGAAACCCGCTTAGCTTAGAGGAAATCAATCACTCAGACGGGAAAAGTATCAATTGCTGAACATCTGGCTTTGAGGCTTGATTCTATACTCTCTTTATGCTCTATTGACATAAATACAGATGATTTAATTTGGCTCGGATTAAGAGATGTCACGTTTTTTGCCAATTTATCCGCTATTTTAAATAAATAAATTGGTAGAACCAGGGTCTAGTGACTTACAATTCTCAATCATTTCTGTGTGCGTGTTATTATCAGGAATAGAAGGGATTTACAATTTAATGCCGAATCCGAATGGCTAGGGTAAGAAGCAATTCCTTCCAAGAGTCAGTAACCCGTGAAAAACGGTCAGTAACCCGCAACGGTCCGAAAGCTTAGACTTTGTGATGATTGAAGAAATGGCTTTAATTACCTCCCGATGGCTGCCTTTATATTTATCAATGTTTCCGTTGACTGTTTCACATGTTGCGAGACCCTTTGTAGCATCAAAAACTCCAACCATTTCGACTTAAAAGATACTGTAGAAATTTTTAAGCTGTATTGGATATATTCAAGAGTAGGTTATCTCAAAAGATGCCTGAATCTTACCCCTTATTCGTTTTGAAGACGTCCGTTAGGATCGATACATGGTTTACGTTTTATGATCCGGTTTAACGTACAGAAATCCCATGTAGGGGTATTCTTTAGGGCCACTGGATATTAAAATCATTGTGTCTGTTTGAAAGTCTATTTTCCTAAAATTCATAATGGTTTTATGCCCGAAATGGCTCTTTCTTATTTTTGCACTGTTTAAGTTTTGTTGGGCGCCATTTCTTACCTAAATAGATCGAGTGGGGCTATTGAAAGTAGAGGTATGTATGTGAATAAATTAACAAAAGTTAACAGTATAAATCTTATGTTTAATTGTTCTTGCAAAAAAAATTTCCTAGCTTTTGCTTATTTTTTGATACCTAGCTTTTGCTTATTTCAGAATAAAGCTTTTGGTTGTTTTTTTTTTTCTTCTTTTTTTTCTCATTCACCGATGTATAAGTGCTTATTCTAATCATCTCGTGAGATTGAAATCAATATCGTAAACAACTACATATGTCCATCAATTAAATTCATATAATAAATTTTCACTTGAATGCCTGATACAAAGATTCCCTGAAACTTGATGCAGAATTAAAGAAAACAAAATTAATAAAAAAAAAACCCTACAACCATCCTTACATGTATGTAGCTCATGATGATGTTTGGTTATGCAAAATTAACCAGCAAACACAATATAATTTACATATCAACTTGGCACTTTGTCTGACATCTGTAAGCTAAAACTATGCATTTGTTTTCTTTGACACATAATGCAATTCTTGTTTTCTATATTCACACATTACTTTATTATAATATATTATTTTATTATAATATATCCCTCAGCAATATCAATTTAAATCCCATTAGACCGCATAAGTCATGTCAAAATATCCGCAAATCATACACGTCGATTCTTTGTTTACGCCTGTCAGCTCCTATACCTAGGTACCTAGATATAAACTCATATATATAGTTTCTTAAGAAGTAAAGCCTAGAATATTCAACCATTCACAATTTGCACTCCATCTTTAGCCACAATTAGGTGTTAACTACTTGCACTAGCACTAACACCAGTACCTATAGTTGTATACAAATTCTATTGTATCTGCATTATTTGCTTTGCATTTTTGTTTTTTTGTTTTTATTCTACAACACTGTAAGAGGAGGTTGGTAGGGCAATGCAAAGCTGACAGAGAAAACTTGATTGATGAATAAATTTTTTTTTTTTTTTAATGCCGTAAGTTTTTGTATAAATTTTAATTATTATTGTATTCGAGCAATTTCTCACTCAAAACAAGACATGACTTTATTTCAGTTCTGATTACAGGCTTGAGTCAACAGAAAAATAAATGCAACAGGTACATGAAAGTGCATCTACATGTAGTTGAAAACCTTTATGCATGCAGGGTTGTCGTTTTTTAAATTTTCATGTGGAAAGTGGGTCTAACGAGTTCGTATATACAAATGTACGCTTGAATTAAATAAACAATTAAAATCATTCGTTTTTTAACACATCCATGGGAAACACATGTTCCAAAATTCTGTACCTAAATATCTACTGTAATTGTAATGTTGTACAATTTATATTTAATCACTCTTGAAAAAATCACTTTTTGGAGCAAAGTGGTTCCCATGAATATTTGTTTTAGAAAAATCAATATTTTTTTAGAAAAATCAATATTTTTTAGAAAAATCAATTTTTTTTAGAAAAATCAATATTTTTTAGAAAAATCAATATTTTTAGAAAAATCAATATTTTTTAGAAAAATCGATATTTTTTAGAAAAATCAATATTTTTTAGAAAAATCGATATTTTGTAGAAAAATCAATATTTTTCTAGTAAAATCAATATGTTTTTTTAGAAAATTCAATATTTTTTTAGAAAAATCAATATTTTTTAGAAAAAATATTTTTTAGAAAAATCAATATTTTTTAGAAAAAATATTTTTTAGAAAAATCAATATTTTTTAGAAAAATCAACATTTTTTTTTTTGAAAAAATCAATATTTTTTTTTTTTTTGGAAAAATCAATATTTATTTGAAAAATCGATATTTTTTAGAAAAATCAATATTTTTTTGAAAAATCGATATTTTGTAGAAAAATCAATATTTTTTAGAAAAATCAATATTTTTTAGAAAAATCGATATTTTGTAGAAAAATCAATATTTTTTAGAAAAATCAATATTTTTTAGAAAAATCAATATTTTTTAGAAAAATCAATATTTTTTAGAAAAATCAATATTTTTTAGAAAAATCAATATTTTTTAGAAAAACAATATTTTTTAGAAAAATCAATATTTTTTAGAAAAATCAATATTTTTTTTGGAAAAATCAATATTTTTTTTAGAAAAATCAATATTTTTTTTTAGAAAAATCAATATTTTTTAGAAAAATCAATATTTTTTAGAAAAATCAATATTTTTTAGAAAAATCGATATTTTTTTAGAAAAATCAATATTTTTAGAAAAATCAATATATTTTTTTCAAATATGTCCGCACAGAATATCGATGAAAAGATCTATTAATTTCGTATTCAGCGCCTCAAACCCCTACCCCTAACGAGGTTTAGTCAAACATTTTTTTAGGGTTGGATCAAAATTATTTTTCAAACCCAATTATCAATTTTGAGATGACACATATTTTTGAAATACTTTAATTTGGTCTGTTATGAAAACTTCGTACGTATACTGTACGTGTTCTGTACTCCAAAACTCTGTATTTCAAAATTCAATTCTTTCATTTTTTAATTTTTTTTTTAATTTTATGTCTGTTTTTCTCATTTTTATTCCTTTTTTTATTTTTTTAAAATTGTTTTTAATTGTTTTTTTTTTTTTTATTTTTTTTATTTTATTTTTTTTTTTTATTTTTTTTTTCTCGTATTCGTATTGTATTTTATTGTTTCCCCTAAGGGTTACAAGTCTTCCACCACACTCTCCTCTCTTCCCATCCCTCTCTCTTTACTCCTTATCACAACCTCTAGTGCCTTTATCCACTCTTCTCCCCTCCCACCATCGTCCATTATATCCCTCATTTTTTCCCTATTGGTTTTCCTTCATTTCCGCTTTACCTGCATATTTCTATTACATGTTCCCACGTCTCTTCCTCACCTTCACACACTCTGCACATTCTCTCTTCTTCTTGTTTCCAGTACCATCTTTCTCTCACCTCATTCCCTAGCCTGACTCTCGCTATTCTCTTTGTTCTGTCTGCCTTCCATCCCGCTTTCAGATATTGCGGGATCCCCTCGGTCATTACTTCTTTATACCACCTGTTATATCTGGATTCCTTTATTAGTTCCAGTGTTGCCGGGAAGAAATATTTCAAGGTAGTACTGAAGCCAAAAAAGAGGAGTATTTTGAAAAAAATAGTAGTACAGACATTTTTTAGTATTCAAACTTTATTAAAAAAAAAATCATCAAGAAAAAAATCAGTTACAATAAAAAAACATAAATAAATAAATTATTAATTCTAAGAACAAAAATAAGTAAATATCTTTTCTATCACACAAAATCTGTCTTGTGGCAGATAATGTAATGCATAGTTATATTTGCCTTTTTTTGCCTTTACCTGCTCCAAGGAATCCAATTTCACTAAATATCTATACAATAACAGTCATATTTATTAGATTTTTGTCTACTTAGACACTGTCTAACTATTTTCAAATTGGTGGAAATATGCTTTATTTAATAAAAATAAATATCACATTACTCACGGTTAAGACAATCTACTCTTGTGTCTAAGTTAGACAGCTATAAGACAACAATAAACAACGTTTTTGAACAAATTTTCAAAAGTTGGACAGTTGTCTAAAGTTAGACAACGTTTATAAATAAGGCCATAAAAGTTTACTTTGAATTTTTCTAACAGGAATTACAATATTTCAAACATTAATTAACAAACCTTTTCATTTTATTGAACTATACATACAAATTTACGGAGCTCAAAAAAAAAAAAAAAAAACAACCACCAAACCAAAATTTCAGGTAATGAGGTAACCATAAAATAAATACCGAACTGACAGATGTAAATTGAACGTAGACGTCCACGTCCACGCCAACGAAAAACAAAAACAAACAAGAAAGAGGGAAATTCCCTTTCCCTTTGGAAGATTAAAGTGCTGCCAAATTTTTTAAGGTTAACATTACACTTTGCTGTAAGTGTAAGATATTTTAGGTCTTTAAAAAAAATAGGAGTACGAATGTAAAAGGAGGAGTACAGGAGTACGAAGGTGTTGAAAGGAGTACAATACTCCTATGGGAGTACTTTCGGCAACACTGATTAGTTCCCGTCTTTCCTTCTCCTGCTCTCTTCTGTCCATTCTGCTCTCTCGTATTCTGTGGTACTGTCCTCTCTTCCTTCCCTTCCCCTCGTTCTCTTTCTCCCATGTTCCCTAGTCAAGTTGGTAGGCTACAACAAGCAGATTACAACATGCTGGTAATATGAAACCTTAAGGCAAATAATATAATAGTTTTACATTAATTATGCTGTACGCAATTAAAAGTGACATTTTTTTTTTTGTATATAACATTAACATTCCAAAAGCACAAAATGCCATATTAGTGTTAGGTATCGTATTATTATGTCCATGTTTGAAGCGGAAAAAAAGTTATTAAAATAAACAAATAGAGAAAACAAAGCAAATAAAAATAAAATAATAAAAAAAAAAAAACAAAACTATTTTTATTAATTTTATCTTATTGTATCTTTATTATTTTAAGCATAAACTAAACGACCTGGCGTTAGTTGTATAGAGTAGCTAGCCATCGAGACATATTTATTATGATCTTTTTTGATAAAATTTTTAAGGTGAAGTCACACTATTATTAGACTTGAACTTTATTAACATAATTAAATAAAAGGAAAAAAAAATAAAACTTAAGAAGCTAAACTAAACAATACTATTATTTTTAATTTTACGATTTTTGTGGATTATATTTTCATATACATTGACGTAGGTAAACTTAGAAGAAAAAAAAAAATCTCGATTGAGTTTCGGTAGATCAATAGAAATTTAATGCATAAATTTGCTCTCGCACAGGCGCGATTGTTAAAAATCAATCGATTAGATCGCATAAAGCTTGATTTTGCAATTTATTTACAGACGATGGTGATTTTAATAGCCGCACCCGGTTAATTTGTCCCAATTAACATGGTGGCGGCGGCGACTGGAATTTTTTGTTTGTTGTATAGATTTTAGTTTTTTGATAAAAAATAACCAAAGCTTTTTTTTAATGGGCTTCTTCGTTTGTTAATTTTTTGGAATGCAGTAGAACATCCATTTTATTTAAATAAAAAATCAATTGAAGTTTAAATCTTAATGCCCTTGATCGATAATATGGTTGGATATGGTGGATCAGTTTTAAAATGAAGAGAAAAGTGTGTTTGCGTCTTATGACCTATATATTGCTACCCACTTAGATTTTAGATTTTTTGGTTTCAATATATGAGCCGCTAACAAGCAATTGCAGTCAAAATCATAATTATTAAAGTGTTTAGTTTAATTTCGTTGATCTGAAAAGTATTAAACAATTTTTTTAAGACTAAATGTTTTATTGACTTAAAAAGAAGTGTTTATTTCATTAATGTGAAAAATGAGAAATGTGAAAATATCAAAAAATTTAGTTAATATATTTCTTTCTAAGAAACTCCAGAATTATGTTGGGCGCCATTTTGAAAAAATAATTAAAGTTGAAGTATTTAAAATGTGCGTATAAATGCATAATATAAAATACACCGACATTCAAGTTTCAATGAATTTGCCTTTTCAACATCTCTAAAGACTCGTGTTGGGCGCCATTTAAACTAAATTAAAGTTGAATTATTTTATATGTATATACATACAAACATATACATACATATAGCGGAATTCATGGCCTAATGAATATGCCTTATGAACAACTCAAGGCCCATGTTGGGCGGCATTTAAAAATTCGGTCTTAAAAATTCTGGCTTAAATTTTTTCCTCCACTGTTTGATGATTTTGAACCCGAAAAGTAGACAAAAATCTGGAAATTATTAGCTTTGGAATTGATTTTACCAAGTTTTTGGACTCGCGTTGGGCGCCAAATTCGGTTGCCACCTTTAATAATCTTCAGCATTCAAATTTATTCATTCACGATCTTTTGACTCATTTGGTACGCATTGATAATGATTTAGCTTCTCCGTTCTGGATGTTTTTCTGAATGTTATTACTCACGTTGGGCGCCAAATTTGTAAATTTGGTTTACATCTATCAGTAATCTTTAGAATTCCCTGCAACAGTCTCTTGGCTCATTAGGCTCACAGTGATGATGATTTGGCTTCTTCGTGTTGACAGTTCTTCTAAATAATTTACCTCGCGTTGGGCGCCAAATTTGGTTAACATCTATCAATAATCTTTAGCATTCTATGTAAGTTCCTTTGCTCATTTGGCTCACAGTGATTATGATTTGGTTGTGCTGTGCTGCGCTGGCCGTGCATTGGTATTTAATTATTGCCTTCATGACAAAAACTGCTTCACTTTGTAGATATGTACTTAACATCAAAGATGAAGATCTTTGCAATAAAACGCTTCCATGAAATGTCTTTTACTTTGGTATTTAAAATATTCTCTGAATCTACTACGGATGTCAACACTTAATCTAAATTTCACAAAACGACAGTGAGAAAGTTTGCTTCCAAGTTTTTTTTTTTTTTTTTTTTTTAATGGTATAACTCGCGTTGGGCGCCATTATCGATGTATGTCATACCGCATATTAGAAACACCTATAGAATCGTATGCAATGTAATACAGTTTACGTAATCTTAAGTCATTTATTTTAAACTTGTTTACCTCGAGTCATAGAAGACTTTTTTTTTTATGACTCGCATTGGGCGCCATTCATAATAATATGATGACACATGTTTAAAGATTTAAAAATCTAGATAAGAGTTGTGCATATATAGCCATTTTCAGTTCAGTTACCAAAACCTATGGCACCGAAAAAAAATATGTTTAAATTTTCCATTATTTTGAATATTTTTGAACAAACTCATAAACATAAGGTAAAATATTAATTTAAATAAGATTTACCAAAAAATAATTTATTTTTCGAATGATGTCATAAAATAAACATATCAACTTTGTCGAATTATTAAACAAACAAAATTGTATGATGTCTTTTAATAAAAAAAAGACAAATCAAAACTGAATAATACTTCAAATTCTTTGCTTTTGCTTGTTTAAATGTTCATCCTCCCACACAATTAGTATATAAATATTATCTAAATTTCGCATATATTATTATTATTATTATGAAGGCTGAAGTCGTAGAAGTCGTAAAAATCTACTTCATCATAAAAATACCACGCACAACCAACTGGCGGAAATATATTATTATTATTAATTTTTTTTTTTACTACTACTATACAAAAGACCGCATACCATTTTAAGCCCTCGCACATAACGATATTCACCAAAAGGCAGACAAAAAAAATCCATCGTATTGATTGTATAATAAATAAAATCCAAACAGCATCACTTTAACTCTTGAATTGCATCTTTTGAAGTAATTTAACTCGTTTGCATTTTACCGACCCACTCGGAAAATTCAAGATGTTGATTGATGCCGTATTAACAGAAATCAAATATATTTGATATCATATAGTTCCGGAGGAAGTGTTGGTAATGATTATTTTTTCTAAGAGAAATGAGGACCCGAAATTATTCTCAGCCTTGAATCGGGAAACCGAGCCGATACTACCTTTAAAGAATCCGAAATGAGATTGTATATTTTGGACTATAATTTGCCGAATATCTCAGTGTTCTTGGCGGTCTTGACAGAAAATAAAAATATTGCATTTTTTAATGTAAATATTAAGCAGCTTCTAGGTCTAGATTCATACCTAAGAACAATATGTTTTCACACAAAATGCAGAAAAAGCGATAGGACCGTGGTAAACCTGTATCGGTTTAAGTCTTCATTTCTAAATGAATTTTAAATTATTCATTTCTGTCATTAAAAAAAATACCAAAATTTCTCTTCTAGATAGTTATTCAAGCATTTTTTGGAAAAATGGGTGCTTTCATAAATGCATGGTTGCTTTGTCTACATGCGATCAATTGCAATCGTATTAACGTCATACAAAATATTTGCGAATGTGTTTAACTCTGCATTTATGAACACTTTTTCTGATTTGCGTCATATGTCAAAAACAATAAAGGAAAGGAAATCGTGTATACTATACCTGTCTCTTTCTTTAAGAAAGAAATTCAGATTGCATGTGAGTTTTTATAGTTGCACATTTGCGCTGCAAATATTTGCGTTTTGCTTTTATGAAAATCTGACATTTATCATTTGCATTTATGAAAGTTATGCATACGTCAGACTTTCGCAACCATGCATTTATGAAAACACCCAATGTTATGCTTCGTTGGGCGCCATTTTTTTTTTTTAATTTGATCGCCCCATTTGTTGAAATTAGATTTGTTTTTGTATAAAAGTGATCTCTCGTTGCGTGAGCAGTAAGAAAGTCAACTTGCATTCCCAAAAAAAAAAAATAAAAAAAATAATAAAAAAAAAAAATAAATAAATAAATAAAAAAAAAAAAAAATTTGTAAGATCAAACAAACAAGTCTTTATTCGGCTACGAATAATAATAAGAAATCCATAAGAGAGTGTGTGGCTAGTAAGCAAAAACTTTATTTTTTAAGTGTTATGACCCGGGTTGGGCGCCATTTTAAATTGAAAAAAGTTGGGAAGTTGGGACGAGATTACTTTTTTGAAAGCACATAAGAGGAGAATGAATAATATGAAAATAACTCTTAACAGCTTTCGCCGTTAATGCACCCACTTCATTGCGTAAGCAGAAAAAAAGTCTACTTGAATTCTGCAAAAAAAAGTATCAACATTATATACGATCAACAAGTCTTTATTCGACTACAAATAATAATAAAAAAAATACATAAAATTGTTAGCAAAAACTTTTTTTTTTTTGAAATCTATGACCCGCGTTGGGCGCCATTAGATACTAATTTGAAAAAGTTAGTTTTATTTCAATATCGGGACGAAACTTAGATTACTATTTTCAAAGCTTTTGGGACGAGACTTTGTTTCTGGTATTGAAATATACCAATACTCTTGGCGGTATAAATAGATATTCTCGACAAAAAAATGAATTTTTAAATTATATAATTGAATTTTTCTATATTTCGATACTCGATATACTAAAATCAAAAATTGGATACGAATTATGTAAAAATATACTAAGCATTATGAAACTTTGTATCTCGAACTATAAAACGACGACAAAAGACTTTTTCCCCATAAGTGATTCAATTTTGATTTTGGCTTGAAAGTGTAAATATTATTAAAGTGTGTCAGGAAGAAGTGTTCTTCGGATTAACTGAAGGGTAGGAAAGTTTTTTTTTTCCATTAACTCACTATAGTGTCACGTTACAAGGGATGTTTTTTTTTTGGGAATCATGGTTATTTTTATTAAGGAAGTTTATGGGATTTAATATAATCAAATAATATTGACAAACATGCTCCCAGAATAAATTAATGGAAATTGATTATTTTATGGCATAGTAAAAAAAAAAAGAAGGGGGACACGAATTGTGTAAAGGAAAATAATATTCTAATATTCACCATATATAGCACCATTTGTATTTTTTTTTTTCTATCCATCTTTAAATAAATATATTTTTTGTAGAAAGTTTTTTTTTTTTTTAAATAATAAATCCTACAAAGAAAAACAATCACAATTTGATTTTTATATTTTTTTTAGAAAGTATTTTTTTTTTTAAATAATAAATTCTACAAATAAAAACAATAACAATTTTATTAATCTACTACAAAATTTACTTACCTACTGACAACTACAAAAATCGGTATAGGTGATATTGATATGTATGACTCTTTAAAAAAATGTTGCTTACTCGATTAAGACCTACCTAATTGATCAAACTTAACCAGCTCCATACCAACGAATATAGAGACATTTAACTTGAAAAGTTGATCAAGCCCAAAACAACAAAATTGAACCTACCATGAAATTAAAACTGTTATGTCAGAGATAAAAAGATATGACAGCAGCAACATTTACCATGTCATATGCTACTTACTTGGTATGTAACATTCGTATTTGCTGTTTAGTTTTGGTTTAATCAACAAATTATTTTTATTATTTTTTTTTCAATGTTCATAAAGGACTAGGCTTGACAGAAAAATAGGCAAACTATTTACAAGACGTATTGATGAAATAGTTATTAATAAATTAATAATTAATTAATTAATAAAAAACTCAATAATTTTCTTATCTTTAAATGTGATGTTGTAAGATTTAGATTTAAAAATATCAAACAAATTTTAATCAGTTTAATTTACATAACAAAATCCATTATTCGCCTTATTTTTTGGTAAAATTTTTTCTTATTTTTTGGTAAAATTTTTTCTTATTTTTTGGTAAAATTTTTTCTTATTTTTTTCTTATTTTTTGGTAAATTTTTTTCTTATTTTTTGGTAAATTTTTTTCTTATTTTTTGGTAAATTTTTTTCTTATTTTTTGGTAAATTTTTTTCTTATTTTTTGAAAACCTATAATTTTTTTTGTAAATATGTATTTCTAAAATTTCTCTTAAAATGAAAAATTAAAGAACGGAGTTAATCCTCTTTAAAAAAAAAAGGAATAATTAATTTCAACTCGAACAGTTCCGTTACTTATCTAATAAGTTTTAAGTCATGTCATTGTTTTCTAAGGCCTCAGGATTGATTTTAAAACTTTCACTTAAAACTTTTCCCACACAACTTATTCCCCTAATTAAAAACTTTTGATTTATCATCCGTGAAATGTTTTTGTTAAAAAAAAAAAAAAAAAAAAACAAAGTACCTACACATCTTCAAGGTTATCATTTGTGTAAATTATTCAACACTCTTGATGTGAATTAACTTTTTTCCCAGAAAAATTTAATTTACTGACAAAAAAATATATAAACGAAGATAAAATAATAAATTATTATAATCGTGACAAACAAATCTTGCATTTTATTTTATTACTCTTATTTTTTCTTCTTAAAAATAAAAAAAATATAAATTAATTTTCAAAAATATAGCTTTCACATTTTTAAAATGGCAACCTCCTTTTTTTTCAACTCACAAAATTGTTATAAATGTTTCTTGACACCTTCAAGAAGATCCCCATTATACATCTTATATATGAATGTATGTGAATGTATGTGAATGTATGTCAATATGTTTATTGTATATATCTCACTGTTCATCTGATGTCTATCCATTTTATTGTCGGTTTCAAAATAAAAACCTCCATTGGCGACCCCCACGTTTTTATTAAAAAAAAAAAAAAAACTATAATGATCTTATTATGAGACTAATAAATTCTCTTTTTATTTTCTTTCACCTTATTTTTTATATTCTTTTTTTTTTTTTAATGTGGAACCGTGTAGTCGTCGGTCGTTTGCGTCCGATTTAATAAAATTTTGTTTAAATATTTTTTTACTTTTTTTAAAGGCAAGATAGGAATTCATGCAAAAAATATAACTGCCACCAAACAAAATTAGGACTTGGTTCATATGAACTAGCTCCCATTTTTTTTAACTATATCTAAGCGAAAAATTATCTTAATCCTTAAAAAAGAATTAACTAAGTTCCAATAGAGAAACGAAGTATCTTATGAACTAACTCCGAAATAAACTAACTCCTAAATAAACTAACTCCTATTTTTTTTTTGGGAATAAAACAAAAATAAAATGTCTGAATCTACATCTGTTTCTTTATCTTTGATTCTCAACATAAATTAAAAATGTTTAAAAGTCCAAATGAACAAAAACCAATCTGTTTCAAAATAGCTTTTTACGGCCTTTAGTCCACAAAAATTAAGGCGTTTCGTCCCGGCGATCTTACTTGGACTCATCAGTTGAGGCCGTAAAAAGCTATTTTGAATCAATAATTCAACAAGTCCAATTAAATAGTGCTAAGTCTTCTACTTGGCTGATGTATTTCAGTAGTTATAGAGTTTGTATTATTAAAAAAAAAAAAAAAAACTTCACCAATCTGTTGCTTTGTCGGAAAATAGAAAATGAAGTATCTGCGACTTTGTTTCTAATTAAAACTTAGCTTATTGGAAAAAAGTTCAAAGTTGGTTTGAAACAAACATTTTCCCCCTTTTTTTTGGTGTTAACTTACGAATTTTCCTTAAGTCAAATGAATTTTCTTTCGATATAAGTTAGTGAAATTTTCTTTGATTCAATTAAATTTTCGTTGAATCAATGAAATTTTTTTTACTATTACTCGTATTCCTTGAAGGTTGTGTTTCGTTGATTAAATTAACGTATTTCATTAAATATGAAAACTTCACCATACAAAGAATATTTAAATGTTTTTTTTTTATTGGGTCAACGGAGACTCAATTAATTTTATTATTTTTTTTTTTCAAAATACTGTTCTACAATTTACAGTGGTACCGCAAAAATTTTGATGTTGAAATTATTGCTTAATATCTCGGTCTATAATTTACTAATAAAACCATACCACCTAATAGTGTTAAAAAAAAAAACAAACAAAAATCCATAAACAACACTTGTCATTTTATGCTTCAAAAGTAGACACACCTTATTTTTATCTTTTTTATTTCTTATGTATATAAATTAAATATTGTGCTCTAATTGCAAGTATTATTTAATTTTTTTTTAAATTGTTTTTATTTTTTTTATATTTTTTAGCAATGGATATTGAAGTTGAAGGTATGTACTATATTTTTATTATTATTTTAAAAGCTTCATAAACAAAAACTACTCCCGATAAAGAGAGTCTAATATACTTTTTCTACTTAACTTCTTAAACTTGTTCATTGAAAAAAAAAGTATACCTATATTTGTGTAGTTTCAAAAACAATGACAATCTCTCACAATCTACACACACGATGAATAGGAATAAGTTTTTTTTATTAAAGGTATTAAAATATAACACTGCAATGAAGAAGTTGTTACTTAAAACTTTTAGGAAAAAAAATTACCAAAAATGAAGTTTGTAACAAATTTCTCAAAAAACGTACCAAAATTTTCAAAATATGTACCAAAATTTTCAAAATATGTAACAAATTTTTCAAAATATGTACAAATTTGTCGAAATATGTACACATTTTTCAAAATACGTACCAAATTTTTCAAAATATGTACCAAATTTTACAAAATATGTAGGTACCAAATTTTTCAAAATGTGTCCAAATTTTTCAAAATCGTCCAAATTTTTCAAAATGTGTCCAAATTTTTCAAAATGTGTCCAAATTTATCAAAATGTGTCCAAATTTTTCAAAATGTGTGCAAATTTTTCAAAATGTGTCCAAATTTTTCAAAATGTGTCCAAATTTTTCAAAATGTGTCCAAATTTTTCAAAATGTGTCCAAATTTTTTAATTTTTCAAAATGTGTCCAAATTTTTCAAATTACATATGTAGGTAGGTACCTATGTATGTACCAAATTTATTTTTTTCAAAATTTTGAATTTAAATACGTTTTTTTTTTCTAAAACTGGTAATTATATATGACTATATGACTGGACTTAAAATATAAAATGAAATAGTTAAAGCATAATATTTTAGGAGATTTTAATTTTTTTTTCATTTTAAGTATTTTTTTGATATACATGTAACTGTCCGTTTAGCCTAAATATGGAAAAGTAGACCAACCCTGAACCCATACTATTTAACCCAAATTTGTCTCAAAAACGTGCTCACAACTTTAAAAAAAAAGCCAGTATTGTTTTTTACAAAACTGCTACCATTTTCCGAAAAATGGTTATAAATGGTACCTCCCACAGAATCATTTTTCGGATTTTCGATTTTCCCAAAAATGTTCAACTGAATTTAATCAATTTTTACCAGATTTTAAATTCAAAATATAAATTCAAAATATAAATATATAATAAATGTTATAAAACCGGTATGTAAAATCTTATTTTTCTCAAAAAAAAAACTCCTACGATTTTGATTAAAATTTTTATGTGAGCTAATATCAGTACGATCTACTATATTATTGGAATACAAAATTATCTATCGATTGAAAATGGTTCTATGAGCCAATTTTTTGGTTTTCGACTAGCTTATAATTTGTTGAACCGATTTTAATCAATTTTTTTTGCACAAGAGCTTCTAATAAATTTAAATAATATTGCATATGAAAGTTTTCAAAAAAAAAATAATTTTGGAATTAATTAATTTAATTAATTTAAAAAAAAAAATCAAAATAATTTTTTGAAAATTCGATATTTCGAAAATGGGTATATGATTTTTTTTTTCAATATTAATTTTTAAACTCCGCATAAACACTAAAAAATGGCGTACCAATTTTTTTCTTAAAAATGTTTTAAAAATTTTATATATATAAAAAATATTTTGTTTTCAAAAACCGCTTCAACGATTTTTATAATTTTTTCTCATAAATTGAGATTTGTGTAAGAAATCAGAAATGGTGTACAATGTACATTGCGTTGGTGTCAGAATAGTTTCAGAAGTTGTTTAATTAATTTATTTCTTATTATATTGAGTTTTTTAACAAGGTTTCAGTCTTAAAGTGAAAGTACCATATATAACTGCTTTAAAACCACAGTTTGATCGCACATTAGAGCAAGTTCGTGCGACCCAGTCGTGCATCCTATACAGATTATTATTATTGGCCTAAAAATGTCTTCAAAATCGAAAAAATAGGTCAGATTTTATTTACATATGACCACCACCGCCGCCTGTCCTTACAACTGGAACCATTTTGCAATCCTGGAATTTTTGTTCATTTTAGAAATATTTAAAACTTTTGCACAAAATTCCTAAACTATTATCAACTTATTACCAAAATTCAACTAAATAATTATTAATATTAACCTTAATTATTAAAAAAAGAGCCAACATCTGCGACTCAGTCGTGCACTTCAATATTTTGTTTTTTTTTAATGATGAAGAGAAAATAAAAATAAAATAAATAATAAATTCTTGGAAGAATATAATAATTTTGAATTTTTTTATGGGAAGCGATTCCAAGTTTGGATTCAGCTTAGCGAAATAAAATAAAAAAAAAACACCAAATGCATATAAATTAGAATATCCATATATTTCATTTTTTTTTCTTAAAATTATTTTGAATCGTTATAAATCAGAAATAAAAATAAAAAAAAAAAGAATTGAAATATCCAATTTTATTAATTGAACAGTGCACACCCGCTGCTGGCTGGCTGGTGAGAAATCAGAACGGAAGTTGGAACTCCCTAAATATCGCTCGTTGCGTAGATATATACCTACTCATTTCATCTCCAAACCTTAAATTATATATTTCCTTCTGTGTGTGCAAATTGTGCTTGCTTGTGTACTCTCCTTCCCAAGATCCAGATCCATAAGAGTCGTGTGCCATAATACAGAGAAGGTATTAATTTGTATAGTTCCTTGATTTTGTTGTTGTTGTTGTTATTATTTCATATGAAGTGGTATTCCACTTCCTTTGCTGATTTGCAGGACAAGATGAAGTAGGTGGGCGAATGGAATTGAAAGGAAAGAAAAGGAAATCTTGCTTAACAACTTTGTTGTGTTTACAAGGGGGAAAGATCCAACACAACATTGACGTATGTATATATCCTCAACCTCCATCCGGGAATATCTTAAAGTTGGCAATCGCTCTTCGCGATGAGTTATAATTAAAACGGCTGTCATAGATAAAAGTATCGCAATGCAATAACATCGTTTGTCAATGCTTTGCTTCGTTCTGCTCTTCGACGACGCAGGCACGAGTCTTTAAAAAAAAAAAAGAAGAAAAATTCAAAACAAAAAACGAAAACAAAAAATCAAAGGAGGGTGGTTGTGATTAGGGAGAACGACTAAGAGAATGGTGATGGAAATTGAGGTTTCTATAATTAATGAGGAAAATTTAACGCACAAATTCATTATGACAGGAATAGTCGAGCGCATATATCTTCATGGGGGAAATAATATCTACAAGGTAAATACATAAATAAATTCACTCTAGTACCACACTGTAAATATCTTAGAGATGGATTTATATAATATATTCGCATACGGCATCATGTTGTAGCCATAAAGGACGGCATAGGTATAGGTAGTGTGGTGTTGATGGAGGTTTATATTTCGTTATATATATTTTTTTAATTTTTTTGAAAGTATAGATAAATTAAAAAGTCTGCGATTTCATAAGTTAATTTATATGATTTTTGATAAATATATTTGTTCACTTTAAAATATAAATCATATTAAATTTTATTTGCTGGATACTACTCGTATACCTATAAATAAGAAGTTTGAATGCTGGGGATTTGAAACATTTATTTTCGTGCACAAATGATTTAGTGGATAATTAATTAAAAAGTTTTATGGATCAAAGGTTTCGAATTAAAGTCATTTTTAGAACTTTTTTTTTTTAAAGATTTGGAAAAAGTTTCCTAATACTTTATATTTTTTTTTGTTGGTATTCATTATGTTGTTTGTCAATAAAAAAACATAATATAACACATGGGGACTCTCCTATTTTATGTTTTTATGATAAACATAAAACTAAAATCAGAACTGTGTCATATAAACTATTAAAAAAAAAGAAAACATTTTAAAGTGAAGTTTTTTTTTATTATTAATAATCGCCATAAAACAGATGAATTATTGTCAAGTAAAAGAAATAAAATGCACGACTGGGTCGCACGAATTTGCTCTTATGTGCGATCACACTGTGGTTTTAAAGTAGGTATACATGGTACTTACACTTTAGACTGAACACTTGTTAAAAAATCAATATACCTAATAAAAAAAAATTAATTACTTAAACAACTTCTGAAACTGTTTTGACACCAATGCAATGTACACTATCTGATTGCTCACACAAATCTCAATTTATTAGAAAAAAATTTAAAAAATCGTTGGAGCTATTTTTAAAAAAAAAATAATTTTTTTATACATAAAATTTTGAAAAAATTTTTATGAAAAAAAATTGGTACGCCCTTTTTTAGTGTTTATAAATGCGAAGTTTAAAAATTCATTTTGAAAGAAAATTATCCACCCATTTTAGAAATATCGAATTTTCAAAAAATAATGTCGATTTTTTTTTTTTTTGAAAATCCAAAATCTGTTTTTTTTTTTTTTTAAATTCAAAATTTGTTTTTTTTTGAAGATTTTTATATGCAATATTATTCAAATTTATTAGAAGCTCTTGTGTAAAATATTTGATTAAAATCTGCTGAACAGATAATGAGATAGTCTTAAACCAAAAATAATGCTTCCATGAAAGATACCATTTTCAATCGATAGATCATTGATTTTTTCCAATAACATAGTAGATCATACTGATATTAGCTCACATAAAATTTTTAATCAAAATCGTAAGAGTCGTTTTTGAGAAAAATGAGATTTCCATACCGATTTTATAACATCTGTATGGGAGGTACCGTTATTTTTGGCTATAAGAATAATTTTTATATAAAATCTGCTAGATAATGTCAAAAAACTGCTGGATGCCAAGTTTAATAAAAATCGACCAAGTCGTTTTCGAATTGCATATTAAGTTCTGAAAAAATTTTTTAAAACTTTTTTTAATAATCCAACAATTTTTTTTTTTAATTTTGGTATTCAATACTTTTTAAACTTTTTTAAAAATTTTTAAGTACGTTGCATTAAGAGGGTGTATATAAATAACCTTTAAGGTGAGTTTTTTAAATTTTAATTCCCGTTATTTTATTGAGTTATTGAGTCAAAACATTTTCACATAGTTCCTATCTATCTGAATTTTAACGATTGGAACTCAAAATATAACGATCTTTATAATTTTTTAATTAATCAAAACTATACCAATTTGATGGTTATAGGTGATCTTAACGGGCGTATAAGTAGTTTTCAAAACTCGATTTCTCCGAATAATATTCAGCTTTCTGCTGAAAGGCAATCTGTAGATAACCATCTAAACACGAATGGCAGTGCACTGATAGAATTGATCGAAGACTTTGGATTTTTTGTTTTAAACGGGGTTTCTCTTAGTGACTCTAAGGGTAATTATACTTTCGTTTCTGATCAGGGCTGTTCAGCTATAGATTATTGTCTTATTAGAGGTGAATGGCTTAAACTTGTTAAGGATTTCGAAGTTTACCCAACTAATTTCTCATCACATTTGCCCTTAATTGTTTCCTGCGAGTTTGACAATTATTATCATTCAAGTACTCCTCTAACTGAAACCGCCGCCATGAACAAACTCAAATGGATAGACAAAAAAACTGATGTATACAAACGTAATTTATGTCGTCAAACAGCAAGTATGCCTAATCCATTGTTAATCTCCGTAGAAGAAGCAATAGATTCTGTTTTTGTTGCGATAAGACAATCTGCTTTTCAACCTACAGCTTCGCAGAAACCTTTACTTCAGTCGAAATGGTATGATAATGACTGTAAACAAAGTAGACAGAAATCCTTCGCGTTTCTAAGACTTTTTAGAAAAACAAACAACCCGGCATTCAAAACAATGTATCTTGAGCAAAACAAAGTATACAAAAGGATTTGCGCACATAAAAAAGAATTATATCTAAAGAAATCGGCTTATAAGCTTGTAGAATGTAGGGATTCCAAATCTTTCTGGTGCAATGTTCGTACGTTAAGTAGTCAATGTAAGACATTTTCTTTAAACATAGATGTTGACCTGCTAGCAAACTATTTTGAAAACCTGCTGTTGCCTGATCCCAATCAAAACACTGTGAGTTTTGCGCTTCCAAACATCTTAACTCCAGATCTGGACTGTTCATTCTCAATGCTGGAGCTAATATCCGCTTTGAAAAAAATGAAAAACAACAAAGCATCTGGTTCTGATGGTATTCCAGTAGAATTCTACAAAAACGCACCCCCGGAATTCTTGGAGTTTGTGTTAGTTCTATTCAATAAGATATACAATGAAGAGACAATTCCCGAAAACTTTCTTTCGTCCAGAATTTCTGCAATTTTTAAGAAGGGTAACCGGAATTTGCCGGAAAACTACAGAGGTATTGCTGTACTCAACTCTCTTAGAAAAGTGTTCACACAAGTTCTTTATAATAGACTTGTGACTTGGGTTGAGCAAAACAATATAATAAGCTGTTTTCAGGCTGGCTTTCGAGCCAATCTTTCAACTATTGATCAAATTTTTGTTCTTAATACTGTGGCAAGACGTTTTATAGACAAAAAGAAGTGCTTATACGCTTTTTTTGTTGATCTGAAGGCAGCATTTGACACCATTAACCGAAAATCTTTACTTTATAAGCTTGCAGGGATCGGAATTTCGACTAAATTTATCAAAATCTACGAAAAGCTTTTGGGTAGTATGACCGTAGCTGTACAGAATGGTAAAAATGTATCAAGATTTTTTAATTGCGAAACCGGTGTCCCGCAAGGTTGCGTCTTGAGTCCGTTGATCTTTTCGTTATTCATCAACGATGTCGAAAACCATATACCAGGTGGGATTGCTTTCGGGGATCTTATAATTAAGGTTTTGCTCTATGCCGACGATATGGTAGTTTTATCGGAGAATCCACTTACTTTGCAACTCCAAATTAATAAGTTGAAAACTTATTGCGATATGTGGGATCTCAAAATTAACACATCTAAATCTAAAATAATGGTATTCAGATCCCAAAATCGTTCTATTAACTATAGTCGTAACTGGACCCTAGATAATGAAGTAATCGAAGTCGTGAAAGAATTTAAGTATCTAGGCTATTTGCTTACTTTTAATCTAAATATCCGACCTCATTTAAAAGAAAAAACAAAAGTGGCAAAATCAGCTATAAACAGTATGTGGTCTGAGTTTTTTACAAATAAGTATGTAGGTCCAGTTTCAAAATTTAAAGTATACAATGCCACAATTAACAGCTGCTTTTGCTATGGGAATGAAGTTTATGGGTATCAACAAATTGATGAAATTGAGGTAATACAAAGATACTTCTTCAAACGCATATTTAAATTGCCTATTAATACCCCAAATTATGCTATTCATGTTGAGTCAGGTTTACCTCCACTATTTTTGAGAAATCTAAAGGCAAACGCTGATTACATAGTCAGGGTCATGAAACGGTCTGATCGAAACTTACAAAAACAAATACTTTTAGTTTCATTTCAATGCGGATATAGTCCAATCAAGAACTGGTATGATCTTGCAGTTATTAATAACTTTGCAATGTCTCTATCAGTAGAAAATGTGGAAGATCTAAAAAATACTCTATATGATTGTATCAGTAGCATTGATGATAAATTGTATCAGTCCTGTCTCAATAAGGCTAGATCGTCAGACTCTCGGACCATGTATAAGCAACTCACTTTAGGTTTGAGTGAAAATAACTATTTCAGGGAAGAGTTCTCAGCTTTTGAAATGGGTTTAATTTTCAAAATTCGAACCGAAATGTTTGAACTAAACTATAGGGCTCATAGAACTGATATTAATCCTATTTGTTCTCTGTGCAACCTTAATCAGAACGAAGATGTCTTGCATTTTTTGGCGCTATGCCCGATACTACAGGAAATCCGAAGGCTTCATCTTGGTTCAAGTTTTCTTACTTTAGAAGAATGTGTCCGATTTTTAAATGGAGAACGTGGCTGGAAACCACTTATACGCTATATCCTGCATGCAAGAAGTTATCGCAATACTTATTTGAATTTTGTTTGAGTCATGGTGATACTTGTAATTTTGTTTTAGCTAAACTAAAAGCCCCAAAAATCTAACAAGTTGTTAAGACTTAATTATGCAATTATTTTGTACCTTCCATTAAAGTAGGTGTATATTTTTTATTTCTTTGTTTTAGCTAAACTAAAAGCCATCTTTATAAATTATAAGATGTAATAATCTGTAATTAAACTAATTTTGTTTTCGCTAAACTAAAAGCCATATTGTGTAGTAATAACTTTTGTTTTGGAAATGTCATTAAATTTTTTTTTTAAACTGTATTATGTAAAAATTGTAACTCTTATTTGATTTATTCTAAATTTGTTTAAACATATTGTATTAATCTCTCTGTTAATGTTATTTTGTTTTAACGGCAGACGGCTAATGCAGCCATGCTATTTTGATCTTTTTAAATAATTTTTGTAATGTTTTTTTTATGAAAAAATAAAGAATAATAATAATAATAATAATAATAATAATAATATTTTAAATTTTTAACTCGCGTTTTCTTAAATTTTAACTCGCGTTTCTTAAATTTTAACTCGCGTTTTCTTAAATTTTAACCCGCGATTACTTAAATTTTAACTAGCTTTTTATTTTTTAATTTTAAGGCGTATTTTTTTAAAATTTGATCGCGGAGTTCTTAAAGTTCCAACGTCAGTTTTCCTAACTTTGAACGCACGCTTTTTAAATTAAATTAAAATTTTAAATTAAAAGTTTAGCATAAAAGCTATAAAGTAAATTCTTGCGCAACTCTAGACAAAAGGCTTAAAAATAAAATTTTACGTTTTAGATTTTGTTTGCTATTTAAAAAAAAAAAAAAAACTCAAAACTCAAAGAAAATGAGTATTTCGAAGTTTGCGGCCAAAACTTGAATTTTATGAATCTTTAACCCATTAGGTACTTCGTTCATTAGGACCAAGGAAAATTGAATCTTTGAACATTAACTAAAGTTATGATGAAAATCGCCAAATGAATCACTTTCAATCTGCCAAGTTTCATCCAAATTTATGGAGGGATAAAGTCCGGACCGGTTACAATGTATCAGGTTCTGCTGATGTTTTTATATCTCAATTCATAAGAACACCAACGGAAACCATCAAGTTGCTATAATGTTACTGGAGTATCTTTCCTTCACACATTGAGAAAAAGAAATCGAATTTTTTACCTTTATTTCAAAAAGTTCGATTAGAACAATTAAAACAACTTAAACTGTTACTTCTTGAAACATACAAAGTAGACAACCATTTCAATTCCAAGATCTAGATAACATTGACTAAAAGTTCAATCTTGTCAAATTATCCCGTCATTGTTGAATCAGGATGTATGTATGTATCTACATATATGCGTGGTAGTTGATTTCAATTTAATTTTTCTTTAAATTAAAATGTAAAACGAAATAAACATAGAATTTTATTCTGAGGAGATATCACAAAATTTTTTTTAAATCAATCTATGTATATATGTTTCTGGCAATAAAAGCTTTAAAGGGAATTTACCTCATACTCGTATGTAGACAAGGTCAGGAAAAATCGTGCATTGACATTTCATTAAAATTTGATAATAAAAAATCCCAAATAATCCAAGTTGATTCAATTTTATCAAAATAGCTCAATAATCACCTTTAGGTTAGGTA
The DNA here is from genome assembly GCA_951394125.1 of Epistrophe eligans. Classification (NCBI taxonomy): domain Eukaryota; kingdom Metazoa; phylum Arthropoda; class Insecta; order Diptera; family Syrphidae; genus Epistrophe; species Epistrophe eligans. The sequence goes on from OX596030.1 coordinate 14,114,233, forward strand.
TCAGTATAGCTCAAATAGCCCACCCATTGTCCAGTGATAACAAAAAAAAATCCCATATTGTCACTTTTTTTTTTTAATTCTTGATTGATTGATTTACAAGTTTTAAGATTTAAAATAATTCAAAAGCCGACCGTCAAAAATAAAATTTCTACCACCCGCCCTCCACTAAAATAATTTATAATTATTCTTAATTGTTTATAAATTAATTGTACTGTAGTTCAAAATAGAATAAAAAATCGATTACTAAAAATCCCGCCTGCACTCATAGAACGTGTGCTCTAAAAAAAAAAAATAATAAAAAAATAAATAATGTTCCCTTCAAAATGTTATCAGTTTTAAAAACCACAAGATCGCGATATATTTGTGTAGTTGTTGTACATATATACGCGAGTATAGCACGCGGCCAGAAAGCAGCAACACGCTTCACAAATTTGTTCCAATGCAATTTAATTACTTTTTATTTACTAATTTTTATTTAATTTGTGCTTTGTTTTGATTACAATTTTATTAATAGCGCGCAAATTGCGTATTATTTTGTGATTGACTGATTGTGATGTGTATACATAAAATTAGAGCACTCTCGATTGACATCAGTATACCCCTTACCTTCTATTTATTATGATATGATGGCTGGCAAAAGTATGCGCGCGGGGATTGAGATTTCATAAATTTTTAAACATTTAAAACTGCTCGAAAGCTTCAATCTACAGATTAATCTGCTCTAAAAAACAAAAGCAGAAACAACAATAATTACAACAACAATAACAAGAACACATCAAGTGATGTTCTGATTTTGAGAGGACGATTAGATTGATGATGATGAAACTGCTTACGATGATGACGATGATATGTCAGTCATTCATCAAGTGTGCTCAAGTTGGAGGCGCCACAATTGCTATACAAGTGTGTTGGGGCTAAGTCAGTAACAGTAATTGGCGCCTATAGCATTTTTTTCTCTTTCAAACAAAAAATTATATGCACACAGACGAACACACACACACGCAAATTGCGGCCAATTTGTTTGTGTTTGTATTTTTTTTGTGTGCTCATATGATGCACACTTATCATCTAGTTAACATATTTATTGAATAAGCAAGCTTTTGGTGCAGCCATCATAGAATTATATTTTATTTGCAGTTGCTGCCTGCAGTGCAACTGTGGCATGTGTCTCATTCAGTAACAATTTTTATAAATAAACCTAATTAACCGAGAGTTGCTGTAATTGCACTGCAAATTATGGCAATAAAAATTGAATTGAAGAGCGAGATAGCGAGAGAGATGAGTTCTTATATAGGCGTATTCATATCGTCATGTATAATGTGAAGCATTGCGCTTTTATTATTTATTTGATTAGGTTAATTGAAAGGCGTCTAGGCAGTTGTTGGGTATATATTATTATTATTATTATTGACATTCTATCAGGCACCTGATGTTCATTCTCACTCAAAAGTGTCAATGATTTCCGTTTTGATTTATGACTTTGCGAATGAGGGCCAGACTATATTTACCACATCCCCTCCTCTCCCCCCCCCAGCAACCCACTCCTTGCATTATAATCGGAGGAGGAATATCTATTTCAACTGAATATGAATTATAATTTGAAACTTGCATCACACAAAATAATATAATATTTTGATATATTGAAAGACATTGGCAGTTTAAATTATTACCTATTTGATGGAATTTTTCAACGCGATATTGACATCACTGTTACTAACGTACATATGTGTATGTGTAGATATTAGAAGAGAAAATTTGAAAAATGTTTAAATATGCATTACACAATTTTTGAAAGGATTTTATTTTATCAAGCGATAAATCATTATCTCATGATTTATGATACAGGATGTAGCATGGCAGACGCACTGGTTAAGATTGGAGTTTTTTTTTTTTATTTTTTGTATATTCCACAATATTAGGAATTTAAGTTTAAACCAGTAACAATTTTCTTCACACTGGATATGTTAACAAAAAAAATATATTTGTCACTACAGTGAAACTAATACTTTTTCCAAAAGCATCTAAGCTCAAAAAGGTTGACAGTATGTTGTACATCCTCAAGATTAGAGGTTAGTGATCATTGGCGTGATTTTAACAAGCCACAGTCTTCACCCCTATCGATATTTGACTGTGAATACAATGTAGGTTCCCTTGTTTTCAGTGATGGTAAGATCCCGGGTGCTCTTAAAGGTAAAATTCGTTCCAAAATCGTCAAATTATTTGACGGAGTGCACGAAAACTTCGCCAAAAAAGGATTCAGCAGTTTTTGGATTTTGAAGAAATGAAATTATGATAACTTGTTGGCGATGTAAATATATCCAGAATTAGTGGAAGAATAATGTCGAGAGGTTTCAAAAGGCATCACTTCAATCTAGAGCCGTATTTTGTTCGCCAATATTTGTTCGGGCATTTAAACTGTTCGGTATTTTGAATTTAAACCATTGTTTTTTTTCGTAAATATCTCAAAATATATCAGTTTTTTTAGAAGAAATTTAACCTTGTAAACTTTTTCTGACAATTTTTGTGACAACTTTCTTGTGACAATTTTTTTGTGACAATTTTTTTGTGACAATTTTTTGTGACAATTTTTTTGTGACAATTTTTTTGTGACAATTTTTTTGTGCCATATTTGTTTTTCAAAAAAATGTTAAATCTTTTTTGTGTAGAACTGCATAAGCTACACTTGCAGCTGTCACATATTTAAAAAGAAAAAAGATAATATTAAAACAAAATGTTATCCATACTATAGGAGTAATTTGGCAAAAACCAAGAAATAAGAAAAGTGAGAGCAGTGGTTAGCAGGTTTCAATAAAATAAAAAAAAAAATAAAATAAAAAAAAAAATAAAATAAAAAAAAAAAATCGCCCCTGGTTACGGCCTTGGGCTACACCCACTGTTTTGTTAAGATCAACAAAATATTATGTAAATACAAAATTTCATCCAAATTGTAAAAAAAACAGAAGCTAGCGACTCTTCTAACTAAAATTGCATCCAAATCGTTAGACTTAAAATAGAATTCATCGTCCTTTGGCACCTCCTTAGTTACGGGCCTGGATGTTATTTATTTTTATAAGTTTTGAAAGTTAAAATATTATCTAAATATAGAATTTTATCCAAATTGTTAAAACTGTAGCTTAAGCGACCCCTTTCTTACGGGCCTGGATGATACCTATTTCTACCTTTGAAAGTAGAATATTATCCAAATGCAAAACTTAAACCAAATCATTTAATCCACTATTGAAACAAGCGCCCCTTTAGGAGCCCCTGGGCTATGGACCTGAATGACACCTGTCTAGATCATTTTTAAAGTAAAATTATGTCATAATATAAAATTTCATCAAAATCATTGGATTCGTTTCAGAATAACCAAAAATGAGAAAAAGGGGCGTGGTAGTAGGCGAATTTTACCAAACTTTATTTTTTTATTTTTTTTTCTTGTTCATAAGAATAGGCCCTGAAAATTTCATCTAAATCGTTTGTGTCGGATCAGGTGTTGCCGCTTCTGCTTTGTACGCCAGCGTTATAATTATAAGTTAACTCGACAAAACAATACAAACACATACACCAACCTCCGTTCTATCAAACCCACCCACCAGACGTTGCATGTAGCCACTGCTCCTACGGGCCTGGGGGAGGGATGATTTACTCTGTGGGGGCAAAGGAGGCTCCCCTCCTTTGCCCAAGAAAGACAATTGCAAGTTAACCTCTCCTCACCCAGGTGATTATGTGCCGACAGACACTTCCTAGCTCAACTAACTTAAAGACACCCTCTGAAATTTCGGCCTACATCTCTCTGAAATTTCACCTACGCCCTTAACGGCCTTGTCATAAGATTTTTATCATAGGTTTTCTTTATATGGGGATCATAGCCCTAGGATATCACAATGAATCTACACTGATCTATGTAAGTGTGTCGGTAACAAGATCAACTGTCATTCCATCAAAATTCAGCCGAAGGTCTAAAGATTGAAAACCAGCTTCTGGCACCTAGAAATTGAGGAATTGACAAATGATCCAAGAAATCACTTGTCCTGAAAAATAAGTTTCTCTTACCTTAGCCGTTCAGATATGGGGACAAAATTTTAAGTTCTTCCATTTCTTCCCATAGGCAGGCTCTAGTTCTTCTTTAGCTGTCTGCCACATTTTTTTTTTAAATTTATTTACAAAAAAAAAATTAACTAAAGTTTTGGATTAGAATATCTCCTCAAAAATAAATAAGACATCAATAAATATAAAACTTCAATTAAATCATGCCAAAATTAAGAGTATGTGTTTTAATGTAAACAAGTTTCAAATAGTGTTATTAGATTATTTTTTCAAAATGATACATAAAAAGAGGTTATTTAGCACTTCAGTATGCCTGAACAAACCTGCTCCGCATCAGATAGGTAACTTAGCCAAAAATTGCTTGAAATTTGCTTTCTTTTTTTTTTAACTTATCTCCAACTTTAAGATTTTTATGATAATGTAAAAGAATAAAAAAAAAATTAATTTCACTTTAAAAATACACTATATGAATGTAGGTATATTTAAATATATCGCGTTTGAATTATTAAATTAAACACCCCAAATGTATTTCTTTCTTTTCTGTCCAGCCCTTTAAGATGCACTTAAGAGCACGTTCTTCTGTACCCGCCCTTTAATCTCATCATACCTACCTAACCTAACGTATTTCCATTACCCAATATAATTCATTAATTAGTATTGCATTAATCAAAACACGTACTGATATATGCATAGTAATTAGACAAGATCGATGATGTAAGATCTTCAAATGCATTCAAAGAAAGAAAGAAAAAAAAAAAAAACACTTTAGTATTTAGATGCATTAGGTATACACACTAAAGACTATATACACCCCGTATGCATGCATGCTATTCAGTGCATCCGTGTTTCTTATTTTAAGGCATTGCGGCGCGCGACTTTTTGAACTCATCCAATAAGGTCAGCTACCTTTTTCGAGATGCATTTAATAGAATAATTGAAAAAGTCTGTTTGTAAAGGGTGTTTAATTTTTATTTGTTTTTGGACAAACTTGAAAAATAGAAAAATTCAAATTTTTGTATTAAAAAATAAAGTTAATAATTCCAAATATTGGTAAAGATGAATGACAGTTTTGTAATCTTTAGTTAACCCAATTTTTAACAAATATCGTTTTTTTTTTTACCATTTTTAACCTATATCCATTGATAGTGTTTGAAAAAGACACTAAAAACCTTTCAAGGATTGCCAGGGTTCAAAATTGATTAAAAATTCAGGATATTTTTTTTTAGAAAAGGGGAGAATTTTAGTAGACGGAATTTTAAAAACTTTTGTCGGGATTAAAAAAAAAAATAAAAACGGGATTTTTAAAACCAGGATTCCGATACGGAGCGTATCTTTAAGTTATGGGCTATGGCCATATTGGTATTGTTAAAAAATATGCTGCCAGACACATTTTAAGTGTTTTTCAAAGAATTAAATACTTGTAAAGTGCTTTTATAATAATCATCGTTTTAGTCAAATTATTCTTTTTTTTTTAATAAACTCAAGTAAAAGTTTGTTTAATAACAAAAATTGGACGTATCAAACGTTATTTTTATTACCAAATACTACCAGACGCTTTTTGTTAAGACACCCATAGGTACAAAAGGCAAATTTATTTAGATAAGTTTTGATTTTTAATAGGTAATAGTTTTTTTTCGAATATGAAATAATTTCTAGACGTTTGACAAATCCCTGCCAGACGTTTTCAAAAATTAATTTAAAAAAAAATCTACTATTTTCATATCTAGTCCCCTTTTCGAAATATAACCGATATTATTAATTGCACTACAATTAGGTCATTTTAAAACGAGTCTTTGAAGTGCCAAACGTTTGGCAGATGCTTTTTTACTTCCTAAAATTAAACCCGAAAATACAAAATTGTTTTATGCCAAACACAATGAGAAAGAAGCAAAATTTCATAAATTTGAGATTATATCCTTTTTTTATAGAAACAAAAAGGTAGGCATTTTTCGAAGTGCCAAACGTCTGCCAGACGTTTAAATATGTTTTGAAAATAAAAAAAATCCTTAATTCCTTCAAACTAGTCTAAAATTAAAAAAATCTGACACGTCGTTAGGTCTTGCAGACACCCTATAAAATATCCAGAAAGAATTACCCCAGACGGTTTTAATTAATTAGACGAAAGAGTTCATAGACTTTGATTTAATATTTCCAACTGTGCATGAGTATTTAATAAAAACAACAACGACAACAAAAAAATAAAAGAAGAAAAGTTTGTCTAAGTATCTAATGCAAGGAATTTTTGTGTGTTTCTTTTTTGTTTGCTTGTATACCATCCAAGCCTATCGAATTGGATTGCAGAAATGTCTCAACTAGAGCAATTTAAAGTGCCATGGGCCAGCAAAGCAAAGCAATCCGTTCCCACCTTAACTTTTATGGTATAAATATCAAGGCCTTTATATTGTATATATAGGTGCGTCCCGCTGCCTGCCATATGTCGCGCCTTTCGATTCAATTCGTAACAGAAGCGAACGCGAATAAATAAATCCACAACTTGAGTTGTACACTAAACGATTTACTACATTTTAGTTGCACGGACTTATCGATGTTAAGTTAAGTTAGGTTAAGTTAAGTAAGTCTAGGCCTACTTCAGGAGAAGGAACGCGTTGTTATTGCGTCGTCGTCGTCGTCGGCTTCGTATTCATTCGTATAGTCTTCTCGAATGATGGTGTTCGACGTTGTCATCGCCAGCGTTGTGGCCATCTATTCATAGAATCATTGCTGTGAGAATTTTCGTGCAACGCAACATCGTCGTTGTGAACAAAGTGCAACAGCATATGATAGTAGTTCTGTCCTTAGGATTCGTGTTTTTGTTTTTTGTTATATATTCTCAAGTCGTTTGCTCAGTTCTCTGGAAAAACATCAGAAGTATCTTTTTATTTTTATTATTATTATTTTTTTTTTTTTTACAAAATCATTGAATACTTTTTATCTACGTGTCATTTTTAGAATATCAAGGAAATAAAGGGGATTGGAGAGGCATATAGAAGAGGAGCTCTCTTGTGACATAGTGCAACTGTTAAAATGGATACTTCTGCATAACAAACGACCAGTATCTCTACATAGTTTAATGTTTGCTCAATTTTCCAATTTATCTTATCTTTTGGACAAGAATTTATGAGCACCGGCTGATTGGATTTCTCAAGCAGTTTTATTGTTTTTTTTTTGTCTGTTTTTTGTTGTTGTCGTTGATACCCTAACATGGAATTGATAATTTAGAAGATCTAACATGAATTATGTGGCATTGTAGGCGATATGTTAAGAAGGTTAATAATATTCAAAAGGAAATGTTTTATGGCTTTCGTTTATGATTTCTTAGTTCAAATGTGATAATATTAACTTGAGGTTTTTTTTTGAAGTTTATAAATTCAAAAATATGTAAAAGATGAAAGGTATTATGATGCCCACGTGCCATTGCGGGGGCAAGCTTTGTATCTTTTGTTTATAACGGGAAAAAGTAATAACCAACTTCTTAACACCTACTCGTGAAAGATGACATCGATTTTTTTTTTTTGAACTGGAACTAATTTTGTTCATTTAAGATGACATGAATTTTAAAAAAATTTAAACTTTATGCTAAATATTTTTGTTTACTCGTGAAAATATTTTTTTTTTAATCATAAAGAGATATTCTGTGCATCGATCATCTGTATCTGAGGTATTAGTATCTGTATCAGCCGAATTTTCAACTTAGGTTTTAATTTCTTTAATTTTTTACGCCACGTTGCGTTACGTTACCTTTAATTACGTTGTGATTCATTACGTTGTGTTTCCTTACGTTGTGTTTCCTTACGTTGTGTTTCATTACGTTGTGTTTCATTACGTTGTGTTTCATTACGTAGTGTTTCATTACGTTGCTTCTCATTACTTTGTGTTTTATTACGTTGTGTTTCATTACGTAGTGTTCCATTACGTTGTGTTTCATTACGTTTTGTTTCATTACGTTGTGTTTCATTACGTTGTGTTTCATTACGTTGTGTTTCATTACGTTGTGTTTCATTACGTTGTGTTTCATTACGTTGTGTTTCATTACGTTGTGTTTCATTACGTTGTGTTTCATTACGTTGTGTTTCATTACGTTGTGTTTCATTACGTTGTGTTTCATTACGTTGTGTTTCATTACGTTGTGTTTCATTACGTTGTGTTTCATTACGTTGTGTTTCATTACGTTGTGTTTCATTACGTTGTGTTTCATTACGTTGTGTTTCATTACGTTGTGTTTCATTACGTTGTGTTTCATTACGTTGTGTTTCATTACGTTGTGTTTCATTACGTTGTGTTTCATTACGTTGTGTTTTATTACGTTGTGTTTCATTACGTTACATTCCAACTTTGGAAAATGTTCAAAAACCTTCTTTATTGTTGTCTTATAGCTGCCTTACTTAGACACAAGAGTACATGGTCTTGACCTTGAATAATGTGATATTAATTTTTATTAAATAAAGCATATTTCCACCAATTTGAAAATACTTAGAAAGTGTCTATAAGTAGACAAAAATCTAATAAATACGACTGTTAAAGTTTATGTTGTTAAAACTATTCCTCATCCGGTATTTTAAATGTTTTTAAATGAGAAAGAAAAACTGTTTTTTTAGTATTATTTTTTCTTTGGTCAAAAAAATTCTCTGTTGTTTAGAAAAAAAAAAAAATAATTTGATCCTTTAGCGTGTAACCATTGACAAAAAAAAAGGAAGGTAACCTTCCCAATTCTAAATTCTTACTTTCCGATTCGCACATCTCACTGCCTGTTTCCTGAATTCCACTTCTCTCTTCTGAAATCCCAATTGTCAATTTAAAATTAATGGCAATACACGAATTTAGATAACCCTCTGTTAGGAGAATGTAGTGATTTAATAATGTTCCCAGGTTTCACAAGACGCCCCTTCTCACTAAGTGCGCCAGCCTGTACTTCTGAGCACCTTGCACATATAACTAATTTATTTTCAGTCCTGAACTCAAGTGAAGTTTTGGGCTTCAATGGCATACCCGATTATTTGCAACGATGCAGGTTCTCTTCTTTACAAATCTATTTAATTTAATTATTTCTTAAAGATTTTACAATAAAATCTGTCTTCTTTCTTTTCAGGTAAGTCTTTGTTTTTTCTTCTACTCGTACATAAACTGAACATGGCAATAAATTCTCCCTGTAACGTAAGTAAAAATAAAACTATATTCAAGTACTTTCCAAGAAGTGTGAACAAAAATTCATCAATCGTCACAAGTATCATTTTGTTTAGATATATATTTCTTAAAACTACAATTTTTTACGAGTAGATATTTCGGAATATTTATACAGACAGTGCATTTTCTTTTCAGTAAAAAAAAACACCAAACATCAATACAGTCCTTAACAAAAAAAGAAAAAACACACTAATCATTGGAGAATCCTCAAAGAGAATATAGGTGTGAAAAATAGGCAGTTTTGTCTAATAATTCCCCATTGTCAATATCCAAATGAATCCTATCCATCCATTTCCAACAAATATAATTCAACCATGTTTTGTTGTTTTTATTTATTTTCTTAAAAAAAAAAAAAACATAATAGTGTCACCCACCCATAGCGCTAGAAGAACACTCCAATTCAAAATGAAATATGAGAATAGAAATTTGTTCAATCGTTCGGTTCGTCGTCGTCGTGTGTCGGTCGTTCCTTGGTTCCCCTTTAATGGTGTTCCCGGATTTATTTTGATTTTTGAAAAGACATTAATTCCAGGTCATGTGGGACGCTTAACATTCTCCAGAATTATTTCTGTATTAAAATAGAAGACCAAAATCCCATTCGAATAACAATATTCCACACATGAATTTGTTTTGTTCAAACGACATACACAACGAGAAAAGGTATTATTGGAACATTGTGTCCGTTCGCATCTGTCCATGTGTCCAAGTAATTTATGACTATACCATCTAGCTGTGCTATAGAGAACATGGAACACGGAAACCTCTATCTCTCTGTCTTGTGTCTCTGTACTTACATTTTGTATAGCAGGTCAGATTTTAAAGCCGAAAATGAGAATCTGGAAAATGGAGGGAATTTTCTTTTGATATAGAAATCCTACACACAAACAAAAGCAGCCCCAGGCGATTCCCGGTGTGAGATCGCCAAGGAAACTGCCTTAATGTCTGGGATGTTGAAATCAATTTTGTATGATTGTCTTTTTTTTTGTTGTTGTTTTGCTTTTTAGGGAAAACATGAAAATCAAGTCTTGAAAACGAGAATTAAAAAAAAATAAAAATAAAAACATCCCAAATGCGTTCTTATATATTTTGGAATAAATCCAAACACAGACCAGATGATGAACATTCCTGTGGTGGCAGGGAGTGGGAGACTACGAGTATAAGAAATCCTTTTTTTTTTTTTCCTGAAACTAGAAGAGTATGTGTGGTGCAGCAGGGAATACCTGCTCTGCGGGATGCAGATCTTCTGGTTAACACGTGTGCCCATCTTTCCACACTCGCTCAGTTCCAATTCCAGAATTAAGTTTTTTGATTTTCTGCTCGTGTTGAGAATGTTTCTTTATCTAAATCGGTTTTCTTAGCATTTTCCTGTCTAAACTTTTTTTGTGAGATTCAAGATATTCATATGCAGGCGGGGACATGATGCAAATAAAAAGCTGTTGGAGTTTCATGCTCTTGTTGTTGTTGTTGTCGTTGCAGGATGAATGTGGGATAATGTGTTTGGAGGAAGTGCAATTTCCTCTTACAAAACTCTTTAATTTAATTTTAATTTTTTTTTTTTAACTTGGGTTTCTTGAAGACGCATTCAAAAACTCTGCATCATGGTGATCTTTATGGATGACTTGACGTATGATGGCCGTGCGGATATATGTGTTGAAGTGAGTTGTATAGTTAGTACAAAGTATGTTTAGGTTTTGTTGATTTTTTTTTGGAGATGTTGTTTTGATAACCGCAATTAAGACGATCCAATTTGAAACAAATAAAAAAAAAAAAACTTATTTTTAGTCCTCGAAAGCACACACACTTCTGTTTCTGTTCTGAAGATGCAGAGGAGGAGGATCATCCACTGACTTAATAGAATAACACCACACCACTGAATGTGTGATTTAACGAGGCAGGAATGCGTATGATGTACTGATGCTGATGTATAATGTGCATATATTGGAAATTGTGTTGACCGGAAAGTAAACAGAATCGAGTTGAATTGAGAGGTGGTATCCTCATTAGGAAGATCTTAAGAGCTCTTAAATCATTTTGATAGTTTGGTTGATTGCAAACGAGTTCTGTTTGTAGTTTGTTTTTCACCACATGGTGCAAAAAAAAACTGCATTGGAGGAATGCAAGGTTGTTAGTCGTTGTTTTTCTATTTCGAACACGGACAACTTCCGGTGTGGTCGCGGCGGCGGAGGAGATTCGGATTGATTTTCTATGAACTGTTTAAGATCATATAGAGGTAAACTCAAAGGAATTCATTTACACCACCACCGGAGTGCATATTGTTGACATCTGTTATGTTAAGAAGATTGAAATAGAATTTGTATAATACGTTGTATAAGAATTTCCTCTGCAATACCATTGTTTCTGACGCTCGTAGGCGCATAGCTAGTAAAACTGGCTGAAGAAATTACAATACAAATACAAATATTTTTGCTCTTAAGAGTTATTTTTCAGGAATCAACTGAGCTTATTTTCGACCACTAACACTTAAAGAGGATAGGGCACGTAAAATACGTCCCATATCAAAATTAGCCAAATACTTGATCTTCGAGGTTTTTGAATGTAATGAATTTTGTCGTTACATCGAAACATCAATGTTTTAAGCACAAGACTTCATAAAACGAAAAGAAACAACTATTAAATATTATAACAGATAGCTAATCAACACTTTGTCATTTAAAATTATGCTTTTAGACGAAGCAAAGGCCTTAGCGACTTAGCATATAAGGCTAAAGATTCTAAATCGATAGAGATACCCTAGAGGAATATGACGCTCTTGAACGCTGCCTAAAAAATTGTGGTAGCATGAGATCTGACTAAGTAAATGGGGGTTCACGGTTAAGATCACGCTCAAACTAATTTAATGGTTAGTGGGCAGTGGCGTTGGTCTATCAAGCCGAAATTCTGAGATTAAATTCCAACGATAAAGTTACAAATGCTCCTTCTCATCATAAAATGACTCTCATTTTAAAGGTATTTGTATTCGGGAATAAATTTAAGATTCTTTCAAATCAATTGAGTTCAAGTCACTAGGCCCTTTCTGACAAACCTGCACGAAGAAATTTGTTGACTTTTAATTTGATTTGTTTTTATTTGAATTCAAGATTAGACTTATAGAAATGGTTCTTAAATTTAAGTCCTTATTGATTTTGCAGCTATTTTTTTGTGACAGAGCGGTATTTTTAAGACAATAACGCCTTCAAAAAGTGGGCGTGACTAACATTTTGCATGACAGTATAAGTATTACGACAGCTACTGGAACCGGAATAATATACAGGGTGATCCAAATACAAGTTTCTTTTTTAAAATGCAATAAAATGAACAAAATTATTTTTTTTGCATGTATTATGGCTCTATTAGCCCGAGCAAACATTCCCATTAATTATGGAACACAACGTCGTTCAAGTGGCTGCCTCAGCTGGCTTCGCAATAGCGCATTCTGTCACTCTAAATTTCCAAGACCTTGTTGATGGTTTCGGGCTGTAGCTCTCGGATTGCTTGGGTGATATTGGTGTTAAATGTTTGAATCGTTTCCGGATTGTTGGCATAACATCGATCCTTTATGGTTCCCCACAAAAAAGTCCAAAGGGGTCAAATCGCGGCTCCGAGGCGGCTGATAACACACGCCCACCGGTGACCGAAATGTGGTCCAATGATGCCACCACTTCACAATCCGCACCAAACTGTCACTCTCTGCGGATGCATTGGCTTCTCGACAATAACATGCACGTTTTCCGAGCCCCAGATGCGGCAATTTTGTTTGTTAACGTAGCCAACGAAATGAAAATTCGCCTCTTCAAAAAAACGCACTGTTTTGGCTACACTACACACCACTCACTTTGGAAATATTTCAATATTTCCCAATATTTCAATATTTCCCAATATTTCAATATTTCCCAATATTTCAATATTTCCCATTATTTCAATATTTCCGAGCCCCAGATGCGGCAATTTTGTTTGTTAACGTAGCTTACGAAATGAAAATTCGCCTCTTAAAAAAACGCACTGTTTTTGCTACACTACACACCACTCACTTTGGAAATATTTCAATATTTCCCAATATTTCAATATTTCCCATTATTTCAATATTTCCCAATATTTCAATATTTCCCATTATTTCAATATTTCCCAATATTTCCTAATATTTCAATATTTCCTAATATTTCAATATTTCCCAATATTTCAATATTTCCCAATATTTCAATATTTCCCAATATTTCAATATTTCCCAATATTTCAATATTTCCCAATATTTCAATATTTCCCAATATTTCAATATTTCCCAATATTTCAATATTTCCCAATATTTCAATATTTCCCAATATTTCAATATTTCCCAATATTTCAATATTTCCCAATATTTCAATATTTCCTAATATTTCAATATTTTCCAATATTTCAATATTTCCCAATATTTCAATATTTCCCAATATTTCAATAATTCCAAACATTGTACAAGCGTAAAGCGACTCATTTTGATCTGCGGAGGTATGATACTGAATTTCTGACAAACTTTCGAGCGGGAAACAGCTGTCAGTATCAAAATAATCTATGATTTAAAAAGAAACCACTAGATGCCTACCCGTTGGAGTAGATAAATACATCAAAAAGAATCTTGCTCCTGCCTAGATTAGGTCTCCAACCCTAACCTCTAAATTGGCAGCTAAGCACAAAACATCCACTGTTCAATTACCAATCGCTCTAAGAAATGAATTGGACTTAGCTCTAAGGAATTCAGTTATTTGGTTCATATTACCTATCATTTTCTACCTCTCTCTCTTTTTTTCAAAAGATATTTCTTTTAAATAAACATTTGATTGATTTCTTTTTCGAAAAGTTAAAGAAATTAGTAGAAAGAGCTTTCATTAACCTTCACTTCAAACAAAATTGTTTCTTCTTCATATAAATTAATATCCTCTTTTTAAATAAACGCCATTAATGACAAGATTTGCAATATTTCTCATAAATCTTTTTCGATCATTTATTATTTACCGGTAAATTATATTCGACGACCATTTATTATAAATTTTCATTTAATTTTTTTTTATTATTAATAACCCCTCAAACCATTAAAAACTATTATACGACTCAGTAACAACAACAAGAAATAAAAAAACTATTTGAATTAAAACCAATTTATCATGGTTCAATCTGAACAGAGTATCTCTCTGACTTGTGTGCATTCTATATCTACATAGGTAAGGTATAGATATCATAAAACATCATCTATAAGAAGTGAGGTCTTTCAGAGCATAACGAAATAAAATTCATTGGTTTTAAGTTTTTGCTATAAACGCAATACACAACGAACAAGAATTATATCTACATATATACATACATAAGGTAGTAATAAAATCGCATCAGTGATAAAAAAGGTACAACATTCAACATTTAATAATCATCATCATCATCATCATCTTCATCGTCGTTATTATGAAGGTATTTCAAAAGTCCATTTCCATCTACGACCACCATGAGGAACATAATAAGCATCACCACTTCAATCCTTAGAGAGATAGAGAGAGAGACAGGGAGAGAGAAAGACTTCAAGACACAGCTAAAGGAAAGCTATACCCAAAGGTGCAAGAGATCCTCCAAAGTAATAAATCATCTTGGTGCGACTGTAGCTATCAATTAACACCTTCAGAAAATTATAACATGTTTTGTAGTCTTTAAATCGAGAAATACTTGAAAATTAAACAAACAAAAAAAATCAAACTTTTTTTGTTGTTGTTGTTGTTGTTGTTGTTGTTGTTATTAAAGGTGTGGAGGCTGCATTGTATGATTGTTAGTTGTAAAAGGTTTCATATTTCACACCTTTTTTATGTTTAAACTTTTAATTGTAAAGAATTTTTAAGTTTTATTTACTTGAGCCATTGTAATTTTTCGTTTAATTGTTGAAAAATGCAATTCATCATGCCACTGGTTAGTTACAGAGATGAGAAGTGTCTTATGAAAGCTTCAAAGTAAGACACAATAAATGTTTTTATAATCACTCAGATGATGGATGTATAGGTAAATACATTTTTAGATAATATCTTTTGAAAACAAAAAAATCAGTTAAGATGTTTTTATATAAAATCAGTAAGAAGTTTCAAGTTGTAAAAAAAAGTAAAAATTATAAAAATTAGGTAGCGCGACAGCTTGTGTAGAATCAGTGCGTAGTGATTTACAATTCTCAACCATTTCTGTATTGGCAGGAATGGATGGAACCTACAATTTTCTATAGAATCCGGTCAAGAGGAAGTATAACTCGTAGACAAAATATTTCTGTTTTTTTTTTTTTTTTGTGTCGTAAGCTGGAAATAGATCTCAAGACTTTGGCGTAACAGTCTATACGCACTAACCATTACTCCACGGGCTAATAAATTAACACTTATACAAAAAATTCAAGAGTATGTTGCTCTGTTCGTAGCACGCGCAGACGTTATGATTATGGTGTTGGACTATCACGCCACCGCCGCCGCACCGTAAAAATGAGTTGATTTTGGAAAAAGTACTGTACTTTGGAAAAAGGACTGTATTTTCGAAAAAGGTACTGTACCTAGGTACTTTGGAGAAAGTACTGAATTTTTTTTTCTGACAATACAAAGTATTGATGAAAACAGTCCGAAATTCTGAACAAAAAACTTTTAAAAAACTTTAAATCGATTTTGAGAGAAAAAATACGGCAATCTGCCTTGCCAAAATATCGATGTTATTTTTTTTTTCACTTTCTATAATAAAAAAAGCTATGCTGATGTGTTGAACATACTATAAAAAATAGGTACTGCATCAAAATAATTTGACAAAATTTCGAGATGTCAAAATTTTTTTTACTGACCGTAATTGAAAAAGTTATCACTTTTTTCGTTGTAACTTTACCTATTAATTTTGTCAAGTTAATTAGATTGCAGTAATTTTTTTTAATAAATCGATTATATTTTTAAGTCCCTTTCAAAGTTTTAAAATTATTTTTATTCGTCTCTTAAATAATTAAAAAAAATATATATAACTCCTCGTGGGACAGTTTTCTCGCATATAACACGGTCTTTCATTATTTCTTTTTAATTTTTAATATTGCGAGCGATGTTTAAGTTCAACTTAGATTTTGGGGTTGGCCAAGGCGCAGTGGAAGTAGTGCTTGACTGCTAACTTGGATGTGTGGGTTCGATTCTTAGTCTAGTCAGCATTCTTTTCTATATTCCCTCAACTGAACGCCACCCCTGGGATTTAATGAGAAAATCAACACCTAATTTCTCAATCCACTGTGAAAACAAAAAATCTAACATTGCCTAATTTATAAGACCTTAGGTCTTACTGGCATATAACGGGTGATTTTTTAAGAGGTTTAGAACTTTAAAAAAAAAAAAAAAAAAAAAACAAAAAAAAAAATGAATGAAATATTTATTTGAATCGATAGTTTGAACCTTGCAATTTAATGTTTAAAGATAATTTCATGCAAATGTTGACCGCGGCTGCGTCTCAGGTAGCCCATCCGCTGAGTCCAATTTTGGCATACTCTTTCACACATATCGGCCGGTATCTCACGAATGAATGCATGGATGTTGGCTTCCAGTGCGTCAATCGAAGCGGGCTTGTCCCTATAGACATTAGCCTTGACATACCCCCACAAAAAATAATCTAATGGTGTCAAATCGCACGATCTAGGCGGCCAATTGACCGGCCCGAAACGTGAAATTAACTGTTCACCAAACTCGCCTCGCAATTGCGCCATTGTTTCGCGTGCTGTGTGGCATGTGGCACCGTCTTGTTGAAACCACATATCATGCAAGTCAAGAACTTCCATTTCGGGCAAAAAAAAGTTTGTTATCATCGCTCGGTAGCGTTCACCATTGACAGTAACGCTGCGATTCGTATCATCTTTGAAGAAATATGGCCCAATAATGCCGCCGGCCCATAAACCGCACCAAACAGTGGCTTTTTCGGGATGCATTGGTAGCTGTTGCAATGCTTCTGGCTGATCTTCACTCCAAATGCGGCAATTTTGCTTATTTACGTACCCATTCAACCAAAAATGAGCCTCATCGCTGAACACAATTTTTCGATAAACAACATTTCGAACCGAGCACGAATTTTGATAGTAAAATTCAATAATTTGCAAGCGTTGTTCATTTGTAAGACGATCCATGGTTAAATTGCAAACCAAACTGAAGCTGTTTGACAGTGACACAAGGTACTAAACACACGTCAGCTGTCAAAACCAGTGTTGCCAAAACCAAACCAGCTTAAAAATCACCCGTTACATAATTATATGTTTGTGTTTGTGTGTTTGGTGTTAAAATTCTGCTTATGTCCAAAATTCGATTTCCTAATTTCTGTATTTCAAAATTCACAAAATCCAAAATTCTGTATTCGGAAATTCCAAGTAAGTTAGTATGAAATAAGCAAAAAAAAAAAAAAAAGAATGTATTTTGGCAGGTGATGTTGGAGAGAAAACAAATACTTTTTCCAAGGAGCGATTACTAAAGATTTTGATTTGTCATTGTATAAGTAATTATATTATTGTTTGTATTGCATTATTTTCTCACCATGTAACTATAGAACTGTCAAATTAGAAAGAAAAAAGACAAAGATATACATAGGTTCAGGAAAAGTCCGATTTTGTTTCCCCACCCACCCTAATCATATTGCAGTATTCATACAAAATGTCAGTTACAATGAATAATGACCTGTTCCCGTTTAACTTCATTGGAATAAAACTGCATTTAAAGTTTATTTGCTAAAAAATTAACAAATATGGTGATGCGATATATTGTGGTGCGTTGTTTTGAATTGACTTTCTCCATTTTTATTTTCGTCGCGAAAAAATCAATTTAATAAAAAAAAAAGAGAATATTTTTGAACAATTGCTGCGCGTTATGGTTTCTTATTCATTTTAATTCACATGCCCGTCAAAGGAATTCTCAACTTCATACGAATTCAATGTTTTTTTCCTTTCCCATTGTTTTCTTTTAGTTTGATTTAAGTGTAAATTTTTTAACAAAGTAACAAAATAAAGCATTTTACACGCTTTAACAAAAAAAAGAAACGTATCAAATGAGTTTCCTATTGTAAATTCGATTTATGGTTTTAAATTGTTCCTTTCCATTTCATTGTCTATTTTTTAAAAAACCATTTCAATCCACTTCTTCAAACTGTCACAATGAATCCCCTATACCTACGTCTTATACATACATCAAAGGACCTTTTTAAATGATGTGTTATAACGTACATAGTTGCAGAAATAATTCTGTGTGAATTTTCCACAGCTGTTAATGGATGATACTTCAACATTTGTTCGAGCGTGTATAGAACACACACATGTTGCCAAGATGAAAGAAGAAAAAGAAGTTGCAACAACCAATGCAATGAATTATAAAACAGCGGGATGCAGGTTGTTGTTGTTGTTGTTGTATTTATTATAAAGCATTAAAGGATCCCATCCCAGTTAATTGGTTTCTTAAACTAAACATCATTTATGGAAGTTAAACAAAAATCACACACACTTACGTTTCAAACGTACGTTCGCATTCTCATTTATATTATTTTTTTTTGCTGATTCATTCTAACTTCTCAAGGATAACTTTTTAAAACTAGGTAACATAAACTTCCCATTTAAGTACATAACGAAAGGCTACGTACCCTATACAAAAAAAAAACAAGTACAAATCATCTTTAGACGACAAATATGGGAATTTTTGTAGTAGCAAAATAAATTGAAGCAAAAACAATCACTCATTCAAAAGGTGACTGCTGCGGCTGACCTTTGGGACTTGCAATTGCTACTGTCATCATTTGGCTTTTACAATATTTTATTCATTCAATCGCTTTGAAAAAAAAATAATAATGTACTCGAATGAGTTGTATGTCTATGCTCTAATAAGTACATAATGTTTATAAGCTTCTAAGGCACATTTGTTCAAAACGATTCATAATTACTTAAGTTCAACAAAAAGCTCTAAATAAGCCATACAGTTTTTTTTTTTCATGAATGTTAAGTAGAGTTTTAATACATATTGATATTAAATACTCGTTTAGGAAGAAGCATTTTTTGGATAAATGAGTTTTATAGCTGTGGAATTTAATTCTCTATTAGCAGAGAGCTATCGCAGTGAGCATATAAATGTAGAGTTAATCATTATTTGGTCAGATTGTTTGCATCAGTATTCAGTAGGTACAAATTTATTATAATTAGAAAAAGACATAAAGTAAGTTATTCTGACAAACGTGAGTAATTGCCGTCTAGAATACTGTTAAAGTGTAAAATGTTATGTTGTTGTTGTAATTTTTGATCAGAAATGAAAAGTAAGGAAACCCATTTGGGATCTTTTTGATTTGTTTCTGGATGAACGTCACATTATTTGACATCAGAAATTAAGTAAAAAAGAAAGAAGTAAAAAAAAACACATTTTGGAAAGATTTGGGATACCACGGGATCGCGCGGGTAAATAAAGAAACGTCAATTTCTTTAAGAACTTTATAAATAAAACTAACCTAAATTTGCACCCGAGCTTAAGTTCTTAGAGGGAAGGAAAATTAAATTTAGATTTTTGTTAAATACAAATCTAGAAAAATAAGTAAATAAGAAAATGGCAATTTATAACTGTTTTCTTTATACAGCCGGCGGGGCACCTATGTAAATATATGAACTTTAGACACAAAAGTCGTTTTCCACGTCAATTCTTGACGAAAATGAATGTAGACTTAGAACGCTAAATTCAGTGGTGCTGCCTGTTTTTGGTATAAGAAATTGGGGCTCCTTAATTAAGATTAGAATATGGTTAGAAATTTTAAAAGAAAAATATTATCCGATTCAGGAATAAAAGTAAAATTAGTGTTTGAAGTGTCTTTAAATTTGTTTTTGAATGTGTAGCACCTAGGTACCTACTTTTATATAAAAGTTATTCCAATGTTGTTATGTACCAAATTTAGAAAAGCTAGTCGAAAAATCTTGCGCAATAATTTCCAAAGGTTAGAATATATGTTTTGTGCTTTAGTTTTGGTATTGTTTTGTATTAAGAATTATTTTTAGACCAAATAAATCTGGTAGAAATTGGAAAATTTTGACACTTAAACAATTTCGACATTTTTTTTTTTTTTAATTTTGTTCCGTATTCTGACCTTAATTTTTAAGTTCACATTTGGAAAACGAAATAATATGCAGTAACACAACGGAAAAAGGATTAGTTTTTTGAATTTTGGTAACTAAGGTAATTTTTCATAACGCTAAATTTAAAAACAAAACAAACATTACATTAAAAAAAACACTCCGAATTGTAAAAAAAAAATATTTCTGTTACTGTCGCTTTGTATATATATATATAAATTTGTGTGACCATTTGTGGGGTTTGATTTGAGTACCATTTATATACATTTTTTGAGCCACTTTTTCTTTATAAAAAAAAAAAAATCAAATTTTGAGGCAATTTTCAATTTTTCATTGGGACCAAATTTCATTTCCATGGAGTTGAAGTAGGTGGAACATATGTCAAAAAGTGTGCCACAAAACAGTTTTCATTTGAAAAAAAAAAGAGAAAATATTAAAAAAAAAACTTAAAGTGCAAGGAAAGAAGTTCATTTTTAAAATAAGGATCATCATAGGATCGGGTCGTTATTCTATGTATAATCCAATATTCTATACCAACATTTTGTAATTGAATTTATACAATTAGTTCACCGGATGCTTTGATTTTAAGCTTCTCTTCAAGCAATTACTTTCTGTAGCAAAAATAAGTTCTTATCAACACGATCCAGTCTTTTCCACCATCATCGTCATAATAATTATATGGTAATCTTATTATTACCTCGATTTTGATTTTATTTTTTAACGAAAGCATACCTTGCCCTTACCTATTGTTTCTAAAATCGTATAATCGTTAGCAAAAAAATTTAGAACGCATTGTTTTTGCTCCTAACAAAATTGCGTAGTTTACTATAACCACTCGATGTGAATGAAATTTTTCGTATCGCAAAATGTCAATCTAAGTTTTCTTTTTTTTTTTTTTTTGCACTTAACACGTCACACATGCAGTTTTTTTTTTTTTTTTGTTTTATTAAATCAAGCACCCATTGAGGAGTTTAACTAGAGCGTGAATAACATTTTTAATTTGCGACAACATAGTTTCACAGCTTAATTGAGTTTGTTTTTTTTTTTTTTTAGTTTTGTTTATTAGTATTATAATTAATGGATTTCCTCAGTATACCTAGACTAAATTACAAGTGATTTTATTTTTTATTCAATAAAATTTTTATTACTTACTAATCGATCTGTAACATCGATTAACACAGTTAAAAGGTTTATTTTATGACCAATAATAGGTGTTATCTTATATGAGTTGAGTATTTATCTTAACAAAACTTTTACAAGTTGTGTGTGTTTTTTTTTTTACACTTGACTTCTCAAAAATAAAAATAGTTTATCATGTTTGTTTGCCTATTTTTCGCAAGATGATGTACAAATAAATGTTCCCTTTTTTTTGCCGACAAAGAATAAAGGTACATATGTCATAATTGACATTATTGACAATCATATACAAACTTCTAAAAATGTAAAATATTACATCTGGTTCATGTTTTCAATATATTTTTTTAATTTATAACAATTAATGACAACAGGCAGAGTCAGAGGATCACAGATTTAAA
The DNA here is from genome assembly GCA_951394125.1 of Epistrophe eligans. Classification (NCBI taxonomy): domain Eukaryota; kingdom Metazoa; phylum Arthropoda; class Insecta; order Diptera; family Syrphidae; genus Epistrophe; species Epistrophe eligans. Next base: position 14,136,079 of record OX596030.1, read on the forward strand.
ATTGTGAGTTAAGCAAGCTACGATTAGAGGGTCAACGCTAATGGTCAACGCCTTGATTCTCTGACGTCAAAATTTACGTCAAATGTTGTCCCAAAGTTGTCAAGGCGTATGATGGTCTACGCGGAATACTGTTAATGCGTTGAGGCTTTGTTGACACTCACCTTGACACGAACTTAAGTTTCAACTGGTTGATTATTTTGTGTGACCGTGTAATTATCCTGCTGTCAACGAAGTTAGGATACATTCGTAAGCGCGTTGATTGTATCGCAGCAGCAGATTTTTATAATTCGATCTAAATGTTATGCAAAAGCCCTAAAAAAAGCCTTTCTTCACAGAAAAAAAATCATCTAAAAATTTTGTTTAGAGTTTTTTTTTGTTTTAATCCAATAACATCATAGAGTTTGACAGTTTAAAGCTTGATAGTCTCTATTAGCCGCGAAAAAGTCGCAATGTAAAGTCGTGTTATCTACAATACGAAAAATAATTGATTTTTGCTCGAGTTCACGACAAAAATAATGAAAGCCAGAGAACATGTTAATAAAATGCCAAATGTGTTTGCAAGAAAATCGGCTGACGTTGATCAAACAGATTTTGTGGATTCAGGACGATTCCATATTTTACCATAGCAATGGTCCTGATTCCGTAAGGCGTTTTAGTAAAACTACACGGCTCTAGAAGTAGCAATTGGAGCTTTATAGTAAAATAAGAAGGGTGATGAAAGAAAAGAACGGTAAAGTTTAAGTTTTACCTAAATGCCAATTAATGCTTCTAGAGTCTCATGGCGTTTGACTGCAATTTTCGTAAAACGCCTTACGGAATAAGGGCAAATATTTGACACAAAAAATGACGATCAAATTGACGTTGATTTGACGTTTTGGAAAACTACTAACGTTACTCCTGCTAACGTCAACGTTTCATGCGTTGACACAATCTACGTTGGCAGCATATTGATGATACTTTTGGTGACATCAAGGAGTCAACGAATTGACAATTTACTTTGGTCGTTTAATCGTATCTTTAGACTTTCTAAGGAACCACATAAATGCCCAACTTCATATGTAAAAGTTTTGATGGTGGAATTTAGATTGAAACTCAAAATTGACATTTTTAAAAAAACTTAACTTAATTAAGGTTTATGGTAATATGTTTATTTTGAATTCTGTATAACAGGCGATAACTCATTGAGATGTGTAACTGTAAACATCAAATTAAATATTCAAGTGCTGGTTTTACATCACAGAACGCGACGATTTCGAACTGTCAACCAAATTTCAATCCAAACTCAACTCGATATTTCGATTTAGTTTGAGGTACGAACGAACGTACGTATTTACGTAATATTGAACGTATCCAATTTACATCAACGCATCGTAACGTGTAAGATAACAATGGAAGTGTCACAGAAATTTCCACCTTTTTAGTTTACTAACAAAAAATCAAAAAGTGACGTATTTTAGATTTTGTCAAGACAATTCGACTGAGGTGTCTATTTTTTTTTCAAAATCTGTTAATTTTTACCGCTCTGGAAAATATCTCAAGTTTTAAATGTATTTTTGTTCCCGCTTCTGTTTTTATAAGTCAATAAAAAAAAAAAAGAAGACATCGAGACTTTAACTTATTTCATAAAGACCTTTTTTTATAATTACATAGTTTACAAATTTAGAAACACAAAAAATGTAAGTGTTGTTATTTTGTTCGGTATTTCTGACATTTTTCAATAGTTTTTGCCAATACCTTTCTTTTTTTAAGAAGATTGGAATTGAACAAAAAAAAAAATCCGTTTAAAAAAATAAAAGGGACAATATGGGATGGAAATTCTGGAAGGTGTAAAAAACCAAAATCTTTGTATGCTTTAGGATTTGAGGAATATTAAAATGTAAATTTCTAACTTGTTACAAATTTGTGTGATGTTCTCCTATTTTTTTTTGTCTAGCTTAACTGTCCTTAAGATACACCCAAGTTTCTTTGGGATCTTTTAGACCTCCGCTTATAATGGGCTGAAAGTTCATACGAAGTTATTGCTTTATAGTTTTTACGAACATACCAGACTTGATGAACCTTTAATTACATTTATTTTAAATGTTGCAATTAATCTACTCGTATTATTTTATTTGAAAATAAAGCTTTTTTACATATGCATTTTATCGCTATAGTTTTTAAACAAATAAAATAATATTTTCAATATCAAAATTAAGAAAACTCCCTTTTTCATTTGCTCTTATGTGCAAATTCTTACAAATATTATAGCGCGATGTCAAATCGATTTGATTTACGATAATATTTCCCACAAATGTCTTTCCTGTTAACCATATAAATATTCTACATAACTTCATATAATATATAATGGGATTTGAGATATTTAAATGTATACCGGATAAATTAATCATAAAACTTTTTGGCATGATCTAAAGTTATAGAGACAAGCAAAGCAGCCTCTCTCGGTATTATAATAATAATCGTATCCAGTGACATTTAGAAAATTATATTAAGTTTTCCAATACAATACACTTCCATCAAACAACCCTCCCCTCCTTCCCCCATCAAAGAGATGTTGTGTTATCGACAAAAAGTACAAATAATGTAATAGGGCCATAGCATTATCTGGCATAATATTATCCGGCCTACACAATATAAAAGACATTCTTTTATTCATGATTACCACTTTGGACATTTTCGCTTATAAAAACTTTGATTCTGTATTTTAAAAATTCCCGTTTTGAAAAGATCCGCTTTACCAGATTATTATTTTGGGCCTATAGGTATATCGCTAAATTATAAGGTAATAATACCCTGAAGATCTTGATCTAAAAGAAAAACGAAAATAAATTCGATGTGGGCGGATTTAGGGGCGAGTTTCAACCAAAAAAGTGTTTGCTTTTTTTTTTTTATAAATAAGAAAACTAAATTGTATACCGTTATAATTTAACTTTTTTAAAAAAAAAAATAAATTTTGGAAGGGGTTACAATTTTCAAAAATAATTGTCGAAAAATTGGCAGATAAATATTAATCCTAAAACTGTATATTCATGGAGTGTGGCAACCGTGGTTTTCATTTTCGTTTTAATTTTATTTTCGAAGGGCATCTGATTGCCATATAGCTGTTCAGAAAAGGGCAAGTGGGAGTTTCCTTTAAGGTTCATACGACGACTGTCTCTCGCCTACGGTCACCCTTATATGATTGTGATTGCTCAACGAGATATCATCTGTAACTTTGAGTAGCAATAACAAGGATGGCTTTTTTTTTCTTTGCAAACATTAACAATTTTATTTATGTTTATGGGATAAAAGATCCAGTTGGCAAAGCAAAGGGCTTTATTTCTAAATTTCTTTCCCCCAAACCGATGCTATGCTGATGATGGTAGCAAAGGAAAACTTTAAACTGCATCAATAAAACCTTTTTATAGTTCTCACTCCATTGAATCTGTGAATTTTAAAAAATAAATAAATATTTATTGACAAATTCTTTTTTTGGTCGATATTTTGAGTGGGTTGGATTGACTCTTTTTTTTTTATTTTATTTTCCATCAATTTTTTTGTTTTGTTTTTATTTTTCTTAACCTCACAGTCAGATCACAATTTTCAACAATTTTAAGTGATTTTTTCTTTAAAATTTATTTATTTTAGCTTTGTTTATTTATTTTACCTCTCTTTGCTTTAATTGAATTCCGCGGTGTGTGAGATGCCTTTAGCGCGGTTAAAATGAAAGATTGCTGATGATTTTTAAGTCACAAACGGAAAAAGGGGAGGAGAACTCTTAAAATTCATAAAAAAAAAATGACAACAAAAAAATGCAGTCACTAATTGAAAGATGCCGTAAAAATAGATTTACTGACGAACGGGGGACGTTTAAAATTGATTGACGGTTGCGTTGATCATGTGACACTGTGGAGATGCTACTACTCTCCTTGGTGATGTGGTTGATGCTACCGTTCGTTCGTTGGTTGGTTTGGTTGTACAACATCCGCAAATGGTGAAGGCGCGATGGTGTTTTTCGCTGTCGATAATGATGGTGATGGTGTTGTGTTGTGGCTGTAGAGTTACAAATGAGGACGAAGTGAGAAACATTTTTTTTTTTTTTTTTGTTTTGCTTTCGAGAAACGAAGATGAAGAGAAAAAGGGTCCAGTCCCAGTGAAAGAAGCTGGAGAATAATTTTTAAGTGAATAATAGCAGAGTTGGATTTAATTTTTTCGTATTTTTTTTTTTTTTTTTTTGGGAAAAGCAATGAATTATTAAAAAGAAAAAAAAATTAAAGAAATAAAATGAACGTGACTTGGTTAAGAAAATTCAAGTTTTTCGTCCTAGATAAAGTAAAATATATACCATTTGTGAGAATTATTCATTTAGAGTTTGCGAAATGTCACAATAAGACAGGCTGCTTATTTAAGCTTGGCAGTTTGCACGTAGTTGCTATTTTAAACAATCGTAACATTAGAGATTGCTGTAAATTTGATAATTTTATAACAAACTCCGTAGAAATGAAAATATGTTGAAATAATTATTTGCTTAAACACAACCGATATTTAAAAAAAAAAAAAAACTCTATTAGCATCAACCTCAAACTACTGTAATCCATAATCTTCAAGTTTAGAAATTCAATAAAGAATCAACGCTATGTGCTTGTTGTCCATTGATGTACCCATAATTGTGAATTATGACTTTTCGGATAGTTTTTCGTTCACTGTAACTTTCGTGAGTAAATACAGCTCCTGATTTTATCATTGTGAGTGAAAAGTACTCCCGGAATACAAAAATCCAAAAATCAATACAGTTGTAAATTTTTTTGATATACATTCTACTTATCTGAAGTATGCAAAATGTTTGCATGAATCACGGATGGGCTTTGGATTCAATAGACTCGGTAATACTAAACAAATGGCAAAAGTGAGCCTTCTAATTTGGTAATCGGGTCGGTTTTCTTAAAGTCAGATATCAGTTTTTTGTTTTTACCCTATTTCACCTTATAAATAGCTTAATTTTTGTGCAAGTTGTACGCATGTCTGTGCAAAAAGTTCGTAAGACTAGTGGACAACACTCATGGTCCCCGTCATGAAGCGCACAGACGAGAATGTGGCGAACATCAACTCGCCATCGATCTCAACGGTGGGTATTACAGAACCATATTAACCGACTTTTTTACTGAAAGACATGGATTTGGACGACCTCTGGTTCATGCAGGATAGCGTGCCATGCCACACAGCCCATGCCACAATCGATCTTTTGCGCACAAAATTCCCAAATCGTGTTATCAGCCGTCTTGGCGATGTCAATTGGCCGCCTCGGAAGTGCAATTTACCCCTGTGGACTTTTTTTTTTGTTGGGAACCATGAAGGACCGATGTTATGCCAACACTTCGCAAACGATTCAAGCACTTAAGGCCAATATAATCCCAATAATCCGTGAGCTACAGCCTGAAACCATCAACAAGGTCTTGGAAAATTGGAGTGAGCCAGCCGAGGCAGCCATTTGAACGACGACGTTGTGTTCCATAATTAATAGAAATGTTTTCTCTTACTAATAAAGCGATAATAAAGGGTGTTTTTTTAGAGGTATAGAACTTAGAATTTAAATATGATTTCGGGCATATGACTGCCACGGCTGGCTCGGACGTAGTCTAATCTGGAGGTCCAATTTTCGATGACTTTTTCCAACATTTGTGGTCGTATATCGGCAATAACTGTCAGTTTTTGTGGATGTAACGGTGCCTCAACATACACTTGAGGATTATCATCACTCCAAATACGGCAGTTTTGTTTATAGGCTTATCCATTCAACCAAAAGTGAGCTTCATCGCTTAACAAAATTCGCTTATGAAAATTCGGAACCATGAACCATGATTTTCAAAATAAATTTGCACAATTCGGAAGCCAAACCAAACTAAAAATAAATCACTTGACAGCTGACAAAATGGCTGCCAGTTAAAATAGTGTTGCCAACTTAAAGTTCTATGCTTCTAAAAAAAAACACCCGTTACATGGAACAAATTTAATTTTGTTTATTTTGTTGCATTTTTAAAAAAGAAACTTGTATTTGGCCCACCCTGTTTAAAGTTTTTTCTTCTTTTCTTCATGTCTAGACTAATTTTTATAGTAAAAATATTTAAAAATTTGTGTCATAGATCAATGCAGAAGCCACACCCGTAATTCAACCTGCGTAAAATTATTCAATAAAAAAAATCGTGCCACAAAGTTTTAATTACACTTTGTGGCACGATTTTTTTTATTGAATATTTTTACGCTTTTAAGAATTTATTTAAATAATAAATTAATCAAACTTCCCGTAAACTCACTTACTTTATCTTTAATTAAGTTTGAATTATTTATATTTATTAAATAAACAAATGATCGCTTCAATCATTCACATTAATTTTATAAATGACATTAATTATAACTTTTAATCCTCACCATATAATCTTCACGATAGAAATAAAAAAAAAAAAAAAAGAAAACATTTCCTAGAATTTTATTTTATTCATTTCGAATTTAATAACTGCATTCGATGTGTTATCGATGAAACTTGATTCTTTGAATTATAAAGGTGTGTTTCATTCGAAATCTGAGTAGGTATTAATTAAAAATAAAACCACATGACTTATCATTTAAATTAAACTTTATTTTTATCATTTTTTTTTGTATTGAAACATCATAATTCATAAGAAACCCAATCAGCTCTTTCTATTAAATATTTTTATTTTCTGATAAATAAAAACACCTAATTTTTTAAATTTATTTAAACAAAGAATCAACTAAGGTATATCTGTCTTAAAATTAAGAAACCAAAAATACATAGTGATCATCATCAGATAATGCAATTAAAAAAATTACACAACTAATAAAAACCTTTTTTTTAGTTTTTTTCAAAAAAAAAAAAAAAAAAAAAACAGAAGCATTTAAAAATTAAGCGCCAAGAAGTATTAAATTTCCAGACGAAAATTTCCTCTAATTACACAATAAACATTGACGACACGAGATATATGTATTGATGTTTATTGAACAACGTACCTTTGACGCTTGCAATTAATTGCTTTTATTATATTGTCGTCGCGTCGGGTTTCAAAGGTAGCTCAGTAAAAAAAAGCAACAACACTTTTGGGGAGAAAAGAATTTTTTTTTATAAATTTAAAAAGTAGGTAACAATTTGCATATTATTGAAATTTAATATTCAGAATAAGCAGAATATTTAAGCCTTTTTCTACGGTTTAAAAAATATTTTTTTTTAGTTTCTCGAATTTTCTTGAAGATCAAGTTTTAAATTTCAAACGACTCTCTTTGTGGAATTTACTATACAGGGTGATTCTCTAATATAAGCTTACAAGATTGGAAGTGCAAACCAGAGCAAGGACACAAACGACAATAGTTAAAATAGAAAATTAAAATAAAAAAAAAAAACCTTCCCAACACAGAACGAATTTTGGAAGCGTACATTTTTCAAAAACATATTTTTTTTAATCTAGGAAAGTCAAAGTTAAATTTAACAAAAAATCCTCAACCTTAGCTGAGTTTTTTGTTTCTGTACCTAGAAATATTTATTAAAATTTAAATTCGTATTTAAAGTAAATCGATATACAACTGTATTTCATGGGCTATTAGTTAGGGTATTTGAAAACGATTACTATACTTTGTTACAAATTGTTAAATCTTTTTTTTTCTCCAATTAAAAAATTCTTTCATTCGACAGATTCAAACTTTAATTAAAACAATTTTATAGTTACAATTTTTTCTAGAAGTTCAATTAAAAGAACATAAGTCAGTAATCGTGACGAGTTTTAATTTTTTTTTATAAAAATAAAAAAAAAAACACCTCAGGGGTTATGTACACACGATTCTTGCTGTTTTATTGCAGGCGATTAGACATATTACTTTGTGACGGCCGTAAAGTGTGTGTATTGTCTTCATTTACTAATCTTCACCTTTGGGGACAAACAACAAAATTAATTAAATTCTACCTGCTGATTGTTGCAGCGAAAAATAACATCAAAAAATATTACCCTATACGTTGTCGTAACTATAATGACGATAGTTTGATCTTCATTGGTCGGAAATGCAAAAATTATTTAAATGTGGCGCTAAGAGTATATAAAGAAGCCCAGGTAGGTATATAAAAGATTATTTTTATCCTTAGAACAAAGAATTGATTTACAAAAGGATTAAAAATGACAATAGATTTCTTTAGAAAATATAATAAGGAACGAAAAATACTAATGGTGTTTATTTTACACTAAATGTGTAGGGGATTTCCAGATTTAAAATCATTCATCTGATGCGAGTTTTTTTTTTTTTCTTTTAAGAAGTAGTTAATAGCAGTTTGTGATATAGAGACAAGTCGGAAGATTAAGGCAATAGTCTCAGTCTTTATCCGTACTACTCCTCGATAGATATTTTTTTAAAAGAACACTTAGTAATAAGATATACACAAAAAATTAATTCCACAAACTGTATGAAAACTTTGACTTAATCAAATGCATACATATATGTACCTACATATTTAAAATTTGGCCAACATTTTCTACAATTTGTTTTTCAAAACCTAACCATTTTGAAAATTAAAAATAAAAATTTCCCCTCAGAATATATTTAGCTTTCAGAATAAAATTCATTTAAAAAATATTATGTCTATAGTAAGAAAAAAGATTCAATTTTTATAGACATTTTAAAAATTCTCTCATCATTTTTTGTGTTATTTTATTATTATTATTTATTTTTTCAAACATACAAACTTTTTTTATTATGATCTAATTTTTCCAAAACAATTATTTTAAACAATTTAAACAAAAGCTTAATATTCATAAGAAATAATTATAGGAAAAAATTTAAACTTTTTGCTAAAGAGTATAAATATTAATATTGAAATCGATTTTTATGTGTTTTCGTTTAAAATTTGTAATCTGAAAAATTTTAAATTATCGCATAAATCTTTTGATTCAAAAATGTATTATTTAGTAACTCAGAGAGACTAATTTGATGTTGAAAAATATATAAATACTTGAAATGATATATAGCAATTGTTATTATTATTATTTTTTTTTAATTAAACTAGCTGATCTGCCAAACTTTGCACGAATTTTTTTTACAAATTTTAAAGTTAAAATTAAATTTATTGAAGCTTCAAACAATCCTTTACGTTGAATTTTTTAGAATGCTTTAGTAATTTTTAGACACAGATGTAGCGTATCTGTAAGCGTAACGCCACCTAGTGGCAGTCTCATTTTCGGTAGGGACAAAATTAGATTGTCGAATTTGTAGTGTTTGTCATTCCTTAAGGTCGATAATTTCTCTTGCAATACAAAATGAAATTTTTAAAAATCGTCACAATCCAGTCTTGAAAAGAGCTATGTAATTTCGGGTTTTCAAGTTTTCTTATTTTTCTGGTAAAAATTTTTTATTTCGGGTCCGTAGTGGGTTTACCTGTTTCAATAAGAATGTAACAAAAAAAATCCTCATGCAAGTAAAACATATTTAACCGAGTTATGCCCTTAATCACAAAAAACCAATTAATTTTTTGTAGATTTAAGTACAAAGTTTTAAATAAAAAAATAACATGTTTGTTTTTGCTTTAAAAACTCAAAAACTAACAATCGAAATGAACTGAAGCTTAAACAATATATTGTTTCTTAGTGAGACATGCACTTAAATAAAAGCTTTTTAAGTTTTTCAAAATAGTAGCATGCTCAAAAATTCAATGGATGTATTTTATTTCTTTTACATTAATTTTTTTTATTTTAAAAAAACAATGCAAAAATTTATAAAAAATTAATATCTACAAATTTATAATCACGATGTTGCGCAAGTTAAAATTTGAACAATTTCTAGTTGTCACACAAATGTATGTATGTACCTTAATTTAATAAATTAATTTCTTGAAGAAGGTTTTAGAAAGTATACACAAATTTGTGTACTAATTTTTTTTTTCTTTTTTTCTTTTTTTTATATTTTTAATTTTTTTTCAGTTTTTTTTTTTATTTTTTTCTTTTTTTTATATTTTTAATTTTTTTTCAGTTTTTTTTTTTATTTTTTTTATTTGTTTTCTGTTTTTTTATTTTTTCATTTAATTTTTTTTCCAAATTTATTTTTTTTTAAGTTTTTTTTTTATTTTAATTTTCTTCCAATTTTTTTTTTTTTTAAGTTTTTTTTTTATTTTGTTTTATTGTTTTTTTTTTTTTTTTTTTATTTTGTTTTGTTTTTTTTTTATTTTGTTTTGTTTTTTTTTATTTTGTTTTGTTTTTTTTTTTTTTTATTTTGTTTTTTTTTTTTTTTTATTTTATTTTGTTTTTTTTTATTTTGTTTTGTTTTTTTTTTTTTTTTTTTATTTTGTTTTATTGTTTTTTTTTTTATTTTGTTTTATTGTTTTTTTTTTTTATTTTGTTTTATTGTTTTTTTTTTTATTTTGTTTTATTGTTTTAACATTGAAAATGTTTATAGGGTCGTTTTGATAAAAGTATGGTGTTACCAAAATGAACAAAGATATAGAATGAACTCTAGCGTATAGGGGGAGAACGATTGAATTTTTGGTTGGTGTTACCAAAGAAACTACAAAAATGAATAAAATGAAGAAAAAAGCACAAGTGATGAATTTCAGCCAGCGTACATAAATTTTGATCATCGCCAACGGACGAGATTCAGTGGAGGAATGTAAAATTCGAAAAATGCTCGATTTGAGCGCACTTAGAAGCCTATAACTTTAGTTAAAATTATTGGATGTTCGATATTAAGCTAGATAATTAAAGCTTAAATGGCAAGCTACAAATCTGCATAAAAAATTTTGCAAAGGCGTAAAAAAATTCATACTAGAAACTTGAAAAATTGTCTTTTTAGAACAAATTTCATCACGGCAAAAAAAAAAAACAAACAAAATATGTATGTGAGTAGGTAGGTACGTACCTACAAAGAAGATATTGATAAAAGGGAGAAGACAGTGGAGTGTGTTCAATAAAAAAAAACACGTGGCAAACAAAATTGGCTTTGCATCGGGCACAAAAATGATATACATTATGTAGGTATGTATGTATGCATGTAGGTATGTACATATATATGCATGTAGGTATGTGCATGAACATTAATTGTAGTAGGTATTTTACAAATAATTAAATCGTAAAGTTTGGATTTGGTTGGTTTGTTTGGATTATAACTTCTGTTTTAATAATGGGATGTTTGAGGTTAAGGTCTTAAAATTAAGGTAAAATGTCAGTCTTTTAAATCAATCGATTGTTGAACCTAGAATATGCATAATAGGTACCTACTTGAACCTCTTTAATAATCTTATAACTTTAGTTCTAAGGGCCAGATGCGCGAGTTAAGGTATTTAAACTAAGGTAAATCAGGCTAGAGGGAAAATCAACTTAGCTAAGCAACTTAAATAGTATATTCAAAAAGGGTCGATGTTGTAAGTTGATATATTCTGATCTAATTATCGGATCTTTGAGGCAAAATGTCAGACAAGAAAATGTTTTTGACAAAACTTGACTTACTTTTGAATCAGTTGATTGTTTAACCTAGAATATGTATAGGTACCTACTTGAACCTCTTATACAAAATTATAACTTAAGTTCTAAGGGCCAGATGCTCAAGGTTAAGATATGTTTAGGTAAATCAGGCAAGAGGTAGAATTAACTTAGCTAAACAACTCAAATAATATAATCGAAAAGGTTCAATTTTGTAAGCTTATATATTCTGTTCTAATCATCGGATCTTTGAGGTTACGGCCTGAAAATGAAGGTAAAATGTCAGACTAAAAAATGCTTTTGACAAAACTTGACTTACTTCTGAATCAGTTTGATTGTTTAACCTAGAATATGCATAAGTATTTGGTTGAACTTCTTATATAAAATTATAACGTAAGTTCTAAGGAAAAAAACATCAAGGTTAAGGTCTTGGTTAGCTTATAACTTCTTAGACAATGCTAGACAATGTTTGGGTAAAAACATTACTAACTTCTAAATCAATTTGATTGTTTAACCTAGAATATGCATAGCTACCTACTTGAACCTCTCATACAAAATTATAACTTAAGTTCTAAGGACCAGATCATCAAGGTTAAGGTCTTGGTTAGCTTCTAACTTTTATTCTAATAATCGGATGTTCGAGGTTTAAGTCTCAAAATTAAGGTAAAATGTGACAAAAGTTGATTTTTTTCTAAATCAACCTAAAGAACCTAGAATATGATAGACAACGTTTGGGGAAAAACTTTACTAACTTCTAAATCAATTTTATTTTTTAACTTAGAACATGCATATTGCATAGCTACCTACTTGAACCTCTTTAATAAACTTATAACTTAGGCCCTAACGGTCAGATCTTCAAGTTTAAGGTCCTCAAATGCAAATAAAATTTTAGGCTTCATCTTAAAGTAGTCCATAAACTATTCAATTTGGTTGTCAACTAAATTGATGCTCGCCGCTCGGCCACACATTTCATAAACTCAGTTAAAAGAATACAGCTCGAAGTCTCAAAAACATCATTTTTGTCTAAAAAAAATTACCCGACTCGATATTGTTAAATTGATTAAAAGAAGGGTTCAAAATATTTTAAAATAAAATATTATAGAATAAAAACAATTAGCAGTGAGGTTGGGCTTCGCATCAAATTGTTTGTAAATTTTGTCTCGATTTAAAAAAGGTTTACCTGGACAGTAAATCAAATGTCTTGGCTTTATACAATATACATAGTTCAATGATTTGAAATACTTGTAAATCAATTTGAAAAAATTCAAAATCTTTTGATTTTCTCATCAACCGTCAAATTGATCAAATAACAAGCCAAGACACGGGTTGATTTGAACAACAACCGACTGAGTCGAGAACTAAGTTGAACCGTATTATATGTATGCTTTAATCGATCTGTAATAATTCAGTTACCTTTCTGCAATGCTTAGCTATGCAAAAATATCAAATACCTAGATATACGTTAAGATAGATGGTATGTAACTTTTTTTCGTGTATAAGTGCTATGCCGGTGCGGATGAAAATGAGTATGATTGTATAATTGCGAGTTAAGCTACAATTTAGACTAAGTTTCATCTTATTAAAAAAATTAACAACATTAATTTAACTGCCAACTGGGAAGTGACATTAAATTTACAAATTGGAACTTCAGACTGTAGAATGGATTCTAAGACAGTTTGTGAAGTTATAATGTAACAATAGTACACAAAATAAAAATTACAAAGATTAGACATATTTTTGTTTTATCGACGTAATATAAGTCATTTTCAATGTCCCATATAGTTACTCTATGAGTGAAATCTGTAAATTTTTTTTTTTTATTTTGTTTTATTGTTTGTTTGTTTTTTTTATTTTGTTTTATTGTTTTTTTTTTTTATTTTGTTTTATTGTTTTTTTTTTATTTTGTTTTTATTTTTTTTTTTTTAATTTTTAATTGCTTTTTTTGTATCCTTTAATTTTTATATTTTTTATTGTGTAAGTTTTCTTAAAACTACTTTGGTCATTGATGGTTTAATCAAAATTGATAGTCACTTCGAGGAAATTTAAGAAAAAAAAAAACCTGAATCTTTGCTGAATCGGCTTCTATAACCGTTTTAGATGAGCTAAATCGAAAGTTTGAATTTTCCTTTTAAAGAATCACATAAAAATGTTCTGTTCACAATTTTAACTAAATCTTATTTAGGCTCCAGCTCGAAAAGTTACAGTGGATGACCGACCGACGTAATGGTATGACAAAACACAATTTTTCGGACTTCTCGACTATCGTAGTGTAAATTTCGATTACAATTTGTACACGAAACTAATAATTGCCCTATTGCTCTATAAATTATAATAAACTCAATCTAAATTTAAGTTCAATTAAAGTATGAAATTTTCTTCATCGTTTAGATAAACCATATACATTGTACAGTACGAGAACATGTTTGAAATTAATTTTGATTTAATACCCGTGACATACTTGTATTTCTTTCCCATAATTGCATTTAAAATTAAAAGAAAAAAAAAAAAAAAACAAAATTGTAAATACCCACATAATCAATTTCCTACGCCCTTCTATCTATTAAATTCACCTTCCCCATATGTACATATACCCAAAAGCATTATTTTAACAAAATATATTATTTCCAATCATTTTTGGAAGCTATAGTCTCCCAATAATTCGTTTCGATGCTTGCTCGCCTCCATCATGCGAGAATAACAAAACCTCCACATTCGATACACCATAATCCACTGCATTCGTGAAAAATAAAAATAAAAAAAAAAAAACAAAAACAGATCGAACCGGAACAAATTGAATTAATGTTTTCGTATCTTTACCTATACACATGCATTATACGGAATCTCCTTTTAAAAATATTATGTATGTAGGTATAAAAAGAAAAATCCATCCATTACTGCACATTGCACACGGTTTTCAAAAAAAAAAACACAGCATCCACCATCTCTACGTGTAGGAACCCACCTATCTATGTATCTATGAGATAAATCTATAAAATATAGCATGGGATGCTTTGCTGATGCTGCATCAAAATATATCTCTCTTATGCGCGAGCGCGTTACTTGATTTTCATCTCGCTAAAACCATCAGCCAGCCAGCCAAATCATTTTTTTTTGCTTCGAATGTATCTTAAAAAAAACAAGTATCAAAAGAGAGAACGATTCCCTTTGGGGCATTGGGGCTCTAGTCAGTCTAAGATACTCGACAATACTTGGGGTTTTCTAATATAAAAGAGAAGAAAACCTGATTTATTTTTTTTTTTTATTTCCCAGAGACCAAGAGAGAGAAACAGAACAGAGAGTTGAAATTCTCTCACACACTTGTTGTTGTTGTTTCGTTGTTGAGTTGTTCTTAAAGAACGCCTTCTCTTTTAATGGTACTACACTGGGTTTTCAACTTCAGTACCTGATGTATCGTTGTCGGCAAGTGACGTTAACACTTTGCAGCTTATCGCTGCTTCTCTAATATCGTATACGTTCTCGGCATTAAATAAATATATTCATCATCATTGATATATTTACATATGTGGAATAAATAAAAAATATTTTTGTTTTGAAAATAAAATTGTTTTTAACAAAAAAAATTAAAAAAAAAAAACTTTGAATATTATGTGAGATACTTTTTTCTGAAAAAATTTCGATCAATGAATTTTTCAACTTCTTTTATTTTCTTGTATCATTTTGGCGTATAATTAGTTCAATTATTTGTTTTTTACTTTTGTGCTTTTGTTATTATTATTCATGATTGTCATTCATTGGTTTTTGTTGTTGTTGTTGTTATTGTTGCTTTGATTTGAATTTATTTACACACAACACACTGCCGCGATCAACTAATTAAAAGCAAACCAATCTATAAAAGAAAAATAAAAAAATAGTTTATTTCACCGTCATAGTCGTTGTTGTCTATAATATACGTTCGTTCGTTCGTTGTCCGTGCGACTATCAATTTTATAGTGTTTGTGATGTTTATATGCTTCGGTGTTGCTTTGGCTATTTTTATATGAAAAATCGAATGAGGGAAATGTAAAATTAAAATAAGAAAAAAAAAATAATACAGAAGAAAAAGTTAAAATAAAATCGACCGTGTCTCAAATAGATACATTATCTAAGTTTAAAGATACATCTCCGAGAGGAAAAACTACGACAGCAACGAGCGAAGACGACGACGACGCCGCCGCGCGCAATAAAAGATTCATCAATTTCAATAGAATTTTATCTAAATTCTCAAGAATCTCTGACAGACGTTCCAATTTAATTTCTCCCAAAAAAAAAATTGTGGCGAACAAAAATTTTGCACAAAAGATACTTTTATTTTTGTTTCTAAAAAAATTAAATTAAAAAAAAAAACCAATAAAAGTTGAATAAATCACAGATAAATATCATCAACTTGAAGTGAAAGAAAGTGTTTATTTATGCTCCTCTCTCAGTGATATGTGTATCCCTCAGATACAATTATTTAAACATACCTTACAACAATAAAAAAAGACTCACCACATTTAAAAGGATTTTTTGAGAAGTGAAGTTTCAAATTTCACCTGAGGAGGATTTTTATTTTTTATTCTTCGTTATTATTATCACATCGCATCGCATCTTTCTCGCACCTATCAGTAATCTCATCGAAATAAAAGGAGAAAAAAAAGTAATAACAAGCACAAGGAACTTCGAGGAAGGATACAAAAGGAACTAAAGAAAAAAAAAAAAAAAAAAAAAAAAAAACCGCAAAACTAATAAATAAAGTAGCTCCTTGGGACGGGACCCGGAGACAAGCTCTTGAGAAAGAGGTTCCAATTTGGTTTTCTCTCTTTTGGATTTGTTCGATCCTTGTGTTTACGAGTCCAGACATGGCGCCGAGAACCAGAAAGAAGAAGGCACATGGTAAATAACAATAATAAATTTATTTTATTCTTTTATAAGATTTTTTTTTTTTTTGTTATTGGTTGTTTTTCTTCATCATTATCATGATTGTGGTCCCCATCCATATATTCTTTTCACCTTCTTCGTTGTCGTCTATAAAACCTGGAGACGATTTTTTGTTTTGTAGGTTATCTCTTCCCGAAAAAAAAATCCCTCTCTGATTATGAGTATAAAAATATATTCATATGTTGTCAGATATTTTTGTTGTTTTTTTTTTTTTAAATATTATTATTATTATTTTTTTTTTTTTAATACATTCGGAGGATTCAGTTTTTCATAACTTTTTGTTTGTGATTCTTTCGTTTTTCTTCAATTTTATGATTTCTCTATATTTCTCTTCGATACCACTATTCTACAGATCTTCTTCATTTTTTTTTTTTTTTGAGATTGGATTGTATTGCAATGAAAAATGCACACATAGATATATGTGCACTGTGCAGTTGGAAAAGACCTTTTTAAGGTCGATGATGATCATCTGGGTATGATAGAAGTCCTCCTGAAAGATAGAAAGAGATGAAAAAAAACATGATCTTGAATTTTTTTTTTTTTTTGTGTTTTATTGTTCAGGAGAGATGATGAACATTGTGCGGGTACTTATGTTATAAAGGTTTTCCATAGATCAATCTTCTTTTGACTGTCATTTTGAATTTGTAGGCGAGAAAAATCTTTAATTTATTAGTTTTGAAACTATTTATGGTGGTAGAAGGAATTTTTATATGGATTTTTGTATTCCTTTCTTATAATTCGATGTTCCCACAGTAATTACGATTTTTAGAATCTTTTTTAAATGAAGAGGGTTTTACGAGTTTTTCAATGCAAATTTCGATTAAATTAAATCTTTTTCTATCTGGAAGTTTATTTAATACTTTTATAGCTTGACAGAAATGAAAAAATAAATGTTTAATTTTCTTAAAATAAAAAAAAAAAAAAGTTAAGATCAAAGTTAGTTATTGAGAGCCTTGATTTGGTTGAAAGTCTGTCTTAAAACAAGGATTTCAATTTCATTCCTTACTTATTCTTTTCCATGAAGATTTTCTTTAAACAAAAGAATCATAAATATTATTTTTAAATAATACCTGACATCTGTTAAAATTATTTTTCCGAAATGGCTTAACTATAGGATCAACGTTTAGACTTAACGTAGGTAAATTTCTTTTAAGTTTTTATGTAGGTATTTCATAAAAATTTCATAGCCATTTAAATAATTATGTATTGATTTTGATTGATATCTGATGATAGCTTCTTTTCAATTATTCATTAGACTTGTTATTTTTTTATAGGTAGGTATACCTATTAAAAAATAAAATAAAAATAAGTATGTATATTATTTTGCCAATGGCTTGAATTATATAAATTTATTTAACCAATTTATTCATCAATACTGAAATAATATGTAATATCTTTACCTAGATAGGTAGATATAGCTTGAAGAAATATATATAATATGAATTAGTTCCATGTAAATGATACACGATTTATTATTGCTTCTGGATTTACACGATCAATGATAAATTGATGTAGGAAGATATATCAGCCGGTTGTGCTTTAAGGCTGTTTTAAGATTTATTTTAGTTTCTCTTATTTTGATGAATAATTAAAGATATAGATATGTAGCTACCCAGACGAAAAATGCGAGATTAATTTGTTAATAAAATCACATCAGTTTATATAAAACTTTCGCTTTCATTTTCTTTAAGAAAGAAAATAAATTGATTTTTTTAGGCATTTATATTCTTTGTAAATAATCTACTTGTCAATTCATGTTAATTTTCAATTGCATTCACAATTTTCAATGAATACTGACTAACGACGTTGGGCGCCATTTTTTGCTATAAGAGACATTTTTTTGAATATTTTAATTGCTTATATTATAAAATTTTGCCCCACGTTTGGTGCCATATTTGCCCATTTTTACGATAGTACGCTTGACTGAGCAATTTGAAAAATTCACTTGGATATGTATCATTTATTGTCGAAAAAAAAATAGATTGCTCAAAAATAACATAATTTTTATGTTCATAAAAGCAAATTCCAAACTTTGTAAACAATTGGTGCAAAAAATTGAATTTTTTTAAAAGCTCATATGTTGGGCGCCATTTATTTTTCAAATAAACTTTTGTTTCATTCGTGAAATTATTGATATTTATTGGTAACGCTTACAACCGTCATGTGTTTTTAGAGTGATTTATCTATTTCTACTTATCTGTGACTTAGCCTCACGTTGGGCGCCATTTTTTATATTACTAAATCAGTTATTGATGTCGTATCACTTAAAAAGTCTCAAAACAAAAGTTAAGATAATTATAGTGAAAGGGGTGGTATATACCAAGAGCTTAGTTGTTAAGACAATCAAACAAACAAGCTATCTTATTGAAGTCATTTTGTAAATACATATATATTTTATCCTAATAGACATTTAATGTCAAAATGTTGCGAAACTACACTTTTATCATAAAACATAGCCAATAAATGAAATGAAATCTTTAAAATAAATTTTTATATTCTCGTTGAGTGCCATTTATTTTGACTTGAAGTGCATATTTTCATTTTTCTATTCGGAACTGTTTTATCAAATAAATCGCCAAAGCTGTGCTCTTAAAACTTGCTTAAGCCCAATACCTAGCCATGTTTATTTTTGTTTGCGTAACAAGTTATTTATCAATTTGTTAAACAAAATCAACACAAAAGAATTTAAAATATGAAAAATTATCAATTTAAAGACAAAATCAACACAAAAGAAATACATATGAAAAATATATCTTATTTAATTTATCTATAATTTATCTATTAGTAGCACATTTCGTAGATATCTGCCACGATTTGTTGATTTTTGTATTTAATATAAAGAAATTTAATTCCACAACCTTTTACTATTGAACACACAAAACATTAAAATGGAAAAAAAAAAACAAATCGAAAAAAGATAGAAATCAAGCTTCTGTATAGAATGGCAGATAAAAGAACAACAGATAAATCAAGCAAAAAAAAATACACCTGCGCAGGTACATACCTTACCTACCATACATACATAATATAGATATGTAAGGTACCTACTATTGAAATAAATTTTTGACAGTTGGTAGGTAGAGGGTATAAGAAACACCAAACAAAAATTTAGTCTTTTTTCTTACCTTTTCTCTATAAAAACAGAAATACAATACACAACTGAAAAAAGTTTGAATCTGCAAGAGGCGTTCTTCACAATGTCATTCCACGGGGTAATAAATATCTTAAGCACCTTTATATTTCGAACAAGATGAAGAGGATTCGAATTATGTTTTAATATAGGATCACCTTGAATTCTTGTCTGTGATGATTTTTTTTTTGCATTTTATTTTATTTATTTAGTTTTTTGTTCTTTTTTTTTTTCAATAATATAAAATTAATTTTCAAATAAAAAGAATTATTGATATCTGGTAGTAATTCCTTTGATGTTTCTGACTATGTCTGTAATTCCAATTCAATAGATACCTATGTACATGGAATCTTATCTTAATGTAAACAAAGAATGGTGTTGTTTGTAATACTTCGGGGTTTGTTACACTTTGACAACAAAACAAAAATGCCTTTGATAGATTAAAAGAAAGAAAAAAAAAGAGTCTCACTGCATTTTATTGTCTCTTGATAATATGGATTTACAAAAAAAAAATATTAAACCCTCGATTGCGAGTCGCACAAATTTGCTTTTATAGACCAAAGTAATATTAGGACTCAAAAAAAAAAAAAAAGTTTGTCCAACGAAATTTTAGATTATTTTGGTTAATTAATTGCCTTATTTCTTGTTTCATTTCCTTAAAGATAATAAAAATTTAATTAGCACATAAAATCGATTTTTCTTTGTTGAAATGTTGTTTGTTGGGCGCCATTTTGTTTTAGAAATAAACCTTTATTTTATCTGTAAAACTACTAAAATTAAGTGCTAACGCTTACGACCGTCATCTGCGTTAAGAATCACTTCTATTTTTATACTTATCTGACATCTAGCCCCACGTCTGGCGCCAATTTCTTCAATGCAAAATTAGTTACTGTCGTGGATCCTGAACACGAAAGTAAAACTGATTCTAGTGAAAGGTGTGGTTTACCAAGAGCTAAAATTTACCTGCTGGTCTATTTTCATTTTCAATTTAAAAAGAGTTTAAACTCACGTTGGGCGCCATACCGTTTTTATACAATAATTCAAATTTGAACTTTGTTCAACCACTATTGAACATTTTAAAATATTTAATAATATAGACCGCCCGTCTACATCTAACTATTTGTTCAATAATGGTGAAACCTTCAGTTAGGGCCAATTTGTCAATACCTGAGTTAACTTTGAGTTCAACTTAATTTATTTTAATGATTTAATAATATTTCCAGTTCTTTTTTTTTTACAAATCAATAACTGTCCTTTAAAAATAAAAACAAACTAAATATTTCCAATAAATTGACTTGCAATTGACGTCTACGTGCGTCTTTATGGTCGTCATCATCGCACATGTTCGACAAGAATTCTTTTTATTAAACTACTAGTACCTATTTATATTTATTTCTAATTTTTTTTTCTTTCCTCCAATACAAGGGGTTGCGTTGTTTTATTAGCCCAGTTGGTGTTGTTCGATATGATTGAAGAAATGAAGAAGAAGAAAAAGAACACACTTTTTAAGTTTCACCTATAACTGGCTTTTTATAACTTTTACTTCTTCGATACATATTTTTTTTTGTTTGTGTACTGCTATCACCTCCTATATAAGAGTATCTTTTCTCAAAACATTAGAAAAAAAAAAACCTGACTTAGGAAAAAAAATCAAATAGGAGGACGACAACTCTTTGTGGATATTTAAATGTTGTAAAGACTGTAAGCTAGATTATTATAGTATAAGTAGTATAAGTATATGGTTTACCCTTAGGGGATCTTTTTCTTTATAGCTTTATAAAAACATATACTTTCAACCAACGCATATGTGCAAACATATTTTCCATAAGGAATTTTTTTTTTTTGTGAAAAAAGCTATGTAAACAAAGAGGCAGATCACGTTTTGAAAGTTTGCATAGGTAATAGGAGAGTGAATCTTGAAGTTTGTAATTAATAACGTTTCTATTATGAGTCTTTAAATATGTATCTGGATTTTAATTATTGTGTTTGCGTACCTGCTTGTATCAGAAAATGATAGTTTCGCTTCATTAGATGAAAACATGCAATAGTAAAATTGGTAAAAGAAAATCTATTCAATTCTATCCTGAATTATTATATATAGCTAACGACTAAGACAGTGACAGTAGTAACATTCCATGTTTTCTGGATACTCTTGTCTACATTTTGAATCGAATTGAATTGAACTGATCAAAATGTGGTATCGAAAGACTCTTAGATGCAGATCCATTGACTTTTGAAAAGAATCTTTCATCCAATGGCGATCTAAGGGTGTCCATGTTAGTGAATTATTTCTAGAAAGCTTGCTACGCGTAAAACCAAATACTCAATTGATCTCTTGATAAGGCCCTCATGTAATAGTTAGTGCGTGGGACTGTTACGCCGAAGGTCTCGGATTCGAGTCCTAGCTTATGTCATGTAAAAAAAACGGAAATGTTTTTTACAGTTTCGTGACTCTGTTACCTACGAGGAATTGACAAATCCCCCAAGAGTATCTCTGGTCATAAAAAAAGTGCTTTCCACCTTAGCCGTTTGGACTCGGCAGAAAATTGTAGGTCTTCATTCCTGCCAAGAACACGGAATGGTTAAGAGTTGTAAAAAAATCACAAGGCCCTGGTTCTACACGATCTGTCGCGCCACCCAATTTATTTATTTGAGATCCTCACTTATCAAAAACGATGAATCCAAGTGAGATCACAGCTGGAACGAAACAACAATTTTTATGGACTAAAGGTTGTTAAAAGATATTTCGAATAAATCAAAAATTCATTGCTATATTTTTTTTTTATAAAATCATAACACATTATTCTCTTAACCAAGAAAATAAGACCTTAAAAATTGGACATAATTTTAAACCATTTTTCTCCCATTAAAGTCCATCATTTATTATTATACCTATTCAACTAACAAAAGCTGGCATTTAACACTTGAATCCTTTCATCGTTATGTATAGAATTTCTTAAGAATATTGATGATGTGCTCTTTATATTTTTTTCAAAAAAACCATTCTTATTTAAAAAAAAAAATTGCAGTCTCAAAATAAACAGGCATAAATAAAAATATATATAAAAACCATATGCATTTTTCATGGCAAAAGAAAAGAAATGCATTTTTTTTATTTTGTAAATCTGAACAAAAGATGCATTCATCTTCAACTAAACAAAACAATTCCCGTAAAGGAAATCCTTCGCACTTTCATTTTGAGTAAAAATAAAAAAAAATAAAATTCAAAGAACTGTTCGAAATAATCAAAGGCCAAAAAATAAAATCCTAAAGGAACTTACCAATACATACCATCATCGGGGACGGGACAACAATATATTTTATAATGTTGCAGCTGCAAATGAATATATCTACATGTGTGTATGTATACATGTATCTGTGTATAGTCTTGACCTCAAGATTCTTTTAAGCAAAAGTTTTTCTCTTTTTTTTTTCTTGAAAAAAAATAAGGAAAATAAAAATACAAAATAAAAGATGATCAAAACAAAAACTCGAATAAAAAAAGGAGAAGAAAGATATAAGGTCGCGCAAACGACGACGACTACGACGACGACTACGACGACGACTACGACGACGACGAACGAACGATGGCAGTAGCAACGAGGACGACTGTTCTAAGATATATATTTTTTTTTTCTTTTCATTTTGTTTCTTTTTTATTATTTCACACACGAAACCACAATTTATTTTATATTCTCTTCCTCTTGTCTTCTTATTCCTTTATACCTCTTATCCACTCAGTTAGGGCAGGAGGCTCCTTTTTGTTTTGTTCTTTGCAATGAAAGATGCACGAATCTGGAAGATAAATTTCGTCGTTTTTTTTTATTTTATTTCTTTCTTGTCCATCGCGTTATCTTTAATCGCGATGAGGTGCCACATGGCGGTTCACCGTCACCGATTATGTTTTTTTCCCATATTTTTTTTTTGTTAAATCTCGCTCCTTAGAGGTCAAGTATTGGTTTCGTGTGAAAAAAAGTCTTACATATAATCGAAAGTTCATGATGATGATGACATATAAAATATTGGTATTTTTTTTTTAACACCGTTCTCGGTAACTGCTTTAGAGTATCATAAGCAATATTGTGTAAAATAATAACAAAAAGTTCTCATTTTTTTTCTTTTTGAAAAAGTTACATTTTTTTTTTTTTTAATTTTGCTTTAAAATTTGATGTATTATCTTTGACGGCAGCGGTGGTTAAAGCTCGCTTGGTACCTCTATAGCCTTACAGCTAACTTCAATTACAGACACCAGGTCTTTCTCCAGACTTGTAAGTGCCTTACTCTTAAAATTATTAAATTAAATCTTAACTATTTTTAAAGTCTAGAAAAGTCTTGAACCGTATACCAGCAAGTACGTGCGACCCATAAAGTATGCAGTTAATTTTCTAACTGTTTAAGTTTTTTTTTTTTTTTTTTTTTTGTAAAATCTTTGACGGGTTTTCCATGATTTACGGGTAGCAAGATAGAAAGTTTGAACTTAGTTAGTTTTTTGTATTATGGCAAGTTTAAATATTGAGGCCTTCAAAATGGCACAAACACCCGCTGCGTGATGATATGTAAGCCTCACAGCTTTCGTCAATATTTCATTCTTGATTAAATCTAAAGCACTTTGTTTGTTTCAAGGATTTTCTTTTCTTTTTTTTTTTTGGTTTAAGTTTTCCTTTGCATAAAACATTACCTACAATCACACCAGTGAAGAATAACAATTCGTCGTCCAATCAATCGATTCAATCAAAAAAAAAAAAAATGTAAACCATCATGTTGCACATTTAAACAGCGGCAGCCGACGGATGGTCATTCCGTGCGTCGCGTCGGTCACATCGTTCAGCGTGCTTCTTCGTCAAAATAACAAAACCCACATCCGTATTATTTCTCAAAATGTATCTTTTTATATTATATGTATTATTTTTATGGCATTTTATTATATAAATCTTACGGTGTCTCAGCATAATGTCTTCAATGTGCAGGTCCATATAGGAATTGAATAAATGAGAAGAACTTTTATCGAAATTCATAATCTCAATGAAAAGAAGTCACAAACAAGCTAAGAAGTTGTATACACACCACAACCATCTAACCATTCACTACACACCATCATCATCATCCTCATCATCAGGACGACAAACTTAGTAACAACTCGCTTACTTCCACAAAAACTGGAATTTATATAGATTTTTGTTTTTGTTATATTTTTATTTTAGTATTTTTCTCTCGTTTCATATTAAATTATTCCATGCACAATTTCAAAGGGAAGCAATATATAGAAAAGAATAAAAAAAAACAAAGATACAAAGATCCATAGATACTTTTGAAAAGATAAAATCCACAAAACTACCATCATTGTATCGTGTCGTTTCGTATCAAATTCCAGTCAGTTAGTTAGAAGAGAACCAAACCAACCATTTCGAATGAAAAAGGACATTAGTTGAAATTGTTTTTCTGTTTTTCTATAAGGCGAGATTTGAGAAGTAAGTTGGAAAACCATTTTTATAATCTTACACCTACACACAGTATGAGTAAGCAAGAAAGAAAACGCAGCAAACAGATAGATAGATAGAAAGATACGTATCTATCTAGAGATGGAAACTCTAAAAGTATCTGATTCCCTTTTTTTGAATAAATAATCCTAACATATTATTTCCAAGTGCATTCAGGCAGGGATTAGTAGTTTTTTTTTTTCCATGGGTATTGAATTTGATTGAAACAATGAAAAATTTTTGTTTGCAATCGATATTTTCTTTCGATTTTAACTTTTTTTTTTGTTTGTTGGGATTTTGTTTTTCATTATTTTTATCCACCATCAGATACATTTTTTTTTAATTTCGTTAAGATTGAAAAATTTGTTTGTAATAAATGATGGATTGATAGATAGATAGATATTTTCTTCAGAGCTTCCCCTTTTTAGATAAGTACTGAGATTGATGTGTTGGTAAAAAGATATTTTAATTTTTTTTTTTTAAGATTTTTTATAGATTTTTTTTTTTAAAGCGGATATACAAAAGAGATTTATTGATGATTTTTTGCTGTCTTCAACATTTAAATTTGTGTTGTTAATTTTTTTTTATTTTTAAAGATTGATTTTATGCCAAGGAGAAATCAATTATATTTTTTTTTTTTTGCAAGCTGTGTGTTAACCATCAGTTCAGTAGGTAAATGTGCTGAAATAATATTGTTGACTTAAAAACAAAAAAATGTGCGTTGGTTGATGGATTTTTTAATTTTTGAGTCTATTTGTAGATTAAGTAAATATACCTATAGATTTTTTATAATTTTTTAACATCATCAGAGTAATCAAATAATAATTATTAAAATAAATACAAAAAAAACTAAAAGCTTTGTACATGTTTTTGCTATTTTTAGGTGAAATATTGCTAGAATATGATCGTATGCTAATTAGAATATGATATTGTCGTGTGTCCTATTGCTGGATTTACACAACTGACAAATTGTCGAAATTGTTGTCAAAAAACTTACAAAATAATGGAAACAAATTATTGTAAATGACACGAATCCATATAATTAGTGCAATTGAGATATTGACAATGTGCCATGAAAGCTGAGATACTTCTCGTAAACCATAAATTGAAAATCTGTGAAAAACAAAAGTTTCTCAAGTCATTGATCGATTTTTTTTATTTACAATTCGTAAATTCAAACCTTTTTATTTTTTTTATAATTAAAAAAAATCTTCACAGATGTAGAACTTAAAACAAAAGCAAAATAGAGCAAGTGAAGTTCTATTCAAAATTGACCCAAAAGTAAAAATTGCGGAAAAACTTGCATATCTAAGGATGAAATTCAGAACAGGCCACTATTTCATCATTAAAAAAAAAAAACAACAACAAATTCCTCATCAATCCAAGTCATGCAAACAAAATTATTCAAGGTTAAATGTCGTAAATTCATATATATATACATATATATATTTTAATTGTTACCGGAGTGACACACCAAATTGATACTCATTATGACTTTGAATTTATAAATTATTCACCAGAATATCTTACAAAAAATGAGTAATCTATATAAAGATATCATTTATACGTTTTGAAAAAATTATTAGGTATATGTACTGAATTTAAGTTGCATTATGGGTGCGAATACAGAGAACTTGTGATTTCTGGTTTAAAATATTTCATAAAGACTATGTCTCATTCTTTTTAAAAATTTGTTACTAAAAGACAATTTTCAGTTTCATTTTAGTTGTTAGAAACGAAACTATGAAAATCTTTCCAAAAATTTAATTTTGAAATTGTTACGGATATGACACTTTATTGTTACGGCAGTGACCACATATGATTTTTAAACATGAAAACGTTCTTTAATGTAATATTACTGTCAGATAATTTCTCAGAAGATGGGAAATACCATCTCTCTGCAAGTGAAGTTTGTCTCACTTAAAACTGGAACAATTTCTTACTCCCAATGAAATTTAATATTTTTTTTTTAAAGTATTTTTAATTCTTTCTTGGAGTGGATTTCACTCAAAATCTACCCCAGTACCAAAAATTTCATCCTAATAAAATAAAAAAAAAAAACAGCACAAAATGAATTTCAAATGCCAATCTGTTACGTTTGTGACACTTTAAATTATAAATTTTGGTTCTGTTTCAGATAACATCATTCTTCTGATTTCCCAAATTATCACTTTGGTACAAACTTTTGTTTATATTAATAAAACGCACATGCACATTTTTGTTACCTGTGTGACACAACTTTATTAAAAAATAAATACCTATTCTAGCGAAACATGACTTCGAGAAGAATATAGTGTAGAGGAATAAAGTGTAGAATTAAGGTCTCAATAAAATTTTTCGTACGACCTATCAATGAGAAGATATTCTGCATAGTAACTATTTTTCTACACCACCTTTTAGGAATAGAATTGGGTGTATTTTTGTTTATGGAATAATCCACGATCTTCAGTCAGAAAATTTCATAAAGATCGGTTTCGGTGTTTCAGTTTGTATAGATTTTTTTCCACTCTTCCATACAAAAAGCGCCACTGTTCTTCGTCCTTCGAGTTTTGATGTGGAAATTTTTGTGGAACATGTTCCTTTTTTATTTTCAAGTGACCTAGCACAGTTCAGAGAAAATGAAATTTCCATTAAAAAAAATTAAAGTGAACTTTATTTACATTCCACAGCTTCTATTTCCCTAAAGAAAAAAAAGGTCAATTTTTCAAACTCATTTAGGTTTTTTTCAGGTCTTCACATAAATTTAAATTTAAAAGCAAACCATAGAAATGATTTCGGAAAGTATTATTATTATTTTTTTTTCATTTTATAGATTTATTGTGGAACGTATTTGTCATTTCATGTAAACGAGAAGTTTTCGGTCTAGCTGAATGGTTTTTAGTTTTAAAAACATCTACAATAATTTTAAATAGCTTTTTCAAATAAAATTTGAATTCATAGAAAAGCTTTATACTTCGAAATGTTTAAACTTATACTCCACATTTTTTTAATTTTAAATCATAAATTGAATTGATTGTCGATTTTCAAAATTTTCCAAACTTTGTCAATATTTCTTCCATCGTGCTTTCATATTTTAAAAATTGAAAATATGTACATCGAAAGATTGTGGAACAAATATTCATTCCACAATTAAAGAATTCTAGACTCAAGAGTGAAATTTATTTTAGCAAGAGCCAACAATTCTATTAAGATTACTAATAATATAATAATAATTTTGTGAAACTTGTGTTTCTAGATAAAAATGAAATGTATAGTAAATAAATTAAGTAAATGACCTTTTGAACTTTCTAGTCAATTTTTAGACGCATTGCAGATAATTTTTTTATTATTAAATTGTCATCGAAAAAGTTCATTTCCGCATTAACATCCTCCACTTCCTTTATCAGACGAATAAAGGTATACCATCATCCTTCATGATTCTGTTTGTGGTTTTTGTTTTGCTAAAGTCAAATTTGACATTTTTGTTCAACTTCAAATGACTGTGTGAGTGTATATGTTTTGTGTTAACAAATCATTCATCTATCATGAGTCCCTGTCATAAAGTTGAGTGGGTGGGTAAATGGCACATAAATGTGTAGGAGTCATCATCATCATCAAATGGAAATTCTAAAGAAACAGAGAGTGTAACAAATGCAAATGAAGCCGCCTTCTCTTCCGTCTATTGCTTTTTTTAGTCCAAACTTGGCCGAGAGGTCTATATATATATCCAGCTGCAAAAATAAAATAAATATATAAAAAAAAAAATTAAAACAACAACGAGACTAACCAGTCATGGTTCTTTTTGTTATTCTTTTTTTTTCTATCTACATTTTTATTTTGCATATTCTATTTTATTTTTTTTTATGGTCTATTGCAACAAACATGGTATCTCATACGACAGACAGCTTGGCTAGCGTCTATAAACTATCTGTATTTGTATTTTGAATCCGCAAAAAAAAAAAATCCACACACACTCAGTACTTGCACAGAGCAGTCACAACGGCATGATTTCGAAGTTTTATTTTTTTTTTTCTATTTCTGACCATTTATTGACTACTGATTTATTTTCAGATTCAAAACGTTTGGCAGAAAAACTCATTTATACAAAATAAAAATAATAAAAAAAAAAAAATCAATATATAGGAACACTCTTCATGGCTGTGCCTTCATTTGGGCACAGAGACGGGCATTAAATAAAATATATCTATAGCACCACCAGACGCACAGCAGATGAAATGAGATGACTTTTCTCGCTGTGGCACTCACTCCTTCCAAATTGCCGCACGTCGCGTTATTTATGGGTTGCATCCGAAAATAGCCCAAATGTGCTTATATCAAAAATTCTTAGACGTGTGCGCTGCCGTAGACTCTCAATTAATTTAAAATTATCTAACCATCCTTCGTTAAAACCATCCAACTGACAACAACAAAGACGACAAAAAAACTTCTTTCTTACTTGTTTGACTTGTTTTTCACAATAGTTTGAAAATGATTTTTGAGAGTCTTACTTTCGAAAAACGCAAAAAAACGTTTTTCAATATTCCTGTCGCTATAAGTTAGATGTGATAAGTATATATTATGTATGTACCTGTTTGTGATGTGTGAGATGCAATAGTACTTAATTGCATTTGGCAGATTCTATTCTAGAACTCGCACATTTCTGAGAAAGAAATTTATACATAATATATAAAGAGAGGGAGAATGTCTTGAAAAACGATCTTAAAAGTCAAACTGTCTGGCTTGGTGTGTCGGTGTTGTGGCAGGCTGATAAATATATTGAGGAAATGTGTGTAAGGTTTTTGCTTTTTCGTGTCGCAAGCCTCAAAAGTACATTGACATTTTCAAAAAAATTTATTTTTGGCTTAAAAACGACGACAACGACGCCGAACGTCTCAGACTTTTACCAAATGGTCATATGCATGTGTGAAATGCGGCACGAAATGTCTACAAAACACACATTTTTACATAGTATAGAATATACAAATGATTAAGTATCGTAGAAATAATCGCAAAGGGAGAGAATATTTGCGAAAGTGTGATGGTAGCGGCGGCGGCGGTGGCAATGCTACTTAGAATCAGCATTGCCAGATTTGTAAATATGAGGTTTAATTGCCATAATAATATTGCAAAATATAAAAAATGCTAAAATATGATTTTATAAATATTTTACTTAACAGAAAATTAATTCACAATAAAACAAAGCTACCGAGTTAAATTAAGTTACGCGCAGAAAGAAATATTTGTTTTAATGTTTTCATTCTTATTAAATACTTCTCCAACTTAGATTTCAATTTAGAACAAATTTAGTTCATTCAAATTGATTGATTTGAATTTCAGAAGCATTTAAAAATAACCTTTAATTTAAATTAAATTTTACATTAAATCACAAATCTGGCAACCCTGCTCAGAAAGTATTTCATCAATTGGGATATGCGGCTATAGAAGAAATGTATGTACATTTCAATTAAAAATATTATAAATATGAACGGTTTATTTTGGGAAAATGTAACAAAAAAGTAGATTCATTTTTTTTTTCTGTCAATATTTTGTCATAGAGAATATTTCATGCAGGGAAATAGTTTTACCACAATCTTTTGCTTGTGGGAACTTCCCAACGTACATATTTTTTTTTTTTCGCAAAGTTGATGTTTGAGCAATATTTGGTGTCAGTGCTGAATTATCAAATGTGTTAAGGTCATTTAAAAATAACTTGTACCTGAAATCAGGGCTGAACCTTTTAATTTAAGTATTAATTAGCTATACAAAAAAAATGCCTCACGTTGGGCGCCACTTGAAACGATTAACAATTTTAGATAAAGAATTCGAACCAAAAGTGCAAAATGCTGCCAATCGGTCAATCTTTCCATCTAGACTTTACAAATTTTGTGGACCAGTTTAATGAATAAATTAATGAATATATTGCAGGGGTAATTTCACTGCGACCTATAGATATATTGTGCCCCCATATGGAGCTGGACGAGGTTACTCATCTTACAACTCTTCCTCCAAACCTATTTCTCATAGGAATTTGAGTATTTGTGGTATTCTCAGAGAGGATAAGTTGCTCTCTTCCACCAGTTATTTTTTACTTCAGCAAATATTTTAAATATATTTCTCATCATTTAATTCAGTGTTAAGTCATTCACCAAATTTGATGATACATAATTGCAATTTAACTTTATGATTAAGACTTTTTCATGAAATTAACTTAAGTAATCCTGAAAGTCAGATTATTTCGTATTGAAAAACTGTGCCTATAATTATTAAAAAAAATATCCAATATTTTTGGCAACTTCACTTTTTCACATTTTGTTTCAACTTAAAATGGCCCTTAACCAGTCCAGGATTGAACAAGTCCTCAACCATTCTCTTTTTAAGTTTTCTATTTTGTTTTTATACACATACCCAATTTGCTTCTCTGACTTCAATATAATCTTAATCTTCCTTTGACATTTTTGTCCTTTCCCAAACATCTGCTTTATAATAATTGATTTCCACTTGAAACATATAATTTCCCTTAACATAAAATTTCACTTAATATTCTTTAAAAATTCCAACAAAAAAAAAAAAAAAACAAAAAAACTTCAACAAATCATATAACATTTTAAATCTCAAGTGGCGACGACTTTACTCGATCTTAAATAAAATCCAAAAAAAAATGAAGAAAAAAAAATAAATAAAAATAATATGCGACACAACGACGCGACTACAAGTCATAACAATTAGTTTTCTCAAGTCTGGAAACATACACAAATACATATAAGAAAAACAAATATACACCTTAAACTAAATTTCATTTTTTTAAATTCAAAATTTAAAAATAAAAAAAAAAAAATAAAAAAAGGAAACTAATATAAAATACCAAACTTAATGTGGCAGTGCTAAAAACCTAGTCTCGTCTCTAATGCCCTTTTCAAAATCCTTGTGTGAAGGGAAAAATGCAATAAACCGTTAAATTTATCTGATTTTAATGGTTCTTGATGTAAACACTTTACTAAATGAAAATAAAAAAAAAAAAGAAATAATTCCAAATGTAATGAGTACAACTGATGCAACTCAACACTTTGAAATAAAAAGCAAACGTAATCATTGCTCCGAGAAAAGAGAAAAGTTCGTCAACACATTCTTTAAGTAATTTGAGGATTTTTTTTTTTTTTTCTTGAGAGGTGTTTAATTTGTCTAGGTTTTTATTTAGATGACTATTTCTACTGCGGAATAGTTTACTCTGAGGAAAAAAAATAACTGATATTCGTAGGTAAATAGATAGATATATAACTTTACTAAATCCTAATCTAATCTTTTTGTGTTGCTACTGCGATATTATTTGGTTAACTAAAGTGTTGAACAATAAAAGTCTATATACATATTTAGAAAGACTACTTAATTTTTATGTTGTTGTTGATTTGATTTTATTATTGTGTGACATTCAAACTAATTAGGAATCATATTTAACCAAAAATTCTACCAACATAATTGCACATAAATTCTTCTAATAAAGGTTAATTAAGTAAAATAACACATTTCAAAGTTCTCTCGCTCTTTCTTCCTCTCATACAGTTTTTAAGCATCTTTTGTCAAGTTTGATTTTTGTTTTTTTTTTTTTTCAAGTTGATTAAAGATTTAAATTTGTTTTTATATATCTACTGATTGTTAATCCCGGGAAGGCGTTAGAAATAGTAGTAGTATAAAGGAACAAAAAGTATAATAAAGATGAAACTGATAATAGAATTTAATGACATGATTATGATTATGACATAATTTATTGCTATAAAATTAGATTAAATGATAAAGAAGTCATGGATAACCTATACAGACAAAAATGTTTTTTTTAATTTTTTTTTTTATAAATATTTATGAATAGGTAGTATATTTTCAAAGAAAGCATTTAATGTGAGAATTTTAGGCGGAGGCGTTTTATAGAATGTGTGCATTTTTAAACCATTTTGTTCCGCATTTAACATTTTAGAAAGGTTATAATTAAGATGATTGAGATAAGATTTTTCATATTTTAAAATATCTTTTTTGGTTATTAGGTGATTTTGCCTTAAAAATTAATTTTTTAATCGCTTTATCTATCTGCCATGAAAAATTATACTTATACTTTCCCTAAGATAGTTTTTAGCAACAGCTTGGAACTGACCAATATTTACATACATACAAAATTGACCCATAAAAATGGGTAAAACACTACAACTAAATTGCAATATGGCAGACATTTTATTTTATTATATTTTATTTTGTTTTATTATATTTTATTTTGTTTTATTATATTTTATTTTGTTTTATTATATTTTATTTTGTTTTATTTTACGCTCCTGGCCATCTCACATAAAATAAACGACAGGGTCTCACGTTTTAGTTCTTAAAGTATAAATAGCTAAGAGTTTTTGTGATGTACTTTTTAGTACTGTACTTTTGGTAGGTACTGTTCTTTTTAGTCCCCTTGTTTTTAGTATTGCAGTTTATAGTACTGTACTTTTTAGTACTGTATTTTTTAGTACTGTATTTTTTTAGTACTGTTTTTTTTTAGTACTGTATTTTTTAGTACTGTATTTTTTAGTACTGTATTTTGTACTCTGTACTCTTTGCTAATTTTTTTTGTATTTAATGAAGAAATTACTGTATTTTTTGATTTATTTATTCAATAGGAGTACTTGGTATCATATGATTACTTTTTTGTGGACCAAGTGTTTTTAAGTGAGCCGTGTTCTGAAGTCCCATCAGGCTCCTCATCTAAATATAATTGTATTGAAATGATTTATTTTATTTATAAATTTTAACTTTTAAATTGATAAAATATATTTTATTTAATATTTAAATAATCAAATTCAAATTGTGTATTTAACTTAAATTTAATTTTCATGATCCAATAATTCAATACTAATTCAATATTCTTCTTTTTCTTTCAGGTGAGTTTATCAAACAAAAAAAATACCGATAGTTAAAATTGGCTTATAACTGTAAAATATTGTAAGTAAGAAATTCGTAAACTGATTAACTACAAAAAAACCTGATCTGGTTAGTATATTCTTGACAGGTACTTCCCATCTCTCCTGATAGTTTCTTTCTGCAATTTTTGTTACCTTCAATTGTTAGCAACTTTTTAAAAACGACTTATTTTTTTGTCAGCTTCACTATTTTGTAATAGAAAGAAGTCACCCAAAAAAAATTCAAAATAAGATATAAAAACGTGCGTCACAGTGATTCTATACCATAAACTGGTCCCTCAATTAATAAATACAAAATATTACTTTTAATTAAAAAGAAGCTATTAATTAGTAGATACATAATTATTTTTATTACCATAACTTGTCAACCCTATATTTGGCATCTCCTATCTCCTTCATTTTTTAATTTAACCCTCTTCAATTGTACATTTTATTTTAAATAAATTTCAAACGCATTTATAAAAAAAATAAAATCCTTATATTTTTCATCTTCTTTTATAACCTTTTAAAATTTTGTTATTTTATATTCTTTTTAAAGGTTAAATCAAAACAAATGAGTTTATATCACGCGCTAATATTAAACAAACCAACAAAACAAAAAAAAAACAATCATTTATAGCTAATATTTTTAAATATATATTTCCTTAATTGATTCTATAAATAAATTGCGCAATCAAAACCACTTGAAAAGCAACTCAAAATTAGTCGATTGCCAGCAGCTGGCAACGAAAAAAAAGCCAACAAAAATAAGAAACACAAAAAATTTGCAATAATTTATTTTAAATTTTCAATTAAAAACTCACACTATACTATATGACCCCACCACCAACGGATATATAAATTTTGCAAAAATATAAAGGAGGACATTTGTTACTTAAACATTTAAATTAAAAAAAAAAAGAAAACAAAACAAAACTGACCAAACCACAATATATTTGTACATATTTATTAAAAACCCATCAATATGTCCAATTTAAATCGCCCCCAATCGATAAAACAAAAAAATTAATTTATTTTCATTAAAGGAAAAGAAAAAAGAAGAAAAATTTACTTCATACTTGTTGCTCCAGCTCATAGGGTGGTCTCTACATCAGTCTATTGATTTTAGCATATTTTTATACTCAATTGATCAATATCATCATTATAATCATTCAACATGCAATTAAAAAAAAATTTAAAAAAATAAATACGTATCCAACACACGAACCCACCATACGCATAATACAGAACAACCACCTCTCTTAATCCGACTTTAATTGATCAAAATTGATTTTCAAACGATCGAATGCGATAATAAAACTATCCATCTACGAGAATAGTAGATAGATACATATATACTTATAAAATAATAATAAAAATGCATCTATCGGACACGTAAATTATTGCAAATAAAAATTTGTAAAATATCTCCTCCCCGATGCATATGAATATTATAGTATGGGTGTTTTTACAATGTATCTTTCAAAAAAAAAAAAATAATTTTCCTTGTATGTGCTCAAGCTGATCAATAAACAGCTTTATATGTATGTATGTACATACAAACAGATATACAAAAGTTGATTCTCTTCGATTCATTCATTAAGAAAAAGTTCAGTTTGATTTGAATTTTTAATTGACTTAATGGACGAATGCACGTAGCTTACACAGAACCCATTCAACCAGCTTCTACAGCTGCATTCATTCGAGTTGCACACTTGAAATCCATGCCACATCGTAAAATTGTTAAATTTACCATATAAGTATCACCAACATTGTCAACATAAAAGTGCATTGCAATAACGGGCGGGGGTTTTGAAGTACATTCATATATATATATAACAAAAACACAAAAACAAAAAAATCTTGTTCACCTTCTAATGTTGCATGTCTACACCGCTTTAATCTGCTACAAATTAGATTTTGTTCTTTCTTAGGTATCAAAAAACAAATTTGTGAAGTTAAGTTAACTTGTGTGGGTTGGATATAGTTGCTGATGGTGCTTACCTAGAGGCTAAAATTTGGCAATTAATTTTAACAATTTTTGAAATTGTTATAGTCCTGAAAAGTAAAACAAACCCCTGATAGGTATTAGAAAAAAAAAAAAAACACTTGCAAATAAAAATAAAAACACATTTTTAATTTAAAATTAAAAAAGATTTATGTGCAAAAAAATGTGTTAGCTTAAATTCAGTATTTAAAAATTCTGAAAATCTAGAATTTTTTAGAATTGAAATTTTGAGTTTTTTAACAGAATTTTATTGTAAAAGTTTTTAAAATTCATAAAAAACCAACAAAATTCGAGTTTATATCAAAATTTAAATTTAATTAGGGTCAGTCTTTCAATACCTGAGGTAACTTATAAGCAGTTTTTTAACAGCGCAGGATTAACTTTAACTTTCGGTTGTCAAAAACCTATTGAAATGCGCTTTCACTATCGAAGCAGAGAGGGCGACACTATACGACAATGTCGACACTACACGACAGTGTCGCTCTCTTTATTTTGATAGTACTTTGACACACAACTGTCAGAAATATCTATTCACTTAATCCGGGGACTAAATTGATTGGATATCATTTTACAGGATTTAATTTGGTTTTACTCCAAAACTCGCACTGAAAAACTGTCCCTTAGAATTTTTGAGCAAGTTAAGTCAAGGTACTGAAAAGTTTTACTAGTGAAAATTTAGACGAAGAAAACTTGTAAAATACTTCTTTTGTATTCCAGTTTAGCCCAACAGTGGTAAGATTATCGGACTACTGGGATTAGTAAGCGGAATGTTCCTCCCAGGTTCGAATCTCAGCTAATTTCGATAGACGTTATATCCTTCTTCTAATTTTATCGTAGCCCACTGTACAAAAATCTAAGGCGATATACTGCACAGATTTTCAAAATTGAAAATGACTGCTGGAATGCCCCCAAATGCACACCACATTATATGAAAAATAAACAAAATATTTATATATGACAAGTAGTAGCACTGAATCCGCCATTTTCTTCTTCCATTTTGACAGATGCGCACAAAAATGAAAACTCTACCTTTGAACTATGAACGTAGCCATCCATTGATTGAATTTGACAGATGGGATACAAACGATCCCAGGAAAATGAGATCTCGAAGATCTCAACAATCTCAGTTACATGAACTGGATTCTTCATCAGTTTTGCTGTCAAAACTCTGAGGAAAATAAATCTTGGTTTCGCTTGATCACTTTTTAAGTGAGAAAAATCTCTAAGATCTCATTTTTATAAATTAATTTTGTTCTTTGGCAGATAGGGAACAACATTTATATTGACGTTTATATAGTATGTCATTCTAAATTTCAACAAAGATCGTTTAATTTGTTTTTTTTTTTGCTCATATGACAAGTATTGTTTTTTCTGATGGCATAAGTTATGCCTTTTTTTCAAAGCTTTTTTTTTTTTTGTCAATTGACATTGTAGCCATGTTAAAATGGAATTTGACACTTTGTCTTTTGACATAATAGGGAACGAACGAACTTTCTAAAAGACTCAATAAAAATTCAATTAAAAAAACTCAAAAGCGTTCAAGGCGTGTGATTTTTTTTATTTGCTAGTCACAAGTTGACAGAAAGACTGGCTTCTTCGTAATCGTCACTTTTAAGTAATTTAATTTTTTCGAACTGGATTTTTATACAATTTTTTTTAAAAAATCAATAGGATGCCCTTACTGTAATAACTCACATACTGAGTAAAAAAAATAAAAAAATCTTCCCAGATGCTGTTATTCTGTGCTGAATGATACACTTAATGTATTTATCCACTCCATAGATACACCTCTTTTTTCTAAAAATACCAAAAAAAAAGAGACCAATAATAATTAATTTAAACACCAAAAGCAAGATGTAAAGTTTTGTAATTGTTGTCGTGTCATGTAAGCCATTTACAAAATTAAAAAAAAAAAATCAAGAAACCTTAGCAACGTAACCAAGTTGAGCGATTGAGTTTTGTGCGCTTTAGGTCGGTCAGCTGAGAAGCGGTGCGTCAGAAGTTGGTTTATATTTCTTCTAACCATTTGTTTTATTTTTTTTTATATCATAAGTTATCTTGTTCTAGTTTTTTTTTTATAAATATTTTCATTTTGTTTTCTTTGGGTAGGCGTATTGTTTTCGAACATGTGTCTCTTTGATTCTTTGTCAATAAATAAAGTGTCGGTCTCGACCCGATATCAGCAGAATGAGCCGCTCGCGTCGCGTTCTGACCACAAATTGTTTTTATATATTTTGGCATTTGTCCATTTTTGATTAATTTTTTGTTGTTGTTTCTGTTCAAAAATAGATACAAATTATATCTATCTATTGAAAGCTTTCTGTTACAAAGTTGTTTTATTATTTTTTTTTCTTTTGATTTATTCTAATGGAATTGAGTAGGTATAGGTATATGTAATAATATGTATCTATATGTGCGCGCACGTCTAAAGTCCATCTCTTAAAAGATACATGACTAATCTGAACGGATTGGGAAGTGAAATAGTTTTCTCATTTTTCTGGATGAGGGGAAGGGGGAGAATGTTTTATTTTTGTTGGTATTTATTATAACTAATCTCGGCCGAGGCCGGGTGTGTATAGATATTTTAAGTTAAATGGCTTTCGTCATTTTTATGATATTTAATTTTACACAAATTATTTTAATGTATATATGTTATGTGGGTATAGCTATAAGGAAGATAGGAATGTTTTAGATGAAATTTACTGAAATATTCTTAGTTTAATGTTGTTTTTTTTTTTGTTAATTTTTAATTTAAAATTTGAGCCCCAATTGTCTGTAGGATAGTCATAGAAATATTTAATTTTAATTTTGCTGCTAACAAAAATCAACTTTTGGTGAATTCTGAATACTTATCATATAAAAGGAGATACCTAGTACTCTATCGTACCACACAGCACGAATGTTGATTATACACATATTACTTCTATTAACATAATCCCTCACTTTGAATATTTGCCTACAAAGTAGAATTTTTAATGTACAATCAATAATTCCTTGAAATCTATCTCTAAGTTAAATCGTACAACACGAATGCTCTTAAAATTTAAAGCAACAAAAATTAAATCTCTATTTTAAGAATAACCATGAAAACTATATTTATAAACTTTCTACAGTCTTTTAAAAGCAATTGGTACATTGTTTATTAAGTGATACTACACGAATGTTAAAGATACACCACTTTAATTTCTTTATTTTCCACTTATTTGTAATTTGATTTGTCAAATTAATATCGGTCAATCGTTCTTTGAAAACTGAAATCAAAGACAAAATTATTAATATTATTTTGTTCATTTTAGCAAAAATAATTAAAAAACAAACTAAATTATTTTGTTAAACCGCAAAACACGAATGCAATTTAAATGCCCTTTTAAAGTACAAAAATGCATTCTTGCGAAATTTAAAGTTCATCAAAGCCAAAATTGTTCTACAAAAAAAGTTTAACAAATAAATTTTAAACTGTACTACACGGATGCTCTTTAAGTTTTAAGTGACAAAAATGCGCACTCTTCATTTGACAATTTTTTTCAAATTAAAACGAACAATAATTCCGTTAAATATGAAGTTTATCAATGAAATGAAATTGAATTATTTATGAAACAGCACTGCACGAATGAACTTTACATTGTTCTTATAGTTTAAAGCAATACAAATAAATTCCCTGATTATTGAGTCAAAATCAAATACTAAGAAATAAAATAATATGTTTA
This sequence comes from Epistrophe eligans, assembly GCA_951394125.1. Lineage (NCBI taxonomy): Eukaryota > Metazoa > Arthropoda > Insecta > Diptera > Syrphidae > Epistrophe > Epistrophe eligans. The sequence goes on from OX596030.1 coordinate 14,175,659, forward strand.
TATATTTCACAGCTTAATAAAAGTTTCTAGAGCCGCACTGCACGAATGTCAATTATATCACATGCGCATACGTATTATTCTTTCTCAATTAGAAGCTTTTTTAAAAAAATTAAAATTTTCATTAAAATCTATTTGTTTTCACATGAGTTGTATTAAGTCGGCCTTATGAATATAATCAGATCCTGCTTCCTTCAGAAACTTATTAACCAATTTTTTTTAACTCACTTTTGTCTGAAGCAATTACTCTTCACGACAATATTTTCAATTTGGCAGGAACTAAAACCGATTACTCAGCAAAAGATTCTCCTTAACCTATAAATTTTGTTGCTTTTAATGTTCCCGTTTGTTTTTTTTTTCACCCAAAAATAAAGATTTATTTATGGACAGACTATACCTACCTTTCTTGTGTGTAACAATTTTAATACAAAATCTTTTTTTTTTTTTTACTTTCAAAAATATTTTTTGTTTTCATCACACATACATCCGTTTGCAACCCGTCGAATGAGTGACATGCCGCTGCGTCAGATTCATTTTAAATTCCAATCAGGAAACGGATGCATTCATAATGTACATAAATATTGTATAATTCTTTAAAAGGGGAGGAAAAAAATAAAATGAGAGAGAAAAAAAACAAAACATGTTTCATTTTCAAATAATTATTTTAAAGAATAATCTATCAACACGATCATCGATACCTACGAGTGAGGTGAGATACAAAAGCAACAAAAAAAAGTCAAAAATTAATTATACCTGATAAGATATATAATTTTTCTTCTTTTTTTTACATTTTGGTTTGGTTAAGAATTTAAAAATAAAAAACAAACACATTATAAAAGTCGGTCAAAAAAACAACTGATATGAGAAAGTTTATATGTATGTATCTATCTCTTCTAACCTCAAAAACGAAGATAACCAAAGACTAGATACAAATTATTATTTTATTAAAAGATAAGCAGGAGGTAGTTTGTACATAATTTGACACTTGATTATTATCTGTCAAATCTTTAGTTTTTTTTTTTTTTCTTTAATTTTTTAAAGTCGTCTTCGTTGTCATTTTTGTTGATGTCGTCAGAGTGTCAACTTATTTGTGATAAGTGCTTTGTATCATGTATGTGAATACTTGAGGGGATTTGTGTGTTTGCTTGGAATTTCACCTCTGTTGACATAAAAAAAAGGTGAGAAAAATATAAAAGGACTTAACATTTTATTCAACAACAACTGATAATTTGACGTTCTTTGTGTATTTGTGTCTTTGTCTTCTTAGTTTGTTTTTTTTTTTGTATTTGTTGGATGCGTTTTGATGATTCTGTTGATTTTTCGTTTTGTTTAAATATTTGTAAAACAAAAAGTCATATACTTGGGCTATTTTTGGGTTCAAACTCCCTCCCAATGAAGGAATAAAAAATAACAAGCTAACCCAAACTGGTCAGAGAAACACCGCTTACTGCCGCCGCTCCGCTCCGTAATAGCCTTATACAAATTCTCTATGTTTGTAGGTAAAGTGTTTGGCCCACAAAATGTAAGTGTGTTTTCCAGACAGGGAGAATTCTGTGTGTGCTTTGCATGCCCCCAGAGTAAATTCAATAATAATTATATTATTGATAAAAAACGTGATCTATTTGTTTAAGCGAGTTTTTTCTTCTCTTTCTCTACGAATATAGGTATAGATACAAACAGATGTGTAGTAATTTTTTCATAATATACGTTTTATAGGTTTTGTGTGTTTTTTTTTATTTTGCCTCGCAATCATTTCTATTTTTAGAAAATGAAAATTTTTCAGAGGAAAATATAAAATTCAAGAAAAAAAAAACCAAAGAGGAAACGCATTGCTGGTGCATTCAAAAGTGTATTTTTATATCTTTTAAGGAGAGGTAGGAGACGAGAAAAAAAAAAGGGGGGGGGGGGTTTAAAATGTTTGATTGCGTGCAGGGTGCGTGTAAAGTTTGTCATTTCACAGCATGATTTAGCAACATGTTACTGAGGACTTCAAGCTGAGCGTGTCAGTGGGATGAATTGGCATTTTTTGAACTTTTTGTTTTTGTTGTTGTTGTTTTTTTTGCTTTGAAATGCTGTATTAATCTTAATGAGAACGTTCACTTTCAGAGTTACAAAATATTAAAGTCTAGACAGGTCTTTAATGAATCAAGGTGCTGTAACATTTGTTTTGCATTTAAGCATCATGATGCGAAATTATTAAAACTCGAACTGTAGAAAGGTTTTAACATTCGTGAAGTGCGGTTAAAAAAAAAAAAAAGAATCTCTTATCAGTCTGTGTGTGCTAGGAATATTTAATTATGTATACTTTGAAACATTGCTGGTAAATAAAAACATGATTAGGTATGCTCTGAAATACTTTGAACAATGAACACGTCTTATGATTGTGGGGGTTTAAGTTTTCTATTTTAAGTCCTCACAAATCTAGCTTGATTCATTATTTTTTTTTTCGAGTACAAAAAAGTCATATATTGGCATGTAATCCTTCTGGGAAAAACTACTAAATCAAAAATTATACTTATGTATATATACAATTTTAATAAAATAAAAAAGAAAAGAATAACTATAACATCCAGCAATGAGATCTTATTTTACTTTAGAAAAGCATTTTATTTCTCACAAACCCTAATTATTTTCAATCGTATTAAATAAAAAATCTGTCTGATTTACTACAAAGAATTTCTAACACTGAAATCGACCAACTTCAATTGGGCGCCACTTAAGGATAAAATGTGTTTGTAGGTGTTGTGTTGGAATCAGACACTTTTAGAAAGCCAGGAAAGGTAGAGTGACCTTTTTTCACTAGGTGGAATTAAGGGAGCTCTACGTTGGGCGCCACTTAGTGATTTAATTTACATACAATTTGCAATATACCTATATAATCTTATATATGATAAACAAAGTAACGTGTTTGTTATTTTTTTTTTTTACCTAGAGGGTTAAAGGGGGTTTTACGTTGGGCGCCACTTAAGAATTGTAATTTTATTTTTTCTCTAGGTGAATTTAAGGGGTTCCTAGGTTGGGTGCCACTTAATCACACAATCAAATGATACTAAATGTTTTTAAATGATTTTTCACATTTCAAGTATGCGACACAAAAATCTGCCCTCATGCATATCTGTTTTTACTGAAGTATCATATAACGTTGTGAAGTATTTTGTTGAAATTAATTTTAGTTTGGTGGTCTAAAAACAGACTCTCAAGCCTTTCTGCATATGTGCATAGCTGCATGATGTTCTTAACAATTTGCTTATAATTTATATAATTAAAAGGGAGTGCTTATTTCTCCAAAGTAAAAGAATAACAACAACAACATAATATTATGCCATAATAATTTTAGTGAATTCTAATTTCAGAATCTTACTTGCCTGCCATATCAAAAACATTGTTCTATGATAAAACCCAATCGCTAGACCAATTCCCAATAAAAAAAAATATAACTTCCCAGAATTAATAGCTATAATAAAGTCACCTTGTTTGTAAACATTATTTTTAATACTTTTGATATCTTATCGATCAATACACCTTTTGATTAAACTAAAAAAAAAATATCTTGTACCTACCTATTTTTTGTATTTACCCGAATCACAAATAAAAAGAAAAAACGCCCAACGTCGCGTCATGTCGTTTGTTTCCCTGATTTTTCTTGTGCAAAAAAAAAAAAAAAACTCCAAACCTCTTGAACACAACATTGACACTTCAAATGAAAGAAACAAAATATATTTATGTACAGCGTTACAAGTATTAATTAATGACAGTTGTAGTGACAGTTTGAATGACACTTTGCAAAATACCCACACACTGTGTTTTTTTTTTTTTTGACTACGGTTGTGTTTTTTTCCTGTATTTTTATTTTTTTGACAGGCATTACTGTGACCGCATTCGATCTTGACATGGAGTTTTTTGAATACTTGTTCCCATATAACAAGTTTTAAGTCTGAACTTTCTATAAATTGAAGAAGAAAAAAAATAAGAAGAAGTCATTTAATCAACAACATTCTGAATGTCAGTCAGTGACATCGCCATACGTCATCATCTCCATCGCCATCTTGTCATTGCCATCATTAAACATTATTATATTTACAAAATGACAGATGATTTCAATTATTATTTTTTTTTATTTATTTACTTTACTTGATGCACACAGCGAGTCTTGATATTAATAAAAGCTGTGTAATCCATGTGGTTTATTTGTCTCTGTATAAATTGATTTGAATATAATTAATTATTTTCAATATATATCAATTCAAAAGTCTCAGAGTGAAGAGCTAATTATTATTAATCTGTTTATTCATTTAATAAATAATTGTCCTATAGTCTAATTCAAAGCCATTAATAAAATCAAACAAGTCTATTATGTATAGGTATATATAATAGTCGCCTTTGTTTGAAAGCATAATCGAAGAGGCGTGTAAAGCGAACCAGTTGTTTAATGCAAAATACATAAATATTTTTCCATTTTGTAAATGAAGAATAAAAAACCAAAAAAAAAAAAGAAGATTTTTTTCTATACATATCTTGTCGATACATTTATATGAAAATTATATAAAACGTCTTTCTGTGACTGGTTTATAGGTACGTACCACTCAAAAAAGTATATAACAACTAAACTAGAAACGCCCACTTAATGGGCAGTAACCATAAGAAGGTGATTTTTTTTTTATTATTATTATTTTAGTTAAAGATGCAAATTTAACCGTATCTTCCACCTATGCTTTGTTTTTTTTTTTATCTATAAAACTTTAAACTGAATTAATTTTTTATTTTTTTTTGTCAGCTTAAAAAACTTAATGAATGAATGAATCTAACACTTGAATGGAAATAATGATTTTTATGTGTTTCTGAATAAATGACTCAACAAACGAACAACGTGGAGAAACCACATATATTATTCTAATTATAATCATAACAAATTGATATTAGATGCAAAGAACCGGACATTAGCATCATTATTAAAAGATATATTTACCATTGTCTTGAATAAAATGCTGATGATAATGATGATGATGATTATATTGGTTATTAAGCTTTAGAGCAGGCATATCATTCCAAAACATTTTAATATTTATGAGATCAAAAATTAAAAAAAAAAATAGTTGATTTTTAAATCTCAAAAATAAAAAAAAAAAAAATTAGATTGACACTGAATTATGTTTTTTTCATATACTACATTCTGGAAAGCTTTTTTTTAGGATAATTTTTTTTTTTAAATTAATTCCTAAAAGATGCACCCCCAACCCAAATCAAGACATTGAAATAAGCTTTAAAACACATTTCCAATGTCGAAATTTAAGAAAAAAAAGTCAACCTTTTTAGCTTTAAACAAAAATTATAGAATTATTTGTACCTTACTTTTGTTAATAAATAAGATTTAAGTTGATATTATTTATTGTTTGTGCTTAATCTTTAAAAAATTAATATAAAAATGTAAATTTAGGCAGAAATCTTCTTTTTTTTTAAGAAGGTAGCTAATGCCTGAATGGAGTCTTATATGAAAATCTGAAATCTGAAATCTGGGGCTATTTTCACTATTTTTTCATAAACTTTAAAACTTTAACTGCCCCACAAGTTGTTAATTCGATTTCATAAGATGATTTAAAAATAAATAAATTAAGCTTACCTTTGCATTAAAGATTAAATACTTTTAGGGTATAAAGTTGGGCTCATTGAATAAGTAAGCCTTTCCAACAGCTTAATACAAGATAATTTTGAATTTGATATTTACAAAGAAAAATTTCTGGGGTGCCACAGGGTACCGTTTTTTCTCCGACTCTCTTCTTCATATTTATACAATCTCTTGTCTGAAGCTTCTAATCCATTAAATTGTATTACACGCAACATTAAGTTCTTTGTATTCATTTCAAGATTCACATTTTTTTCTTCGAATGTGGAACTTCTGCGGTAACGTATGATAAGCTTGATTTTGACAGCTTGACCAAAAAGTTTAATTAATGAATCATACATTTTACAGACGGTCCTTGTTTTGTCATGATTTCAACTTTGAAATTTTGATATTTTTTGCTAATTTAAATATGCTTGAGTCTTATAGCTCAAGGAGTTCATACATTTGATAACCATTTATTTAACTGTCAAGCCTGCTGTTTTTTGGTAGCCAGGTTGGTATAATTTTATGACCAATTAAGACTTTCGAATTAATTATTGGCACTGAATCCCTGAATTCTGATTGATTTTAAAAATGTTCTGCCAATTTAACTATACGCATTTTTGAGATATCCAAGCCAAGTTTACTGAAAATGTATTTTACAAATGCTGATTTTCTTAGCAGAACCTTCACAAAGAAAACTCTCTTCCACCTCTTCATTCTACAATGCTCTGGCACAAGTCAGATAGATATACCGATGTGCATTCTACACACCTGGGTTCCGATTAAGTTGTGAATTGTGACCTGTTAGAGTTTCAATCAAAAAGAAAAGTTGAGGCGTGATTAATTTGAATAATTAGCAATCAACAAGTATCGATTTATGACTTCCTTTGATGAAATTCAGTTGTATTCTATTTTGTTTTTGAAATAGGTTAAATTCAAACAACACTGTGTTGATTTTAAAAAATATTTTCAATTTAAAATAAACGACATAACTTGCTAATTGAATCGTGTGTCTGTGTCTTTTCGTAAAGAAGAAGCTGAAATTGGAAAAAAAAACTTGTAACTAACTTAGAATATGTGAACACTGAACAGGTTATAATGTTGAGCATGTTAATCGTCATTTTAAATTAACATAGTTCAAAGTGTGGTTGTGTGGCCTTAGTTTTTTACATTTGAATTCACTTTAATCTACATTTTTCATTCATTAAAATAAAATACTACGCCTTCCCATTCCAATTTTCAGTTTTTCACCTTCATTTATCTAAGTGTTGGTATATCACTTTCATCTGCCACACATATAAGTTTATTCATTGTTTGTTTATAACACCTAAATACCGTAAGTACGACGAATACGAATATTTTCTATTAAAAAAAAAAAAAATGAAAAAAAAAAACCCACGCATATATTAACCTCTTTCTGTTTTCATTATTTCGCCCACTTACCGCATTATGAATGAAAACACACACATTTTCGCCACGCACAGTAAATCGGCGAAAACGTAATCAACTACTCTTGAGTAACAGTGTTTTTTTTTTTCTTCGTCGAAATGATATCTTCGAACGGCATTTGCGCGAGGCCACATATACTAAATATACGTCATAGATGACGTTAATGTCTGGAGAAGATTATGGCGAGGAAATAATAGAAAGAAAAACAACAAACTCTACCCCCGCAAAAATGGGTTGTATTTTAATTTTTTTTTTGTCCATAACACTTCACACTCCCGCCGATCAGGTAGACATTTTGACTGCTGAGGTTACTGAATGTGCTTCACAATAATATCATACAGTACAGTGTATTGCAGTGGTTTTTTTTTTTTTTTATTTATAATCTGACAGATACTTTTGTATCAAAATATTGTGTAGGTTGAAGTTGAGAAGGATTTTGTTAAAGAGCTGATATTGATAGTATGTAGTTAGTTGTTTTTGCTACTGGGTGTTGCCATACAAATATTGTTTTTTTTAAATTTTATTATATGGAGAGTATAATAAAATTAAATTGCAAATTAAGAACTCGTGTCGCCGCTTAAGTTTAATATTTATTACGAATCACAATTTCACTTAAAATAACAATATACACAGCAAAAAAAAAAACACAACAAAGACATGAAAAGTTTATAGTTCAAGTGTGTGCTATAAAAAAAAAATAATAAATTAAAAATAAAAATAAAAGAAACTTATCTATTGATACAATTTTTACTTATTCTAATTTGCATATACTAAGTGTTTTGACAGGCGTATGCTAATTTAAAGTAAATTTTTTTTTTTTGTTTATTCATTTCTCATTTATGTATTTCTTAAGTCAATCAGTGTTATAGTCTGGGAAGTAGTGTTGATGGAAATTATATATTTTTTTAAAATTTAATCATTTACTGGTAATGATTCGTTTAAACTTTAAAGTAACGATTCTACACTTGGAAATTTAGCTTGAAGAAATATTTGGATAAATTTATTAATTTTTGAACCTTAAATCCTGTTGGAAATTAAGTTAATCCTGGGTTAAAATCTTAATTCTAGAATGAACCATGTTTGTAAAATTGACCTTAGGATACAACTTATTGGTATACTTACTAAAATAACTTGCAGACCCCGTTACTGTTCATTATTTTTAAAGCTGGTCACAACAACTGGATGTTCTTACTCTTGTTTATTATTTAATCCTCCTCCATAAAACTATAATGAATCCTGAACATCGGTAGAACGTACCGTGATTCTTACTAATGCTTAATTCTCTGACGTTGATGGCAACAATAAGCACCAGGACAGGAAATAATAATGAATATATTACTGTTCTAAAAGAGTGTGTTAAATCCACATCTACGATGTTCGTGGTACCTACTTCCTGCCGAGAACAAGGAAAATTCATAAAATTTGATCGCCATGTTTAAAATCGTCTAACCTTCATATGTACATAATTTGACACTCTTAGTAAAATTACAAACACAAGCAGTCATCTGGCATTAAAAACCTTTCAACCCTAAAAAACAAAAACATATTCTAAGGCATAATCGACTTTTTTTCCAAATTTCATTAGAATCAGCATCCGCAGCCGTAGAGGCATATTTTTAGAAAAATTATTGTTTTTTTGTAATTTAAAAAATCCAAGTTTTGGTTTCAAAAAAAAAAAAAAAAAAAAAAAAATCCTCTAAAACTTTACTTCAAAATAGCAAACATGTCCATCAATTTTGCAATCCTATATTCGAAACATCGAATTCTTACATCAATTCACAATCGAAAATATAAAAACGCTACATCTCGGACTATTAGACATCAAGTCAACCCACACGCACAACAGAACACCAAAGAATTGTGGTGGCGTACGAAATTGAGGAGGTGTATCTTTTGAATAATAATAAAAAAAAATAAAAATAAAACACTAAAAATCGAATGCAGTCATGGGGCTTGGTCTTAGATTGGATTTCTTTGGATTTCATGATTGCTTATGATTATGATGGGGCGATGCTAATAGCTCTTTTTTTGTTGTTGTTACTTTGTAATTCCTAAAATGCATGCAGGTGTTTTTGTTTTGTTTTAACCGAGATTAATAGAGAGAGGGAGAGAGAGTGGGTCTAGAAATAGTTTTTATTTTTTTTTTGTTATAAAATTCCGTTAAACCAATATTTCAACTTGTATGTATATGGATACCAAAGTCATGAATTGCATTCATTATTTCGTGATCTGTCTGTCAATGTATCTACCCAGATGCTGATGTATGTAACCGACCGTACCTTAGCTTACACTCTTGTTTTGAAAAAAAAAAAAAATTAAATAAGGAGTTCTTTTTGCAGAAGTCAAATAAAAACCTACATACACACTCAGTTACCTACTGCCAATAGTTTTTGCATAGATATATTTTTTTTTTTGCATACATACAAAAAAAAAAAAAACCATCTGACAAATGACTATCTCGTCAAGGTCGATTGTCAAGCCGTCGCACTTCTGATCACGATTTTCCTGATTGATGAGTTGATTCGCAATAATGGACAGATTGTAGATAAAGAAAATGTGAATAAATGAAACGAAAAGCAAAAAAAAAAAAAATGCTTCACGTGACATTCAGCATCTAAGTATCTACATAAACCTATGAGATGTATAGATGTACATATAACTAAAGGTATGATGATCAGGTGCATAGATTGTAATTATTGTGTATGCTGGCTATTATAATGAATTGAAATGTCTTGTGTTGAAAATAAGTGAGTGAGTGAATGAGTGATGAAGGATTATGTCCTTCTAATGATGTTTGATAATATCTTTGAATTTGACTTAAGTCAAAGCTGTCAAGGATGGCAATTAGTCAAAAAAAATATAGAAAATAAAATTTAATGACACTATGTTGATTATTAAAGAATAAATTATTATTTTTACTTAATATCTTCTTGTAAGAAATTCTTTATATCAAATGAACCGAAATCTGTGAAAACCTCGTAAGTCGAAAAAATATTGAAAAGACACAAACATTGATTGGAAAAATAATAAAAATTAAATTTTTAGAAACTAGGAGCTTTAAAAACAAGTTAAATGGGGCAAACAAAAATGATACTTTATTTCAGTGTTTTTTTTTGGATCTGAAGTCCATTTATTTATGTTAATTTGACTAACGAGATTTTGACCTACACCTACACAAATTCACGAAAAATAAATTAAATATGCATTAAAATAAATATCTGCATATAATCAAATAAATATGTTTATGAACCAATTTCCAACGACTTCAGGAAGATCATTTATTATGTAATTGGAATAGAAGTGGTCCAAGGACAGAACCCTGAAGAACTCCTTAATTAACGATGTTTGGACATAGGTACCTTGGTCAGTTTTAGTCATTTTAAATAAATGCATACAATAATTAAGCAAAACCATAAGAACTGTGCCCTTAAAAAATTAAATCCAAAATAATCAAGACATTTAATTTATTACAATCTAGAAAACTTTAAGATTGTTGGTGCATTATTTGCGAAATACAGATAAATAACAGAATTGGACTTAAATTTGACGATTCTGAGCGATTATCACCCCAATTATCTAATCGGTTGGTGGGAGTCAAATTTACTTTCGCCTTATTCATGGTCACCGAACCTTATAATCCGCAGATAATACACGTGTGTAAACAAATTTATTTTTTTTTTTTCAATTTAACATTGCAATTGCAAAAATTAGAATGTCCATCTTAAATGGCGCCCAATATGAATCTCAAGTTAAAGTCTCCAATCAATATTTAAATGATAGAGAAATTTAAATTAGTTTACATTTCAAACATAGGAACATCACCTAAGCTGTATGCATTATTTATTTGAATAAAATATCAAACAAAATTCTTTAACTTTGCCCGCAGATAATAATTTTCCATACAAAAATAAAATAAAATTTATCAAAATCTATTTATTATTATTGTTCATGCAAACAAAATAAAACCCAATTAGGTATGCTTCAAATATACATATACATACATATTTTACTTTGAATTTTGATAAGAAGCCTTCAAATAACCCAACTTGTCAACATTATATTATTATAATAAAATTAATGTTTGACAAGTTATACTGAATGTCCGGTTGTGGTGTGTTTCTTTGTCTGAATTATTTTATATTTTCAATTAGAAATTTCAAACTGACACTTTAATAAGCAAAAAAAGTAAACACATCCCAATAAAAAAAAAACGATGCAAGATCGATTAAAAATGTCGTTTTTGTGTAATTATATTAATGACACTTTCTCGCATCACCCTGTAATTATGTGATGAGGCGTAGCATCCAGTTGCATTCATGCGAAACTTTTACTTCTCATTTTTCCTCTTATAATGCCTTCTATATATATTTAAAGTCATTTGGAACGTTGTACACTTCAATGATGAGAAGTGCTTTGTAAGTAATTTGAAGACACACCACACAACACATATACAACAAACTACTGCTTCTTGCCTGTGCTATAAGCGAGGAACTTAATCTTTGAACCCTCACAAACGTATATAGTTTTTTTTCTATTTTTTTTGTTAAATATTGTGTTGTCATATAAAATTAAATAAACAATAATTCATATCTCTCTATATAATATGCACTCATACAACACCCCCGCTTCTTGGATGTGGCTATCATCATCTTTTAGATTGTAAAGACGACGACGACGACTATCACTCGTTTCCTGTGAGTTTTACCCAAGCAAATTCACCCAACCGTGCTCTGTGAGTTATAATATACTAGCAAATGTCCCACAATCCACAAAGAACTGCAGCCGCCCATTCATTATTTTGCGCGCGCAAAATAACTGAAGAATAACAAAAACAAAAAAAAACAACAACAACAACAAAATTCGCCTCGACGTTAAATGTTTTGAAAGAGCTCCTTCAAATTGTGCATGGCCTTCCATCCGTCCGTCCGTTTTGTGAAGGAAATTTATTGAGAAAAATGCACCAACAAGCCCCCCAACGTCACATCCTCTTTTCAGGGGCGGATTTATTCTTAATTGATTTAAGTGTAGATGCTACTTAGTTTCGTGAATTTAAGGGGCCCAATGGTTGTCAAATAAGCGAAAGCTTATGTGTCTTGTGTCTTTTAATGTTTATATTAGTTCACCTAACCTTATTCCAAAACCATAAATATATTACAGGATTGTGCGTAAATTAAGTCCACACTGAAAATACCTTAGAAAATTGCATGCAATATTTGAAAAATTTAGGCTATTTGAGTTATTAATTTGTCGACGTGGTAAAGGCCCTCGAACCTTACCTTACAGGCTCTGATAGCCTTACTACAGCTAAGTCCGTCCTTGTCCCTTGACTGTATGCGTTTTTCATCCTTCTTTCAACTTGGCACATTTACTGCACTCCACCACCTCACCATCGTCATCATCATCATCATCATCATCATCGTCGCCTACTCCAAGGTGGGTCGGTCGGTTCGGTTCTGTTTTTATAATTTTTTTTTTTCCTTATTACATTTATTCATTCATAAGAAGACCGTTCAACGACTTGTTTTTCTGTTTATACTTCCAACAAATACCACACCAAGCACCAAGATATACCCGAGGAGTACTCTACTCATTTATGATGAAAAGGACAGCAAATTTAAGTATGCATCACCATGGTGCATAGCATATGTCATTAATTAATGGCTTGCGCTCTGTTTGTGAACACAGTGTTCCTTCCTACTCGTCGAGCGATTGTGCACATATTTATATATTTATTTGAAAATGCAAACCCGGCAAATTTATCTGTTTATCCCAATTTCAGTTCAATTGTATCTTGCGGATGCAGAATGTATCTCTATGTACATTATGTGCACCTATGTATTTTTATAAAAAAAAATCTAACATTCCGTAGGTAGGTTTAGTTAGATACCAGACACCATCAGAACTTCATGCATGTTAAATCTTAGATAATTGCATTGACACATGTTGGGTGTGAATTTTTATAGGATCTACGTGTCATGTTAGCAATATTTCTATTTTTTTTTTTACTTTTGAATTTATTTTTGTTGCAACTGTGTTTTTTTTTATTCTTATTTTTTTTTAATGTTTTTATTCGTTTCAGTGATTAGTTAGTTTGCATCAGGGGTTATGTTATGTCTGTGTATATGTAGATACTTTTTTTTTTTTTTTTTGCAAAAATAAAATGCTGTTGATAGGTGTTAGATGATGCACATCCGGTTTGGCAAACAATTCCATGGAATTGAGAATGAGACGATAGGCTGGTGGGTTTAAGGTTTCTTTGTTTTTCAAACAATGAATCAAAATTGAGTAGGTACTATAATGAAATGATTAATGAAAATTAATCAACTGCTAACGATTGTTATAAAGTAAAATAGCTTTTCTTTAAACTGATTGTCTGCTTTTATTCTATGAGGAAACGATTAAAAGAAATCCAAAGAAGAAGTTTTTGTGTCGATACCATGGGGCAAATTTCTGTTTTTTTTTTTTTAACCACCCCAATGCTTAAAATGTCTTCTAGTTTTTGAAAAATTGAAAATAACAAAAATAAGTTTCCCTTTATTTGACTTCGATCGGTTGTTAAAGTTTTTTTTTAGGTAGATTAAGCTGCTTTCAATTTTCTCAAAAACTAAAATACATTTTAGCTTGCTGTTTTCTGTCTTAGACTAAAAAATAACAGGATCATTGAATTTTGAAAAGAAAAAAATATTACATAATTACGTAAAATATTGAAAAAAAAAAAAAAATTGTTCGACATTTTTTTATAATTTTTTTTTTTAATTTGTTTGAAAATTTTGAGTTTGAAAATTAATCATTCGAAAACAGTTCACTTAAACAATTTTATTTAAAAGATAAATAGAAGAAGAGATTTCTGGTTTTACAAAAAGGTATAGCATTACATTTTAAGTATTACCGTTGTTTTTTATAATTTTTTAAGACCCCCTCGCAAACGAGTTTTTTCTTTTCTTCATTTTCTTAATTTTTTTCATTTTTTCATTTTCTTTTATTTCTTAATTTTTTTCATTTTTTTCATTTCTTCATTTTTTAATATTTCTTCATTTCTTCATTTTTTAATATTTCTTCATTTTTTTCATTTCTTCATTTTTTTATTTTTTGAAAGTTTGAAAATTAATAATTCAAAAACTAGTCCCTTTATTTATCTAAAAGGAAAATAAAAGAAGAGATTTCTGGCTTTACAAATTTGAAAGCTTTTTTTATCATTTCAAAACGATTTTTTTTTAGAAGATTGCCCACCTCCTTGATTAAAAGGGAGAACGAGAATTTAATAAAATTCGACATATAGAGAAATCGTAATATGTGTGTCCCACTGTACTGCCAAAATGTTAAAACTTTAATTAACCGCTTTATATACCTTACATTCGGCCATCTTTAGGTAGCCATGGCTGTTGAGCAGAAACCCCTACTTCAGAGCTGGAATAATCGCTGCAATAACTATTTCGCTTTTGAGTTCACTATCCCACTTCTGATACATATGTTAAATCTAATGAAATGAAACAGAACAACTATATTTAATTATTCACGGTGAATTAGCCTCGTTTTGTTTGAACAGTGGATAAACAATACCCCCTTCCCAACAACAACAAAAAAACAACGTTTTTTTAGACATTTAATTTTCTATTCAAAAATTTCTGCGAACTCCTTCCAGGTTCACCGATTACCAACTAAACTACTAAATACGCATAGTTCTTTTACTTTTTTACCATATACAATTCGTATTGTTTAAAACAAAATAACATTGATTGACCTCTAAACTATCAAATTTAAAGTCGTATTTTTTAGAGCTTATTAGATCTTCAAGGAACCAAATTTGTATAGTTTCAAGAAAATCGAAGTAAGTTCGTTTAATTTGACTGAGCTAAGGGAACATTTCATTTTCTCCCACCAAATATTTTGTTTTTTATATTCCTCTGAAACTCTTATAGATAAAGTTAAAACTGCATTGATTAATTTAAGTTGCTTAAAGTCATCATCAACTCTCCAAGGTCGCATCATCAATTTATAAGAAATATAATTTTCTTGAATTAACTTCATCTCCTTATAGCAATGTACAAATGCCAGTGTTGGTCCTTTGTTTAGTTTACCACAAAATACCTATTATCACTTATGTATCACTGTCATTAACACACTAATAGGCGTTGCACATACATACATACATGGACATATATGCAATTAGTATATGGCCCTAGGGAAATTCAACAATTTCCTCAGCGTCTATCTAAACATAAACTTCAACATTACACATAGTATAGGTAATTAAATTATTATGCCCTCTCCCCTGCCCCTTGTTTTGTTTTATAATTATTATATTTTTTTTTATCTTAAGCTCATAAGAAGTAGTATATGTATGTGTACAAACTCACGTAGTAGGAAAGCGAAGCAATGTTGCGCTTGTCACACACAAAAAAGCCATAATATAAGATAAGATATATTTTAATGCTACTTCTTTTCAATTGTCTTCGCCTTTTGTCTAATGTTATATATTTTTTTTTTCTTTATCAATTAAATAATAGCCATTTGTACACATAACTAAAACTTAATAAATAAATAATCAGTGTCGTATTTACTTAAAGCAAATAAGAGATCTCTTCGAGGCCCGCACGTGTCGAAATTTTGATAATTTTTTTTCTATTTTATTTAATTCTGTAGAAAGGGAAACAAAAAATTTAAAAGTTGCACCATGTAAGTATTACGTTGTCAGAATTTTAATAAAAATATCATTAAAAAGCTTGATATTTATGATCAAGTATTTTTTTTTCTCCAAAAATTAAGCTTGTGGATTTTTTAAATATTTAAATTTCATATAAAATATTTTATTTCATTTGAAATTTCTAAATGAATATAAATATATGTGCTCGGGCCTGGTAGTAAATATATTGTCGTATTTTATTGAAATTGACAAAATTGACAGCGAATAAAAAAAAAATGTGGAACGTATTGGTTTTTCACTATTAAACTTTTAGTTAGTTATAGACTTTTTTTAAATTAAAAGTTGAGGTCGATGTATCCAATATCTGATCACAAATAATTGTCAATGACATTAAAAAAAGGAACCTCAAGTCTTATAGTGTCTCAAAAAGATCTTACTCCAACCCTGAAATTAATTTGTGAGACCATAGCTAAAACAATAAAAAAAAAAAAACAGTTGATGTTGCTGTTACTGTTGCACACTATAAATGCTATAAAATTCTAATAATATTTTCTTTATCTTTGGCGCAAAAACTAAAAAATTCAAAATGTATTTAAATGGGTGCATGCAGTTTTTGTTGTTGTTGTTAATATATATTTAAATGCTCTTTTAGCAACACGCCCCCTTTTAGTGTATACATATCTGTTTGCTGCAACAATTTTTCATTGAATATTTTTTGCAGCTGGTTTAATGAAACATATGGTTAATTGTTTTATTTTTTGTTGTTGTTTTAATCTGACACATTATGATAAAAATAACATATATTTTTAATTGAAAAATAGTACATTGGGGATTTGTTTGTTGTTATTTATAAGTTTTTTTTTTTTTTTGTTATCACTTAATGAAAAGCAAACTTATAATAGGATCTAAAATATTAATCACTTGTGGAATGTGTGTTTGGGATTGAATGGATGTTGAATTTTATATCTTAAATTTCAATGGAATTCTTTAATCGGGTAATGTAGGAAAAATAAAAATTAACCCAAGAAAAATTTTGCCAAACTATTCAATTTTAAATTTTAATTTAATCGCACATTACATTCCACAGCTTATACAAACAAGTATTCATTAGCCAATATCACGATTTATTTGATTTTATTTGATTTAATTGAAAGGAAATGTCTGAAAATAATGAGAATCGACAAGATCTAAATTTCCCATTGAAACTCTTCAATGTTTTTTTTTAATATCAAATCTAAGTATTACGTTGGAATTCTGCACCAAACATAAAATAATTATGAAAGTGCAAAATATTAAGTTATGTAGCTCCTTATTATTTAAGTTTCAGTCTCTTAACTGAACATAACCATAATACTGGATTTAAAAACTTCTCTAATCGTCAATTGCTCAGACAAGCGACAAGCGACCATAAAACAACATTTGACACAAGCAAGCAACAATTAATTCTTAAATCATATAATGATTAATTACACTGCTGTGATGGCAAATGTTTAAAGTGTTATTCTATACCTTTCATTATTCTTTGAATTGTTGCATTTTAATAATGCATGCATTTCGATTAAAGATAAATTTCTAAATAATTATATGTAATAATAATAAAAGTAAGCAATTTCATACACGAATGTATTCCATAGAACGGCCTTGCCCGGGGGGGTTAAATCGAAATATTGTGTGTATTTTATGTACATATAAGTAAAGAAAAAAACCTTGTCATAATTTAATTCTACTCTATGTATATAAAATAACCAGTAACTGTGTTAGGTTCATATTGAACTTATTTGCAATTTTAGCAAGACAAATCTCGTCTCTTAACTGTAAAAATCAGCATCAGCAACAACAAACAATAGTGTAGTAGAAGTATAAAAGGGGAAGCAAGCGATTGTAGTTATAAATCATTAACTGGTATTTGTTTTCGTATATTTTTTTTTATTCCATAATTAAAAGAATTACCTATACATTTATGTACATATGAGAGAGAGAGAGTGTGTTTTGATTGAGTTTGATTGATTGGAACAAAAGACGTAGTATAAGAGACACAAAACAAAGTTGAAACTAGATCCGGTATGTCTTATGAAAATTTAATCACTGGAACATTACCTTTTCAAGTGGTATCTGTACCTGACATTAAAACGAGTCTTATCAAAAATTCTGAGAAACAATTTTTTTTCTTCGAAAATTCCCACTAGTCATTATAAAGTTGTTTTGATGTCGTGAAAGGAAATAGAAGTTAAGTTTTTCTTAAATCGTGAAGATTTTCATGAAAGAATCAAACACAGTTTCAAATATTTTTCCAATGATACATTCATTCACGGAATTGGACAGAAAATACTTGATCAATATGAACTAGTTCCTTTTATTTCAATTAATCATACAAAGAATAACTAGAGAACTAAAGAATCCGTTTTTTTTTTCAAAATAAACTAATATTTGATCAAAGTGGATCGTATATTTACTTACGATCCACAAATAAAATTTTCATAAAAAAATGACAATTTTTATTGATTTTTATGATCAAATCTAATACATATATGTAGTTAATTGTCAGTGTCACATTCCACATCCCACATAACACATTCCACATCCCACATCCCACATTCCACATCCCACATTCCACATCCCACATTCCACAGTATCTGTCTTAAATTAAAGAATATTATTTTCGAAATGTAAAACTTTTACCCACAGCATGAGATTTTTTTTGAAAATGTTGAATATTGTGGAATGCATTCACATGAGAATTCATTTAATTTTAAATTAAAATCAAATAAATATATATTTCACAATCTTTAACAAAAAATATTTGTATTAAAATAAATTCTAAACATCTCGTGAAATCAGATGTTAACAGGTTCCTCAATCAATCTTTAATTTCTTTCGTGAAATGAAAATTGAATACGTTCAACAACCAGATTTGAAATTGAAAATCTCATTTCTTTAAAATGTTTGCCGTGGAATTAAATTCAATTTCCACTCAGGATGTAGTTAAAAATTTACAAAATATCCATTTTTTTTTTAAACTATGTATAATGTTATTAATTATTTAATTTTGTTGGTAATATATAATTTGAACTTGATTCTAATTGTTTTTTCTTTTTTTTTTCTTACAGCCCGTACACTTACCTGCTACTGCGATGGCAGTTGCCCAGACAATGTGGTCAATGGGACTTGTGAGACAAGGCCCGGTGGCTCGTGCTTCAGTTCAGTTGAAGAAGTTTATGACGATATAACCGGTACCTATGAGGAAGAAAGAACTTATGGCTGCATGCCTCCCGAGGAATATGGTGGTCTTTTAATGGTAAATTGAAAAAATAACTATATAAGCTCCAACTCTTAACTAAACAAATTTATTTTTTCTTTCAACAGTGCAAAGTTGCATCAGTGCCTCATTTACATGGTAAAAATATTGCTTGCTGTGATACTGGTGATAAATGCAATCGTCATCTACATCCTGCATTCACACCAAAAACTACCACCCCGCTACCAGAATTACCAGCCACTATTGTATCTCCAGAACGATATATACTCATCGGATTGATGATACTTTGTGTAGCAATATTCACAATTGTAATGACAGGATTATGTTTTATTTATCGTCGCCGCCAGAAGCTCCACAAACAACCCAGACTGATAAACTCAATGTGTGGTGCTCAAATGTCACCATTAACTCAACTAGTTGAACAGAGTTCAGGGTCAGGATCTGGATTGCCATTGCTTGTTCAACGTACGATTGCAAAACAAATACAAATGGTTCGTCAAGTTGGCAAGGGTAGATATGGTGAGGTTTGGCTTGCCATGTGGCGTGAAGAGAAAGTAGCTGTAAAGACATTCTTTACCACCGAAGAGGCTTCATGGTTTCGCGAAACGGAAATCTATCAAACTGTCCTAATGCGTCACGAGAATATACTTGGATTTATTGCAGCCGATATTAAAGGCAACGGTTCTTGGACTCAAATGCTGTTAATCACTGACTATCACGAACAAGGTAGTCTGCATGATTATTTACAAAGGAGCGTTCTGACACCACAAAAATTACAAATTCTCGCATATTCTCTGTCTTCTGGTTTGGCTCATTTGCATGCTGAGATTTTCGGAACACCTGGCAAACCTGCAATTGCCCATCGGGATATCAAAAGCAAAAATATACTTGTCAAGCGTAATGGACAATGCGCTATTGCCGACTTTGGACTTGCCGTCAAATACATCTCTGAATTAGATGAAATTCACATTGCCCAGAACACTCGTGTTGGAACACGTCGCTACATGGCCCCCGAAGTACTAGAGGATACATTAAATTCAAAACAATTCGAAGAATTCAAACGCGCCGACATGTACTCAGTTGGTTTGGTTTTGTGGGAAGCTTGTCGACGTTGTTACACAACAGTGCATGGTTCAAAGACAACCATCTGTGAGGATTATGCTTTGCCGTATCATGATGTCGTACCATCAGATCCATCATTCGAAGATATGCTTGCAGTTGTGTGTGTCAAAGGTTTCCGACCACCAATTCCAGCGAGATGGCAGGACGATGATGTCCTAGCGACGCTGTCTAAAATTATGCAAGAATGCTGGCATCCGAACCCATCGGTGCGGTTAACAGCGTTAAGAGTTAAGAAGACACTTAGCAGACTCGAAATAGACTGCAATGACTGCCCCATTAAAATAGTGTAGATAGTTAATGTTTTAAGATTTTCTGTCAATGTGTAGAGTAACGATGTAAGCAACAGCTGTGTACAAAGTCATGTTTTTTTTTTTTTTTCTATTAGTTTTTAAGGTTATCCCTAAAAGAAGAAATATGTCATCTTGTTTTTTTTTTATTTTATTTTATTTTATTTTTTATTTAATTTAATTAATTAAGCTTATGACAAATGTTAATTTATGCACGAAAAATGAACTGAAGATAAGATTGACTAAGAAGTGGGAGGAAATTTAATTTAAACGAAAAAAAAATGTTTTTGGTTAACAATGGCTTTAAATATTAAATTAAAATTATTAAACAAAGTGTCTATATTTTGTAGGCATGAATTCAAAGGAGGTTAATGGTTAAATTGAAAACTTAAGTTAGTGTAAGGGGGTTAGGTTTTTTTTTGTTTTTAAAAAGGTTGAATTTGGTCAGCGTAGAATCTGATATGTTTGACAAGACAAGAAAAATGTTATTTTAATTACAATGCCCAAGAAAATTACAAAATCATATTAAAGTAAATGGCTTTATTGAATATTCTAAACAATGAATTATTTTAAATGAAACGTATCTACAAAATACGTTCCTCAAGTTTTTTTTTGTTGCTGTTTCGAAATGAATTAGAATCAAAATTGAAGTTGTAAGAATTTTTAAGAATTTAATTTTTTCGACATCTGTATCAATGTGGAACCTATTACATCTCACGATCCACAATCAAATAATTTCACTCAATCTCATAATTTATTTGAGATAATTCTTGTATATTGAACTTCAATGAAGCAGATGGCTGTTTTTTTAATAAAATTATTCAGAAGTTAGTATAGGCACCAATGGTTTCACTGCAAAATCATAGCTTTATACTCCAAAATATCCTTTGCTTTAAAAATGATAAAACGTTAAAATTTCCTTCTTCAAACTCCTGAAAGGTTCTATGGTTTTTAATGCTTCGTAGTTAACCTTAAAAATTTTACAATGATTCTACTTGCGGCTTGGATTAAACCTTAAAGTCAAAAAACGGTATACGCGTTCTAAAAACTCTTAGCTTAACCTTCCCTGACTAAGCTTCAAAAACTACCACTCCTCTTATTTTAGACAAACGAAAGTAGTAGTTTTTTTTTTTTAAATAGGAAGTAGAGAAAGTTCAGTGAGTATATAGTACACATTTTTTTTTGTTAGCTTTAAAGTTTTCCATGCAAGTAATTAAATAAATAAAGCCACTTTAAGGCTGTTTTTCAAATCTTGGAAAAATAAAACAAAAAAAAAAATACAAATATTAAATGAATGTATTTAACTATTTAAAAAAAAGAAATGTGAATGTATACAAAATAATAATTTACTTATATTTACTATATTCAAAATGTGCCAGAATGAATTTTAGTCTTAAAGATTAAATAAAATGTAAAATGTGTTTAAAATAAAAAAAAAATAAAATTTAATAAATTTCTATCTAACATACAAATTAATGCCTTATTTTTGAAGAAGAAAATTTTTAATAAACTTGCAAACTAAAAACAAAAACTTAAGTTGCCTTATTGTCAAAAAGATATAAAATAATATGCCTCTCTATCTATAGTGTTTTAAAAAATGAATTAACTATT
This sequence comes from Epistrophe eligans, assembly GCA_951394125.1. NCBI lineage: Eukaryota > Metazoa > Arthropoda > Insecta > Diptera > Syrphidae > Epistrophe > Epistrophe eligans. Next base: position 14,197,627 of record OX596030.1, read on the forward strand.
TTGCAATTTTTGACTGCCGAAATGAAAAAATAAAAAAAAAAAAACAAAACAAAACTACAAATTTTTTGAAATAAAAAGACAAGATAAGCGATAAAGGTATACATTGTGTTGTATCATGACCGTTTTTTGTTTTAATTCGTGTAATAAGCCTGCCTTATTGTGAATATAAATTATAAAATGTTTATGTAAATATATGTCTATTTAAAAAAAAATTATATTAAAAAAAAACAAACAAAAAATGTGCAAATTTAAAATAAGAAAAAAAAAACACATAATAATACGAAAAAAAAGAAAACTATAAATTTAATTTCTAAATTAAGTTACAAATACATGAAAATATAAAAAAAAAAACAAATTAATTAAAATTATATAGTTTTAAGCTCATAATTTAATTTAAAACTAAGAATCATGTAAATATTATTTGATAAAACTAATTAATATTATATTTTCTCTTCTTAACACATACAATATTATATTATTATTATTATTAATAAAATATTTTAAATATTGGTTGACTGTAATTGATGGAAATTGTAGTGATCACGGAGTTTTAATAATTCTAAATAATAAGAAATAAAAACATAAAATTCAAATTAACAAAAATAATACTTCTGGAAGTAGAAAATATTCTAAAAAGAAAAAAACAAATTTGAAAGAAAAATAATAAAAGTGCAAAAAAATATTCATAAAAGATTTTTGTTTCTTTTTTTATTTTGGAAAATTCAATGTTTTGTTGCAAGGAGTCAATTGGGTTCGAAGATTCTTATTCTGTGGGTTCAATTTAATCAGGCTTGTTATATTTTTTTAAGTTTTCTTAACTTTCAACTTGTTTAATTTATAAAAGACAAGACGTAGGTACTGCTATATTCATCCTATGACATAATAAATTCAACGTTATAATTGGAATACCAATACGCTAGTTAACTAGCGGACCTATAAAGCATGATAGTAGCTGAAATGATTGTTGTTTCATTCAAATTTTCAAAATTCCAATAATTGTGCGAAAAGCAGCGAGTATACTATACAAAACCCCTTTTAATTTAAAGTTTATTATTTCATTTTTAAAAATTTTTTAAAAAGATTTTTAATGAATATCGATTCTTATTGAACAACAATTGGGTGAGCTACCACCAAGATTTTATAGGCTGGAGTTATAGCTGTTTAACGACTGCCAGGCCGATCATCAGACTCCTTTAGTGGTGCTTGGTCACTGTTCAATTTTATTTGAAAAACTTTTTACCTCAGCTGGGGATCGAAACTGGACCAAGCTCACTCAGAACCAATGCACTACGCATTGCGCTACTGAGCCACCTGATCAAGTTCGATAAAGTATCGATTCTATAAGGCGAAATTTTCCTTGGCCCTTATTATGAAATAAGAAACGAATGGCAGAAAAATTGAAACCTAGGGAAACGATAGTCGGGGTGTAAAGCGATTATGAAAAACGAGAATGCAACCAAGGAAATCTTGCCAAACAAAAATGAAAAATAATATTTCTTTTAAAGCGCAACAAACTTCACACCTATTAGCAATTGTCAAAATACATACAAGTGTTTTTAAAATTTGTTTGCATTACTCCAAGAAAATGGTTTTGAATTCCGAATACTTTTTTGAAAGCGAAGCTGAATCTTCTTCACCTGAAGAAGAAACGCGTGTAACAAGAAAACTTATAAGAGATTCGAATCCAATGAGCCTTCCTAGTTCTACGTAAGTAAAGTTTAGTCCTTCCCACATTGTATTTAAGGAAAATCCTTAAAATATTTTTAAGGTTCAAGCAACTTTTCCGCCTTAGCAAGGAAGCATTTGAAAATGTATTGGAAGAGATCGACCTTCACCTCACAAGTAACACATCAATCAGAGATTATGAATTATAAAGATAGGAATCTTTCGTACGTTCCACCCTCCAAAACCCATTTGTTTACATTGTTGTTTTTGTAATTTCATTTCGTGTCCATGAATAGATGTGAATTGCAAAAACAATTTATGCGTTGGTGAGTTCATATTTTTGCACTAGTGTGCGTTAAAACATGGACACTAGTGCAAAAATATGAACTCACCACCGTGTTTAGCTTGTAGGCAAACCAGAATGACAGCCGAGCTTTCCAATCTTTATAATTCATAATCTCTAACATCAATGTACTTTTATTTATTACATTTGACTCACATTTTTTAATTTCAATCAAAACCACCGAGGACCAATCAAAAACACAATTTTAACAAATTAAAACAAATCCAAAACGATAGCCAAACGAAAGCAAATGTCACTCGTTAATTTAAAACGAGTTTCGTTTTTATTTACGAGTCTCGTTGGTCGTAATCGTAATTTAACGAATACGCGGTATTACTTACGATTATCGTTTTACATATAATAAGCCACCTGTACTTAGAACTTTTTACGCAACTAGCAACAAATTTTATTTTTTCAGGTTGTATGCAACTGCCTCAAACCACGGAAAATAGTTTGGTTTTCTTTAAAAAAATATATTTATAAAGCTTTACATATAAGCAGCTGACTGATATGCAGAAGTCAAATTTAGGTAAAAATATCAACTAAAATCTGTCAAAAAAAATAAAATCTCGTATGAGGCTTTAACTTAGGGGTCTGGGTTTTGTGCATCATATTCACCTTACACCCCTATCTCACTCTTAGTTCGTCAAAATATTTAACTGTAATCCGTATTTTCATTAATTTGTAACAACGAAATTCAATGATGGCTGGCATTTGACCTCTTTACAGCTTTTAGACAGACCAAACTAATTAATTGTATGAAGATTATAATGAATTTTGAAAATATGTTGCATTCTTTTAGGCTTTTATTTGAAATCAAAAGTCAGACAAAACAAAAATCTAGTTTTCCCAAAAGTCTTTGTCGTGCTGGAATAACGGACAAAATAACGGAAATTAGGGCAGGATTTTTGTGCTTTGCTTAAGTTCAACTGAAAGTCAATTTGACCGGCAAATGCTTGTCATTTAATGACGCAGTACCTTCAAATAAGCTTGTCGTGCTTGCAAAAATCACTTGTTGATTAAAGCTCTAACAGTCGTATTTATTAGATTTTTGTCTTCTTAGACAGTGTCAAAATATTTATAATATTATATAAAATTGGTGGAAATATGCTTTATTTAATATAAATAAATATTACATTATTCACGGTTAAAATAATCTACTCTTGTGTCTAAGTTAGGCAGCTATAAGACAACAATAAAAAGGGTTTTTAAACACTTTTTCTAAAGTTGGACAGTTGTATAAAGTTAGACAACGTTTATAAATAAGACCATAAAAGCGGAAATAAGTTTTTGACGTTTGCTGAGACACCTTTTGTTGTTGTGTTATTCTCGTTTATAGCTCAACCAATTTTATTTCAGTTTTGCAAACAAGAAGTGTGGATGTATTTACGTACATTTATGTAGTACTTGAACGTATTTAAATAAAATTGTATTTTAAAATTTTATAACGCTACTTGATGGCTGGCCGACAGTACGGCTTTCGCAACAATAGCTACACCAGCATAACATATATAACCTAAAAGACAGTGAAAAAAAAATAATCGTTTTGTTGAAAATAAAATAAAATTATTGCGTTCGATATTTCTAAAGTATTTGGTACAGTTTGGCATCAAGGCCTCTTATTGAAAATACATGAACTTGTTATCGATGAATCTCTTCATTGTATACATATATTACATATTACCTTTTGGAGCTCTGTATTGGAGGTTAAGTCGAAAGTTTACAAAATAAATTATGATGTGCCCCTATACAGCAATAACTGGGGTGGAATCAGCTAAGGTGATAAATGATTGTCACATCAAAGTTGTCGCATGTGATTATCACTGAATTTTTCGTTTGTGTAAGTTGCCAAAGTGAAATCTTCTAATATTTTCAATAAAGTATCGAATTTATGGAATGTACCTACCTAATTCTTATTTTTTGTTCTTCCAAAAGGAAGAAAACCTTTTTAATCAGAATTTTTGTTTGTTTGTTTAAAAAAATGAATTGAGTGGTGCGACAGCTTGTGTAGAAACAGGGCCAAGTGACTTATAACTCTCAACCATTCCTTTGTGCTTGTTTTTGACCGGAATGGAGGGGACCTACAATTTTCTGCCGAATCCGAATGGCTAAGGTGCGAAGAATTTGTTTTATGACAAGGGATAGGTACTCTTGGAGGATTAGTCAATTCTTCGCTTGAGGAAATTACCACCCTTGAAAAACATTTCTGTCTTATGTGGCATAGGTTGGAAATCGAACCCAATACCTTCGCCACGGACTACTACTACTTTTGTTTGTTTGAATGACTTAAAAAATTAACTTATTTACATATACCTTCATAATGTATTCCATATAGTACCTATATTATCTAGAGAACCGACTCGTACCCCCCTTGCCTAAAACACCCGCAAATTTTATTTGAGCACAGTAAGAGAACACTCCTAAATTCCCTATCCGTGAATTCATGTGAATTGTAGATATAGCGCATCTCTCTTCAAATTTCTCTCCCCATCTTTTTAATTTTGAAAGATACACACAAAAATACGAACATTACTGAAAAAAAGAAAAGAAAGACGTGCACGCAGGCGTTGTTTCCACCATCGCAGCTCCGATGTGACTGAGGGTCGGTGGGTTGGTTTTTCTGTTTTGTTTTCATCTCATGCACTTTTTTTACAAGAAAGATGAACATGTTACATGGTTTATAATGCAGTTTTAAAAAAAGTATTTCATATCTGGTGGGAGAACTGAGCACTGAGCAAAACTGAGCCAATAGTCGTGTTTTCTTGGAAAAGCTATTCACAGTACAGTAGGATTTTACACGAGTTACAAATACAACATCCACAGTAGAATTACTGCCAATAAAAGCAGAAGTAGAATCCTACTGCGGATAGGTTTGTGACGTTTATTCGAGTATCGAATGGAATTTTGGTGGTTTTATTTTCAGATGTTGGTGCGATTGACTATCATTTGCATCTCGATGGCTGTGTTTATAAAGTAGTTGTGTGTTTTTCATGGCTGTTTTTCCATTGACCAAAAAAATCAATCTATCATTTTCGATTCAACCAAAAAAAATCAATTGATTTTATTCGTTATCGGTTTTTTTAAAACTTGATTTAAAGAAAAATGCATTTAAATGCACTTCTGATTGAAGAAATACATAGAATTCAGTTAAAAAATCATTATATGATCTAACAAAAATGATCGCCGATGACGTCATCTACTACATGATACATAAACGACAACTTACTTCGACCATAATCTACGAACAAACCCCTTTCCTGAAACATATGTTTATCGCTGCCTTTTCCTGAAGAATTTATTTTTATTGCTGAAACCATTTCGGTCTGACAAAGGAAAAAGTTAAAAGAAAATTAATATAAATTATATGATTAAACAATTCTTATCAGTAGGAAGGTTAGAACGAACTGGACAAAAGAAAGAACGGAAGCGTTATTGGATTTTTATGCGGCGAGGACCGAAGAGTTTCAGCTTCGTTTCCACTTTCACTGGACTCCAACAGTTCACGCAAAATCTACAATTATTTCATGAATTATTTCAGAAAGAATATCTTTTTCTATGTTTTCTTACCATATCTTCTGAAAAATTGTCCATTTTATGTAACTATAATTAATTTTTGGCTCAAGTTATTTTTTGTTTTCCTTTTCATTTGTAGCAAACTTTCTTTTATTTGTATTTTTTTAAAATTATTCTGACAGCTGTTATTCGGTAGTGCCAAACGTGAAATATAAAAACCAGGCTACTGCCGATGCGTTTTTTTGGGAATTTCTTACTGTACTATGTATAGATACCCAAAAAAACACGGCTAATATCCATTAAATTATTGCTAGGTTAGTGCGATTCCATTAAAAATGCATTCGGCAACTAACACATATACAGCCTTGTGGAGGAAATCCTCTCAGTGCAGCTTGTAGGGTGAAAGAGAAAAAGCGCTGAAGTCGGTTCTCTAGATAATATAGGTACTCTATGATGTATTCGTTGATGGTTGTTCAAACATGAAAACCCCTTTAAATATGTGACGCTTATAGCAGTAGGTAATTTATAGCAATTCACGTTTAAAAGTAAATTTCTGTTTATGTGCAACTTAGCTACTTACCAAGTTCACCCAAAGGTATAATTTGTTTGACTTAAAGTGGTTGAACTTCATGTTTGTTAAATAAAATATACATATAATTCGAATTGGGCACCATGAAGTGATATATGTGTGTATAAGTAATAAATACAAAGTTATCTTGGTTAATTTCCTATTTAAGCACCTTCTAATTAAACAAATCCTAAAGCTACTTCCATCATCTGCTAATGCTGTGCTGTTCTTAACATCAGCATTCTCAATGTTCCGCCCTCCAGAGCATTATTTAGCCTTCAATTAACTCAAATCCTCTTTGGGAAACAGGTCATGTGTGAAGAATGTCCTTGTGGTGTGCGTAAAGAAATTAATCCTCCCTCGAGTTCTCAGCATTAGTCGCTATACCCACCCTGCCTGGCTCATATTGTTTAGCGTGAGTTTCAACGTTTCAAGGCAGCATCAGCAACGTGAACAATTCCCATTGCCAAAATACCGAAACGACCAAAAGCTAACAAAATCATTATAAAAACAAAAATCTTTGAAATGCGTTAAATGATTTATGACGAACAGAATCATCAACATCATTATAGGACGCCTTTTAACGCGACATAGTTGGTAAGTGAGTGAGTACATTGAGCATCCACCAACAGAAGCACCCACCCATCACCTCTGGAAATGTTCCTCTTCCCGATAGGCATCAACCTTTCGGCATCATCAAATAAAACTCATGCATACAGCTACCTACTACGAATGTTGGAACATTGCCATTTTGGCATTCGACCACATCCCAAAAAACCGAGTGGAAATGGAAAAGATGTCAACTCTATTCGCGGGGATTGTTGAAATGCTGACAAGTATCAGCATTTTTGTTAACGGAAAGACACAGACAGTGCCGCAAACATTTCAACGGAAGATCATATTATGATGTTCCATGGTGAAAACTGCCTCCGGTGGCAATGGTGGTGATGGTGGACATACATTGCATACATAAAAGGCTTCCATGGTTATATGCTGTTTTTCACAGTCTAGACACGGTACATTTGCGGGTCTATACCATAATATTTAAATACAGAGGGAACGAAAATGACAACGATATGGCGATGATGTTTTGGAAGTGATATGGTATAGAGCCTTTTAAATGGATTTCGGCTGGTAGGTATAGGTATTTTCATTTCGAATCTAGGTCATGTTTGCATTGTTCTCTTCATGTATGGATAGGATATGGATGATACCTGTATCATATTAAAAATGAACTAGGTCGTTCCCAGGATGCATTTTATGTAGTTTTTACCTTTCTCTTTCGAAAGCATATTGTGTATAAGCCACATATAAGCCAGGAAGTGTATTTGTCAAATCATTCAGGTCTTTTAAAGAGTACCTTTAGATATTGAAATGAAAATTAAGATTTTATCGGGTATAAGAACAGAAGGTCGATATTGTTTTGCAACGGAAGCAAGTAAACATAGTTTTATTATTAATTTTGAATTGCCGGATGATATTGACAAATTATAAACTTTTTTTTAAATTATTTATTGAGTTGCAGTTTGTGTTGTGCAATATGAATAAATTATTGGTGCGGCAGCTCGATCATTCCTGATGAGTGTATGTTCTAAGTCATTAACAATGGAATCATTACTAAGATTTTTTTGGAGAGAAAACCAACTACCACAGCTGGAGGGAAATAAATAGGTTCCTTTTACTTTGAAACCCTGTGATTTTTTGTCCAAAATTACACATTTTATTTTTGTTACCTATATGAATTTTGACAGACGTTTGTTTAGTTTTGGTCAAAAAATCAGAGTTTTAAAGTAAAGTAATAAAGGGTTTTTTTTAGAGGTAGGTATAGAACTTTGGAATGGAATAAAACAAAGATGTTTTTTTTAAATTGACATGAAATTTACTTAATCGAAAGATAATCTTCTGGCATTATAATTTAAATATGATTTCTGGAATATGACCGCCACGGCTGGCTCGGACGTAGTCTAATCTGGATCGATGACTTTTTCCAACATTTGTGGCCGTATATCGGCAATAACGCGGCGAATGTTGTGCTCCTCGTTTCGGGCTCATCGGCGTAGACTAGCGACTTGACATATCCCCGCAGAAAATAGTCATTCCTAAATGCGATTTTCGTTCTGTCCTCAAAACCATTCACATGAATATTTTGCTTTCACGCTGTCATTTGGAACGAAATTTAAAGTTCCATTTGTTTTTTTTTTTTGTGTAGAATAGCACTAACATAAATTGATTTCAAGATATTTACATAAAACTGAGTTTCGCCCCCTTTCACTCTACCTGGTTGAAATTTAGCTCTCCACAAAAATTCAGAATTGGCGGATTTTTGTAAGAAATTTCTTCCTGAATAAGAAGGTTTTCAATGAAATTTGAAGTTAACAATGGCGCAAGATTTTAAACGATTTAGTAAAATGTTAAAGCCATTTTAGTAAGTTGCTAAGTTAAAAAGAAGATTTTGCTAATTTTAACCGATTTTAGCAACTTACTATCTCTTAACATTTTACTAAAGTTAAAATAGCAAAATGGCTACTTTAAGTTTTAGTAACTTGCTAAATCCATATGAAATCTGTCATTTTCCTCGAAAACAATCTGTTGGCAAAGAGTTAAATTGTTTTTAATTTTTGTAATTGTTTTTTAAAGTAAATACAAAAAAAAAATTTTTTCGGAAGACGAAGATTTCGATATGTTCGAAGACTCAGCTATGTGCAGAAAAGTGCGATGTTTCAAGTCCCGAGCAAATCCTTTTGAAGGGCTGGACGATGGAGAATTGTACTCCAGGTCAGGTATAGGTTTAATAAGACTACAGTTCGGCTCTTGGTTGAAAACCTAAACATCCAAGACCGACTAACAAACCATGGGCTTCTGATTACCAAAAAAAAAATAACAAAACAGTTGTCACAATAAACAAATAACAAAATAAATTATAGGTTGTCACTTTGATTTCTGACATTTCAAATTATTAAGTCCGTTCCCTAGGTGTAGGTTTGTTTTTCTTTCACGAACTGTCATTGTTTGGACGTGTTCAGATACACCCTTAACAATAGGTTGTTTAAAATTTTGCGCCAATGTCTTTAACTTAATTCGTTGGGTACCTAAATTTTTAATATAAAAGTCACGCAAATAGGAATAATTATTAAAATAACATTTAAAAAAAAAAGTTTTAAAACATTAAATTAAATATTTAATTTTTAAGGTAGAATTATGAACTAAAAAAATTGTCACGAGGGAACTGGAAGTCATTTCCAATATAGCTAGAAATCACGCCCAAAAAGATGTTTATGTAAAAAAAACATTTGACTTTTCTTAAAAAAAATCGCTGTGAATTTTTCGCACCATGCGAAATTATTTTTTACCATATTTTTTTTCTAGGAATGTACAAAACATGATCTGGTCAAACTTTTTAAATAAAAAAATCTTACTACTTTATCTCATTTAAAAAAAAAAAACAATATATTCAAAACAAAAACTCAAAATTTTAAATAAATATTTTACTATTAACTCTTTGACACAATGTCATTTTATCTAATTTAATTAGGTAAGATTTCTTCCATTTTAATCCCCAGTCATCATCTCCATAAATTCTATATAAAACAAAATAAAATAATAATAGTTTTGTATTTCCATTTTGTCAAATTGCTTTAATTTATTAATATTTTCATACCATCAAAATCAACAGTTCCCGAACCATCCGTATCAATTTCAGCAATAATTCCATCCAAATCAGAAGACGATAGTTTATCATCAAGAGCTGCTAGAATTTCTTTTAATGTTGAAGTTGTAATATAACCGTTACCCTCACGATCGTACAATCGAAAAGCTTCTTTTAATTCTTTTTGAATGGCTTCAGCATCTTCTTCTTCAATAAAATGTGCAGCAATATTACAAAAACCATCAAAATTAACTTTGCCAGTATCATCGGGATCGTTTTCTTCAATTAAATCATGAAGTTCTTTATCATCAAACATCTGACCCATTGTATTGAGAATTGTTGTGATTTTTAAAGTTTCAATGAAACCACTTTTGCTTGTGTCGAACATTTGGAATGCCTTTCGCATTATGTCCATTTTTTCATCATCTTCCTGTGAAATAAAAAATATTGGAAAAAATTAAAGATTATTAGAGTTGAATGGCTTAGGTTATACCAAAATTGTGGGAATATATATAGGTATGGCCCAAAGGACTAAATGGCCATGCTGTCCTTCCCCCCGCCCTACCCTTAACATAGATAAAGATATTGAAACACAAAATTTAAACAAAAATATTAATAAAAATGTATTTACAAGTTTGAAAAAAAAACAACATAAAACCAAATTGGGGAACATAGGAATGTTTTCTTAAAATATAAAATATTTGTATGAACATCTGGGCAAATTAAATTATATAGGCCAAGCTACATATATGCAAGCCTCATATCTATCGTTTGTTTTATTTTTAAATTCTATATCTTGTGACTTAAAGGTTCCCTGCTAAGTGGTTCCCAACTAACTAAATAAAGTTATTTTAAACATTTTCTTAAATTTAAAATTAAATAATGATTTATTTGCCATTTATAGTTCAATTTGATAATTAAACATTTTTTAATGCCTCAACAAGACGTGTAGCCTTCATCTTGAATTTATCAACTTATATTATGAGTGTTTCCACATGCCACGTTATACATATGTACATATGTACGTTCAAACAACTCATTTGACAGATCATTCATTAGGCACAGGCAATAATTCATTTTGGAAATTAAATTTTATTTACAATCACAACTAAATTTATTACTTTAACTTGAATATTTTTTTTTCCAAAAATATCATTTTTGTTGAATGATCTTGGAGCTTTTTGATTTTCAAAAATTATCAGCATACAATAAATATATTTTTTTTTTCTAGTATCGATATCGATAAATCAATCATTATAGCGTGCAGCATTATAAAAAGTAAAAAAATAAGCGTCTTGAAGATTTAATATTACACAGGTTATTAAAAAATAGTTCTTTAAATGCATTTGAACAAAACTACAGGGTGTCCACCGGGAAGGTATACTACTTTGTTTTCCCGCCATTTTGGTAAACATTAGTCTTGACAGTTCATATGTGGCAGTCGTGAAGTAGACACGTGACAATTTTATTATGGACAAATATTCGATACACCAACGTGTTTTAATCGTTAAAACATTTTATCAAAATCAATCATCGATTATTGTGACGATGAGAAAGTTACGTGAAATTTTTGGGAGAAACAACGTGCCAACAAAACGCACTATTTATCGTGAAGTGAATGATTTCGAAGAAAGATGGTCTGCATGGATTACAACGTACTGCAAGATCGGCTGAAAACATTACTGCTGCTCAAGGAAGTGTTCAAAACAATCCATCAACCTCAATTCGACACCGTGCTCAGGAGCTTGGTCTTCAAAGAACAACTTTGGCCACTTTTTAATGCCACAACTGCATGCTTTGGGCTTGATTAACATGTGGTATCAACAAGACGGTGCCACATCGCATACAGCCAGGATTACAATGGAATTACTGCGAGACCTCTTTCCACAACAAGTTATTTCAAGAAATGGTGATGCTGATTCGCCTCCACGGTCGCCTGATTTGACTGCTCCGGACTTCTATTTGTGGGGATATCTGAAAAGCAAGGTTTATGCAAACAAACCAGAAACGCTTGAGCAACTCAAACAAAATATTCGTGATGAAATTAATGAAATACCGCGTGAAATGTGTGAGAATGTAATGAAAAATGTGCTCAAAAAGGCTCGCATTTGTGAGACTAACAGAGGCGGACATTTACCTGATATTGTATTCCATACATAATTGCCGACATTAAATAAAACATTTATCAATATAAGATCCATTCTCTTTTATTTAATCAAAAATTATAAACAAACAAAGAAGTATACCTTCCCGGCGGACACCCTGTATATAAAAATAAAGAACCAGCTTTTAGTCCATCAGTAAACAATGGTAAACAATTACTCAGAAGTTTTTATTTTAACATTGAAAATGTTTATAGGGTCGTTTTGATAGAAGTATGGTGTTACCAAAATGAACAAAGATAGAGAATGAACTCTAGCGTATAGGGGGAGAACGATTGAATTTTTGGTTGGTGTTACCAAAGAAACTACCAAAATGAATAAAATGAAGAAAAAAACACAAGTGATGAATTTCAGCCAGCGTACCTACATGTTGATCATCGCCAACCGACGAGATTCAGTGGAGGAGTGTATAATATTCGAAAAATGCTCGATTTGAGCCCACTTAGAAGCCTATAACTTTAGTTATAATTATTGGATGTTCAATATTAAGCTAGATAATTAAAGTTTAAATGACAGGCTACAAATCTGCATAAAAATTTTTGCAAAATCGTAAAAAATTTCATACTAGAAACTTGAAAAATTGTCTTTTTAGAACTATATTTCATCACGGCAAAAGAAAAAAAATACAAACAAAATATGTATGTAGTAGGTACGTACCTACAAAAAATAATGGCGCAAAATTTTAAACGATTTAGTACGATGTTAAAGCCATTTTATCATACTAAAAAAGGCTTTAACATCGTACTAAATCGTTTAAAATTTTGCGCTAATATTTTTAGAAGGGTGAAGACGGTGAAGTGTGTGCATGTGCAAAAAAAAAAAAAAAACACGTGGCAAACGAAATTGGCTTTGCATCGGGCACAAAAATGATATACATTATGTTTATGTAGGTATGTATGTATGCATGTAGGTATGTGCATGAACATTTGTAGTAGGTATTTTACATAATAATAAAATCGTAAAGGTTGGATTTGGTTGGTTTGTTTGGATTATAACTTCTGTTCTAATAATCGGATGTTTGAGGTTAAGGTCTTAAAATTAAGGTAAAATGTCAGTCTTTTAAATCAATCAATTGTTGAACCTAGAATATGCATAGTTTGGGTAAAAACTTAACTAAGTTCTAAATCAATTTGGTTGTTTAACCTAGAATATGCATAGGTACCTACTTGAACCTCTTATATAAAATTATAACTTAAGTTCTAAGGACCAGATCATGAAGATTAAGGTCTTGGTTAGCTTCTAACTTTTATTCTAATAATCGGATGTTCGAGGTTAAGGTCTCAAAATTAAGGTAAAATATGACAAAAGTAATTTTTTTTTATATCAACCTAAAGAACCTAGAATATGCTACACAACGTTTGGGTAAAAACTTTACTAATTTCTAAATCAATTTCATTGTTTAACCTAGAATATGCATAGGTACCTACTCGAACCTCTTAGGTATATAAAATTATAACTTAAGTTCTAAGGGCTAGATGCTCAAGGTTAAGGTATGTTTAGGTAAATCAGGCAAGAGGTAGAATCAACGTAGCTAAACAATTGAAATATTATAATCGAAAAGAGTTGATTTTGTAAGCTGATATATTCTGTTCTAATTATCGGATTTTTAAGGTTAAGGTCTGAAAATGAATGTAAAATGACAGACTAGAAAATGCTTTTGACAAAACTTGACTTACTACTGAATCAGTTTGATTGTTTAACCTAGAATGTGCATAGGTACCTACTCGAACCTCTTTAATAATCTTATAACTTAAGCACTAATGGTCAGATCTTCATGGTTAAGGTCCTCAAATGCAAATAAAATTTTAGGCTTTATCTTAAAGTAGTCCATAAATTATTTAATTTGGTTGTCAACTAAATTGATGCTTGCCGCTCGGCCACACATTTCATAAACTCAGTTAAAAGAATACAGCTCCAAGTCTCAAAAACATTATTTTTGTCTAAAATAAATTACGCGACTCGATATTGTTAAATTGATTAAAAGATGAGTTCAAAATATTTTAAAATAAAATATTATAGAATAAAAACAAATAGCAGTGGGGTTGGGCTTCGCATCAAATTCTTTGTAAATTTTGTCTCGATTTAAAAAAGGTTTACCTGGACATTTAATCAAATACACGGGTTGATTCAAAAATAATCAACTGAGTCGAGGACTAAGTATATGATTTATGCTTTAATCGATCTGTAATAATTCAGTTAACTTTCTGCAAAGCTTAGCTAGGCAAAAATGTCAAATACCTAGATATACATACGTTAAGATAGATGGTACCTATATGTATTTTTAATTTCGTGTATAAGTGCTGTACCGGTGCGGATGAAAATCAGTATGATTGTGTAATTGCGAGATAAGCCACAATTAAGACTAAGATTCACCTTATTAAAAAAATTAACAAATTAATTTAACCACCAACTGGGAAGTGACATTAAATATACAAATTGGTACTTCAGACTGTAGAATGGTTTCTAAGACAGTTTGTGAACTTATAATGCAACAATAGTATACAAAATAAAAATCTCTAAGATTTGCATGATTTTGTTTTATCGACGTAATACAAGTCATTTTCAATGTCCCCATAGTTACTCTATGAGTGAAATCTGTAAATTTTTTCCTTAAAGGGGTATCTAAGATGCACTTTTTGACCTTCTAATACTATTATCTTGGTCAACATTTTGAATTTAAAGTTAATTAGTTCCTGTTAAAATAAATCGCTCATTTTCAAATCTTGGAAAAAAATGCATATAAAAAATTTTTAAAACTTAATTTTCTACAATTTTGATTATAACATTTTTAAGTTGCTCTATAATAGATAGGTCAAGTATTTGTTTAGTTAAAAAAAATTTCGAGGTTGTACTCAAAAAAGTGGTTTTCGTTATACATTCCTGCGATCTGTGCGTTTGTGCGTCCACCGAAATATTAGCTAGAGTCTGAACAGGTGGACTTGTTGATTTGCTTCATATTTGGTACCAGAGCATTTTTATGTGATTTCCTAGGGAAATTCGAATTTTTGTTTTAGCTCATCTAAAACGAGTAGCTCCATATAACAACTTCAAATTTTCTCGAAAACGACGTAAAAAATTTCATACTAGAAACTTGAAAAATTGTCTTTTTAGAACTATATTTCATCACGGCAAAAGAAAAAAAATACAAACAAAATATGTATGTAGTAGGTACGTACCTACAAAAAATAATGGCGCAAAATTTTAAACGATTTAGTACGATGTTAAAGCCATTTTATCATACTAAAAAAGGCTTTAACATCGTACTAAATCGTTTAAAATTTTGCGCTAATATTTTTAGAAGGGTGAAGACGGTGAAGTGTGTGCATGTGCAAAAAAAAAAAAAAAACACGTGGCAAACGAAATTGGCTTTGCATCGGGCACAAAAATGATATACATTATGTTTATGTAGGTATGTATGTATGCATGTAGGTATGTGCATGAACATTTGTAGTAGGTATTTTACATAATAATAAAATCGTAAAGGTTGGATTTGGTTGGTTTGTTTGGATTATAACTTCTGTTCTAATAATCGGATGTTTGAGGTTAAGGTCTTAAAATTAAGGTAAAATGTCAGTCTTTTAAATCAATCAATTGTTGAACCTAGAATATGCATAGTTTGGGTAAAAACTTAACTAAGTTCTAAATCAATTTGGTTGTTTAACCTAGAATATGCATAGGTACCTACTTGAACCTCTTATATAAAATTATAACTTAAGTTCTAAGGACCAGATCATGAAGATTAAGGTCTTGGTTAGCTTCTAACTTTTATTCTAATAATCGGATGTTCGAGGTTAAGGTCTCAAAATTAAGGTAAAATATGACAAAAGTAATTTTTTTTTATATCAACCTAAAGAACCTAGAATATGCTACACAACGTTTGGGTAAAAACTTTACTAATTTCTAAATCAATTTCATTGTTTAACCTAGAATATGCATAGGTACCTACTCGAACCTCTTAGGTATATAAAATTATAACTTAAGTTCTAAGGGCTAGATGCTCAAGGTTAAGGTATGTTTAGGTAAATCAGGCAAGAGGTAGAATCAACGTAGCTAAACAATTGAAATATTATAATCGAAAAGAGTTGATTTTGTAAGCTGATATATTCTGTTCTAATTATCGGATTTTTAAGGTTAAGGTCTGAAAATGAATGTAAAATGACAGACTAGAAAATGCTTTTGACAAAACTTGACTTACTACTGAATCAGTTTGATTGTTTAACCTAGAATGTGCATAGGTACCTACTCGAACCTCTTTAATAATCTTATAACTTAAGCACTAATGGTCAGATCTTCATGGTTAAGGTCCTCAAATGCAAATAAAATTTTAGGCTTTATCTTAAAGTAGTCCATAAATTATTTAATTTGGTTGTCAACTAAATTGATGCTTGCCGCTCGGCCACACATTTCATAAACTCAGTTAAAAGAATACAGCTCCAAGTCTCAAAAACATTATTTTTGTCTAAAATAAATTACGCGACTCGATATTGTTAAATTGATTAAAAGATGAGTTCAAAATATTTTAAAATAAAATATTATAGAATAAAAACAAATAGCAGTGGGGTTGGGCTTCGCATCAAATTCTTTGTAAATTTTGTCTCGATTTAAAAAAGGTTTACCTGGACATTTAATCAAATACACGGGTTGATTCAAAAATAATCAACTGAGTCGAGGACTAAGTATATGATTTATGCTTTAATCGATCTGTAATAATTCAGTTAACTTTCTGCAAAGCTTAGCTAGGCAAAAATGTCAAATACCTAGATATACATACGTTAAGATAGATGGTACCTATATGTATTTTTAATTTCGTGTATAAGTGCTGTACCGGTGCGGATGAAAATCAGTATGATTGTGTAATTGCGAGATAAGCCACAATTAAGACTAAGATTCACCTTATTAAAAAAATTAACAAATTAATTTAACCACCAACTGGGAAGTGACATTAAATATACAAATTGGTACTTCAGACTGTAGAATGGTTTCTAAGACAGTTTGTGAACTTATAATGCAACAATAGTATACAAAATAAAAATCTCTAAGATTTGCATGATTTTGTTTTATCGACGTAATACAAGTCATTTTCAATGTCCCCATAGTTACTCTATGAGTGAAATCTGTAAATTTTTTCCTTAAAGGGGTATCTAAGATGCACTTTTTGACCTTCTAATACTATTATCTTGGTCAACATTTTGAATTTAAAGTTAATTAGTTCCTGTTAAAATAAATCGCTCATTTTCAAATCTTGGAAAAAAATGCATATAAAAAATTTTTAAAACTTAATTTTCTACAATTTTGATTATAACATTTTTAAGTTGCTCTATAATAGATAGGTCAAGTATTTGTTTAGTTAAAAAAAATTTCGAGGTTGTACTCAAAAAAGTGGTTTTCGTTATACATTCCTGCGATCTGTGCGTTTGTGCGTCCACCGAAATATTAGCTAGAGTCTGAACAGGTGGACTTGTTGATTTGCTTCATATTTGGTACCAGAGCATTTTTATGTGATTTCCTAGGGAAATTCGAATTTTTGTTTTAGCTCATCTAAAACGAGTAGCTCCATATAACAACTTCAAATTTTCTCGAAAACGACTTTAACAATTTCGATTAAACTTCGTACCTGTCATGATTAATGTGATTGTAGAAAAACTCCGTTTCAAATTTTTGGCATTACGGAAATGAAATTTTGACTTATTTAAAAAGAAAATTGGGGTTCTAGTCATAATTCTATATTTGCCAAAATTCGGTTTCTAAAGTTCTGTATCCCAAAATTTAATATTTAAATTTTTTTTAAATTACAAAAAATAAAATGCATGACTGGGTCGCACGGACTTGCTCTTATATGCGATCACACTGGTGGTTTTAAAGTAGGATACACTACACATGGTACTTAGATTGAAAACTTGTTAAAAAATCAATATAATAAGAAATAAATTAATTAAACAACTTCTGAAACTGATTTGACACAAATTTCAATTAATGAGAAAAAAAAAATTTTAAATCGTTGAATTTTTTGTATATAAAATTTTGGAAACATTTAAAAAAAAAAAATTGGTACCCAATTTTATAGTGTTTATTATTGCGGAGTTTAAAAATTAGTTTTGAAAAAAATAATCTACCTATTTTCAAAATATCGAATTTTCGAAAAATAATTTTGAATTTTTTTTAATTCAAAATTCGTTTTTTTTTTTTTTTTTAAATTGTGATATTCAATATTATTCAAATTTATTCGAAGCTCTTGTGTAAAAAAAATTGATTAAAATCGGTTTAACAGATAATGAGATAGTCGAAAACCAAAAAACAAAAAATGGTTCTATGAGAGATACCATTTTTAATCGATAGAAATTTTTTTCCTATAATATAGTAGATCGTACTAATATTAGTTCAAGTAAAAATTTTAATAAAAATCGTAGGAGTCGTTTTTGAGAAAAATGAGATTTTTCATACCGGTTTTATAACATTTATATGGGGGGTACCCCCGATACTATAAACTGTTGTATGCCAAGTTTAATAAAAATCGACCAAGTCGTTTTCAAATTATTAAGGACTCAAAATAAAATGTTGATACTTTTTTAAAAAATCAAAAAAGAAATGTTTGAAAATTTTGGTACACAATATTTTTAAATTCTCTGTAAAAAAATTGTTCAAAATCAGTTGAACCGTTTTTGAGAGTATCGAAAATCCAAAAATGGTTCTATGGAAGATACCATTTGTTTTTACAAAATTAAAAAAAAAAAATTACTGAATTTTTTTAAAGTTGTGAGCAAATCTAAATATCTAATAAATACGACCGCTAGTTTGTAACAGTCGTAAACGAATTTATAAATAGTCCTTAAATCACCCTTGGACTGTCTGTATTCTAACAATGCTGCAAAAACTTAAAATTAACAAATTAAAAAAACAAAATAAACAAATTGAAAAAAAATATTTTTGCTTCCCTATTTTGTTGTGTATTGTAATTGAACATTTTTAAGGCATTTCCGTATTTTTATATGTACTCCAACATTAAGTCTTAAGTCCTTACACATATATTCGCAGACTTCCTGTAATTTTTCAATGCTGAATTAATAAACTTAAGTGAATTTTTGGGTACCGTCAATAAATAAGTCAGTCTTTAAATTATTTTTATTTATATAAAAAAAAAACACTTTAATTTAAAAAAAGAAATTTGTTTATGTGATGTACCTATTATATCCTGTTATTTGTCTACTGTACCTACTTCATTAAATTTTCAACAAAAAAAAAAATAAAATCATTTTGAATAATTTAATTTATTTATTTAGAAACGATTTTTTTAATTAGTTTTTGAAATTTATATAAATTAATTTTAAAAACTCATTAAAAATTCTTAAGAGAAATTCTTTTTAAAATAAAGTAACCATATGACCCAATTCATTGTGTTTTTTTTCTGTTCACCTGGGTGGGTTGAGAGTTGATAATTTAATTTTTGAATTATATACCGCCCAAGTGGATCAGTCTTCCTTTAGGAAATTGTGACAATTGGACTTATGTCGTTCCACAATCTATACAAAATATGGTAAAGAGGAAGCTTTTTTCAAAATCCAAATAGGTTATATGACCAGCAGTAATATTTTTAAGGTATATTATGTATAAGGTGT
This sequence comes from Epistrophe eligans, assembly GCA_951394125.1. NCBI lineage: Eukaryota > Metazoa > Arthropoda > Insecta > Diptera > Syrphidae > Epistrophe > Epistrophe eligans. The sequence goes on from OX596030.1 coordinate 14,217,137, forward strand.
TTCGATTAACCCAAATCGATTTAAATAAAGAAGTGCAGTAGTTTGCGTAACTATTTTTTTGTTTTCAGATTATTTTATATTTTCGTTTAGGTTTTTGATGTCAGGAATTATATTTACTCTATCATGTTGGCCTTATTACATTGACATTATTCTTATGTAAAAATTAAAAAAAAAAATTCGTTGAAATTGTATTACATAATAAAATAATTGTCCTTTTAATTTTTTTTTCTAAAACTCATTATATAATTTCAAGGGTATCTTTTATTTATAAATTTAACTTAGTAGCTTATGAATTGATTTTTTTTTAAATCATAAGTCACTAACTAACTTATGAATTAATTTTTTTTAATTCACAAGTCATCTACAGACTTATTACTTAATGATTTTTTAATTCAAAAATTCGCAACCCTGAGTTTAAGAATATCTCAAAAACCTAAAATGATTTAGAAAATCTGATTTGAATTCGAAGTCGTGTAGGTTTTTACAATATAAATTTAGGAGGCTTGCAATTTTAACTATTTACAAATAAATATTGCATTATCTGTGATTTTTCGCATCTCGTCATTTAAAAGCAAAACACTTTTTAAATTTTATTTTAGATTTTCTTACACTTTTTGTATTTTATTTTTTATTAAATAAAATATAAAATATTATTAAATAAATAAATTTAAAAAATCTCATAATCAATTATGTACATATTATGTGAGTACGAGTTCCACTTCAGATCTATTTTTTTTTTTAAACAAAACAAAACACTTGAAATTTTAAATTGAATACAATTTTTTTTTAAATACAAAATTTCATTTTTTTAATTAAAAAGTATAATAATTTTAAAAATTAAATTGACAAATTACCATTTTTAGTTATTTTGTTTGTAAGTTTTTGAAGGATTAACTAAATAAGGAAATTATCCAAAAAATTATATATCGAAGCACTCGTATAATTTTATCAGAAAATCTAAATGCAAAGCCGATCGTGTCCCGACGGATATTTCTACACCGACTAAATTATTTTATGTTCACAAATCAATATTTATAATATGCGGGCAAGCTGAATACTTCCACACATCCAATCGTGCCAAGTAAGTACAACTCGGCGATATACCATCACTCACTATGGTGACCATGTTGAATGAAAATGTTGAAATATTACTTACCTATACATACCTACGTATTCAATACATATATACATAAAACTTAGTGCATCATTAACATTTAAATGTTCTTCGTATTTTGAGTAATTTAGGAAATTCTTTTACTTACTTTAATTATAGTAAGTTTTTTTGAAAATGCAAGGAGAGAATATTCTTGCATAAAAATAAATATGGAGGTTTGGGAAAGCCCCTTCAGGAGAAGGTATAAGAATCAATAACCAAGAAATGTAAAAATAATTAAGAAAACAAAATATAATTTTCAAAAATTACCTACTAATGGAATTTTTAAAATGTTGAGACATTTATCTAAAAATAATGGAAAAAATCAACTTTGGGTTGACTATGACGAACTGGTGACATTAGTTTGTTTTTTCTTCCGTGTTGTCTTGGCTTTGCATTCCATTTGATGACAGATCAGAAGATGAAATAGAGAAATTTTGTATATAGAAAAAAAAACAAAAAAACATTTTAAAGGAATGTTTCAGTCTTATTTTTAGTAAAATTATACATTTTGGTGTTTCTGCGAAGGTGAAATGGACTTTTTGGTAAATAATTTTCTCAGCTATGACTCAGTAAAATCCTTTATGCCACCCTGGGATCGATTTAACAATAAATATGTTTGCGCACTTGTTTCTTAAAATCTCTTAAGAACAAATTTCTGTATTTTTTTGTGAGTGTAAAATTCTATAAGTTACAACTTTTGAGTCAACATTTTTTCCTATAAATTAGGTAATCGATTTTGAGCAATTTAACCAAAAAAAAAACAGAATTAACCACAAAAAATCCAAAGGCCAAAACTTAACACATTAAGCTTTCCCTTAAAATGTAGCTTTATGGAATATTTTTAAGGTGAAAATCTAATTTTCCTGGGCTGTTGGCCAAGCAAAGACAACAAAATAATTTCCTTTTTATTGTGTTCCTAGAAACGTTTTAAAATTATCTATCCTTTTAAAATTCAAATCCCACACTAACAAGGAAATTTTGTTGAGAAACATAAATGCATTTATAGTTATTTAACAAAATAATTAATTTCTAGTTTTAAGCTTTCATTAATATTCTAATTTAAAATTGAATTTGTTCTTGCTTTAATTTTTAATATTTCATTTTATAAAAGAAAAAAGTAAAAAGTAGATGTGCATTATTTTTATTTTTTTAAAGAAAAAAAATAAAATTTATATGAAGGCTAAAAAATCAATTAAGCCCATTTCATATTTAGAAAAAAATATTGTTTTTTTTTTTTTTTATAAAATGGAAAGCATAGATCCCTTACAAGCTAAATCCCAGTGTACTTTAACTGGATAAGCACCAACAACTGGGAAAGTCATTTCGATTTCCATGTCTCCACCGTTCATCCAATTTAGCATCGAACATTCTTTGTTATTTTTCTTATCAATAGCAGATGCCATGTTCTATAAAAAAAAAAATAATAAAAAGAAATTCTAAATTTAATATTAATCCTTAATTCTTACCACTGATAGAACTAGAGCAACAATAAGGAAAACTGCGAAAGTATATTTGTTCATATTTAATACTCAAAAACCGCGATTAGTTTGTAAATATTTGAAGAAAAATTCATTATTTATAATCGAAAATTTTTTTGTTTAAAAAAAAAAATTATTTTAAATTATAGCTTAGTTATAATTATTATTACTTGTATGTGTAGTTAATTATTTTTTAACTCATTTTAAAATCTCAGCCAAATAGGGAAATTTTGTAATTAAAATCATGGTAGTCATGACCTTTGAAATTATTATCTAAAGTGTATACGTTTGATTAATCAATAATTATATATTTTATTATAATGTAACTATTAATTATAGTGACTATAAGAAGTTTTGATATTTAGAAATACATATATTTAGAAAAGTGTGTTCGCAATTTTTAAGGTAACGTAATTTTATTTGTTTTATCGTTATTTTACATTTTTATTTTCAATAATTAAAATATATAATAAATATTGTTTACACTTTTTTTCTTATATTTTATAGTTATTGTATGAGATTATCAGACTGTTCATTGAAAAGACCAACGTTATGGTTAAGGACTTAACAATACAGTGTCGGAAGTATTTCAAAATAAAGTTCAAACTTAAAAGTCAGTTGAACTGGAACAACCAAAATGCATGATTGGAGTGCATGATATTGGTCCTATAGTTCCATTGACTTATTGGCAAAAATTTTTTAAATAACTTTGGACTAAAAACAATTAAAACAATAAATATCAATTTATAGACTATAAAGACTATTACGTCGAATTTACTAATACTAGTTTTTAGTTTGCATCAAATAAAGAAAGTTGGTTGTAGGATTTAAGATATTGTGTTATTGGTTGTTGGTTAAGGTATTAACACAAATTTACAAAAATTGTTCCATGATTTTTTATATAAAAAAAAATATATAATTTTGGAAACTTTTTCTAAAAAACAAAAACTGACGAAAACTGACGAAGAATACGGAAATAAGAAAATTTGCAAATTTGTTTGCAAGTACAGATTTTTCTTAACCACAACTTTTACTAAAAAAAAGCAATCAAGACTCTTAAATAGTAAATCTGGATACATAAAACAGGTTGGTTAGAATCATTTTTATTTTCCACCTCCTCGTTGGCAATACTTAAGTGATTTCAATTAAAAAAAAAACTTGATACAGAAGCTTTTAAAAATGACATATTTTTGGATTACCTGGGAAACGACCACAGTTTAAAATAAAATGCATGACTGGGTGGCACGAACTTGCTCTTATGTATACGATCACACTGTGGTTCTAAAGTATTAATAATTTTAAAAACTTTTCACCTGATAAAAGAAATTTATTAGTTATTGGAACCTATATTTTATGCTATCTGCCAAAAATATAACCGAATTTAAGGAAGTATTATGTGACTACATAAATATGAACAATATAGCACCGTGCTGTCTTGCACTTCGCACACAATGCATGGAATTTACAGTTTAGACTGAAAAATGTTAAAAAAATCAATAAAATTAGAAATAAAAGTGATTAAAAAAATATCTGAAATTGATTTGACATTAACGCAATGTACGCCAAGTGATTTCCCACACAAATATCAATTTATGAGAAACAATTTTTAAAAGTCGTTAGAGTGGTTTTTTTTTTTAATAATTTTTTATATATGAAATTTTGAATATATTTTAAAAAAAATTGGTATGTCAATTTTTAGTACTTATTTATGCCGAGTTTAGAAACTAATTTTGAAAAAAAAATCATCTACCCATTTTCGAAATATCGAATTTTCAAAAAACTATTTTGAAATTTTTTTTAAAATCTAAAATTTGATTTTTGAAAATTTTAATACAATATTATTCAAACTTATTAGTAGCTTTTGTGTAAAAAATTTCATTAAAACTGGTTCAACAGATAATGAGATAGTCGAATACCGAAAATGTTTCTTTGAGAGGTACCATTTTTAAACGATAGATAATCTTTTTTTTTTTTAATAATATGGTAGATCGGTTTGATATTACTTCATACAAAAAATTTAATCAAAATCGTAGGAGCCGTTTTTGCGAAAAATGAGATTTTAAATACTATTTTTTTAACAATATTTGTAAGGAAGGTACCGTTATTTTTGTTTATAAGAAAAATATTTAAAATCTGCTAGATAATATGAAAAAACTGGTTGGTGCTTAGTTTAAAAAAAAATCGACAAAATCGTTTTCGAATTATCAAGTTCTCAAAAAAAAAAAATTGAAACATTTTTAAAAATTCCAAAAAAAAAAATTTTTTTTGAAAATATTGGTGCACAATATCAGTTGAGCCGTTTTTGAGAATATCGAAAATAAAAAAAAATGGTTCTATGGGAGGAACCATTTAAAACCATTTTTCCGAAAAAGAAAAAATTTAAATTGGTAGCATTTTTGTTAAAAAAAATTGCTGATTTTTTTTTTTTAAGTTTTTGCTAAAAATTTGCTAAAAAAATTTGTACGACGGGTACCTTTATTTTTGGTCTTAAAAAAATGAAAAAAGTGTGGGGCGAATGGCCAAAAAACGCTAGGTACCAAGTTTTAAGAAAATCGACCAACCCGTTAAGGCTACAGCCGAAAGGGCAGACAAACAGACACACAGAATTGCGAGACCGACTTTTTTCGACTACGCTATCATCGTAATGTCAACTTTGATCAAAATCCCGAGTTCGATTTTTTTACGAATGTATAACTTGCCTTAATTTTAGTACCTATTTATATATCGCAAGTAAAAAATTAAGGTAAGCTAAATTTAAACAAAAATTTAGAAAAAAAATACTATAATATTTTTCTCTAGATTATCAAGCAAACCTGAAAGTTAAAAAATAGTGCTAATAGAAGTCTATCTTAAAATTTTCTAAATTTAATAATAAATTGAAACTTGCAAGCCCAGTTTCTCAAAAAATATTATTACCTACATAATTATACAACGTTAAACAAAAAGTAATTTCACATAATACTAATGCTTTCAAGTTTTAAAAAGATACATTTCATACTAAAAGCCAACTATGTATGTATATAGTTTTGTAAGTCTTAAACTTAAAGTCAAGTGTATTTAAAATGTGTTTTTTTTCCTACTTTTTTATTTTATTTTACAAATAAAATGAAATGAAAAAGAAAAGAAAAACCATAATGAACACTATGCTCTTGGTGTTTTCATATATAAAGCTGCTCTCTAGAGGCATTCCCTTCATTGTATATACGAAAAATAAAAAACATCAACAACAACAAACCGTTCGTTGCAGCCTAAGGCCATACACACAAGAATGACTTACACTTAAATTTTCAATTTAAAATAGTAAACCCAAAGAGCGGCAGAAACTCTGAAGATGAAAATAAATACAAAATAAATGAGAAGAGTAATACTGAAAAGAAGGTTAAGGATAAATTCCATTTCAGTCTATGTCCCTGTTGCTCCGAAATAGCCTTCAGCTATGTGTACTTTGATTAGAATTGATGTGAGTTAGATATACATATGTATGTATTTACTATGTAGGTAGAATAGAAATAGAGTCACTAAAATAATTCAAAAATTTAGGACAAAATAAGCGAATGCTTGTATACTTTATAATACCAATTGGGAATGAATTTAATTTCTTTATTGGGAGTTTGAAATTTTGACATCACTGTAGAAAAAATAAATGCTCGAGATATTCACAAAAACCAGCCATTTCCTAAAAAAGATAAACATTTTGAATTCTTCAAGAGGGAAACCAACGAATCCAGGAGCTAATTCAACTCAAAAACTGTAAATGATTTATCCATAGTGTTGTTTCTACTGTTGGAAAGATCGCCGTTATGTTTTTTTATGTGTGTTTTAATACTGCATAATTCCATTGAACAAATTAATACAAGTATCCAACAGATAAAAAACTTTAACACTATAAAAATAAAAAAAGCCCAATGCCCCAATTTATAGAAATGAGAATTTTGTCTCCCCCAAAATAATACCCTTCCCCAACCAAAAGCCAAAATCCATTCATTTGTTGTTTGAGATTTTCGTTGCAATTCCTGAATTTTGATTTTTTAAATAAAAAAAAAATCCCAATTAAGAGATTTTCTACCTATACACAAATTGAACAAGAACCATGTATCATTCAAATTAGCCGTGAGGAGAAAAAAAATATGAAAGACAAACAACAAAAGTCCACACCAACCGACTAACGACGGACGACCGCATGACGAGATGTTATATATGATAGATGGAATTTTTATTTAATTGGCTGATGGCTACTGTGATGCATTTTTCCATCTATAAATATACAATTTATTTATTTTAGTTTCAAAAGATACAAAACCAACACATTAACTTGAGCGTTAAATTGAGTTTCCCTCTGATTGATAAAAAAAAAAAACAAAAATGAAAAACAAAAATAAAATCCTTGGACCACACACACAGAAAAATCGAGGTATAGTGATTTTATTGTTTTTGTTTTTGTTTTTCTTTTTTTTATGAAATTTACGCTACTTTGATTTTGGTTTTTCTGAATATGCATCACTGTAGTCTTCAAATGTTGATCGATATAAAGTATTTTTGCATAGGTATGATTTATATCAAAAAAAAGTTGGAAAATATAAATTAAAATGTGCTGCAGGAGGGTTGCGCAATTATGTTATGTGACCGCGATATTATGCTCGTAATTTGTGAACGCACCCTTTCACTAATCATCGAACTGTCAATGTCAATTTATTCAGTAAACTCAACATATTCATCATGGACCATTTTAAGCGACGTACGTTCTCCGATTGGGCTCTGGAGAAGATGCGCAAATATGATGAATTTCATCACAAAATCATCTTCAGTGACGAAACTCATTTTTGGCTCAATAGGTTCGTCAATAAGCAAAATATGCGTTATTGGTCGGGTGAAAATCCACATTTGCTTCATGAATCACCACTTCATCCACCAAAAAATAACTATTTGGTGCGGTTTGCATGCCGGCTGCGGCATTATTAGGCCATATTTTTTCATCGACGATAACGATCGTTACGTTACCGTGAATGGCCAGCGTTATCGCGCCATGATTATCGATATATTTGGCCCGAGTTGGAAGATTAAACTTGGACGACATGTGATTTCAACAGGATGGTTCCACAAGCCACACAACATAGCTTACAATCGATTTATTGAAGAGTTGTCAAGTGCTTATTGGAAAAACCTTTATTTCGAAAAAATTGCAAACTACAATGAAAATCTAGAAAGGTGTTTTAAATTTTTATTTATTTATTCATTTAACAAAAATAAATTATTAAAATAAATTCCTTAATGATTTTGCATAATTTTTTACTTGCGATATACATATGTACATATGTAGGTGCTATATGGCAAGTTATGCATTCGTTAAAAAAATAAAACTCGAGATTTTGATCAAAGTTGGCATTACGATGATAGCGAAGTCGAAAAAAGTGGGTCTCGCAATTCTGTCTGTCTGTTTGTCTGCTCTTTCGGCTGTAGCCTAAACGGGTGGGTCGATTTTCTTAAAACTTGACACCCCCCACACGTTTTTCCATTTTTGTAAAGACCAAAATAAACGGTACCGGTCATGCAATTCTTTTTAGCAAAAAATGAAAATCTTATTTGTTTTCAAAAACGTGCCTATAACTTTTTTTTTTTTAATTCACTTAATTTTTTTACAATTTTTTACTGATTTTGATGAATGAAAGAAAATGTTTGCAATAATTTTAAAAATATTGTGTACCAAAATTTTCAAAAAAATATTTTTTTGGATTTTTAAAAAAGTTTTAAATTTTTTTTAGAACTTAATAATTCGGATAGACAAATTTTCGAACAAAAGTGAAAATTCAATAATTAAAAATAGATTTTAAATTATGTATTACTTGAATTAATAATGATTAAAAGTACTCAAATTGTTACGTATTTTTTGGAAAGTTTTTGGTGAATTTATGGGTCTTATAATTTTTTTTTCTAACTCTTTGTTTTTTTTTAAATTTTTAATGTTAAAAATTCTGAACCGCTTTAACTTTGAAAGCAAAATATGTGCATCTTTTGAATCATAGTATCTAATTATATTTTATACTAAAATCATTTTTTTTTTAAGAATCAGAATTTGCATTATAGTTAAAATAGTCTTAAAAATAAAATCTATTCCCACATAATACACAACTTAAATCGTACATAATATATTGCCTTTTCACTTTAAATTCCATTTATATCTTATATGTACTGCATACAATTGATGTAGACAAAAAAATTATTAAAATTATACACTTTTTTCGTGGCCACATTTAGTTGTTTATAAATTCGTTAATCAAATTGCACATCAAAGCTCTCAATACAGACCCAAAATGCAAACAAATGACTCAATAAAATCATTCATAACCATTAACACCCAATTAAATCATCTCACATATCACAATTGGTCAAGCATATTAACTGACCACAAAATCTCCCATAATGCCACCACATTTTAATTTTTTTCCATCATATTAAAGTGTAAACAATAAAGGATTTTGGTTATAAAATGAGGATAATTGCAACGCCGGATAAACCGTTGACCGTGTTGTATTAATGCCATTAAATATTATAATTAAAAATACGACTGACAAACAAACAAAAAATTAAATTAAGCTGCCCTACTTACTCAATGACTTTCCAGGAATTGTTTACTTTTCCATTTTCCAATGATTTACGAATAAATTTTAAATATTTTCGTTTATTCAATTATATCTTTCTGATGAATAAATTTCAAAACCTTCATTTATGATCTTGACGTCACACAAATCCCATATTTCATAACCAACATCGCTTTAGTTTAATGCCTTTAAATTCTATGAAATATACCGCCAAAGCCAAAGACTATTTTTTTTCTTCCTAACTTGATTGAAAGCAACAAAAAAAAAACATACCCATCTGTTTGCTGCAATTCTTTCTAAAAGCCAACGCGAGAAACGACCGACCGCATTGCCATTCTGACTCTCCTGTCAGCATCAACATTCTCGATGTGCCATTACACGGCACACGGCATAAATTTGTCCTGAAACCAAAAATATATTTCACACCATCACGACTCGGCAGGAAAATGAGAAAATAGAAAAAAAGCTTTTCATCACACTTTTATAAATGCATGTTGCATGTACCAAAGCTATCGTACAAAACTCAGCTGCGGTTATGGGGGGATTTAGGTATTTTAGCTTCAGCTCCAGCTGTTACTGGTTTGTTCCACATTTTCCTAGAGCACGTTGTCGACCTATATATTTTTTTTCTTTTTTTTTTGGGGGGAAAACCTTTATAACTTGTTTTTATTTCATTCTCTCTCTCTCTCACCATTTCTCTCTTTTGATTTTTTTTAATATCTCGGGTTGATTTACTCTGGAAAATCTATTTTTTGTTTGTATTTTGTTGTTTGTTCCATTTGGATTGTTTATATTGCTTGAAATTAATCGAGGGTAAAAAGGGGCAATGTTTTGTGTATGGAAGGAAGAAAGAGAGACTATGCGCGTTTATGATCATATCTTCTGGAGACTCATTTGATAGCTTTTGAAACGTCTGATATAACGTGTGTAGAACCAACACAGTTTAATTTTAAATTAATAAAATTAAAAATAATAAGAGATTCAAAGTTTAACTTTTCAGAATCACTATGGCGTATGAGTGACTATTTTATTTTTATTTTTAAATACCTTAAATATTTAAGTTTAATGACACCACAATAATGCATTTTCAAATATACATGTATAGATAAATTGAAACTTAAGTTTTGAAAAGATTTATCTTTTCGATGGACAGGTGCGGATACAGGATTTTATCTTGGGAGGGTTTCCGATGATTGATAAAACTTTGCAAAAATAAAAATGCAGAGATTTCGTTTATTTTTCAGATTATATAAAAAAGGCCCTTACAATTTTTATTAAACCTGTATTTATTTTATATGAAAAAAATACGGTTTTAAATACTCCAAAATATGATTTTTTTCAATATCTTTTTAAGTTTTACAAATCCATACAAAATAAAAAAATAAAAAATCTTCTTAAAATGTATTTTTTTTTTTAAATTTAAAAATACATCATTTTTCAAAATCAATTTAATTTAAAAGTAAAATTAAGGAAAAGATTTCTTGTCTCCGAAACCATAAAAAATTGAAATTTTTAATATTGCTGTCGTCTTTTAATAATTTTTCCCCACTCCTGCCTACGAGAGGAGGGGGGGAAGGCTGGGTTTATACAAAGTTACTTTAAATCCAGATTCTTTTAATGCAAAAGAGACTTCGCATACATCCAGCCTCGCACCTACCCCAAATCCTATAACGTGCCCAAGCAGGAGGGTTTCAGGGGGCACAATACCCCCCACCCCACCATATATACCGCACTGTTTATGCGCCGCGATTTTGTTCTATCACACGATTTTATTTCATATATTTGTTTTTCGTTTACTAAATATAGATAAGTTTTAAATTTGGTCTTTTCCGTTTACTTTTTTTTTAATTGATGTTCAAATCTTGGCGCACTTAAACTTAATGAGCTCTCCTCGATTTTGTCTACTTAACTTAATTTATCCCAAATGTAACCACAATTTGAACTGTTAAAATTTTGTTGGCGATGTTTGTCAACAAGTTTTATTGAAATTTCCCTTTAAATTTAGGAAAGAAAGCCCAAATTAAAAAAAATGTTTGAAAATATCGCCCAAAATTGAGGAAATAACGTACAAATTTTACAAAAACAATTCACATTAAAAATATTTGGGCGATATTTCCAACTTAAGATTTGGAAAAATATAAATTTGGGCGATATTTCCTAGAAGCAATTGACTTTCGACATACTTCGCACTCAGCTGATTTTAGACAAGAATTATTCTTGCAACGAAAACTAACGATTCCTATCATAAAAGTGTTTAAAATCCGCTGAGGAAAATATTATTTTTCTCGAAAATATGTAACTCCTACGATTTTGATTAGATTTGTTTTCTTATCTTATATTAGTAGCAGGGATAAAATAAAGCCTCCCTTACTTAATTTGTTACTTTTAAAGTCAGATGACTAAGTTTAAATATTCGGACTTTAACCACAGTGTACATTTAGACACGCTCTAATAAATTGTATACACAAATGTCTGAGCAGTCTGAGAGCGTAACGCCATCTGTTGGCGATCTCATTTTCGTTTAGGACAAATTTTGTCGCTTGTGAATTTCGTAGTGTTTTTATTCCTTAGAATCATACAAAATAAAAAAATCAGATATCGTCACTCTAAACTCCTAAAAATATGCAATTTTCACGTTTTTTATGACTTTTACGGTCGAAATTTTCGGCTCGTTAGTGTGTTTCTCTGGTTCAATAATATTCGAACAAAAATGCAAATCGGATTATATTTTGACGAATTATACGCGTGAAAAAAAAAAAAACAATTAATTTAAGATATTATTGTTTTTTTAATTTAATTTTATTTTAATTAAAAAAATAATTTAATTTATTTTTATGAACTTTCACATTTTCATAAATAATCCCCACAAAGTAAATTACCACTGTCATGCACAATTCCAAAGTAAATCTTAAATTATGCACAAAAGAAAAAAAAAAAATACAAACTAAGTACCTACACATATCCTAATTTGATCCTTCGAATGTCTCCTCTTTTATTCCATGATGCGCATGGCAATTCCATTTGAATTCCACTCTCTATCTATTTTGAATAAATTGCTTATCAAAAACTATATGGAGAAAGTATATTTAAAAGAACAACAACAGTTTCGAGGTGAGCACAATTATTCTCTTCTCTCAAATTAAAAAAAAAAAAGTGTAGAGAAAATATTCTATCTTTCTGTTCGTTTAGAAACATTATTATGTATATTTATATTTCCTGGAGAAATTTTCTATCAAAATCATCTGCTTTGCTTGTTCTCTCACTAAAGTTAAAATGAATGAAAAGAGTTGCTTTTTAAGAAGAAAACAAAAACAACAACTCTGAGTAAAATTCATATTTTAATGGCAAGCGCGTGAAAATCTCCACTCAACATTGGAGACAATAAAAGTGAGAGAGAAAAAGGACTTTTTCTTGTATGTAAACATATACATATATTTTTTTTTTGTTATAATTTTTCGGAGAAAAAAACTTTTCCTTTACTTTTTGATTTGACTCCATTTGGTTACGCCGCCGAATAACCTGCTCTCATTATAGTTGGAGCTACAATTCGATTCGCATCTGAAATACAAAATTTTTTTCGGTCCATCCGTGGTATATAGTTTTCTGTTCGGATTAAAAAAAATAAAATAAATAAATAGATAAGAAAAAAAAATTGAAAAAGAAATCAGTGTGAGTGTGTGTTTTTTTTGTTGTTGTTAAATTGATGAAAAAAGATACAAAGTGCGTTGGATTAGCTTGTTTTGTAGTTTTTTTTTTGTTTCTACAAAATTCACCCTTTCACAATTCTATAGTTGATTTTTTTTTAATTTGTTTAAATTGTATTGGAATCCGACATCAATTAATCCACGTAACATGCATTCTTAATCAACCACCCTCTCTACCACTTAACCCACTGATACATTCAACCCTTCTGCTTATGGCCATTCGACTTGAGAATCTTGTTGCGTTTGTTGCACTTTTTTTTCTTCTTTGATTTGTATCTATGTATTTTTTTTTATTAAAAATAAATCAATAAATCTATGCTTCCAGAATTTAAAACAAAAACAACAACAACAAAATTTCCCTCAGTTTTTTTTCTATTTTAAGATTTTTATTTTATTTATTTTCTAAATTTCTTGTATATGTATAAACGTGAGAAAATCCATTGAATTAATTGAATTTTCTTCCATCTCTCTGAATCTCTTGTGTTTGAAAAATAAAGAAAATAAAAAAAAAATTAAATATATATCTCTCTTCTCATCACCAGCCAGGAGGAAAGTGTGTGTATATATCGTGTGCGAATAGTGATGCATTTTAAGGAAATAAAAGATGCGTAAATGTGCGTAGATTGAGAAAGTTTATTTAGCAAAAATTAAAAAAAAAAATATCTCAAAAGTGATTCAAAACTAAAAAACAAAAAAAATTGTTCTTAAATCAGGATCAATCTAGATGCGAATCAAATCTCATTTGAAGACAACTTTCATTCATGGATTTTAATGCTGGGTAAGTGGAAAATGTATCTTTCATAGAAAGTATGAACATAGGAATATATGAATATCTATCTATCTATATGGCTGCTCTTGAATTGAGCTAAAAATAGAACCCAAAATTGCATTTTCACAAAGCTTGTGTACCAGCTAGCTTGCATTCACTTGCCGAGGGTGAACTGAAACCGTCGTTGTCTTTGTCCTCGTTGGCGGCGTTCATATATCTTTGGTCTATTTTCATTCCCTGAAAACTAAGTGTGGAAGAAAAGGCTATATTTAAGTTTTGTATCTTTCCAGCAATGATTTGGTGGCTTTTTGTTTAACATACATACATCCCCCCCCCCCTTCAACTATTAATCTTTTTGGCTTTTTGTATCTCAAGTTATTATACAACTCTCTAGGAGCTTTTAACTGAATGTGCAATTGTAAGGAACAGGCCAGAGGCGAGAGGTATTGGGTTAAATAATCAGTTGGAATGCTTTTAGCTGAGTATACAGTTTTAAAATGAAGAATTAAAAAAAAAAAAAAAGAAAGAGAGTCACAAAGTGAAAAGAAAAATGCACGATGGTCATTGAAAAGAATGTTGAACTATGCCATGATAGTGTATATAGTGTAGACCCCCCTTATAGCCTTCAGTTGCTTTCGGTGTAAATGGAATAGAATTGTTTTTTTGTTTTTTTTCTTGTGTAGGGGGTTGTAAAGGATTTTGGATTATAAGAAGTGTGAATGTAGGATAAAGAAGGGTTTTGCTCTTTATTTATCTTCATTGATCTAAATTCAAGAAGAATATAAATTGTAGAATAAGACAAACAAAATAAAAGTGCAATGTCTTTAGAATGTCGTTATTATATGAGTTTTATTTTTTTTTAATATTTTATCGTTTATTGGTGTTAGTGAGGTTATAATTTGATTTTTACAAGAATTCGTTTGGCTAAAAAAGGATGTTTGTTAAGCGTATATTTTAAAAAATGAGAAATTTAAAAAGAATTATGGGGTAATGAACTAGAATTAAAGAGCACAGCTTAGAGGACAAATTACTTTGAATTGTATTTTTTGCGTTTTTTAACTGTGTTGTATTTTTGTCGTAATTTAAATTTAATGTAATTTAGCAATTTGTTCAAATTAACTTTCATTTGAGATAAAATAAAGCTTTATTATGATTTGTATTTGACTTGTTATTGTAATTGGTATGATTTGCCGATTCGAACATTTCGAAATATCTTCGTGTTTCGAAGGCCCCTGAATTTGAATCCATAGTTTTTTTTCGAAAGATGTCTATGTCATATCCTAAGAACGAATAAAGATATCAACTTCGGATGGATTTTATTTTATAAATAATAACGTCATAAAGTGTAGAAAAGGTTTTAAAAAACGGTTTTCTTACTACAATAATTAAAAAAAATAATGCGATCGAAATCGACTTAATTTTATTCTATAACTATATAATGACGTAATGAAGAACTGATAAGAATTTTTAAAAAAATATCTAATCTTAATAATTCGAGAAAAAATGGTCCAAGTTTTTCTTCTCCTGATCTTCGAAAATCTTTAATTGAAAATTTTCTTATAACAAAATAACATCAGGTCTTCATAAGATCTCTAGTTTCCAAGAGCACTAATGGGAAGTTACCTTACCAGTGTGAGTGGTATCCAGCCTTATTGTATTATTGATTATGATGGAATTAAATAATTTTTTTATTTTAAATCACTTTCATAAACGAGAGGGAAATATACCACCGCCTCTACACAATGTAACACCATCTAAGCCTTAAAAAATTAACTCTACATATAAATTTTGTAGAAATTAATTTTCTTGTCAAAAAATGATTTGAGCTTGTTTTTCAATGAAATCCAAAATACGAAAACAATTCGTGAAAAATCCATTAACACTTTTATTCAATAAACGGCAACCCTGCAATATATTGAATGTCAAAAATTAAACCCTCTTAGAATCTGACGGAAATTCTATATTATGTACTAGAATTTTCGGAAAAAAGTCCATTTAACTTTTAAATAAATTCGTGGCGCGACAGCTCTCGTAGAGAACCAGCAGCGCCTATAATGACTTACAACTCTCTACCAATCCTACATAAGTGACAGAAATGGAAGAGATCTTTAATTTTCTACCAAATCTAAATGATGAAAATTTTGGCGCTTTATTATGACAAGGGAATACTTACTTTTGGAGGTTTTGTAACGTCTTTGCAAAGAGGCGGTATCCATGAAAAGAACAATTTTTTATTTTTATGTGGAATATAGGCTGGGAATTGATCTTTCTCTCCTCTACCTACGGCGGCGGCGGCGTGGCGGTGCGTAATTCACTGAATTAACAGTTATGTATCTGAAATATTTGGAGTTATCGCAGTCAATATTTCGATATTTTTATAATGACAATTTTTCGTAATTCATCATTTCGTTATGCAAGATTTTCGAAATGCGCTCAATTGTTGATGAATGAAAAAAATATAACTACATATTTTCAAGGTAAATATAGTCAGGTAATGATTTCAAGTGAGATCACCCGGAAATGCTATTTTTTGTGAACTGAAGTCAATTAAAAGTTATTTTGAATCAATATAATTTAACAAGTCAAATTAAATAGTGCTAAGTCTTCTACTTGGATGATTTTATTTCCATTCGATATTATTCTCGTCCAAAAATAAAATAAAAAATAGCTAATTAAATTAACCACTAAAACCGCGCATATCGGATGAAAATAAAAATCTATGACAGTCAGTAAGAGAATATTTTTTTTTTTTAATTTTAAAACTGATTTACGTCCTTTACTTTGGCGGACACTTTTTGGCAGAATAAAAAAAATTGATATCTGAATTTTTAGCTGATTAAATGCTAATTTGTTGCGCAATCAATAATTTGTAGCACGTATAGGTTTTTAGCTATTAAAGTTTCCGCTAAAATAAGTCTGAAGTTAGCAGACGAATATACGTACCTAATTTAGGACTCATCAAAGATGTTTTTTTTTAACAACTATACCCTAATATTCAATAAGGTACTTCATAATATTTGGTAGTTATGCAACTGTGAGAATAATGGACCTCATTTTTTTTTACAATGTCGTGAACTTGAACAGTTATGTTTTTACCCTAAAGCGAGAGTACTTCTGATTATTTGGTTTTATTTCAAGCATGAAAATCCAAGCTTTATATTTATCATCCGAAAGATATCCTTCAAATTGAAAATTATAACTTCAATACAACTTCAATAAATCGAACAAAAATTAACGGTAACCAAGCTTAAAAAAAAAAAGTTCATTCAAAGCAAATACCATATCCCCGACAAAATAAACATAAGCAAAACTTCCTTATTGGGACGCCATTTAATAACAAAGGAATTTATTAAGATCTGCTTGATTTTATTATAAGGGTTATACAGGGTGATTCGCTTTAAGGTGTGAAAATAATAAGGACATGAAATTTAGGTTGATACATGACATAAATCGAATACGAGAGTGTTGGGAACAGAGTTGCAAAAGCTTAAGTCACTTTCTAGCTTAAGCTTGACTTTAATTCACAAGCTAGTTAGTGACTTATGAAATAAAAAAGATTTAATTCTTAAGTCAGTTAGTGACTTATGAATTAAAAAAAATTAATTCATAAGCTAATGGGTGAATTCTGATTAGAAAAATTATAAATTTGAAAATTTATAAGCTACCATGATCATCTTTTTATCATTTCATCATTTCCCCATCCGTTTACTCGGGAGGGGCAAATTTCTTAAAAATTGACTTAAAACTGAAAAAAAAAAATAATTAAAAACCATCGGTAACACTTATAATGCCATGTTTAATTTTTTTGTAAAGCCAGAAATCTCTTCTTTAATTTTCTTTTTGAATAAAATTGTTACAGTGAACAGTGTTTAAAAAATTAATTTTCAAATCCAAAATTAAAAAAAAAATCGAACTATTTTTTTTTTTAATTTTACGTAATTAAGTATTATTTTTGTTTTCAAATTTCAATGCTTTTATCAATTCTTAGTCAAAAACCGAAAGCCGAATGCTAACATAAATGTCTTCTAGTTTTTCAAAAAATTGAAAATAACTAAATCTAATTAACTTTAGTTTTTTTTAGTGAAATGGGATTTTAAAAGCAACTTAACAACGGATTGAAGTGAAATTAAGAGAAAACAAATTTTCCTTCTTTTTTAAAACTTGGAGACATTTTAGCATCTGGTTTTCTGCTTTTGATTAAAAATTGATAATAGCATTGAATTTTGAAATAGCACTTAATTATGTAAAATTTTTAAAAACAAAAATATTTTGACATTTTTTTTCACATTTTTTTAAAATTTTTAGTCTGAAAGTTAATTTTTCAAAAACTATTCATTAAAAGAATAAAAAAGCTGTATATAAAAATAAAATAAAAGAATAAATTTCTGGCTTTATTAAAAGTACAGTTTTAAGTCAATTTTTTGCAAAATTCCGCCTCCCATATCTTTTTTTTTTGTCTCAACCCAACCAACATGTTCTAGCTTTTTCTAACACCGTATGAGAATCACCCTGTATATATCGCATGTTTCAGTGATTTGTATGTTTTGATTAAAATCAATATTATTTATATCTTATGTTAACTATCATAAAATATACCATTATGCTGTTTCCATGAAACAATTCTGCTTGATTTGTATGCTATACTCAAGCTTTGAAATATATTCCAACAAATTATTTCCCATCACATTAAAAACCAAAACGTATTTGTCTGCTGACTGCTCTTCAGTTAGATTTAAGATACGCCCTCGTTATTCAAATATTTTCATTTACAAATAGCACATTTAACATTATTCTTGTAAAATATACATCACAACAACTGTATAGATAGATACCCACGTTTTACTTAAAGCCCTAGAATATCCTTTGCCAAAAACTGAATACTGATTTGCTTTACCAAAATAACGTCCCATTTGTTTTTATTTTTTTTTGTTGTTGTTACAAAAAAAAACAGAAAACTAAAACAAATATTAACAATTCTGAAATGTTAATATTTATAAATTCAAACCATTATTGAAAGTTGATACTTCAAGCTTTCGTATATATATAACCAAAAATTAAGCAAGTCTTTTATTCAACCACAAATTTTCGGCAGACCTTATATTGATAAAACATACCTACATCCATATGTGTACATATATTTATAACTGTGTCAAAAGCAACTGATGTTTAACCCTATACATATACAAATGTGAGTGAGAGTCTGTTAAAAAATAAAATACAATCTATGCTCCTTTTACGCCCATACATCCACCGAATCGATCGATACTCACAAACAAACAAAAAAAAAAAAATCAAGTAGACTTAAGGAAACCTTTTAAAGATATATCCCATTTCTGTGACGCCTTTTAAAGGTTGTATTCCTTCGACCCCGAAAAAGAAAGATTATAATCTTGCTTAAAGTTCATTCTGTAAAATGTGAAACGTCGTCGGTCGTGCGTTGTTGGTTATTTATACTCCTTGTAGTTTTCGATGGAAAATGAACAGTTAAAATGAATAATTTAAATGTGATGAATGTTGCTTCGTAGGTGGAAATTTATAAACAAATATTTAATATTCAACAAATTATTCCCTTAATAGGGTAGGGACTGAGAAAACAAAAAAAAAATTTAAAATTTACCCTTTAAATGTCAAACATTATTAACATAGAATTCGAGTTGAATATTTAGAGCTACCTACATAATTTTCATTCAAAGATCACGACCATATAGATATTTTAGACAAATATCCTTTTTGCACTGAAACAAGTATAGTGTTTAACGGTATATCGTTTGAAGTGTTGTTTTTTTTTTATTCTATGAACAAGAAAAACATACCACGAAAGCAAAAGAAGATACATTGAGAACAATCGGAAAAGATACACAGAAAGCTAAAAGCAGAACAGGAGTATTAAACAATCATATGATTTCCTGCTGTGCGTTGGAAAAATATACAATTTATTGTTTAGAAGAACTCCTGCTCGCTAGTGACACACACATTGACAAAGCACATTGTTAATTTTTTTTCACTCTAAAATTGCACAATACAATCGAGACTAGATGTTTGAGTCTGTAGTCTTAGACCTTTCTAATTAATATATTAATGCGAATACCTAAGTGTAGATGTGAGGAAATTCAATGAGGACAAGAGTTTCTTTAAGTTTTCATGATGCAGTTTCTTGTATTTTTTTTGTTTGTGTTTCTACTTTTGTGAAATGATTTATTATTATAAATGCATAACGGAAAAGGAAAAGGCTCATACTCTCGACCTGAAAGAAAAAGGATACAATTGGTCAGAGACGAAATAAGTTTGTTTTTAATTAAAGTCATTAATTATATTATTTGTTTTTCGTAAATTTAAAAATTATGCATACGAATACGAAATTCAGTTTAAATAAAATATTTATGAATTATAAAATATTGTTTAATTTAGCAGTAAGTCACTGTTAGTTTAAATAATTAAAAACATTCGGTTTGTTATTGCAAAAAAATTAACGATTTATATGTATTGTATGGCGTATACGTAATATTAAAAAAAAATGCACATAATCAGATGCAACAAAACTCTTATATGTATCGGGTTTTCCAATAGGGACTTGACAACTTTGAATTTAATTAGTGAACGCACCCTTTCACTAATCATCGAACTGTCATTTTCAATTTATTCAGTAAACTCAACATTTTCATCAACATCTGCAAATTATAAAAAAAATGTACCGAAATTCGAAGTCGGTGACCGCAACTTTAACAGCGTTAACTCCAATTTTCGGTCGTATATGACGAAGCTCATTTTTGGCTTAATGGGTTCGTCAATAAGCAAAATATGCGTTATTGGTCGGGTGAAAATCCACATTTGCTTCATGAATCACCACTTCATCCACAAAAAATAACTGTTTGGTGCGGTTTGCATGCCGGCGGCGTTATTGGACCATATTTTTTCGTCGACGATAACGATTGTTACGTTACTGTGAATGGCCCAGCGTTATCGCGCCATGATTACCGATATTTTTGGCCCGAATTGGAAGACATGGACTTGGACGAGATGTGGTTTCAACAGGATGGTGCCATAAGCCACACAGCACACCTTACAATCGATTTATTGAAGAGTAAGTTTGATGAGTGTGTTATCTCAAGAAATGGGCCAGTCGATTGGCCGCCTCGTTCGTGCGATTTAACTCCTCTAGACTATTTTTTTTGGGGCTAAGTTAAATCATTGGTTTATGCCAACAAGCCGACAATGTGACCGCGACGTTGGAAGAGCTCAGAGCTAACATTGAACTTAGCAGCCGTTTTGGCCAAAATGTGTGGCCTAGTCATCGAAAATTGGGTCCAACGAATCGACCGCTGCAAACGAGCCCGCGGTGGCCATATGAACGAAGTCGAGTTCCATTCATAAATGTTTTGATTGTACTTCAAACCGATAATAAAATTTTTGAAATATCTCAAATGGTTTGCGTTTTATTTAAAAAAAAAAAATGTAGTCAAGTCCTTATTGGAAAACCCTTTATATAGCTTTTCAAAAAAATTGTTTCAAATTAAAAATTTAAAACAAAATTTTATAATGATTTTTTTTTTCAAAATTTTACTTATATTACAGTAACTTTATACATCAGACTCAGACCTTGCGTTAAATCCGGTAGTTCTGATTTGTTGCTGAGTTGTTTATGATGTTTGCCTAATGAAGAAACCAAGTTTTCGACCTCGAGCGCCGAACGCATCATGGTCAAAAATAGAAAAACACCGTTTTTTATAGTTATTGGCGGTTTTAACCCTAAAGGACTAGTTTTTGATTTAAACTTTGCTGATACGATTTAAAACTCACTAAATTTTCTTTAATTTGAGTTATAAATCGTGTCTGTACATCCAACAGTTTCCAAAATACAGCTTCTCAAAAATTAGCAATAATTGCTTAATAACAACAAGTACAAAAAACAGAATTATAACAAATTTGAGGGTCTTTGGCATAAGATGCATCAAACTTATTTTTTTTTTTTTTTTTTTTTTTTTTTTATTTATTTATTGTTTATCAACTGTACATGAAAGTATTAAACTTATTGTAAGTACAGGCAAAAGTTTACATTTATGTCTTACATGATTATTAAAAAAAGATAAAGGAAGGAAATAAAGAATACAAAAATTTAATTAAAAATGATACAATTTTTACACAATAGTCTCTAAAGGAAAAAAGCCATTAAAAAGAAAATAATAAGTTAACATAAACACCATCAGTAGGTTTCTGCAAAGTAGTTAAAAATTATTTTTTTAAATTGATTTGAGCATAATGATTTTTTTATGTCTAGAGGGAGTAAGTTCCAAAGATAAATCGCATATATGAAAAAATGTCGAAAGCTTATTAAGTATTTATACCTGGGTGAAATAAATTGTAGAGTTCTTTCAGATCTAGCAGGTTTTATTTGGTCGAATAAGTAATTAGGAACTTTATTGACTACGATTTTTTGCAGAGTGAGCACTGTTCGGAAGTTTAAGTAGGCATTTAAAGAACATCCAAGTATTTTTTTAACAAAGCCTGAAATATGGTCATGACGTTTCAAATTAAAGGCATATCTAGCACAACTATTAAAAGCAACATTGAGTTTTCTACTGCATTCATAATCCATGTTTGTAAATAACTCGCAGCCATAAGATATGATGGGTAAAATAAACGTTTTAATCAATTTTATTTTGACTGCAGTTGAAAGAAAACTAGTAGTTGGACCTAGTCCACGTAGTATACCATAAATATTAGAAACCAGTTTATTTATGTGATCATTCCAGTTTAGTTGCTGATTAAAGATGATTCCAAGATTTTTGAATTTGCATACAAACTCAATTCTGGTGTTGTTAAGGAGCAAGGGAGGAAATTCGCAGCTTATGGGTTTTGTTCGATTGATAAGAATTGCCTTAGTTTTAGTTGGATTAAGCCTTAGGTTGTTTTTTTCTGACCATTGATAAATAGAGCAAAGATTGTCATTCATTTTAGAAAAAGCAAATTGAAGGGAAGACTTGTGAAATGTAGTATATGTCTGTACATCATCTGCAAATATGTGATGTATGCAGTTTTGTATGCATTTTGAAATATCATTAATAAAGAGTGTGAACAACAGCGGCCCCAAAACAGATCCTTGAGGGACACCTAGGCATACAGGCAGAGCAGACGAACATTTATTTTTACAGCACACAGCTTGAATCCGATTTTCAAGATATGATGCCACTAGTTTACAGGCTGACTCTTCAAAACCAAACTGGCATGAAAGTTTTTGAAGAAGAATTTTGTGGTCCACTGAATCAAATGCCTTTGAAAAATCAAGAAAAACTACAAGTGCCATCATATCATTGTCTATAGCAGAACGTATATCTTCAGTCACTTTCAACAGGGCTGTAACGCAGCTATGTTGACTCCTGAACCCAGACTGAAGTTCGGTTATAAGCTTGTTTTCGTTAAGATATTTTTTTACTTGTTTGCTTATTAATATTTCAAATACTTTACTTAAATATGGCAGGATAGCAATTGGTCTAAACTCTTGAACATTAGTTGATAGTTTTTTAGGAATTGGAAAAATTTTAGCAATTTTCCAAGAATCCGGAAATGTGCTAGTAGTTATACAAGTATTAAATATGTGGGTTACTATTTTTAGAAGAACGGGTAGAAGAATTTTTACGAAGTCAGGATGTATTCCATCGAGTCCTACTGCCTTTGATTTTACTCCAAGAATACACTCCCCTACACTTACTTCATCGAAGCAACTTAATGACAATGTATTTGTCATATTATGACGCTCATATTCATTACTAAAGTTAAAGCAGTTAGTAGGGCATGAGTTAACAAATTTTCTATTTAAATTATTTAAATCAGCTACGTTCAGGTTTATAGGGCATTGTTTTTTTGGATTTATCCCAATTTTGCGAATATTTTTCCAAAATGAAGAACTGGATTGATCAATATTGAATGTATTTTCATAATAAACTCTTTTGTTTTTTCTGATCAACGAAGAGACTTTATTGCGAAATATCTTAAATTGGTTATAAATGGCAGAACACCGATATCGTTTCCATCGCGCATATGAAGAATCACATCTTACTTCCTGAGTAAACCATGGTATACTTTCACTTTTGATAATTTTTGTTCGAATTGGAACGTGTTTATCATAAAGATAACATAAATAATTTTGAAGAATTTTTACTTGTTCATTAACATTGGAAGATTGATACACAGGTGACCAATCGTTAGTCGAAAAGTCAGTAAAAAGATGTTCAATATTAATTGATTGGAAGTGCCGATAGGTAAAGGTATTTAACGATTCATAAGATTGGAATATGTCCAGAGTTAAATAGATCAAATCATGATGAGAAAATCCGGGAACAGATATTTGATCAAAGTGGGTAACCAGATCAGTGTTAGAAACTAAAAATATATCTAAAAGTGTAGGAGTTTTGTTTGGCATGAAGTGAGTAGGATTTGTTGAGTTAACAAAGTGAAAGTTTAATGAATTCACCATATTATAAAATAATGGATTTTGATTTCCCAGGATATTTAAATTAAAATCTCCACATAAAATTATGTTTGGATATAATAAAATAAACTCTTCCAAAAGACTTTCAACGCGCCTGTAATTAGCAACGTCTGGAGCCATGTATACAGATCCAATTAACAATTTCTTGTTATCATGGAATAACTCAATAAAGACATACTCGACAACGTCATTTACTGTCGATTTGTTAATTACTTTGCATTTGAATTCATTTTTTATATATATTGCGGAACCACCACCTGGCTTATACAAGCGATCACTACGAAAGAGCTTATATCCCTTTAACCCGAAAAAGTCATCACACATATCTGGCTTCAACCATGTTTCAGAAATGCAAATTGCATCCATACAGCTCCCCTCAATTAAAAATCGGAGTTCATCAATTTTGTTTACAATGCTCTGACAGTTCAAATGACAAATTTTAAAACCGGATTTGTACTTGCACATTATGTTAAGCAATATCTTTGATTTTACTGAGAAACCATCCCGCGACATTGACATTGCACTCATTGTTGGTAATGCAAAAAAAAAAAAAAACAAAACAAACTAAAAAAGAATTAAATCAATAACTAATGATGTTTTATGCTTTACATACAGAATTGGAATTAATGTTAAAAAAAAATATGAAAATTAATTTTAAATGGACCAAGAAAAGGTAAAGAAAGAAATACAAAATAAAAAGTAAAAAGATCATAAAATATTTTAATGAAATTTGATATAAATAATTATAAATAAGTAGAATTTCAGGAAAGAGATGGCTGGTGTTGTTCTTGTACAAGATTGTCATACATAGATTCTCTTCCATCAGAAATTTTCTTCAACTCATCGCTGCATTTGACAAGAATGGAATCATCACTCGCTGCTCCTCTCACATAAATATTTCCATTATACGTGTGCACCGAAAAGAGTTGATTAAGTTTTTTCATTTTGAGGGCTTCTCTTTGCAAGGTGTAATTACTCTTAGTTAGACTTTCGTTGAGATAAATTTGTTTGTCAGAGTCTATGCTTATGTCCCTCAACGTCAAACCCAACTTAGTTTTCTTAAAGCGAGCCAGACAAGCTCGCTGATTTTTGTGAAATTGGTCGTTAAATTTAATTATTATGTTGCCATCATATGAAGAACGCTTATCATTAGTTTTAGATGCTCGTGCTCGTACTCTGAAGATTGTTTTTAGTGTTGGAGGTTCGATTTCTAAGGCGTTACAGATGTTGTTAAAGGTGTCATGGAGGTTTTCATTTTCGATTGCAGGAACACCGACAAGGACAGCATCAGAACTTATTTGATTTCGTTCGAGTGAATCTATACGCGACTCAAGCTGAAAGCAATAACTCTTTAGTTGGCAAAGTTCGTCAGCCAAACTAGATTCAAGATTTGATATTTGTGTAACAAACTGTTCTTCAAGAGATTTTAATGAATTTTTAAACTCTTTGGAAAGTTTATCGAGTCGAGTATTTATGCGCGTGAGCAAGTTGTCAATGTCTCTCATGGGAGTAGCACTTTGCTGTGGATTTAGACCACCTTTACCACGAGTTCCAGAAGACATTTCACTCTTTTAATAAATTATGTTTAATTTTTATGATGGTTTCAATACAAATAAAAACTATAAATTGAAATCTGAAAACACTATTCGAAAAGTGCAACGTTTGTTTATTTGCGGACAAACTTTATGATACTTTTTAAAATTGGTTTACTTTGAAAATTGAAGAAATTACTGCGGAAAGGAAAGAAAGCACTACCGATCGCTTGACATTCTTCATGACTCTAATGGGGAAGTAGTTTTTGATTTTCTATCCAGAGAGTGTGTTATATTCGAATCTTAAATCCAAGTTTTTGACCATTTTTCCCTTGAAGGGGTAAAAATTTTATTTAAAGATTGAGAACACTTTTCAGTATTTTCTAAATGAGAGACTGCGTAGTAAATATATGAAAGCCTTAAATAGAACAAAAATATCGGAAAAATCTTGAACTCAAAATATGAACATTCACAAGTTAAAAAAGAAAGATTTACACGTTCACGTAACTTCGGTAGCGCATTGCATAGTGCAATAAATGGCTCTGAAGAAGCTTCGTCTGGTTCGACTCTCAGTGATGGCAAACATTTTTTTAAATTAAATTGAACTTATATAGACAAATTACCACTGAAAGAAGTCTGATGATCGGATTGGTAGTTGTGAAAATACATAGCTTTAAATATAACCTATAAAAACTTGGCAGTGGTTTTACTTTTTTTTTTTTTTTCGATGCACATTATGTACCTATGAGTTTTTTTGTGTTGGAAATTTGCAAAACATTTTAAAATAATTTTTTTTACTAATACAAATAATCATAAAACTTTAACCTCTTTTAGGGTTGCGCCATTTTGAATTAAATACTTAACTGGTGTTTTTGATTTTTGACTAGAAACTTTATTTATACAATTTTAATAATTGGAATATTTTTTTCATATATTGAATTTTAAACCAGTGATAACCAATTTAAAATGAAAAAAAAAACAAAAGATTGAAATTTTTTCTGGTCAAATATTGGTTTCTTTTAGCACAATTTAATTTATAGAAATTGTTTAATGCTGGTCAAAAACACAAAATATGATACGTCATATCGATGGTTAAAGTGGCCAGAACCTCGTATATTATTTCTGCAAAACTTTCAGAAATAACAAAAAAAAATTGCTAAATCTTGAAACTTGTTTTAAAAATTAAAAAAAAAATTGGAACATTTTGGTATCTTTAGAAAACTCTTAAAACTTTTTGAAACCTTCTTCATAAAAAAAATCATCAAAAAAAGTTGAACCCTTCTCGAGAAAATTGTTTTTTTTTGAAAGGTTTCATTTATACTTAGCTATTTTTCCGAAATTTTTCTTTTTAAAAAGTAAGCCTTTATAAGAAAAAAATTACTGATTTTTTTGTAACAAAAAGTTGTGTAGATTATAACTAGATTTAAGAGATAATATGTAACGTTAGCATTTAACGGCTTCCAATAAATAAATAAATAAATAAGTGAGCACGTTTTTGATAAAAATAAGATTTATCAATTCCTAAAAAAATTGTTTGACAAGTTTGGTCCTACAAAGTTACCAGAAATGTAAAGGCGAATATATCCAAAAAACTCTAGATGGCAAGTTAAAAAAAATTGACCCACTCGCTTAGGCTGCAGTCGACAGGACAGACAGACAGGCATACGGATATAATTGTGAGACCCACTTTTTTCGACTTCGCTACCATTGCAATGTCAAGTTTGAACAAAATCTCGAGTTCGATTTGTTTACATAACTGTCTATCTGTCCTTTCGACTGCAGCTTAAATGGAATGAGTTTATTTACATTAAATTTGGTAACAAGCTATTTTTAGGAATTTCTCCTACATTTTTTTTTCATTTTTTTTAGGACAAAAAAATTGGTACCTGTGGTAATTTTTTTTAAAGAAATTAATGAAAATCTTATTTTTCTCAAAATCGAGCCCACTACGTTTCATTACGAAAATTAGTATGGTCGAACTTTTTCTAAACAAAAATTTAGCAAACATAGTTATAAATTCTCTGAAAGGTTTGAACTTATTTTGATAATTTTTTATTGAAAATGTTTAAAAAAGTTTTGTATACCAAAATTAATACTTTTTTTTTTAATGTTTCAACAAATATTGAAGATTTGAATGAAACAACAACAATTGGGTGAGCTACCACCAAGATTTTAATATGATGGTGCGAAAGCTTGGCATTCTTACTGCAAGTGTGTTATCACACAAAAACCCCTTATAAGTTTCAAAAAATACATTTTTGTTTGAAAACAACTTATTTGATTTTTATTAAATTTGGCACACAGGAATTTTTTAACATTATCTAGTTGTTTTTAAACAAAAATTGTTCTACAGATTAAATCCATTTTATAAAAATAAAATACATTTATATCCCACCAAAAATATATTCAATATATTTCGAAAAAATGCAGTATGCCAAGGTAAAATTTATAATTCCTTACAATAAACTTAATTCTTATTTTTATAATTAAAGTCTACAAAATTAAAAAATAAAATAAAATCACAAAACATAAAAAGGGCTTTAAGAAAAATCTTAATAAAAATCATGATAGCATTTTAATTCATGTACGTGCTGCACAATTTTTAAGAAAAAATATTCCATAACAAACAAAATTCTCAAAGCATAGATTATTTTACTCACGTTTACAGATATAATGCTAAATTATTTCTAAACTTTATCTAAACACTTTTTGGTAGTTACTTTATATCCAGTGTTTATCTTTCCATGTATGAACATTTAATTATAATTTGTGAGCGTAACTCCAAATGTAAGCTTCGCATATCTACATACACGATATTATACTTTACTTTAAAAGAGTAGGACTGTCTCATGTAGCAGGAATATGTTTTGTAAATAAGATTTATATACACTCCGTGTCTTTAGACCCTTGATATGGAAAAAAGAGGATTTTCTTGCAAATATTTTTTTTATTTTATTTGTCAATAAAATCGTAATGGAACTGAATAAAAGTGTATTCTTACAGTCACGTTCACTCGATTGACGTTATTTGAAAGAAATGTATTTTTGAAGCAAAAAGAATTAATTGATCAATTGACTGTTGAAGCATAAATTACGTCAGATGTTCTGTTAAAAATTTGTAAGTAATACTCAAATTTCCATTTAAATTTCTTTTTCTTCTAAAAAATTCTAAACTTCTAAAAATGAATTATGTAGATTTAAAATCTCGCAATAAAATTAAAGAAATGTAAACTTTTCTTATTTATAAATATTTCTTATCAAAATGTTAAAATAAAAATACATAAACCAGCTTAAACGATTTTATAACAAGCACGTTAAGCTTTTATATTTCCAGAAATAAAGTGTCTTAGCATTGATATTAGTTTATTAAGATTTTCAAAAATAAGAAGCATTAAAAATTAAATAATCTCTTAACGAGAAAAATAGAAGGAGACCTCAATCAATTGTTATGGAGTGTTCATTATCACCCAACCCTTGTTGCACCGACCTACAGAGAGAGAGAGAGAGAGAAAGTGAGAGTATTTAGCAAAAGTGGATCAAGTGACAAGAGTTCCATGTTGAGTAAATGCTATAGGTATATACATATATTATAAAGACCGATATATAACAGTCCTTGTACAGCTAAGAGTTCTTCTATACTTTACCATTCCATGAAATTGCAGTCAAAAACAACTCCTGTTATGTAAATCCCATATATACCTATACAGCTGAGTGGAATGGTGAATGAGAATTTAATTTGTTGAGGCTGCTCGGCTCGAATGTCCTTTATCATAATTTTCATTTCACTTTGCGATTTCAATTCGTTTATTTAATTTTTTTTTGGTTTTATCTCTGGCTCCTTCTCTGAGCTAAAATAATTTACATCACTAAAACACAGAGGACCAACCGACCGACCCTAGAGGAACACGATAATGTTTATGCTGCGTTGAGCTGGATTTTAAATGATTTAACTCGTAGATTTTTTTTCGTTATTTTATTATAAAACAAAAAAGTAAAGCAAAGTTTTTTTAGTTGTTGTTGCTTTTAAAGAAAATAAGGTATAATAATTTAATTTTACTAAAACACGAGCCTTAGAGATAAATATTTTCTTTTTCTTTGTGAACAAAAAAAAAATATTAAAATACTTGAAACACAAAATGCATTTTTTTATTTCTTTGGACCTAAGTTATCTTAAAGCAAAAGGAAACATAACAAAATCACAAGAATTTAGCCAGCGAATAAAGTTTGTAAAGAAAATAAAAAAAAAAAAAGAGTCTGAATAAGTTTTATAAAAAAATCTTAGAGAAAGGGGTGAATAGCAGAAATAAATTTAATTAAATGAGTTTATTCCAGAAAATAACTTCTTGAAATTTTCAGCTTATTTTGCCACAGTCGGTTGGGTGTTATATGAGAGTTATACTATCTACACAATTATTATACAGCAAGGTATCAATGAAAGAATAAGATAACTTTATTTTAAGTTAATTTTAACTCTTGAGTTGATTTAGGAAATGAAGAATAACATTTCACTTAAGTCGATGCCTGTGAAAAAATATGTCAATTTAGGTATTAACAATTAATAATTTTGACCGTTTGAATGAAACAGCAAACACTTGGGTGTTTTTTTTGTATAGGCTGAAGTTATAGCTATTTCACGACTGCCACACCGATCATCAGGTGCCATTTTATGGCGCTTGGTCATTTGATCAATTTAATTTAAAAAAAAAAACTTTTTGCCGTCACTGAGAGGCGAACCAGACCAAGCTTCCTTCAGTGGCATATTTTCAATAATTTTGCTTTGAATGTTTTACAGTTTTATTTTAGCATTTATTCGTGTAAAATTCAAATAACATGCACACTATAATGATTGAGAGAGTTGGGTAGTGTGGGAGTCAAGCGTAAACCTGGCTAAACAACACACGATGTTCGTGCATTCTCGAAGTCGAGAAAAAGGGGTCTCGCAATTCTATAAGTCTGCCTAATCTGCCCTGACCTTTCAGCTGGAGACTAAATAGGTGGGTCGATTTATTTAATGCTTGTTATTAAGCGGTGTTTTGTTTTATTTTTGCAAGACTTAAAATTGATATTCGATTTTCTCAAAAATAAGATTTTCGTTTTTTGCTAAAAAAAAAAATCGTACGGCAGGTACCGTTATTTTTGGTCTTAAAAAAATGAAAAAAAAACGCGTGGGGAATGCCCAAAAAATGCTGGGTAGCAAGTTTAAAGCAAATTGATGCACTCGTTTAGGCTACAGCCAGGCACGTAGCCAGGGGGGGGGGGGGGGGCTTGAGGGGCTGAAGCCCCCCCCGAAAGTCTAAAATAAAAACTAAAACTTTCTAATATACAGTATTATTTCCTTTGTAGAGCTCTTCAAATGCATCTCAATAAGTCTTGAAGAAATAACGAGCAGAACGTGGGCGATGTCTTCGAAGGCATCAACACTTTTGGCAGTGGTCCAAAAATGTGATTTCCTAGTTAGCCCCATTGTATGCGAAAAGCTGTTCAGTTTAACGCTACCCTTATCAGTTTTCCTACAGAACAAATCCTTAGATTTCGTTTCTGCAATCGACCGCACCAAAGAAGAGTTCTGAATTCTCTTGAGAACATCAGAGAAAAAGCCGAAGATTTTTTCAGAGAGGCTTTTCAATCCGTATCTAACTTTGCCGAGGAATTATTTAAAGTTGAATTAAGACTCAAAGAACTTCATTGAAACAAACCACGCGTTCCAATCCAGAAACCTCTTCTACTGAATCCTATTTTAGAGTGTCTGTATTGATTCCTTGAATAGATTCGTTAATACAAAATCTTACGGACAGATTCATGATCAACGAAGACGTTCTACCATCGTTTCAAGCTCTTCTCCAAGGTTTTTCTGCGGTTGGGCGAGTCAACGAAATGGAAATTCTAACATGTTACTTTGATAATGCAATTTGGTTGTCAGCTGTGAAAGCTGAGTACATTCTCTGGTGCGAAAAAATATCGTCGATTGATCCTTCTATCGAAGTTTTAAAATTGCTTGATATATGTGACAAGACTTACTTTAGAGGTATAAACTTCTTGCTTACGGTTTTGGCCACGCCTCCAGTGACCACAGCTAGTGTTGAAAGAACCTTTTCAACTATGAAAAGTATTAAAACAGTGTCCCGAAGAGTTATGGGGAATGCAAGATTAAGCTCACTTGCTATGATATCTGCTCATTCAGATATTAATGTGGATCCAGATAAGGTGATTGATCTCATGTCAAAAAGAAAATCAAGACGTCTTCTGCTTTGATAATATGTGTGTATAAAAAAAATTATTTAAGTATATGTTCGTTTGAGTACATACAATTTAAAAACTAATAAAAATCAATGAATTGGGATATATGTATATAGTTTTTTGTTTAAAGAATTCCTCGTAAAATTTGGAAGCAAGCCCCCCCCGAACCAAAATCCTGGCTACGGCACTGGCTACAGCCGCAAAGAACAGACAGACAGAATTGCGAGACCCACTTTTTTCGACTTCGCTATCATCGTATTGTAAACTTTGATATCCAGTTCGATTTGATTTTTTTTACGAATCCATTAAATGTCAGTTTTTTATCCCTATGTGCTAACTACAAAATGTATATAATACTATGAGGTCTCCTCTCATCCAACTTTTAATAAATTGATGCAAAAATTCAAAAATCTTCCAAAAGTTTTCAAAAGAACATTTATTAAGAATTTTCAAAAAAAAAAAACTTAAATCGTATGACTTTTAAACTGGATTCTTTAGTCAAACCAGTGAAATCAATAAAATTTTATAGCACCGCTCTGAACATTTAACGAAAATTATTTTGATATTAACAACCCGATGGATGAATCCAGAATCCACAAAACCCATAAGTTTAATCTTTAAAAAAATAAAAGTTTTTGACTTCGCACCAAATATAATACGACTCCCATACGGTGGATTTTTTTTTAAGGCGTGAAGCTATTAAAATGATTAAGTCCCCAATGCAATCCTCTATATAGATAATCCTTTTTCTATATAAAAAAAATATTCCCAGCTATTTATGACTTCATTTCCCCAAAGAGCTTTAGTTTAGTGTTAAAGACAAAAAAAAAAAACAAGTGAAAAAAGGATGCGTCATCTGCTGACAAACTAATAACAATAAAATGTCTTTTCTTTCCGAAAGAGATTTGGCTTACTTCACCATCAAAAAAAAAATATTATATCATCTTTTATTAATGTGACTGAATATCTATTATATTTTGTTGAGAAAAACAAGGATAGAATTTTTTTTGTAGCAATAGCAACCACATAAATATTAGTCCTTTTTTTATAGACAAATGGTATCCGCAATTATTTCATTGAGAACTTGAAATGGTTTTTGGTTTTTGGGAAACTGATGAAGGGATTTCCACATGAATTAGAAGTTATATTTTGGATGTATCAACAATTATTGTGGTTTTAGGATAAGTCTTTAAATCATATATTTTTTTAATATTAATTTTTTGATCACACAAAATTTTTATCCACGTGGTTATTGTTTTCAATGTTTAACCCTATAAATATTTTTATTTATTCAATGGTTTTAACTTTACTCTAGCAAAATAGAATTAAGAAATATTTTCAAATTTTCAGACGCAAAGCAAAAGCAGAATTAACTTTCTAAGGACCTTGCTTAAAAGAATCATAAATATTTAATTTCAAGATATAAAGCTCTAAGTAGAATTTTTTGTTGGGGACATTAAATAAAAGTTAGTGCATTATGCTTAACTTTAATATTTATAGTCCTTAATAAATAAAACACGTAACAGATGGATCGCATGTTCTTGTTTCTAAAATTTTTCAAGTATTTGTAATATTTATTTATTTATAATTTATTGAGATTTCTTTAGTTTTAAGATTTCTTAAGATTTTAATCATAAATATGTTTTTTTTTTCTGAGGCGTTGGGTTATAACTTTAAATTGACAACATTGTGATCTGTGTCAGTCAATTTGACAGTTTGAATTGACAATTCATTATAAATAGACTCAGAGTGGCAGTTGCAAATTGCAAAAATTTATTTAAAAAAAAAAAAACGTGGTTAAAATCTAAAAAAAAGTCATTAGGAATTACGTGTTTGTTTTTATTCAGTGGTGAAGCAATCTGAAGCTATGTCAATAAACAGAATTGACAGATTTAGAGAGAGGATAATTCACAAACCATTGTCGAATCACCATTAAATTTGAAAAAAATCATCGTTTTATGAGCTTTATGAGCTTGCGAAATCATTGGTCTATATTCATTTCATATGTCTTCAAAAATAATTATGGTCAAAAAGTAACAGTAATTATTGCCGAAAAACAGTGTGAGTTACTGAAAAGAATGATCTCCGGATTACGCTATGTTATTGTATGCACCAGCCGCGCCACGGATTTTTACAAATGAGGTGTCAAACGAAGCGGAATTACCTACTGATTTGATGAATTATAATTTTAATTTAAAAATTTTAATAATTTCTTCAAAAACTGAATTTGTTTGTTAAATATTATTTCAATAAAAATTAACTCTTAAATGAATACTTCCACTTTTCAATTGGTAATATAGGGTCATTCATTTTTCGGTTTCGAAAGTAAAACTAAATAAAACATACACAGCGATACATTTTTGATAAACATTTTATTTCATTATAAAGTTTGGACTTTGCGATTAAATGTGAAAAACAATATCATTCAAATGGCCGCCTCGGGAAGATTCGCAGCATGTGATTTTTTTGAGCTAATTTTTAACAACTTTTTCGCACATTTCGGGCGGTATATCGGCCATAACTTGAGTAGGTACTGTTGGTTTTTAATGCGTTTAGAGTTCGAAGATTATTCGCGTAAACACAGTCTTTTGCGTAGCCCCACAGAAAAAAATCTAACGGTGTCAAATCGTATTATCTTGGTGGCCAATTGACGTCGAAAAAACGTGAAACTATACGACCAGGAAAGTTTTCATACAATAAAGCCATAATTGATCGTGTTGTGCGGCTTGTTGGAACCACATATCGTCCAAGACATGATCTTCAATCGCCGGCCAGAAAAAAATCGGCTATCATTGGATCATATCGCTCCGAATTAATTGTAACCATCTGCCAATTGCCATTGGCATCTTCCAAGAAATATGGACCAGTAACACCTTTCGACCATACATCACACCAAACAGTCATTACGATGATGCACAGGCCTCACGCTTCCTCTCTCTTCAAATTTCCTCAGAATTTTGCCGATTGCTTGCGTAATCGGTCGATTATGACGACCATAATCATCGCGTAATGCGCGAAAAGTGGCTACGTTTGAATCGCCACTTTTGCAGTAAGTTTTAATAATTTAAACGCGTTATTCAACTAATATTATGACACTTCAAATGACAACTGAGTTCGACAGTGGTGTCAAATGCCAGCGCTACCAACTTAAAACTACGAAATAAATAACCTTTTACAAAGGGAAAAATGAAATATTTGAGATTTTCTATTCAGGGGGCGTGTTATCCGCCTACTTTCTCATAGCTGTGATCAAATAATTGGAATACTTTGGATTGCAGTAGATAAGTCCCACATTTCTAGCTTCACTTGTATATCTTTCGAGACAAAAAATAAAAATCTTTGCAAAAAGGATTCAGTTCAGACCAAAAACATAAATGTTAAAAATAGAGCCAAGTTCTTTTATACAAAAATCTTCATGTAACAAGTCAACCTTGAAAAAAAGTCACATCTAAATGTTCGCTAAGTTCTTACTTTATGAAGGTTTAATATCAAATATTTAAAGTAATATTAAAACTGCTAGGTACAAATTAAGAGAAATGAGAGAAATTTATTTATTAATGATTACTGACTAAAATCTGGGGGGTTTACTTAGCAAGTTTTCTTTTATCACTCATAATTCGAAACATTTTGAAAACTTGACCAGTAGATAACCTACCAAATTTAAGTCAGTATTTTTCGCCAACGTACATTTTTAATTTTTTGGCTTTCAAATTTCTTGTATCTCGAGTTTTAGATTTTCTAAAATTTTCTTTAATATAGATATATATGACTTTCTTAAGATTTATCGATTACAAAAAAAATTAACTCCCTATTATTTTTAGGTTAGTAAATATATTCTCGGTCTCTATCTTTGTTATAAATATTAAGAGAAAATATTTTGTTTATTATCCTTCCAAAATGCTTACACATTCAAATTACCCTATTGAGTGCAATTATTTGTAAATAATCCCAAGATAATAATTTAATATTGATTAAATAAAATATTCGTTCCTTTATGGAATGCACTAATAACAATGCAAATTGGAGATATTAATTCTGCAATAGCAATAACAGATATTGTATTCCCTTATCTAATGTAGGTGAGTTCCTATCAAGGAATATTATGAAACATCTTGATAATAATATACATTTATGTATATTGCAAAGCTAAACTACTTCATCTATAGGTATAGTATCTATGTATCTACAATATTCTACATATATATTATTCTTTTATTGGGAGAATTTATAAAGTGAAGTTTTGTATCATTTTTCCTTTTTTTTATACAAAATAAATAATTTTTTCTTCAATAAATTCTTAAAATTCATTTCATTTCCAAACGAAGTATGTATGCTTACACAGGATTTGTATATTTTATTAAGACTGAAAAAATAATTTTTAATATTATTTTCTCATAAATTGATGTTTCAGAAAAAAGGAAAAATAAAAAAAGAAGTCAACAAACTATAATGCAGCAGATTTATAAAATTATGTACATTCATTTTTCATTTTTTTTCCTAGTTCCTAGAAAATAATACAATAATGATAATCCACTTTAAAGGAAAAGGACTCTTTTGAATGTGATTTTTTTTTTTCTTTTTCTCTTGAAAATTATCGTAAAATTTCAAAGAGCTCAAACTCTAAGATTAACATTTCACAGAAATCATTTTTATAGAATCCCGAGTTGGGAATTATTTGAGCAAACAGAAAACAAACTCCTAATTAGGTAAACATTTTTTTTCTACGAAATGCAAATGACCGTACGACTTAAACAAATTGGTACTTGTAGCATAATGTAAAATATTCGATAACAAAAAAAAAAAAAGAGATTCAAAAAGCAACAACTTACCTAATTAAAAAATATTTAAATAAGTTTGTGCTTGTGTCAACAAAAAAATTAAATAAGCTTGTCCTTAATTATGTCAAATGAAATCCTGCTCAAGATTTTGAAAAAAATACTTTTTTATAGTTTCATTTTATCAAAAAAAAACTTGAGATTGAAGTTTTATCAAAAAATAAAGTAAATAAATACTGGGTCGCACCAAATTGCTTTTATTTACAATCACACGCTAGTTTGATCATGAGCACTATGAATTTTATGTTTCTAAGGGAATTCGATTAAAAGTGTCGGTTAGCATCGACTTTGTTTTGTGTCTTAGAAAGGTACGATAGAGTCTTAAAAATTTAAAGTTAATTGAGCTGTGAGAGCAAGTATACTACTTTTTCTCCTCACTCTAAGCAGCCCTACTGATATAAAATAAAAGGTCATATTTTTTTTTAGCTTGACGTCCATCAAATAATATTTTAATATTTTTTGAATCACTGTCAGATAAAAATGCATTTATAAACTTAATCAGCATTTTTTTCTAAGTAATATTTATTTAAATATAAATTGTATCAGTGCACAAATAAATCAAGCACATAACAAAAAATTACTATAAAAAAATTCTAAAAACAACACAGCTCGTGATATTGAAATGACATATTAAGAACATTCTACATTATTATAAAATGCATTTCCTTTCAATGCCTGTGATTTTTTTTTTGTTTATTAACATTTCATTCATCAAATTATTTTCAAATACAACGATGACAGCTTACATCAAATATTTACATTTCAGCATACACAAATAAGCAATGTGAAGTTTTTTTTTTCAATGCCAAAAACTAATTAGCAAGAACATACTCAACTCGTATGTACATCAATCGATATTTAAATGTCACAATAAATTAACAATATACAATACAACAACAATAAAAAAAAGAACTCATGTAGTTAGTACATACGTACATACATTACACAAATTCAGGAGTCAATTATTTTTTGGAGATTGGAGACTGAATATTGTTTTGCATTTATTTTCTGTCAAAATAAATTTGCAATACAACAGCGAATGATATTTACCAGTTTTATGCATTTGTAATGAAATGTTCATATATGTTTACATATTTAAGTTGGAATTTTTCAATTGCATATGTATATAAAATATGTAGTATATTATGCGTACTTTTTGTCTTTTTTGTTGATTGTGTGTATTTATCCAATGAAATATGGAACAATGCACATTCAAACTTTATTGATTCAAATTTATTAAATTAAATTAGCTTTGGCATATTTTTGGAGCGTGGGTCTTAATAATTTTATTAATATTTTTCCAGCCTGTTCTATTTATTTTATAACAGGAATTGACGGATATAAGAATGTCTGATATAAGAAAAACATGCTTATAAGACAGACAATCCAAACTACACTGCAAACTAAATTCCCATAAAGATACGTGTTAAATTTACCAAATACAAGAAAAACGTTTATAAGAAAAACATTGATATAAGAAAATTATTCTGATAGAAAAACTCATTCAATATACATATATGTACATAGAAAATGAAAAGTTTATAAGAAATTCTTTCGTGTAAACATCCAAAAATTTCTGAACTAACCCTTATTGAACTGTCAAAGAAGTGACAGATTGAAGATGAGCGAGAAAGAAATAAGCCCACACATTGACAAATTCCACAGTGTCTATTCGATACTGCCGGCTAAATTTTGTTTATTGTTTATTGTGGTTTATTAAAAATGTTGTTTAAGAAAAGAAATAATTTTACACAGGGTGATTCGCAGACGATGTGACAAAAAGCTGGAAAGTGTAGGATAGGTCGAGGCAAGAAAAAATTCGCTAAAGAGGAAGCTCTATTCCTCCGGGCAAATTTTTAAATAAATTGACTTTAAACAGATTAAAAAAAATATTTAAAAAAACAACCTATAATGCCATGATTTACCCTTCTGTAAAGCCAGATATCTCTTCCTTTATTTTCTTTCTAAATAAAGTTGTTTTCGTGAACCGTTTTTTTAGGGTAAACTAAAAACGTGGACATTTCTGTGACAAATTACGTTGTGATCTTACACGTTACGATACGTTGATGTTAATTGGATACCAGAGACAGAGATCATGAATTATAAAGATAGGAATATTTCGTGCGTTCCAACCTACAAAACCTATTTGTTTACATTATTGTTTTTGTAATTTCATCTTATGTCGATAAATAAATGTGAATTGCAACAACAATTCATGCGGTGGTGAATTCAGAATTTTGTACTACTGTGCGTTAAAACATGGACACTAGTGCAGAAATATGAACTCACCACCGTGTTTAGCTTGTGTAGGCAAACCAGAATGATAGCCGAGCTTTCCAATCTTTATGATTCATATTCTCTGTTGGATACGTTTAATATTGGGTACGTTCATTGATACTTCAAAATAAATCGAAAGATCGAGTTGAGTTTGGGTTGAAATTTGGTTGACATTTCGAACTGGTCGCGTTCTGTGATGTAAAACCAGCACTGAAATAATTAGTTTGATGTTTACACATCTTAATTGTGAGTCCTGGCACTCACACTTTTTTTTTTTAAATTAAGTTTTAAACTAAAAAATTTTGAAAACATAAATTCAAACTTATTTTTTTCATAATTTTACGTAATTATGGATTATTTTTGTTTTCAAAATTCAATGCTCGTAATAATTTCTAATCAAAAACAGAAAATCGGATGCTAAAATGTTTTCTAATTTTTGAAAAAATAGGAAATAACAAAAATTGTTTTTTTCTTAATTTGACTTTAATCCGTTGTTTAAGTTGTTTTAAAGATCCTATTTCACTAAAAAAAAATAATTAAGTTTAGTAATTAAGATGGAAAAAGGTTTTTTTGGCATTATTTATTAACTACTCTGACTGTAGAAATCAAAAAATATACAAATTTAAAATTTTTATTTCATCAATATTTTATTTTAATATTTTAACAAATTATTAAAGTAAAATTTATTTTGTGTTAAGGAACTTAAATCTTACATTTAAATCTTTATAAATAATCTAGAAAAAACAGACAAATTGGAAACCAAACAAACCACTATTTAAACTGTGATTAACGAAACTAACCAAATAAATTCTGTAATACTTAATCGTTAATTAAATTTTTGACAAAAATTCAAAGATATTAAAATTTTCAATCACTTTGTCCATAGCCGCTAGGCATTATAAAAACCTTCTTATAAAAAAAAATCAATGCCTGACCAATGACCATTGGCTGAATTTTTAAGTTCGTTAAATTCCAATTGAATTTTTATCAAAAAATTGCAAAACATTGCGAATTGACCAGCTAATGATTCCAACTTTATTACACCACCAAATACCATTAAAAGCTATTCTAAATCAATAATTCAACAAGTCCCATTAAATAGTGCTATAAGTCTTCAATACTTACTTGACTGATTTATTTCACAGATTTTGTTCATATTATGAAAACCATCTTATTCACCACTACCTTTTTCCTTCGAACAAATATATAGAAATCGAAATAAATCGTTTTATACATATAAAAAAAGCAAATGGTGGAAATCTGGAAATCCTGGTGAGGGTATAGAGGTCAATAAGTCAAATAAAGATTTATTCTATTCACGTATTATATTATTATGATATGCCTGATGACGATTTTCTTAAAAAGTCCTTGGAGAGTGGTGGTTTTTTGATTAGCTTTGCTTGAGATTTTACCATACTATAAATCATCAGATAAATTAAATCCTCCTTTTCTGTTTTTTTTTTGAAGGAAACAATTCGAATTTGTATATTTTTCATACAAGAGTATTGGCAAATATAATAATTTACTGAAGCTTTAACTTCATCGATTTTTACATCAGGGTAGTTCTTATTTGTTTGATCAATTCCTTAATTCTTCCTTATTTTTTCCAATTTTTTAATTGTATCCCTCCAAGAAGTAATTCAATGAAAAATATTATAGAAGACCAAGCGCCTCTTAAAGGAGCCTGATGATGGGCGTAGCAGTCGTGAAATAGCTATAACTCCAGCCTATACAAATTTTGGTGGTAGCCCATTCAATAGTTGTTGTTTCATTTAAAACTTTCGAAACATATTATATTGTGCGTAATTTATTATAATATTTATTAATAATAATATTATTTTATTCACTTATTCTTCAGAGCTTAATTTGATTGTACTTGTTCATCTCGTTAAAGGCTGAAACAATTTTAAAAAATTGTCAACAAATAAATAAAATCATACGCAATGAATTAGGGAGTTAAGACAGTATAGGAATAACCCGAAAATAGGGCCCAAAAGGGCAAGTGAAGAATTTCACACTAAAAAAGGGATATAGGAAGAGTTAGAAATAGAGATAGAAAAAGTGGAACAAATAAGGTATTTTATGTTTACTATTTAGAACTCGTTTAGGAGACAGTAGTTGTTTCCTGTTATGAACTACCCTAATATATCTTTGCGAAGTACACACAATATCTATGAACAATGTTGAAGCACATAAGTAAAGTATAGGTATATTAAATGTAGATATACCCTACGCATGTGATGTTCAAATTAGGACAAAGTAATAAAAACTTTTTTTTTCCTGTTCAAAGCATGAAGTAAATATTTTGAAAAAAAAAACCAAACGTCAATGCCTTAAAATGTAACAATTGCTGAAGAATAAAAGGAAACAACAATAATATGAAGGAAGGTATACATACATATGTACGTATGATTGTTTCGGAATTACGAAGCTTTCAGTTCTCGGTATGTATGTACATATGTACATCTGCATCACAGACTAACTTTTGTGAAATTACTGCATATTCGACGACACCGGAGTATTTGATGGGCAAAAATCTGACTGTGACCAAAACTTTAACGTTTT
This sequence comes from Epistrophe eligans, assembly GCA_951394125.1. NCBI lineage: Eukaryota > Metazoa > Arthropoda > Insecta > Diptera > Syrphidae > Epistrophe > Epistrophe eligans. The sequence continues at coordinate 14,258,771 of OX596030.1, forward strand.
AACGTTTTGACTAAATCGTTGAAATGATGAATTTCACCGATGAAATCAAAACGTTAAATTTTGCAAAAAAAAAAGTAATAAGTTTTTTTTTTAATATTTTCAAAGTTTTGAGTTTAAAAATAAATTATTCAAAAACTGAGCATTAAATTACTTGATTTGAAAACAGAATTGAAGAATGAGTTCTTGGCTTTAAAAAAAAACTAGATATGGCATGATGTTGTTAATGTTGCCGTTACTTTTTAATTATTTTTTTCTATTTTAGATATTTTTTTTAATTCTGCCCCTCCCACCTAAAGGGGTGAAAATGGAAATATAAGGTGGCACAATGTTTTAAAGTCATTTTTATAACTTTAAAAAAAATTTAATGTTTTTATCATAAAGTGCAAAATTTTTGAACTAAGCCACCCCACTAATAAGAATTAAGAAATCTGTCTTATTCTTCTTCTGCAAGTACAGGGTCATTCATTTTTCGGTTTCGAAAGTAAAGCTAAATACAACACACATAGCGATACATTTTTGATGAAAATTTTATTTTATTATAAAGTTTGGACTTTGCCATTAAATGTGAAAAACAATATCATTCAAATGGCCGCCTTGGGAAAATTGGGGCATGCGATTCTTTTGAGGTAATTTTTAACAACTTTTTCGCACATTTCGGGTGGTATTTCGGCCATAACTTGAGTAATGTTGGTTTTTAATGCTTCTAATCTAATCGGGAATTATTCGCGTAAACACGGTCTTTTGCGTAGCCCCACAGAAAAAAATCTAACGGTGTCAAATCGCATGATCTTAGTGGCCAATTGACGACGCCAAAACATGAAATTACGCGACCAGAAAACTTCTCACGTAATAAAGTCATAATTGGTCGTGTTGTGTGGCTTGTTTCCTCGTCTTGTTGATCTTCAATCACCATCCAAAAAAAAATCAGTTATCATTCGACCATATCGCTCCGAATTGACTGTAACCGTCTGCCCATTGTCATATTCGAAAAAATACGGACCAATGACACCTTTCGACCATAGAGCACACAAAACAAACAGTTACTTTCTCTGGATGCAACGGCACCTCTTCAATCATTTGTGGGTTTTCTGAGCCCCATATGCGGCAATTTTGTTTGTTTAGATACCCACCGAGTGGGAAATGAGCTGAAGAAAATGTTGTTCGAAAAGTGGCTATTTTGAATCTTTTGTAGGAAGTTTTAACGCGTGGTTCGATTGTTAAGTGATCCATCATCGTAAATGGCAAACATTCAACTAATTATGACACTTAAAATGGCAGCTGAATTTGACAGGTGTCAAATGCCAGCGCTACCAATTTGAAACCACGAAATGAATGACCCATTACGATGGGAGTTTATAAATGCATGTATGTATAATGCGTGTAATTTGTTAATTTTTTAAATATATATGTACATTATCAAAATATTTATTAAATTTTTTTAACAAATTAATGCAAAATAAAATCCCTATTTCGAACTGCAGACCTGTTTCAAACGATAAACTAAGGAAATGATCTATTGCTTATTTGAATGTGCTTAAATTATTAGTAGGCGTGTTTTTTTTGCATGCCCGGCCCGGGGGGAATTGGACGAAAAAAAAAACCCAGCGAATTCTCCGGGCACACAAAAAACTGTGTTTGTAGTGTTTGTAGTTTGTATGAAAACTCCATTTTATTTTAGTTATGGTGTCGGTAATCCTCGTGGTCGTTTTTTCGTGCAATTCCCGCCGGACTTGCAAAAAACACGCCTAGTTTTTCAATATTAAGGGTATTTATGCAATGATGTAAAATTACAATAGTTAAGTTTACCATTTGGTTAATGAACTGTCAAATTTACTATGAGAAATGATTTATACAATTTGGTTAAAATTCCCCAAGGATTTTAATGCTGAAAATTAACCAAATGTTTTTGGGAAACTTAACGAAACGTCATTGCGACTTTTAGAATTAGGCGTGTTCAGAAATATGATATATTATGTATCTCAGAGAACTAAAATAAACTCTTCTCGTGTTCTGTAACTTTTGCATTAAAATTAGTTGGCGATAAAAGTTGTGAATAAAAATAAACAACATCAAAAATAATTAGGACCTCTATATTTCCTGAATATAATTATTGATAAGCATTGTTTATTTACACAAATTCATATAATGGGCCATATGGATAAACAAATGTAAATGTTTTTTTTTACTTGTATTTGTTATGCCTTCCGAATAGTTCCAAATAGAAGTGAGTGAAAGGAACCATTTATTTAAATGACTCCTCTTTGACCAAATTTCACTTTAGTTGAGCTCGGGGCAACTTTTACCAACGAAACGAAACTAAAGTGAACTTAAACGAAGAAAAAGTAGATATCCACCAATATGGGCGCGCCATAGGATTTTTATTGTATTCGCTCATTTTCGTTCGATCACTGCCTTGAGTTTGCAACCATTATAGTTCTTCATTTAGCCCCGAAATCGTGTTCGCATCTAATTGTCGACAGGCTTAAAAAAACATTACATACATTTTTTTCAGTTCCGAGATATTCGACTTCATTTCCAAGTTGGTTTGGGAGTAATTCTCCATTTAAAAATAATTTCTGAAATCTGAACACGCTTATTTGTATACATATTTAGAAAATTAAAATTTGACGTTTAACGAACAATTATTCAATTACATTTCATTTAACCAAATGAATTTAAAAGGCCGTTCATGCAAACTTTTGTGTAAACTTATGATTTTACACAATTTGTAAACTTACGACGTTGCATGCATAACCATTCAATTTTTGCAGGATTAATCAAAAAGTATAAAAATATATTTTGAACAAAATTTTCCCACATTTTTTTTTTAAAATGTGATTAGCATAAAATAATTATTTTTTTTTCTTCGAATAATAAATTATATTTATCCACCTATACCATATATTCGAAAAAATATCCAATTCAGGTTAAGGACAAATGTCAATTTATTTTTCTTGAATGACCAACATATTGTTTTCTCTGAGAAGTGGTAGTTAAGGTTTCCTTAAAAGCATATGGCAAAATAGGAATTAATTGATAAACCTACACGTACTTTATTTGGCATTTCACGTACGAACGAAAACAAACAAAAAAAAAAAAACATGTCCGTCTTTAATATGTGTCATTAAAGGCATGTTGAATAAAAGTGTTCTTTTTGTTGTTGTTGTTGTATTTCTCTTATACAAAGCTAAGTGGTATTTATATATATGTTTTTTTTTTTTCACTCATTAATTTCCTTTTTGAGTTAAGCAAGTGAAACAAATGCATGTGATGTCGATGCGAGGGTTGATTTTTGTCTTTAGTGTTTCGTGGTTCATAGTCATTAAACAAAATACCCTGCAAGATATTATTATGTGTACGGATAAAGCTGCAATGAGCTTAATATCATATTCAGGGTTCAAAATGGAGGATGGTATTTAAAATAAACAAGAGTTTAAATATTATGTTACAAAAAAAGTTAAATACTATTATAATATATACATATACCATACCCTATAATACAATATTGCAAAGTTCTCTTTAAAGAGAAATAGATCGATTATATAGGCAAGCAAGAGATAGTAATTACAAGGAAATTTTTAAATATGAAACAGGTGTATACATTGCATGGGGTAGAACTTAATTTATAACGAATGAATTTCGTGGTTCTTTGAAATCTGGTCGATGGGAATGACAATTCAGTTTTCTATTAATGCGAAATAAGGTCGAATACAGTTTTGTGTTAATTATTTATGATACGAAATTTCGTATCTCTAAGTTTTCGAATACCTGCAGTCAATTAACAAACACAAACAAAAGAATTTAAACATCGTTATACTGGCTGGAGAACAGACAATTTGAAGAAAGAGAGATAAAACGAAGCACCCAAACGACGACGGATATTTTGCAAATTGGGCAATTTATATTCCTAAAATTTCACATTCCCAGAATTAATGAACAGAACCTCAATTTTATTTTTGTCAATTACTGAGGAATCAAAATTTTAGATTGCTTTTTTAATTTATTGTTGTTAGAAATTAGAGGAAAACTAGTGAGTACTCTGAAATAAAAAGTAATCAAATGTTTTTAAAATTAATTTTAATCATTTAATCAAAAATGCCAAACTCTGCTTTTTGTTTTCAACATTATTTGGTGTCAGAAGTATAACTGTCATAGAATTTATTTTTAATAGTCAATCCATCAAAAACAAGGAAAAATATCGTCATTAGGATTGTTAAGAATTTCAAATACCAGAACGGGTTAAAAATATCTATTGAATATGAGGTTTTGGGGTGTATCATGTATACCAATCTTATAATAGTCATATAAGACTTAAAAACAACGCAATTCCAGAGGGCTGGATTTTAATTTATAGCAACCTCATGGTGTTATTAAAAAAACTGCAAGAAGTCAACATCGATATGGTAAGTGCCGCTAAAAATTTTGTCCCCCAAACTGGTTTTTCAAGAATATCTCTACAATGGTCACTTGTACAGAAAAAGTATATGAGACTTATTTGTAGTTCAGAAAATTTCCTATAAAAAATATGTTGATACTTTTTTTCATCAAAATAACGGTTTTAATAAAAATAACAGTTTTCGAAATAATTCTATCGTTAGAGTTAGTTAAAGCCTTTTTTTATCAGATGATGCGTATAACGAAATTTGTTTGTGGTCTCACTTTTCCGCACACAATTAATAGATCGTGCAAATAATTCATTGCCAAAAAAGTGTGAAGACTTCTCCAAATAATCTGCTATAATTATAGATTCCGCTCATTGACCAGCGTATTGCTAAACTTAGAGCAGAACGAAATTTTTCGTTGTGTAATTTTTGTGCGGAAATTTTCGCTTCAGCTGCGTACTATGCTTAAAAAAATCACTGGTACTGCTTCTTGCGATGAAATGATCCTCCAAGAGTATCTCTTGTCATGAAACAGTGCCTCTCACCTTACAGCCTTACACTAAAATCCAGCTTTCCGGTCTTTAATTACACGACTGGAGAAATCTGGTAATTTCTTTATTAATTCCATTAATTTGATTGCCAACAAATTATTTCCGTTTTCTTTTAGTTAAATTTATAAAAATCATAGATACCTACGAGTATATTATATCTGTGAAAAATGTTTGCAAGCAAAAATGATTACTCAATCCTATTCTTACCAATTCCAAATGAAAACATTGTGTGACTAATAAAACCACACCTTAAAAAAAAAAAAAACAAAAGTCTCACCTATACAATATTGATGTAATCAAATCTGAAATTCAATCCTCATCCAATCACCTGTTATAAAGGACTACTCAAACACAAAACAGAAAAAAACAAAACTTTTTTTTTTTTTTGTGTTGTCGAACATCGAAGAGTTTTTGATGTCCTGTTTGAGTAACCCTCGCATATTGCTTTTCGTTTACATTCCATTTAGAGACCATTTTTGCTTACAATATTGACGTCATAAATTCAACTAATTTATTCTATTATTATTTTCAATGTGACACAATGGCATAGACACATGCTAACACCTTAAATCGACCCCACTTGCCACTTTCAAATGTTCCTTTTCACAAAAAAAAAAAAAAAAAAAATCGTCTTTTGACCTTGGGACTTGTATTATAATATTCATCAATCCAGCAAGTTGAATGCGTGTGTTTCAAATATATTTCAACGCACCTGCTTCTCATAGACAAAACTCCAAAGTACAAACATGTATTTCTCATATTATATATAATATTATGTCCTTTGTCAATATTTATAAACGGCCTCATACACTGCCGCCGCCGCCGTCGTCGTCGTCGTAGCTGCGTGTATACAATGTCCAAACATTCTGAATCTGACAGCAGAAAGCAGCAACACTGTGTATTCTAGTATCATGTGGTATTTTTTTTTTGTATTTTATTTTCATTTAAACTCTTTGGTGAATGTCTGGATCGCATGTTACTTATATAGAATGGCCTTTAAATATCACAAGTCCTTCATGATATTATATTATGCCTTCTTCAACAACCAACACCATTGTTATTTTGCGAACGTAATATGAAATTTAAGGATCATCCATGCCACAGACACCACTCTAGCATTTAACACACAATCAATTTTAGGTTGAAGTGCCGTTACAAGTTTTATTATATCAACCAACCACCTCCTCGTCATCTCCCTCTCAATACCTCCCCTCCCCCCTTCTCATTCCTCCTGTGATGTAAGTGTCAGTAAGAAGTATAGTCTAAGTAAGGACACAATGTAATGTGAGTATGAGTTTCAGTTCTTTCAATATGGAAGTAAATTCATTCAAGCAAGGTGAGGTTAGAATTGAGTTTTTTTTTTTTTTTTTTTTTATTGGGTACTCTTAACCTCTTCTGTTTTTATCCAATCGAATGTGAATCAATAATATTGATTGCATCAAAATGTGGTACTGAAAATACTTCTTTGCCTCATTTAATAGAGTGACCAGACTATGGTTGTATAGAGATGATTTTTCTATTGAGATACGAATTTGTTTTAAGAACTCATTCAACAAAAAAAAAAAATTTTACCATTTAGGGATATTAAATTTTTCAAAAAAAATAAAGTTGACATTTTTGTAAAAAAAAAAAAAACAAAATAAATAAATTTTATAAAACAAAGAACTTACAAAAAGTAATAGTAAAAATTCTCAATGTTTATATATTTCATATTTACGATGGAAATGTCACCTACAGCAAGTATATTCGTTCAGACGTTATAAAGAGTGTGCTCGCACAAACAGAACTCCATTGTGCCAGGGCTGTCGAAGCATTATTAAAGAAATCAGCTCTATTAATAAAAACCGCTTAACTCACCTTTAATCCATGAATTTAGTCAAACTTAGAATAGGAGTTAACTTGTGAGTTAAAAATTTTGTATTAATAAAAACAAATCGTTTCTGGAATAATAAAGTGATTTTTATTAAAAATTAAGAAATTCTACTACAATAAGAAGAAATTTTCTTTAATACACTGAAATATTTGACCATTTAACTTGCATTTTGGGACAAAACAAGATTTATTGTGTATGGGTCAGTGTGAGTATACAAGACCAATTTAAATGAAAGATACTCCCCCTCTTTAGTAAAGGTTTGTTTTTCTGAACAGATACAGTAAGACCCGTTTAAGAGAAACCCGCTTATCTAAAACACTTTTTTCATTCCCGATCATTTTTGGACCAATTACCTATAAAACAATCCGCTTAAGCGAAACTTGCTTAAGTGAAAAACCCGCTTACCTGAAATATATTTTCGGTTAAATTATATATTTTTCTTTGAAAAAACTGTCTTATGTGAAAAAAAAATTGAATCAAATCAATTGTTTCTAGGTAACCACAAAAGATAAATTCAATTTTTTCTAGCTTTATATTTTCGCTTAAGTGAAACTTTTTTCACTTATCCGGACTCCGATTAAGTGAATTTTTGTCACTTAAGCGGAGTTCGGTTAAGTGAAAAACCTGCTGAACAATGTTCTCTGAACACCCATTTAAAACGCGAACCGAATTTAAAACAAGAGCCGAAGAAGGCAGAAAAAAACGTCCTTCTTCTACGAAGACTAAAATTGAACTGTTTATTTAATTAAAATATTTTACAAATGTTATACCTAACTTACAACTACATTTACAATTTCTTAACCTATCTTATCTCTAGTTTTCTACAATACTAAACTAACAATAAGGGTTGTAAAGTGGATAACGACGATGCTACGCATCCCTTGTTCATAAAACATAATGTTCACAGATGTATGTCATAAAATAACACCATAAACTGTTTCTATGAAAAAGGTCATCGCGGCACATCGTCGCCGTCCACTTTTATCTTAAACTATATTTACAATACATTCCTACTGTCCAAATATAATATATAAATATATAAAGATAACTTAACACCTGCCTTAGTGAAAGAAATACTGTTTTCCGTTTCTCTCAAGCGGGTTTTACTGTATTTTCAGGTAGTCAGGAGTCAAAACTGTAACAAACTTCCTAAAGTACATATTTATATATTTTCTGGAAATTAAAATAAATAAAATAATTTGATACATCACTTGCTTATTCCTTTGCTAAATCACCTTCACCTTCAAATCACCTTCTTCAAACACGCATTTAATAAATGTCAGTTAGTTTAAATTTTTTTTTATTAATAGTATTTTGGATTTAATCCATAAATTAAAGATAACTCGTCGCTAGGTCGTGTTTATTAATATATAAAATATGGGTGATGATGTTTGTTTTAAAATTTGAGAAAAATGTTCCATTACACTTTTTTAATTTTTTTATAAATGAAGATCAATTGCAGTATGAAAATAAAAATTTGCCCTTTTCACATACGACACCATTGTTTACCCATTTAAAATCTCTTAAAAAATATTAAATGAAACAACCAAAAAAAATATGGTTTGGTCACACTACTGGAATTTTTTTTTTGTATTTTATACATGACCGACTAGCCATTGATGATGGCGTTGTTTTGTGGGGCAGAAACATTTTTGCTTATATTTTTTTTTCATTTCACTACTACTGTACCACATCGTTAACCGGTTCTACATCATCATATATCTTACCAATACAAGTGTAATAAAAACACAAACATATGTATCTATACTATATATACTTTCAAAAAAAAAAATACAACTTTTATAAGAAGAGGAGGTGAACAACAACAAAAAAAAATGACAAATCACCTGTCATTAGCCCGACATTGATTATTATTGTTCACCATGCGCTTACCATGTTTATGCTCACTGCCTCGAATTGCTTTATATAGCTAGAGGCGTTGAAAATTGAAGCTGTTGAAGGACTTCACAGAAAAGACAAATTACAATGAGGGATGAATTCATCTTTATGTATAAAAGTTTTTAAAAGACCTGGAGCAAGGTATATTGGGGCCGGTTTGTATTTTGTTATATTTAAAAAGAAAATTCATGGCAAAAATGAAGAAAATGAAGGAAAAAACCCCCACCTTTTCATGTTACACATGAATTGCATTCTAAAAGGCCAATCATCTCAACAGAACCCACCAGTAAATTTATGTACATATCTAAGTAAATAATTCAAAAGGACGTTTTTGCATGTAAATTAGCACTATTATAGAGATTACTATTTTTTCGTGAGAGAATGTGTGGTGAGAATGGGGCTATGATGGTGAAAGTACGAGAGAAGATGAAGATATCAGGGCAGATGATGGTACTTATGAATTAAAATCTATTTACTGATGGGTTTGTAGAAAATTTTCATTTAAATAATACAAATGAGGTAGAAAGTTAGTTTCCTTCATTTCATTTAAGTGTTGGTAAAAGTCTATTTAGATCAATAGATAAAGAAAAAAGTCGGTAACTGGATTTGATTTGACGACCTAAGCAAAGTATTGACAAGCTATAAGGAGTGAATTATATTATTTTATTGTTTGAAAAGAGTCAAATCAAATTCAGTTACGTTCTTGGGTTAAAGGATTAAGTCTTAAATAAATGAACAACATCTATTACCAATTCCTACTTAAAGGCTTTTACTTCAAAAGTGCATGATGGTTATTCCCAATAGGGTTTAAATTGTTTTTGTTTATTTTAGGATTAGCATTAATAGATACATATGTATTATGTATGAAATGAATGTACACAGAATTCAAGAGAAAATGAAAAGTTCGTAGAAGATTAAAGTCTCCAAATTTTCATTTTAACTAAAGACAAAAAATCTTATAAAATCATTCTAACCTCAAATATTCAATTTTGTTAACATTTATAGACAATTTCAGGAAAATGAGATTCAAAATTTTATTTAAGTACATGAACACGATTCAATTTTCCATTCCTCAGTTTTTATGTCAAAATGGTGAGGAATTAAAATTGACTCTTTAACGAAGTGAGATCTCTTTTTGCCTAAACATGTTTATTTGAAACTTTGATAGAAAAAAATATAATTTGACATTAATCAATTTTGAAGGTTTGAATGAAATAACAAACATTTTTTCGCAGCCTTAACTGCGACCATTATCATACAAATCCCTTTTCAAGCAATCAATTATATTCTTTATAAAAAGAAGGAATGTATTGCTGTCAATTGTCTATGATGATGATGATGATGTATTGTTTATAATTGGTACAGTAAAAATGATTAAAATATTATTGCAACAAATATTGTTTCGTCAAAAACTGAGCAAGCTAATTAAAATTTATTTTCTAAGTATTTGGCAGTAAAATTGAGAAATTTTTCTGAGCCATCTTGTACATATTTCTGAGATCACTGATCAGAGTCCCTGATGCAGTGATACCAGATGAGATTTTAAACATCCCACCAGATTGAAAAATAATCCATATTTTTGTGTTAGAAGAAAAAAAAACATATTTTTTTACCATAAATATTAACGTATTTATAAACGTTGTCTAACTTTAGACAACTGTCCAAGTTATAAATAAACATGTTTAATTGTTGTCTAGGAGTTGTCAGAATCGGTTGTCTAAGTATCGACTAATGTGACTTTTTATTATTAAATTAAATAGAGCATACTTTTTTTAATTATATGATTAACTTCAACATACTAAAAAAAAATCTTGAAGGAAATAAAACACAATCTATTAGCCGCTGACAACTCAATAATGCTCTGATGCTGCTATAGATAGTTGCCTCAGTGACGAAAAGTTATTATCCTTAGGTTACCTTGTTTTAGAGTCAGACTTTAGAGACAGAAAAAAAATACCATTCTGGGAACACTGCATTGATGTGGCCATTGAGACGTAAATTCCTTGTGGGAGGGTAATACGAACAAATTCAATAGATATGGCATGCTTTTTTAATTTCGAAAAAAATTCATCAACGCGATGATATGAAATTTTGAAAATTTTGGTACACAATATTAATTAAAGTTATAAGAATCTTTTGAATAGGAAATTTAATTTTAATAGGTTCAGCGGATAATGAGAAAGTCAAAATAAACAAATTGAAACTCCGGTTTCTTTATCAAAATCTCTAAGTTTATCACAAAAAAATAAATAGTGCTAACTGCTAAGTCTTCTACTTGGCTGATGTATTTCAGTAGTATATAGAATTTGTATTATAAAAAAAAACCTTCTTATCACAAATCACTTTAGACGATTCGGTGCAGAGACATAAGTCCTTATAGGCCATAGGTCTCAAAATGACTTTTATTCCAAATTTATTTCAGAACTTTTGTCCCACTCGCACGGGAAATAATTCAAAAAAAAAAAAAACAAAAAAACGTTGGGAGTGATTTCATACAAATTATTTTTCATATATCGTCACCTGAATGCAAGAACCAGGTAACTTGATTTTCGTAGTTTTAAGAAAATTGCAAAAAACGTATTCACCTGTTGGCCAGTCTCGTTTTTTTTCTGAAATTACTGATAAAACTAAAAAACACACATGGCAGCAGGTCAAGAAAAATTATTGTTATCTGCTTATTGTAATTAAAGCAAATCGATTCAACGAAGCAGAAAACCCAGATATCTCAAAAATGAAAAAATCGAGTTAGCACTCCGTAAAACTCTAAATTATAGAAATTCTGGAATTAACTACGCTATTGCCAATACCTACAATTGACTAACTTCAGAGTTTTTGCGTTTTCTCTCAAAGTGATGCCAATTTTTTACTATTTTTTTGTGATCATTTTACGCAAATGAAAAATCCAATATTTTAACATGTTACTGTCATAAATCACTTAACGTAAATTATTTTAGGCAATTCTACTTCAGAGGCCCAATTTCACAAGTGGAAATAATTTTTCGTGTTTAAATTCTATTTCCCCTAAAAATATGTGTGAATAATTTGTTCTATCTGTTGTACACGTTAACTGTCAAAAAATTTGCACCTCATATTGCATAATCCGATGTTTAGGTACACAGATTTGTGTGTACACAGAAAAAATACAAGCTTGTGGAATTGAGTCCCAGTTAGTCCGGAATTTTCATTTTTTAATCAAAAGTTAGAATTTTCTATGTAAATAAAAATCTGTGGGCCCTGAAAAATAGGATTTTCAAAGATAGATTTTTGTAGATAGCGTTGAAAAAAAAAACAAACAAAACTTTTAGCAATCAATGTACATATTTTAAAAAAATTGGAACTAAATGGTTCTGTGAATATGAGAAAAAAAAATCATAGGAAATGCAAGTTTTTTTTTTATAAAAATTAAATTTATAAAAAAAGCAATCATAAAACATATTATTATAACGACAACGCCCAACACGAACTATTAATTTTTGCTAGAACTTTCCAAACCAATAAATGCATCCATGTGCGGAATAAATCAATAAATCACACAATTATTATGAATCATTACTTTCACATAAAACCATCAGCAGTCGACCGAGGTAATAACTGAATGCATGGCTGTCAGTCGTAAATAAAAACACAAAAAAAACACACACATACACAATACACATACACAAAAATGGTGTTTTTCGCGGTTTCAAATTTATATGAATATCAGTTGGAATTTTGTTCAGTTAATCACGGCACCACCATCGCCGCCGCCGTTTAACAACATAAACAACTTAATCCGGCTGTTATTGGCACCTTAGCACCACTTTACCTTCATTTATTGTAGCCCACTCTAGCACCCAACCTTTTTTATATATGTATATATTTATATACTATTGAAAAGGACAGTGGGTTTATTCACGCTGAGCCTAAAATATAACTTCCACCTTCAACTAATTAGAATCTTCCGGTAGGCCTTATCTGGAATTTCCGTATCGCATGTCGACCAAAAAAAAAAAAAAGGAGGAAGTTGGCATTTGTATTTTGATTACTTTAATACTGCTACGATAAGATCTCAAATTTGTCGTATTAAATGGAAAAAACGAAAAAAAAAAAAAAAAAACAAGAAAATGAAAGTAGCAGCCATATCGTGAAGCTCAAAACGGAAGTCAGAAAGAACAAGTAGGATATAAGTGGGCTGACTTATGTCATGCTGTTTGTTATATCCTTTAGGAAATAGGAAAAAAATAAATAAAAAGAGGCCAAGACTTTGGTTTAGTGAATGATTGATGAAATATCTAGTTAATCGTGGAATTGAATATTTAATAGAGGATCAAATTAGATGCCTTATTGCGACCCTCATATTATTAATATATACTCGTACAGCTGATTTATATGAAAAAAAAAAATTAATTTGATTAAATGAGTCCTTTGAGTGTATATTAATGAAAGATAGGCTAAGGACAAATTACATACCTTAGTGAGAGTTAATCAAGTGTATTTATCGATGGAATTTCTGATAAGTTGTATGCTTGTATTTGTATACTGAATAAGGCAATAATTCTTTTGGACATATTTACGTCATAAATCTCAGTGGACTATATATAAGATTCGGAGTTGAGAACAACGAATACCAACGAATATTAGTTTCTTTTTTCATATTATGCGCTGCAAAGCTTATTTATATTTCATCACATTTAACATTTGTAAATAGATTAGGGCCCTCCTACTTTTTGTTCCAATTTGATACAAAAATAAGATAAATGCTCTAGAATATTTTCGGTATTGGTTTGAAAATATATACAAAAAGAGTTTCAAAACATTTAGAAGGGATATTGGGTGCAGAGAAATAACTTCACATGGGAAAAAACTTCACATCTAGCGGGAAATAAAAAAAATCAGTCTTGTCTACAAATCCTTTACATTATATATACGATGGCGCATAGGTAACATTTTAATTTATTTCATAAATAAAATTTTTCTTTCTGTTTTTATTTAACCTTGGTATTTATTCAAATTTAGTTCCTGGTTCGGAAATATGTTCTCATTATTATTTAAACATAATATGTCTCAAATGGTGGCCATTGTTTGCTTCCACCTGATGTGCTCTTTTTTTTTCAGAACATTTTCAATTACGTTCGTTAGAATTTCAGGATCCAGCGCCCTCACTTTGTTTAAAAAATAAAATCTAAGCCTGCAAAAGTTCACCAAGATCTAAATTTTGGAAAAGTTTTTTTTTTTAATATGTTTGGTAGATCAAAAAAAAACAAATTTTTATAAACACGTCCCTTTCACACTTTAAAAATCCTTACAAATGCCAAATGTTAAAAAAAAAAACAATTTCTAACGCAATTCTATTGTTCGCAAAATAAAAAGTGGTACATGTAATTTATAGGTCATCTCTACAAAATTGTTGCAGGAGACGTTTCTTTAATAATCACATGTAAAAGAGTTTTTACGCTAAGAAGAAACTTAGATTTTACAAAGTACGGAATTTTAGCTTTTTTTGAAGCCCCATAGCGTTGGTATTAGATGTACAAAAATACTGTTGGGGGTCATGTTTGTAGGAAATTTGTTTTTTTTTTCAAGTTGGTAAATAATTGAATTGATAATAATTTGACCAATTATTTAAACTATGAATGTTTTTTGAAAAATCGGGCTTTTTTGGTCACTTCCTTCTATATGCAAATAAAAACTTTATTTCATATTTTTTCCCTACGTTTCGTCGTAATTTCTCGACTTCATCAGGGGTTTTTTATTAAATCTGTAGAAACTTAAGATTAACAATTAACACTTAAAATTTTAAAATTAAACTTACATGGAAAAATTGTTTTTGTTTACATTTAATTATAATTATTGGATGATGATAATTTTTGAACTTTGGACTTTTTTCTAAAATAAAAATGAGTCATTACATTATTTGAAAATATTTAAACGAAAAATTAAAAACCTACAGCACAGCACTTAAAAAAAAAAAAAAAAAAAAAAAACAAATAAAACAAAAATAAAACAATTTAAATTTAATCATAAATTACACCGCTCTTAATGCAAGAGAATAACTTGCTATTGTGTTGTCTCTATCTTCCTGTGTATTCATCGTTTTGTCAATATTTTGTTGTATACGTAGACTTTCTAGTGTGTATCTATTATTTGTTCTCTTTTCCTTGTCCATTATTGTTGTATTATCAAAGTCTGCAGAGTGTCCAGTTTCCAGTATATGTTGTGATAACCCAGTGGATTCTCTTTTGTTACGAATATCCGCTTTGTGTTCGATTAATCTCGTCTCCAGGGATCTCTTAGTTGTCCCAATGTAGATCAGATTGCACGTCTCCCCTTCCTTACCACTGCACGCAATTTTATGAATGATGTCATGTTGTTGTTCTTTTTCTATTTTGGTTTTTGTGTTGGTGAAAAGTTGTCTTATTGTTGAGTTTGATTTGTGAGCGAATGTCACATTTTCTTTATTTATTATTTTATTTAAGTTTCTCTTATCAGTTAGATTTGGAATATATGCAATACCATAGTATCGCACAGTGTTGCCAACTTCTGGATTTTTTGGAGAATTTTTGTTTATGTTAGATTTATTGATGTTCTTGTTTGTTAAATTATTTATTAAGTAATGTGGAAAGTTATTCATGTGTAATATTGTTTTAATTGTTTTTATATTTTCTTCTTTAAATTCCATATCGCTTATATTTATTATTTTGTTAATAAAGTTGTTTGCAGTGTTAATTTTCTGTTGTAAGGGTTGAGTAGATGCTGTAGTTTTTGAATACCAGTTAAATTTAATTTTGTTTCTTATTCTGTAAATTCTGATGTCTAGGTAGGGTAAGCTTTGGTTTTATTCTATTTCAACTGTGAATTTAAGTTTTGTGTGGTAATGGTTCAGGTAATTTAAGATCTCGTCCTTATCTTTTTCTTTGATGATAGCAAACACGTCGTCTACGTATTTGGTGATGAATTTTATTGTAATTTGTTTCTCTTTTTTAAGTTCTTCTATTGTTTTTCCGATTAAATCGTCTAAAATGATGTCTGCTATTGTGGGGGAGAGAGGATTTCCCATAGGCATTCCAAATGTCTGGTTGTATAGATTATCTTGGAATTTGAAGTAATTGTTCTCTTTTAGACAAAATTCTAGAATCCTTAAAAACTGGGTTTTCGGTATTTTTGTGAAGTTTTTGATTGTGTCCCACGTCTTCATTATGATCTTTATTGCGAGGTAAGTCGGAATGTTTGTGAAGAGTGAAACAGCGTCAAAAGAAACTAGAAAATCATCTTCCTCTAAAACAATGCCTTCTAATTGAGTTTTAAGTTGAAATGAGTTACTAATGTTTAAATTTTCGTTAACTATGTTTTTCAAGATTTGTCCTATGTGTTTTGATAGTTGATAGCATGGAACGTTTGTCGAAGAGGAAATAGGTCTCAATGGTAGATCTGGCTTATGTATTTTTGGCAAGCCGTATAATCTCGGTGCTGTTGATGATGAACAGTACATCTTATGCTTTTGCCATTGGTCGATGTAATTATTTTTGAAGAGTTCATTTACTAAGTTGTTATTGGTTTTTTGCAGTTTTGGTGTTGGATCGGTTCTAATTGTTTTGCAAATATTTTTATCTTCGAGTAGTTTTGACATTTTGTGTAAGTAATCTGATTTGTACATAATAACAATTTTATTGCCTTTATCTGCCTTGGTGACAACAATTTCGTTTTTGTACTGTCTAAGGAATTTTTGTGTATCTTTATGTATTTTTAGTATAAATTTTTCTATTGTTGTATTTTTTATTCTTCTATTGTGTTGTAAAATGCGGCTGGTAACTCTAGATCTAGCTATTTCCTTTTCTCTCTCATCTTCAAAAGTTCTTATGCTTTGCTCGATGTCAGCAATTACATGTATAGGTGAGAAATTCTCGCGTGTCAAATTTAACTGGTATTCAAAAACTACAGCATCTGGCAGAATGATTAATTTCCTCTCTACTCAACCCTTACAACAGAAAATTAACACTGCAAACAACTTTATTAACAAAATAATAAATATAAGCGATATGGAATTTAAAGAAGAAAATATAAAAACAATTAAAACAATATTACACATGAATAACTTTCCACATTACTTAATAAATAATTTAACAAACAAGAACATTAATAAAACTAACATAAACAAAAATTCTCCAAAAAATCCAGAAGTTGGCAACACTGTGCGATACTATGGTATTGCATATATTCCAAATCTAACTGATAAGAGAAACTTAAATAAAATAATAAATAAAGAAAATGTGACATTCGCTCACAAATCAAACTCAACAATAAGACAACTTTTCACCAACACAAAAACCAAAATAGAAAAAGAACAACAACATGACATCATTCATAAAATTGCGTGCAGTGGTAAGGAAGGGGAGACGTGCAATCTGATCTACATTGGGACAACTAAGAGATCCCTGGAGACGAGATTAATCGAACACAAAGCGGATATTCGTAACAAAAGAGAATCCACTGGGTTATCACAACATATACTGGAAACTGGACACTCTGCAGACTTTGATAATACAACAATAATGGACAAGGAAAAGAGAACAAATAATAGATACACACTAGAAAGTCTACGTATACAACAAAATATTGACAAAACGATGAATACACAGGAAGATAGAGACAACACAATAGCAAGTTATTCTCTTGCATTAAGAGCGGTGTAATTTATGATTAAATTTAAATTGTTTTATTTTTGTTTTATTTGTTTTTTTTTTTTTTTTTTTTTTTTAAGTGCTGTGCTGTAGGTTTTTAATTTTTCGTTTAAATATTTTCAAATAATGTAATGACTCATTTTTATTTTAGAAAAAAGTCCAAAGTTCAAAAATTATCATCATCCAATAATTATAATTAAATGTAAACAAAAACAATTTTTCCATGTAAGTTTAATTTTAAAATTTTAAGTGTTAATTGTTAATCTTAAGTTTCTACAGATTTAATAAAAAACCCCTGATGAAGTCGAGAAATTACGACGAAACGTAGGGAAAAAATATGAAATAAAGTTTTTATTTGCATATAGAAGGAAGTGACCAAAAAAGCCCGATTTTTCAAAAAACATTGGTAAATAATTGTTTGCTAAAAATTACATCGAAAAGAAGTTCTAAGCAATAGACTGATTTTCTTTAATTTTTTGTAAGAATTGTTAAAGGAGCGAAGGGGCGTGGATGTGGAATCATAACCATAAATATACTAAAGAAAAAATCCAAAATTTAGAACTAGCAGTAGGGTAACCCCCCTCTTTTGGTCTCTATTTACCGACTCAATCACTGCTACGGGCTTAAGCATAGTACGCAGCTAAAGCGAAAGGAAAATTTTCTGTGGTCTCCAAATCAACACCGAAAAAATAAACGAAAAGACTACAGAAAAATACTAATATAGAATTTTGTCAGATGATGCGAAACGAAATTTGTCTGTGGTCTCCAAAGCGATAATAAAATGATTAAATGAAATTAGTGGGTCTCGCACTTATGTGTCTGTCTGTCCTTACAATTGCAGCATAAACGGGTGGATAGATTTTCTTTAAACTTGGTGTCTAGCGTTTTTTTTTGGCTATTTCCTCTGAATATTTTTTTAGGACTAAAAATACCTACAGTACAAATACTTTAAGCATATACAATTATACGTATATATTGGCTCCCATTTATTTTTTTTTTTAATCAGATGATTATATCTAAACTATTCATTCTTTAAAATCAAGGTGTGATCGCACATAAGAGTAAGTTCGTGCGACCCAGTCGTGTATTTTCTGTTGCATCTATTGCTATACGACTGCTGAAGTGGTAATAGTTTTATAGAGAAGTATTGTGGCAACAACTCTCTTGAACACTGATTTGCAAATATTTAATCAAGATTGTGCGAATAAAAATGTTGTCTAAAAATGTCCCGAAACATAATTTTTAACCAAGGTAGGTTTTTATTTTAAATTTAATCGTAGCTTGTTAGCGTTTGCTTTTATTTATTGAGGTTAAATCCCCATGTGTCCATATTATGTCACATGTAAGTTTTACAAAAAAAAAATCCTAGTAGGTACGTGCTGTCCACTCGTGCACTTATAATTCGATAGGGTTCAGATTTTTTTTTGTTACAAACACACAAAAACCATAAATACCAATATTTGCACATTGCCTCCAAAAAACTTACGTGATTCGTTCATTTTGTCAGATCCTTGTTTCCGATTTGATTGATCACCATTATAAGTCTTCAGTTTGCTATATATACCTCTTATAGGACTGACACATAAATTGGAAGTCGTAAAACGTGACAGGAAAACTATGTATGTTTTTTTTTGCTTTTATAATGCTGTCCGAGCCAATGAACAAATTTAAATGTAGTATATCCTGAAGAAAATAAATATCATGCACCCACTTCACTCTCGCATAGCTAATAGCTATCTACTTTGCTCACATACGCTATAAAAATATACCTAAGCATGAAACCTTACAAAAAAAAAATTCAACAGCTCATCCTGGCCTCATCTACATAATTTTTGAAAGTATATATGTTAACAAGGGCAGAGAAAAACCCTTGCAAAAGAAGTTTTTAAAAAAACTACCCTGCGTCCGCCGCGTCAGGGCACAAAATATTTATTCAAAACATTGTATTTGGTTGTCTCTTTTTCCATACTAATGTGGGAGTATAAGAATATAGACCTACTTATCGGACAACCGCTCGAACAAACTTGGTCAATACTTATACCAGGCTTATTTTTAAGCCTGTTCAAAATCCATTAGAGAAAATCTCAGTTAGGTAAGCGCAACAATATACAACCTACCCTCAAATGCGGCATCTCTATGCATATTTGGTTGTTCGGTATTATGTTGTATACTTTCATTGGCAATATGATACGATGTCAAAGCTTAGGTCACACATTTTTAATGTTAAATTACAGGAAACATCATACAAAGCATTACCTACATGAATTTCCAGCCAAAACCAACCAACCCTCTGATGCTTTCTTTTAGACAGTTTTCTCCGCCTCTTCCACTTTACAACTTTCGTTGTGTTGTTCTTGATGATACATAATGTGGGTACTATCGTATTGGTAAAATAGGTGTAGGGCGTATATAGGCAACATGTGCCATATTTTGTGTTGTGCAACGCTTCATAAAAAGCTTACAATTTAATTTAACGTCAGACATGCAATCGGGTGTTGTTTATAAAAGAGTAAAGCAGAATAATTCATTATCATATAATCAAGGCAAGGCAACCTTTTGAGTTTATTTTCATTGTAGGTACCCACTTACATACATGTGTATATATATGTAGATACATTTTTTTGGAAGGCGAAATAAATTTAAGGGCAAAAAGCAATTTTATTCTGTCATTTACATATGTATTTTTGATGTATGTATGTTTTTTTGGATTTCGTGTGAATCGTCTCTTCTTTATAAACTCATATAATAAAAATAAAAAGCAATAAGTTGTAAGAGGAAGTTCTCATACCTACAATCTTTTCGTTGAAAATGGTAAAGAATTTAAATGGCTTATTAGGTTTCATTTTGGAGTAACCTTCCTGTGCATAAGGAGACTATAGGTACTCTGTGCTGGAGCAACTCCCCTTACCTTATATCGAAAGATAAAATTTTATTGAAAATTAGGTGAAACATACGAGTATATATATGAACCAAACGAAGCGAACCTTTGAAATGAGCATATAATTATAAAACGAAAATCTAGGAAAATGACACAGTTAAGCTGTCTGTTACGGATGTTAAATTTGAAGGAAAAAAAAATTGTTTGAATAGAAAATTAAATTTGTAGGTATCTACGATTTATTTGGAAATCTCCTTGAAATTTAGTTCAATTAAATCAAAATTGAATAAAAAAAAATTAAAAAGGACTTTTTCAATCAAAATCTATATGAGTCTTTAAATGAAAAAGTAGCAGAAAATACGTATTTTTTTGTGATTAGATATATGGTGCTTGGAAAACATAGAAAATGTAGTACGGTAAAATTGTTATTATCACAACTAATGAAGGACTATCTAACGGCAAATTATTTAGAAATAACCCATTAAGAATAATAATGTGTACCCTAACTTCACCTGAATTTATCCAAAAAAAAAAACATAGAAAACATTGCACTGCAAAATTGAAATTTCCGTAACTAGTTTTGGACGTGCTAATGGCTAATTATTTAATGCAAGAACCCATTCAATATTATAAATTGTACCCCTTAGCCAGGGTTTGCTATGATAACTTCATGTGAATTTATGAGAAAAAAAAACATAGACAAAATTGTACGGAAAAATAGTAATAATCAACTATTCAATATAATAATAATAATTAATATAAAAAAAACATAGAAAACATTGCACGACAAAATTGAAATTATTTTATCTTATTGAGACCTAACTAATGGCAAACTATTAAGAAATTACGCATTCAATATAATAACTGTGTACCTCTTTTCGAGGTAAAATATATAAAAAGCTCAAAAAACATAGAAAACATAGAACAAAAACATTGAAATTGTAACAACTAATTAAGAACTATACGGCAAATTATCAAGCAATTATACATTAAATATAATAAGTTTGTATGCCTTTACGAACGGATGATATATGCTGACTTTATAATAAAACATAGAACGGGAAAATTTAAATTATCACAACTTATTAAGAACCTAGATAACGGAAAATAATTAAGCAATAAATCTTTAAATATAAAAAATTGTATCCCTTTTAGAAAAGCTTCTTTGTTAACTTGATATTAATTAATTAAATCAGCAAAAAAAAAAAAACATAGAAAATATTTAACGAAGAAATTGAAACTGTCGCAACAAGTGAACAGCAAATTATTAAGCAATTAAACATTATATTTAAAAGTCTTATTGAGGGGATGTGTGCTTCAATTAATTAATATCAACTTACCAAAAAAAAAAAAAAACATAGAAAACATTTAACGACGAATTCAAAATTATCACAACTAATAAACGACTAACTAACCCGCGAATTATCGAATTTTTGACTGAACGAGTGAACTTGACGTTCGCGTTCTTAGGTTTTGTATATCTATACTGATCCGTTAGGTGGGGCTGTTGGAGTTAATTAATTAATAAATTCTATATTTCTAGAGATCAAAAATACTTAAATGGCAAAAAAGATAATCCAAAAATCTGGGGCCGATTGGTGGTGCTATTACATACAAATTTTATATTCAAGGAGCAAAAAAAAAATGAAAAAAAAACACATAACGCCATGTTTTTTTTTTTTAATTTCAAAAATTAAAATCACACATTACTTTTTTCAAAAGTCTTTGTCATTCTAACTTCAATTAAATTAGAAAAAAAAATTCATATTTAACTAATAATCAGCATGAATTTATGCCGTAAATATGTCGTGATTATTCTCTTTAATAAACGACACAACAGTGGTACACTCGGGCGTATACGCACTTTTTTTTACTGAAATTTAATTAAAAAAATCTCCATTTTTGTTTGTGCAAGTTGTGTTTGCTTGATAGGACAATTGAAATATTATTATTCTCTTGAATTTATAACATAATATTTTTATTTTTGCTAAAATCCACCCCCTTAAACACCCACTTTTCTTAAATTCGATGTTTTTGTTCTTAACAAAGTCTCTATAGAATTCTATAATTTTGTAATTTAGATCTCTAGAAAGTAGAAAATAACATGCAACATTTTTCTCGCCCACTGCCACGCCCTACTATAAATATATAAATTAAATTTAGTTCGTTGAATCTATAATCTTACAAGCAACATGAATTATGTTTTTTCAGATTTTTAAATTTTTTCTTATAAGTGGGAAGAACAATTTTTACTGCCTATTTCTACAGTTTAGAATGAGGAGCAATTTTTTTTTTAAATAAAAAACAAACAACTGAAACAGTGGCAACACTTCCTTTGAAAGTCAGAAAGTTGCCGTTGTTTTTTTAATACAATTTTCTTTGCTAAAAATACTTAAATATTTTTGATGTGTAAACATCTATGCCGGCGGCGGTAGGGTCAACTAAAAACGTAGAAATTTCTGTGACACTTACATTGTGATCTTACATGTTACGATACGTTGATGTAAATTTGCTACGTTCAATATTGGATAAGTTCGTTCGTACTTCAAACTAAATTGAAAGATTGAGTTGAGTTTGGGTTGAAATTTGGTTGACATTTCGAACTCGCCGCGCTCTGTGTGTAAAACCAGCACTTGAATATTTAATTTGAAGTTTACACATCTTAACCGTGAGTCCCGTCACTCACAATAAAATTGCAACTTTCACCTTAGCAGTGGAAGAAGAGTTACCCAAGAAAAAAAAATAAAAATGCTTGTATTTTATCCCCTTACAAAAAAAAACAATTCTTATTTTGTGAGGCTTAAAATATCTAACTGTTCTCTGTCTTCTTCTTTCTGATTTTTTTTTGTTGTTAAATACACCCTGGCAATATTACTGGCTATATCAAATTTCTTAACCAAATGACAGGTATTGATTGGTCTAATTATTATTATTATTATAGTTATTTAACTATTCCCATGGTCACTAAAAGCCTTATATGTCTTCACATCACATAACACAAAACAAAAGAAAATATCTTAACAAACTTATCTTTCTACTTATAGATACTTCCTAAATAATTTACTCTGTATCTATATACTTTAATAAAGAAAATGTATTTTTGACATCGAAGTTTCGTTGCTAAGAATAGAATCAAATTCAATTACAACTACCTAATTGGCTATGTCCTTGTCTATCATCATATCGAATATTTAGTTGAAAAAAGCGTAATGTTATTTTCCTGTCATGAACAAAGATAATGGATTAAGAAAAAAACTTTTAAGGACATCCATATATATAAATGTAAATAAGGATATAATATTACCTACTTTACATATAGGAGTTCCCAAACATATGGATAAAATAATTTAATTTGCTTAAAATAACATGAATTTGAAAATTATTCAGCTTGACAGACAGAAGCTTATATTCACATAAATCTAAAGGGATCGACCAAACCAAGACTAAGTCTGCCAGCTATGTTTTCGTCCTAGTCATGAATAAAATTTTACATTTTAAATATTAATCGGTTTATTCTATGTATCTGCCAGTTGTACATTGCTTATATAGAGTATTAACCGCAATATTATATTTATCACGTAAATACACATCAGTAATAGCTCAGCGACACAGGCAGCAAAATAAGATGAGTTCTTGCAAAATATGGTTCAATGAATGTTAGTTTCTTTGTATGTTAAACGGCTCACACATATACCTATGTGTTACTCGTATATATGATTTTCAAAAGCCTTAGGGGGAGAAATTTGCAAACCATCAACGAGGACGAAAAGGACCAAGGACGTGTAAGAGAAGTTGAGGCACATTCATATTTGTTTTTTTTTTTTTTTGTCAAATTTTACTTTCATAAATAAATTCAAGCAAAGTGAGAAAAATAAAAGCATAAATGGAAATGGAAACAAAAGAAATCACACACAAAAACAACATCTACACTTTCAAGGAACATTTAACTTTATGTGTGTTTTATTTTTTTTTATTTTTATGTTGCTGGTTTCTAGTTGTTGGTTGTTGTTTCTGCTGCTGCTGCTGCTGCTTTTTGGTTTATAAGGACTGCGGGATAAATCGTTTTAGGGTGGAAAGTCAAAGTAAACCTTGCACACGGTTTTAATGGAAACGCAAATGGCTTACATTGTATAAATATAACTTAACAAGTGTTTTTATACATATAATATTTTAAAAGCCAAAATGGAAACTAAAGAGCATTGGTTGATGGACCAGATCTTTTGTATCGGTATAATGGTTTTAAAGGTCATAGTTTTTCAAATCTGCTCCGTATAGTTTCGCAAGAATCCATTTAGTTTTTTTTTTTTTTGCTAATAGTTTTTTTTAATAAGCTTTCAAAAATCTTTCATAAACGATTTAGCATTCTTAAAAATTGAACACCGAGATTAAGTAGTTTAATAAAAACTTTCTTTGCGAAAAGTGATTGATTAATTTGCTTGCAAGGAAAATATTAACCACTTATTACGAAATTCGTTTTACTAAAACGCTCAATTTTGGTCTTTTCACAATGTCGTATTATTAATAGAAGTATTATTTTGTTCTGTTAAGTCTAACCTTAACCTAAAAATGTCGCAACACAACCTCATTATAATGTCAATGTCAAGTCATTAACGTCATCTGTCATCCTAAGTCGTTTGCCGCGTTCAGAAAAATTAGATCTCAGAGATTTTTCTCACTCAAAAAGCAAGCGAACATTTTTTTTTTCCTCAGATTTTTGACAGTAAAACTGAGAAATTCATGTAACTGAGATTGCTGAGGTCTCCAAGATCTCATTTTCCTGAACACGCATTTTTTAATAGTAATTTTGCAAGTTATGTTTTGTTTCATATTTTTTTCTTTTTTTAGAAAATAAGTCTGAAATAAAACAATTATTATCATAAAGGTGGAACGAACTCATTTCTCGTATTTTTTTTTTGAGCCGAAAAGATGTCATTTTAATGAAATAGCTTTTATACTTGAAGTGATTCAAACAAGTCGAAACTCACTTTTTTAAATTAAAAAAAACATGGATGCTAAAATTTTGTCACTGAAATTCCTTTATTTATTAATTTTATTTTATTTACAAAAAAATACAAAAGATTTAATTATTATTATTATTATTATTATTTATTAATCTTACATTAATGTATAGAATAATAATCTTAAAACTACAGCGCTAGCATACAAAGGCTTTCTGCTGCAATATTTAATATATATTTAATTTTTTTGTCAAATTTATGAAAATATTTAATTGATTTGGGCAAGACAGGATTTTTTTTATATAAATACTTAATACAAGTTTTGTAACATTTCAATGGATTATGAAAAAATTGTTAGTAGATGGTAGTTAAACAATGACATCTGTCAATTACAGATGAGTCTGACAATAGCTTTGTTTGGTAATGTGTTTTTTTGGGAATTTGAACAAATTTCCATAATTTTTCAGTTTCGGAAATTTGTTTAAAAAAAAGTAACCAAACAGGCATATTAATAAAAAATATTGTTTGCAACATGTTCCAGACAATTGCCAGATATTAGGTATCTGACAATCGTTTGGAATATGGCGGAACACAAAATTTCATTGCCAGATGGTAGTCCGACAGTGACAAAACATTTCTGATATTATTAATTGTCAAAATGTATTTTCAGATTTGAAAAAAGTTTTTCTATAATAATGCCTCTGGATTATTTTCCTTCTACGCTGACAAACCAAACAAACAAAAATCAATGCATTGGAGGCCATTAAACAATAATTAAAAAAGTGGTTTAAGCCAAAGTGGAGAGCCAAAGACTGTTTGTCTGAGTTAAGTTGTTACTCAAGGATTTTAAATAAATAAAAATATAAGTTTATTTTTCTAGAATATGCATCTAACGATTTCCATAAATGTGTGCTTATACGAACTATCGTTCTTATCTGACTGTCTAAATAATTCCACCAGTATTTACAAAATTTTTTAAATGAATAAATTGGTGGCGCTACTGCTTATGGTGTCCAATAAAGCAAAGTGACTTATACAACTGTCGTATGGTGCTGAAAAAAATAACGAATTTTTAAAAAGTGATACAATACAATCATTTTTTAACAAACGGGAAGGGGGGGGGGCTATCACCCTTTGTTAAGATGGGAGAAAAACAACGGCAACACTTATTGCAGGTCAATTTACGGGTCCGTAACGTGAAACTATGCGGTTACCAAACGTTTCCTTCAATAAATCAATTGTGCCACGAGCTGTGTGACATGTTCAGCAGTCTTGTTGAAACTACACCTCCTGCACATCATGGTTGTTCAATTGATGAACGAAAAAGTCAGTAATCATGGCTCTATCGCGGTCAGCATTGACTGTAATGTTTTGGAGAGAATCGTTTTTAAAGAAATACGGACCAATTAATCCACAAACCCATAAAGCACAACAAACAGTCAGTTTTTGTGGTTATAACGGTGTCTCAACATACACTTGAGGATTTTTATAACTCCAAATACGGCAGTTTTGTTTATTGACGTATCCATTCAACCAAAAGTGAGCTTCATCGCTAAACAAAATTCGCTTATTAAAATTGGGAACAACTGCAATCTTGTTTTGCCCCCATTCACCGAATCTACGCCTTGCTAGGTGATCCTGTGGCTTCAATTCTTGAAATGCCAAACCAAACTAAAAATAAATCACTTGACAGCTGACAAAATGGCTGCCAGTTAAAATAGTGTTGCCAACTTAAAGTTCTATACCTCTAAAAAAACACCCGTTATAAAGTAATTTTCCCAATGTTACTCTGTCATCAAATGGAGAATAACTTAAATTTTTTTTTGTATTGAAAGTTTTTCCTTATACATAAATAAAATAAATAGAAATAGAAATTTTGTGCTTTTTTGAATCAACAATTCAACAGGCCTTCTACTTGGCTGAATTATTTCAGTAGTATATAGAATTTATATTATTAAAAAACCTTTTTTTTAATTTTAAAGCTATTTTATAAATCATAAAAATTATAAACACTTGAAAAAGTACGTGTGTGACCCCCTCTTTCACTTTGTTTTTTAATCATTAATATACATATACCAACTTCTAAAAAGCAGTTAATACGATTCATTAAAAAAAATAACAGCAATAATTCTGCCCTTTTATTTAAATTATACAGTTTTTCTTTTAAAAAAACATTAACATAATTACTTCTCCCTTATACCCTTATACCTGGTAATAGTGTATAGAAGAATATAATATTTCATTCGGTTCAAATCCTTTATAACCTTAAGTTATTACAATTTCAAATGGCATTTAATAGCTTTCACGCCCCCAACATCAGCATCATCATATACATAGTATTGGCTGCTTGGATAGGGTAGGGAATATTATGATAAAATTTTCCCCACAACAAACTATATACTACCTATAAATATAGCAATTGAAATTGCTTTACGAAATCAATAAATCTTGCCGCTCCAATGCAAATCAATATAATCAATGTTTGAAAATAGTAATTATTTATCTGCCATTGCATTTAATTTCAAACCAACACCACTTTTGCTAATGGCATTAAATGTGAAATTTGTGAAACAAAGGAGCAGAGTTCAACATTTTTATAGGTAGGTATAGCACCATATAATATTCTCATCGCAAGGTTATATTAAATATCCGCCCCTCATACAACCACACAAGTGTGTTTCGAAGTCACTGGGAAAACTATAATATGGAACTTTAGACTCGGATAACATCAACCGCCCCCAACTCACCCCAAAACAATTTATATTTTCTTTCGAAATTTCATTTTCGATCGCATATGTATGAAGAATTCCCTATCTATATGAAAATGGCTATAGATAAATTAATAGAGACACACTCTAAACCTTGTGGATTGTGCACTTCATATAACATTCATAAACAATCTCATTTTTTTGGGTCTGTTGTTTTGTAATTTTGAGAGCTTATACTCCAAAAAGTGAGTCATATCAGTGAATGGTATTGGTATAAAATTTCGTAGTTTTAGTATTTCCAGCAAGTTTAGATCCAATGTATTTGAAGAGTGTAAAAAAAAAACAAATTTATCCCCCGAGATAAGTTTCCAGCTACGGCCTTGCTTTTAAACATTTTAATGAAATAAAATACAAAATTCTATCCTCAGCACTCAAAATTGAGTAATATTTGATAATATTTTCTGTTTTGAATATTATAGGTACTCGTACTGTGTATGCGTCCTCCAAATTAACTGAAACGTGGAAACGCAACAACGTATCGTTTGGGAATTTTTAGATGTGTTTGTGTAGTTCGAAAACAATGGACACTTTAGTTACTTGTCTTCGACAAAATGCGAATGCAGCAAATAAATTCTACATCGCTGCGTTTGCATAAATTTATATATTCTATATTTATATACTGAACACTCAAATATACATATGTATAAAGGGTGTTTTTATTTAGAGGTATAGAACTTTAAGTTGGCAACACTATTTTAACTGGCAGCCATTTTGTCAGCTGTCAAGTGATTTATTTTTAGTTTGGTTTGGCATTTCAAGAATTGAAGCCACAGGATCACCTAGCAGGGCGTACATTCGGTGAATGCCTAAAACAAGATTGCCGTTGATCCCAATTTTCATAATCGAATTTTGTTTAGCGAAGAAGCTCACTTTTGGTTGAATGGATACGTCAATAAACAAAACTGCCGTATTTGGAGTGATGATAATCCTCAAGTGTATGTTGAGACACCGTTACATCCACAAAAACTGACTATGTGGTGTGCTTTATGGGTTGGTGGAATAATTGGTCCGTATTTCTTTAAAAACGATGCAGGCCAGAACGTTACAGTCAATGGTGACTACTATAGAGCCATGATTACTGACTTTTTCGTTCATCAATTGAACAACCATGATGTGCAGGAGCTGTGGTTTCAACAAGACGGCGCAACATGTCACACAGCTCGTGCCACAATTGATTTATTGAAGGAAACGTTTGGTAAACGCATAGTTTCACGTTACGGACCCGTGAATTGGCCTGCAAGATCGTGCGATTTAAATCCCCTTGACTATTTTCTGTGGGATATGTGAAGTCGTTAGTCTATGCTGATAAGCCCCAAACGATTGACCACTTGGAGGACAACATTCGCCGCGTTATTGCCGATATACGACCACAAATTTTGGAAAATTGGACGTCCAGATTAGACTACGTCCGAGCCAGCCGTGGCGGTCATATGCCAGAAATCATATTTAAATTATAATGCCAGAAGATTATCTTTCGAATAAAGTAAATTTAATGTCAATTTAAAAAAATCATCTTTGTTTTATTCCATTTCAAAGTGCTATACCTCTATAAAAAAAACACCCTTTACATCGCTGCATCGTTTGCATAAATTTACTTCTATTTTTATGTACTGAACACTCAAACATACATATACATACATACATCACTTGTATTTATAATGTTGATTGCAATTGGGGAAGAGAAAAATTACTTTTTGTCAGATAAGTGTGTGTGTGTGGTGTGTGTGTACAGCACAGCATCTCTAAATTGCACAGCATGATATTTATGACATTTTCATGATCACACTATGTTTGCCTTTTTATTTGTTCGTTGGTTCGTTGTAATGTGTAATTGCTCCTTGAGCTTTTCTTTATGAGAAATTTTATTTCCTGCTTCCTCTATTTCTATTTCTCTTTCTTTCTCTCTCTCTCTCTTTCTCTCTTGGCCAATGAATAGCAAGCAAATGGCAAGAATAAAATTACACACCTGCATTTATGTTGGTTTTGTTGCCCTGGTGGTAAAGGAATTCCATCTCATTGCCCCATCAGCATTTATTGTAGTAGCACAAGCACTATACAATTATAGTTACATACCTTGCCAGTTGGAGAATGAGGAGATGCTGAAAGCTGTGGTGATGATGTGTATGGAATTGAAGTGTGAATATGCAGCTTAAAGAAGTTTCAAGTATGTGTAGTTTTTTTTTTATTTTGTTAGGAAATGATAGGTTGCACCTTCTGCATTTTTATTAAACATATTTGTGTCTTCAATTGCTGCTTATAAATGTCTCATTTTGTATGTTGTGAATAAAAATTGTATTACAACGCAAAAGTGTTGTACTTATTTTATGAATTACTTGAATTCTAGAATTCAGAAATGAAAACTTAAAAGTATTGGATGTACAGAGTACACTTGTATTGTGTCTCTGCATGGAAGAAATTGGTTGTTTTGTATGTAGAAGTAAATTATAAAAAGGTATATTATAAAGTCTGAAATGTTCTACCATGGGAACGTTCAGTTAAACTAAATTGGTTCCCAGCTGTAGAAGAATAAAATAATTATTTCCTTTGACTATTAAATGGTTCTTTTTGATACCACATGAATGTATAGAAAACTTCACCCGTATACTCGTTTAACCAATAAGTGGTTTTGATAAAACGTGTATAGGAATTCTTATGATTATACTTTTATAAGGGTTGAGTAATTAAAAGAAAAAACAAAAAATAGTACTTTATTATTTATTTATTTATTCCAAATTTATGGTAATTCCGAAACAAGTATGTATATTATTAAATTTAAAAGGAAACAGGAATTTTGTTTTTCTTCAATTGAATTGAATAATCTTCAACAAACACTCTTAAAATTTTTTCAACAAATATATAAAAACTTAATGGTATTATTGTGCGAGAGACCATTAATTGAAGAAGCAAATGTAAGCGTGATTGGTTTAGAAATGTAGACGCAAATTATGACTCTTTTCATTTATCCCCAATGATAAAATAGAAAAGCGGTGTCTGAGCCAATCTTTGCGTCCTCAGGTGTTCCTCAAGGCAGCCATCTTGGCCCACTCCTTTTCGTGCTTGCCATTAATGACGTGAGTAGAATCATTTCCTTCTCCGATCTTTCCATTTACGCAGACGACATTAAAATAATAAAAGTAATAGCGTCTTCTCACGATTCTTCCCTTCTCCAACTCGACCTAAATTCTTTCCTTATTTGGTGTAATAAAAACTTTTTAGAACTTAATGTAAGTAAATGTCAATCCATGACTTTCTCCCGCAAACGATTACCCTCAAATCCTCGAATCTATCAATTCTGTAACATACCTATCCCTGTCGTTTCCTCTATTCGCGATCTTGGGGTATTATGTGATAAAGAGCTAAATTTCCGCTCTCATATTGATCATGTCATTGCGAAGGCAAACTCTTCCCTCGGATTTATCAAACGATTCTAAAGAATTTTCCAACCCCTACGTTACGAAATCCCTATACACAACATATGTCAGACCCATTCTTGAATATGCTAGTGAAGTATGGTCTCCCTTTCAAATCTCCCATTCCCTGAGAATTGAAGCAGTGCAGCGAAGATTTCTTCGTTTCGCATTGCGCAATCTGTCTTGGTCTAATCGTATTATTTTACCACCTTATGAAGACCGTCTCCAGTTAATCGACCTGCATACCCTAGCCCAACGTCGTCGTGTCGCTGACATACTATTTATCCACCAACTCATCACCGGTATTATTGACTCTCCGGCGTTGCTTCAATTAGTATATATTAACACTAATCCACGCAATCTTAGATCTGTCCCTTTCTTCCGCCTCCCTACTCACCGTACCAATTATGCCCACTTCAACCCAATGTGTAGAATGTTACGATCAGCTAACGCAGCACACATACATAGATATATTTGATTTTTCACTTAGTTCGTCATCCCTCAGAAGAATTCTATACACCTCCCTCCCCTAAACCCTCTATAAATTATTACTTTTTTTCTTTTTACTTTTCTTTTTTTAACTTATTTTGATTTTTAATTTTAATTATAATAAATGATAATGTATTATTTTTATTTTTATTTTTATATTTTTATATTTTTATATTTTTATATTTTTATATTGTATTATAAGTATTCGCTTGCAATAAGCTAAATAAATAAATAAATAAAAAAGCCTGAATACCTGCCAGGTCTAGAATCCTGAGAGCTCCGCTAGATATGTATATAGCTACAGAATTGCCAAAACACGCTAATCCTATCTGCAAGACCACGGAATATCCTTTAGGAACGATAAGTTTTCAAAAATTTCGTTTAAGATTGTCAATGTCTCGGTCTCTAGTAAAAAACGTTCAATATGCGTAACGACTCCCATTTCCATTTTTACATACCTTCTTGTAGAAATCTACTAATTTTCTTGATGTTAGTCTTAAGACTAAAATCTTTATTTTATTTCTATCTTACTCTAGGCCTAAAGTTTCAATATTTTTATAATTTATATTTTGGTGTGTCAGCTAAAGAGGATCGTTGACTCAATTGTTGCAACAGTAGGATACAAATTAGAAGCATTTTATAATTCGTTATTATTAACGACAAATAATGTTTTCTACTTCCATTGTTGCAACCACGAACTCACTGACGAACGATCTGAGGCAACACACGAGCGAACTGATGCATCACAACTCACGATTTGAAGCACGCAAGCACGACTTGATGCAAGAAAGATGAAAAAATTGGAAACCATAATTTTGCTAGAATGGCGGTCTATCTCTGAACTTAGAGCTTAATCAACTGAATTTTTTTTTCAGTTTTGGGACTGAAGAAAATAGCTCCTTGAAAAATTATTTTTTGCTTAAAAACAGAAAAGAAAACTGAAAAAAAATTCGAAAACATTGCAGACTGCACCAGAAAGATAAAGAAAAACGCCAGAATGCGAAATGGAAATTTAATCATAGTTTCCAAAATTCTGGTGGTCGTACTCTTTAGAGACACGAGTAAACATACACCTTAAGTCTGAAAATAAAAAAAATAAGAAAACTTTTTGAAAAAAACATAAATTCTGGAAAAATTGCCGAAAATGTGAAAAAGAATTTTGTATTTAAAAAAAAAAACAAGCGTAATTTTCGGGAGCCATATACATATATTAAACAAATACATAAAAATAACTATTCGATCCACTTAAATGATTTAAATTTTTTTTTTCGAAAAACTAGTTTCTATTTATTTAACATTGCTCTTCTGTAATAAAAAAAAATCATTTATTAAATTTTTCATAATTATAAAAACTATTTTAACATTAATATCATTTGTGATTCTAAGGCACTAAGACGTGACCTTGGTAGCACAATTCAAAGTACATTGGCTCGGAGGGAGTTTAGTCCAAGTTCGAGTCCCAGCTGGGCATAATTAAAATTGAACAATGACCAATCACCACTGAAAAAGGAGTCCGATGATCGGCCTGGCAGTCGTGAAATAGCTATAATCCAGCATATACAAATCTTGGTGGTAGCTCATCCAAGTGTTGTTGTTTCATTCAAACCTTCAATATTATTATCATAGAGTACGTATATTATTATAGAAACGACTTAAGGGGTTTGTTCTCTTTCACCCTACAAGCTGTTAGAACAAAAATGTATACTAACCGATGAGAATGTATTAGAAGTCCCGTGCATTTTAAATAGGACCCGCTCCAACACTACTTCATCCGGTAGTAGACACGCTTTGTAACCCTTTTTCATGTAAATTATGATTAATATCTTTTTTGTTGCTTCTGGCACATAAGTCGACCATTCACACGGATTCACCGATAGGAAAAAATGAGGGAAATAAGAGAGTTTTCTTTTACTGTGCTCAAATAAAATTTGCGGATGTTTAAGGCAAGGGGTGTACGAGTCGGTTCTCTAGATAATATCGGTACTCTATGATTATAATGATGGTGCGAAAGCTTGGCAGGCTAACTCTAAATCTGGTTATCACTCAAAAACCCCTTATAGGCGTTTGGATTTGGTAGAAAATTGTAGGTAACCTCCATTTCTGCTGACAACACGTACAAAGAAATGGTTGATAGTAGTTACTATAAGCCCTGACCTAATTATTCACGAGCTGTCACGTAACCAAATTTATTTTTATACAATACCTGCCTCCAATACTTCGTAGCTTGTTTTTTGAAAATTTTTAAAAATCATTAAAAAAAAAATAAAAAGCTTTTTCTTATCGGTTGGTACTGTTAATATACATATATTTTTCACCTAAAATCCTAACTACTAAGTTTGTAGATAATTGGAAATTAGTGCAGTTATCGGAGCGGTTGGCGTCCGTCGTGAAAAAAAAGCTTGATCTTGAATGCAGATTCTCTGAAACTTTGCCTCCATATTTTACGAAACGAATCTCTATTTTTATTTTTAGAACAATGTTCTAGTTAAATAGCCAGTTGCATTTCTCTCCTAAAAAGTTTACAAATTCTATGAACAAGGACATTACTTTACCCTTAATCCCAAGTTAAGTCATCAAGTCAAGAATATTCTTTTTTTAAGGTGCAGCATACAAATGTAAATTGCTGTACCTAGTCTCCTTCTTTATATCCTCCTCCAATTTTAATATTCAGAACTTCAAAATAAATGTGCCTCGGTAACTAATTTTAATACCTCCATTTCTTCCTCACTCTAGCACTGTTTTCAATTATCAATACCCTTTTCCTTAAATCAGTAGGTATAGGTACCTATGTATGTATATGTGTATCAAGTAGACAAGATAAAAGTGTTAAAGCCCCCAAATAAAAAAAAAAGTTAAATAAATATTGTTCACTTTCATCAATTTATTGGCATTTTCAATTTTATTGATTAATTTTGGGATAAATCCTTGATGAAATAAATCAAATTTCCTTTTTTTTTTAATTCGAAAATTAGATTGAATCTTAAAAGGATTCCATAAAATCAATTTCTTTTCTTTTCGAATATAATTGATTATTATTTGCTTACATTTTTTCCACTGAATTATTTTTTTTTAAATTTACAATAGATTGAATTTTTTCCAAGAAAAACCACACAATTTTTTAATTTTTTTTTAATCCATTTATACTTTTTTGTTATTTTATTTTTTTTTTTTTTTTCATTTTAACCAATTTTTATTTAAAGGATATAAGAACATATTTATCTTAAAAATGTATATGGTCAAAAAAAAAGTTTTCCCCTTATTAATCATGTCCAAAAGATAAAACTTAAAATGTCAAAAGTTTTTCTATTCACTTAAAGCAAGCAAACAATTTTTATAGATATAATATGTATGTATACATATATATTTTCTAAACTAATTGACAGTTATAATTTGGCGAAGAGAAAAATAAATCCTTGTTAAGTTTAAGTTTGAGGAAATTTTCTTTTTTCTTTTCTTTTTGTCAATCATTTTGGTCCACAACTATATAATGTATGTATGTAATATGTATATGTATGTATGTGTATAATAAAGTGCTCCCAATCATGAATATTAAGATGTTTATCTATATGTTCAAAATATCGACAGTTGAGTTGGTTCTAATATACTTAGCTGTCCCTTGCAGGTTGAATGTTTGGAATCTTATCTTTTTTTTTTTTTTTGTAAACATCCTCATGACCTAACCTGACAATCTATTCGTATTTATTCGATCGTTATTGAATGCTTTTATATGCCACCCTTTTTTTTTATTTTTATTGAAGGAGGGTCAAAACAGGAAAGTACATTATAGAGCGAGAGTAGATATAATATAATATAAAATCACGTATTGTATTCGTATCTGTTCGATACTGTTGTAAGGTATACTCCAGAACCGAATCAAAGTATTGAATGAACGTCTATTTTAGTTTTTGTTTTTGGAAAGTTAAGTTTAAAAAAAAAATTAAAAATTTCTGTACATTACTTATTCATACTTTGAAAAAATATAAAGAAATTAAAGGATATCTGTGTTCGGTATTTTTATGATTATGTTTTCCTTCTGAAATATAAATTTTATGATATTATTTATGTACTTAGTTAATAAGTACCTACATTGATTAATATGACGTGTTTTTTCTTCTACTCACATGTATAGAATAGATTCTGAAAAAGTGGATGGATACCAAGCCCCCTGCATGGAAATTCTCAAATTGTTACCTTTGTATGCACCACAAGGCCTGCTGCTATGAGAAATAACAAAAACCCTGTTGATTTATTTTATACAAAATAAATATAAAAAATGTTCAACTTCAAACTGTTTACATAGAAAATAAATAATCAAATATGCTTAATGGAGAATAGGTTGTTTTGAAATGAACAAAATTATATAGCAAGGGATCTATTTTCCCCCGTTTTTTCGATAGGCATCAACTTAAAATATAATTATTAAAAAAAAATGTGTCATAACTCTTTTGAAAGTTTGAAATCAACTAAGCAAAATTCTAGGAAAAGAAATACCCAATTCTCGCAATTCTTCCCTAGCGCGCCCCAGTTAATTAAAGGAAAGGATATGTTAGGTACACAGGATAATTTGCAAAGGATGCAAAAATTAATAGGGCGGTGGCGTGTAGATTCGTTCAAGAAAAGAAAAAAAGCATAAAGGATGGGGTCTATTTCCCCCCGCTTAGGCAGGAGGGGAAATTTTCTAAATAGTCGACTTGAATTAGAAAAAAAAAAATTAATGATAATAAACGGCAACACTTACAATGTCATAGTTATACCTTTTTTTAAAGCGAAAAATCTATCCATCAATTCTGTTTTAAGTTAAATGGTTTTAATGAATATTTTTATAATAAATAAATAAATTGGTCGGTGCGACAGCTCATGTAGAACCAGGGCCTAGTCACTTACAACTCTCAACCATTCATGTGTGCGTGTTATTGGCAGGAATAGAGGGGATCTACAATTTTCTGCCGAATCCGAATGGCTAGGGTGAGAAGCACTTTTTCATTACAAGATATACTCATGGAGGATTTGTCAATTTCTCACAAGAGGCAGTAACCCGTGAAAAATATTTCTGTTTTTAGGTGGCATAGGCTGGGAATCGAACCCAAGACCTTTGGCGTAACAGTTTTTTAGAAAATCGATATACATAAGTTTCTTTCTGAGAGAAACCGAAAAAAAAAATCTTTTTTAGTGAACTGGTTATTATGTGATAATTATTAATAATCTCATCAAGTTAGAGTAATTTAAAGACCTTTCAAAAGGTTGAGTTTTACTTTCAATTTCTAGTTTTTTTGTTTGTATAAAAATACATGGTATTTCTGATAGGAACTTACCTAACTAGTTTTACTAGAAAGGGCCTTACGAGTTTTTGACAAGTTATCTTTATCTTGATTTTCCTCATACTAAAACCATTCAATGGCCTTGACTAAACATTTTTCTAGGCGGATGTATATTTTTTAATTTTTATCAATAAAGATTTATGAATGAAATTAGCAACCTTTTTTCAAGGCTTATATGCTGGCGGTAGGGTAAACCAAAAACTTGGAAATTTCTATAGCACATTACGTTGTGCTAATACAAGTTACGATACGTTGATTTATATTGGATACGCTCAATATTGGGTACGTTTTTTCGTAGCTCAAACAATATCGAAAGGTTGATTTGAAATTCGGTTGACAGTTCGAACTCGCCGCATTCTGTGATGTAAAACCAGCACTTGAATATTTAATTTAATATTTACACATCTTAACCGTGAGTCTCTGCGCTCACAATTTTTTTAAATTCAAACTAAAAATTTGGACAATCTTCCGTAGTTTAGTTTCTTACTACAAAGTTGGATACAAAATGATTGACAAATAGTCATAAGCAAAATGTTTGAGCACATAAATAATTTGCAAAACAACAATTTTCTAAAGCCACACCTGTAACTCACAGAAATTTATCCATTAACTAAACCACGTATTTTTTAAACTTATGAACTTATGACTGTTTTTTTTTCTAATTTCAGAATAAATCTGTGACGATAGTTACAGTGAGATGCAAGTGGATTATAGGAATTCCGCAACACATTACTGGATTGTGAGTATTTTTTTTTTCTATTTCAAAGAATTTTATCAATTTTAAAATCAATTATAATTATTATTTAATACTCAAATGTTATTATGAACTAAAATTGTAAACAAAAGATTCCACTAAATTTTCAAAAGGAGGTTACATAAATTTTATGGACAAACTTAAAAAAAAATTTGCTATATTTTGAATTCTGGAACGGATTTTTAAAGTTTGATTTTTTTCCCCTAAAGAAAGCCGTGTTCCTTGCTTATTAAATATAATTCTTAAATTATTAAGCACATATTAATTGTATAAGGTTACGAATTTTATAGAACGAGAATCTTTGATGTTCAGTATATTCCAGTCTTCAGTGTCCTTCCTGGCAGGTGATATTATCTGCGATTCCTTATTCAGAAGTGTTGAAGAAAGTTTGGATTTTACTCTACCTACTTATTGGATTCTTAAAATTGAACAAATGACATAGCAAAAATGATGTTCTTTTACTATTTTTAAAGACTGCTTTCTCTCACAACCCACAATTTAGTGTACAAATTAAACTTAAACTCCTAAACATGAATAACCTCAATTAATCGTTGGTTTTAAAATCTTAAACCAAGGCCACGTTTAAAAAAATAGACCTTAATTAACTTTATTTTATAAAGACCGTATACATATAAAAATATAAATATGTCATTTATTGAAATAAAATTATATTTCGGTAAATTAAAACAAATATAGGAACAAAATACAAGTAAAAATAAATTCTTACCTTCTTCAAATTAAATTATAAACCCATTTCAAAACAAAAAATAAGAAATAATATTCTTAAGTTTCTGTTTCTGACATTATCTTTGTACCTACTACCTACCTACCTTATAGCGAAATAACGTTCGAGGGTGTCTCATTTAACAAAAAAAAATGTGAATTGTTTAACTGGTTCAGAGTTTACCTTTCTTTGCATTTTCAATATTGGCATTCAGCCAGAAAGATTTTGCTCCTAGATTTGTCTTCTGTTTTTATTTTTTTTTGTTAAGGAAAGTGTCTACAATTACTTTAAGATAGTCAAAAATAATGAAAAGTGCATACACAAAAAAAAAATTAACCCAAGTAAAATAAAATCGTTTCCTTCTTCATTTGAAAAGGCAGCCTCAAGCGGGTTTTCTGACATCTGATAAAAAAACATAAAATTTATTATATATGTTTGTGTATGTGTACGAAAGGCTTTTCAATTGTTCCCCCAAAATAAAAAAAAAAGAAAAGGTTTTGAATTTCAAAGATTTGAAAATAGATAAATTGTATGATGTCGCCCGTGACGCCCGCAACGCCCGCCCCCGCCACCACCATCATCGCCGCACCAGCCGTCTTTTAGTGGTTTGAAAAATTTGCCTGATGTGAATGTTTAAG
Source organism: Epistrophe eligans (assembly GCA_951394125.1). Classification (NCBI taxonomy): domain Eukaryota; kingdom Metazoa; phylum Arthropoda; class Insecta; order Diptera; family Syrphidae; genus Epistrophe; species Epistrophe eligans. Next base: position 14,298,070 of record OX596030.1, read on the forward strand.
TTATTATATCTATTGCTGGAAGGAAAAATGATTGAAAATAAAAAATTCAATTTGAGTCGTGTCATCGTGTAGGTTTTCCTTGAAAATATAAAATTGAAACGTTATAGACAGGTGGTGGCAATTTATGGAGGGATCATTTTTCATTGATTTTTGTCACCATTGTTTGATTTAATATTTTGAAAAAAAAAAAAATAAAACTCCAAAATTGAATGAATGTAAAAATCATAAAAAATAAAATCAACTTTTTTTAAGATTTTTTAAAATTAAATGTTTGCATTCGGGTTGGTTATTTGAATTTGTTTTTTTTTAGCATTCACAATTGAAAGAGAAAAAAAAGGTTCTTGAAATTAAATAAAAACTTTTATAATATTCTTTAAGCTAGGAAGATGAAACATATGGATTTGCAAGTCTAAGAATATTGAGTAAAACTTTGAAAGGATCTCGGGTCGACGTCATGCTTTCACGGCGCATTGTGAATCAGGCATAATATTGTTTTTGGCTGGCAGCGTTGTCCTCCAACTACAAATGTAGCGTTTTTGATACATTTTTTTTTCCAAAAAAAGTCACTACGTAAATAATTTTTTTCATTGTGTTTGGCGCTTAAATTCGCTAGTAGCACTTTTTGTGTAAACGTTCCAAAATCAAATCAACGTCCATGTTCCACAATCCACACACAAACAAGAAAAATGACAGTTCAATGTGTTTTACCCTTTTCTTTCATAATGCTATAACTACTGCTCTTCTCTTTCATTGGAACACATTTGAGATATACAAATATGTAAAAAATAAATAAGAGGCTAAACAAATTGACAATAATTTTACATTTAGGATATTATTATTTTATTAAATTATTTATTTTCGTTTAAATATTTGACTGAAAATTTTAAGTTATCTTTAAATAATTGTCTCATGTTATCTTTATTATTTTTAAATTATTTATTTTTGTTGTTGAAACTCTTGAATTAAAAGTGAATTATGGTGACCATGTTTTATGTTTTTTCTCTAAATAAATTACGAGTCATTTTTAAGTAATTGATATTGTACTACATTTTAAATCTGAGACGCTACATTTTGAACCAGTTGGGGGGCAACGCTAGTCGTTGGTATAAATACACGCATATATAATGTACATATAACGGGTGTTTTTTTTAGAGGTATAGAACTTTAAGTTGGCAACACTATTTTAACTGGCGGTCATTTTCTCAGCTGTCAAGTGATTTATTTTTCAACATGAAGAGACTGACGCCTAAACAACGCATACAAAATGTTGTGAATGGGCTTGGAATGAGATTGCTGTTGTTTTGTTCAGCGATGAAGCTCAGTTTTGGTTGAATGGCTACGTCAATAAGCAGAAAAAATTACAGTTTGGTGTACTTTATGGGCTGGTGGAATCATTTTTTTTTTTTAACAACAAAAAACAAACACAAACATATTTGTACATATATGCCAATAAAACCTAGGGTCTTATAAATTAGGCAATGGAAGGAATGGAAGCATAGGATAGATTGGTCCGTACTTCTTTAAAAACGATGCTGGCCAGAACGTTACAGTCAATGGTGACCGCTATAGAGCCATGATTACAGACTTTTTCGTTCATCAATTGAACAACCATGATGTGCAGGAGCTGTGGTTTCAACAAGACGGCGCAACATTTCACACAGCTTGTGCCACAATTGATTTATTGAAGGAAACGTTTGGTAACCGCATAGTTTCACGTTACGGACCCGTGAATTGGCCTCCAAGATCGTGCGATTTAATGCCGCTTGACTATTTTCTGTGGGGATATGTGAAGTCGCTAGTCTACGCCGATAAGCCCGAAACGATTTACCACTTGGAGGAAAACATTCGCCGCGTTATTGCCAATTTATGTACGGCCACAAATGTTGGAAAAAGTCATTGAAACTGGACCTCCAGATTAGACTACGTCTGAGCCAGCCGTGGCGGTCATATGCCAGAAATCATATTTAAATTATAATGCCAGAAGATTATCTTTCGAATAAAGTAAATTTCATGTCAATTTAAAAAAATCATTTTTGTTGTTTTCCATTTCATAGCTCTATACCTCTAAAAAAAAAAAAAACACCCTTTATATGCATTTGACTTCTAATCCTGTGAGTGCCTTAGGGTATGCAATGTTTAGCAAGCCTGGAAGTATGCATAAGCTAAGGGGCTAGTAGGTATTTGAAGGTATTTATAACGATAAACCTACCATGTACATACTTTTACTGGACTAACAGCCGGTAGATAAAAAGATACACACAGTTAATAATTCATTTTAATTAAAAAAAAATACAAAAGATTTAGAGAATTTTATTTTTATTCTTAACAATAATAACCCTTAACTTAAATGAATCAAAATTACACACAAATTCAACTCAAAGCTTGTTATAATTTCAATGTAATAAATTCAATAATGAATTTATTTATAAACTAAAGTATCCCCCTTAAGTACCTTTTTGAATGCAAAACAAAATTATTTGGTTTTCGTAATAATCAAGTGATATAAAAAAAATAATTATTGAAATAAATTTCAATGCATAAATGATGCTCCATAATATTTGTTTCAATTTATTTTATTTAATTAAAAGCAAACAAATGATTCAGATAAATTACTTCATTAATTAAAAAATTAACCCAACTGAATAAAGATTCTGGTTTATTTGAAGTATACCTATGAGTGAATATACATACCTACCTACTTGTGTATAAAATAAGTTTTGTTTAAATAACAAATTTTGTTTGGTTTTAAAAGTTTTTTTTTTTATCTAACTAAAATGCAATTTGTGTTGTGGTTGAAAAAAGTTTTAAATTATTATTTTCTAATTCTAATTTATATATTATTTTTACCATATACATAACATATTTTAAAATTACTTAGTTTTAAAGTGTGAATTATTTATTATTTTAACCACTAACCGCTAACCCTTTTGTGTGTGTCTATGATAATTTATTTCAGACAGCTTTTTGGTGTGCCATTGGAGCTATTGTATTGGGAGCGATTGCGGTGATATCATATTGGATACGAAAATGCAGGTATGTATGTTTTTTTTTGTGTGTGTATATGATTTAGATAATATTTGAGTGAATTTTAATAATGAATTAATAAATAAATTGAATTGAATTGATGATATAAGTTCATCAATAAATTATGTTTAATAATATTGATGTTTTGATTTATTACTAATAGAAAATAAGTTGTCAACTGTTTCTATTGTATGATTAAAATTTTAAAAAGAGACACATAATTGGTGTGTCTATTAATAATGTTGTGAAGTTTTTTAATCAGGGCATCTTGAAAAAGGTGCAGAACAAAAAATAACAAAAATGTCTCATATAATTATATTTTTAATTCTTAAATATTCTTATTATTGCTGTTCATAAAATCAGACGTTTGAAGAAAAAATTAAAGTTTTTCAAACTTATTAATTAACTGAAATAAAACATGAATTATCTTTAATTATTTCATTAGAACTTAATAATTCATAAATACCCTGGCCGATTTCTATTAAACTTGGATCCTAGCAGTTTTTTAACATTATCTAGTTAATTTGAAGCAAAAATTATTTTTATAACCAAAAATATCATAAAAGTGTTTAAATATCTTTAAGGAAAATCTTATTTTTCTTGAAAATGACTTCTACGATTTTGATTACAATTTATGTGAGCTAATTTCAATGAACGATCTATCATATAAATAATTGAAACAAAATTTTGTATTATTCAATTATTAAAACAATTTTTAGTTAGAAATCCAGCTAATTAACCAGCTATTAGCCAGAAGTTCTCCAAACCATGGGGTTACAAAATGGTTCAGAAGATTTATTAAATGGCTAATTAGTGGCTAGGAATAAGTGTTAAAAGTACCCAATGAGTTTCAGTGGCTAGGAATAAGTGTTAAAAGTACCCAATGAGTTTCAAAAATGGTTATTTTTAAACCAGAAAAATAACTTTATGGTTATTAAAGAGTTAATATGTATCCAAATTGTACCTCTAGTTTTAAAATGGAATTTTTCAAACTAATATATGACGAAAAAGTTGTCTAAGAAAATTTTACCCAAATCAACCTTACGGTAATATTTGGACTACCGTATAGAAAACGAGGGTATAAAAACCTCTTTTTTAACCATATTATGACCAGAATTATTTATTAACCTCGGCTATTCTGAAGCTGGCGTTAAACATTATTGGTTGTGAACGGTATCTCTCATGGAACCTTTTTTTTTTTTGACTTTCTGATTTTGAAGAAAAAGTTCTGCGCGAAAGCTTCCAATAAATTTAAATAATATTGCATATCAAAATATTAAAAAAAAAAATTTGAATATTAAAAAAAATTTCAAAATTATTTTTTTTTAAATTCCATTTCGAAAATGCGTAGATGATTTTTTTCAAAATTAATTCTTCGCATTAATAAATACCAAAAAAGGCATGTCAATTTTTTTTTCTTAAAATTATTTTAAAAATTCTATTTATATAAAAAATTATTTAAAAATAAAAACCGGTCCAATGGTTTTTAAATTTTTTTTCTCATAATTTGAGATTTGCTTAAGAAATCCGATGGTGTTCATTAGGTTGGTGTTAAAACAATTTTGGAGGTTTAAGGTTTTAGGGTTTCTGTAAACAAAATTGACATTAAGGAAATAGGATGTTGTAGTTGTAGTTTTTAGAAAAAAAAAATACCTTTTTTAAGTTACTCACGTATACCTACATTTTTAATGGCTTGGCCGATATGGTTATAATTTTATAATTTAATGACGTGTTTGGAATATTGTAAACGATAAGTTTATTTAAATAAAATAAGTTTATTTAATTAAAAAAAATCAAACAAAACTCCATTTTATTAGTACTTTTTGACTTGTACTTTAATATTTTGTTAAAATAAGGTACATTTCCATTTAACTAGTTGATTATTGTAGCAGATTATTCTTTTTTCACACATTATTAATTGTCCAGACCATTTATTCAATCTTATTACCAATTTCACCCGAACAACATTTCGCCCAAGAAATGTGACATTTCACTATTTGCCTATTGTGAATTTCACCCCAAATTTCATGTTCGAAAAATTCCTCACTCTAATGCCATTGACAGCATAAATGCTCACTTATTTTTAGTAGGCGCGCGAAATTTCGTTCGGCTGAAACTCATTCAAACCTTCAATATTAATATGATGGTGCGAAAGCTTGACAGCCTAACTGCAAGTGTGTTATCACACAAAAACCCCTTATAGAAACTCAGAATAGCTTTTAAAATTCGGGGCGAAAACAAAATTTTAAGGTGAAATATTTTTCGGGTGAAACTCACAATAAGGCTGATTTTGTACGGAAAAGTCACATTTGAGTGGTATTCGTGTTTGTATAATATGTTTTTTCTTTCATATCAGCGTGCCTCTCTGTAATTTGTATGCGTTGTGTTTTTGTATTTTGTTTTTGCAATTCGTGCCTTGGTGACACTTTGAGTGGGTAATTTTTCGTTGTCGTTTTTGTAAGCATTTCGCTGTCGTATTGGTGACCAACGACCAACCATTGTACTAGGCTTTAAGGCCAAAATACTTCATTGATTTAAATAAATTCCATTTAACCAAATTTAACACATTTTTTAATGTATTAATTCAAAAATTTAAAAAAATTGTTAAAATTGTTTAATTATTTTTTTTTTTATTGGTCCTCTTTAAGCTCTTTTGTGGTTATGTTGATAAATATTGAACTTAACTATATAATTAAATTTATCTACACACAGTTTCATGTATAAAACGCATTGCGTTTTTCTAAGCTTCTTTTTCTTAGAAAACGTCTCATATTGCAATATCCACAATATTTAATAATTGGATTATGGGACAATGAGACTTTTAATAGTACAGCAGTTAGAGTAGATTTTTTTAATTATTGCTAAAAAGATACATACATATTATTTGGATCTTTAAGATTGTTCCATTATTTAGAAAGTAAAATAAAATTATTATTCGGAACAAAGACTTTTATTGTAAAAGGCTCATTTTATTTATGAAGAAGGTTAAAGTCAGGAAGCTTAAAATAAGATTTTAAATTTTTATTAGAAAAAAGCGAAAAAAAATAAAATTTACATAACTGGACCGTACAAATTTGCTCTTGTTAAAAAGTACCTATACATTGAAGATATATGTAGGTGTTTTAATGGTTCAAAAATGTAATGCTATCTTCGGAAAAATTATGGATTATGTCAATTTTAAACATTGAAAAATATGCATTTAATGACTTATTTTCAAATTAATTTTTTTTTACGATTTTCAAGATATTGGTTTCTCAAAAAATTGCAAACTGCAAATATTTTTATGCGGAACTCCTTACAAAATAAAAAATAAAATTTTTTATTGAAATTGATAAAAATAAAAAAAACAGTTTTTTTTTTAATTTTGTGTTGCCAAAATTTTCCGAGATAAATAGCCTCTATATCATAATGAATTCTTGGAAGGTAGGTATACATATATGTACATACCGTTATTTTTGGGACTAAACAAAATAAAAAAACAATTTTAGGGGATTACTAAAAACTTTAGGTTTTAAATTTTAAGAAAACCCTTCAGAATTGTTGAGAGGGTTCAACAATTCTATCATCGTAATTTCAGGTTTGATAAAAACCCCATGGGATGATAGAACCAATATGTTCGAGACCAAGTTCAGAAACTTGCTGCAAAAAGAAACTCGTTTAACATCTGAATATATGTAGATGTCATTTAAAAAAAATGATGACATCTGTCTACAGACGCCATTTGCAAAAATTATGTCATATTCACATTATGACACTATACGTTTCCTGCCCCTACACTTCAAATTAACAAAATGCTTTATTTAATCAATTTAAGTTCTGAGAAATTGTTTTCCTACCTGAGCGCCTCACAAAGAGCAAAAAATATTAGTGGAATTTTTTTTTTGTTAAATTTGGCTGGTGATTCTATAGAATATAAAAATATTTTCAAAATTTTCACAAAATAGAGGGATTTCTAATACCAAAACCGAATTTATTGTACCCAAGACCGAATCAAGCAAAGTATTTAATTTTAAAAAATTTTGTTATTAAAATGTATTGCATTACTATTTAAACAAACAAAAAAACAAATGAATTTTGATTTGAAAATTGAATAGGTATTTAACTGGCGGCCATTCTAAATTTGTCTAAAATTGTATACATATACATATTAAAAGATTTTATTATTTTTTTTTTTTAAATTGGCCAATAATTTCCCATTTCCCTGGACTATACTTAAGTCTTACTTATATGTAGTTAAAAAAAATTACAACTCATATAATTCCTTTTCATTTTTGTCGGTCCCTTGAAGCGTCAAAGCGTTAATAATGTCTGTAGCTATACATCTGTTCAAAAATTTCCATATGGATATTTTCTAACCATAAATATATTCAAGTTCAAGAGAGCTGTATCCACTTTGTTATACAGGTGAGTGGTTTTTGGTTTTGGTTTCTTTTTTTCTTCATTCTTCCTTTCATTTTTTGTTTCTGTTGGTCTTGCAATAAAAGACGACAGCAGCAATCAATAGATACAACATGGTGTTTATGTGAATTGGAATTGCACTAGAATGATTCCATTGACAGGTTGTCATACATGTGTGTGGTATTAGGTCAAAAAAGTTGCATAGGAAAAGATACAAAAATAAAAATAAAAATAAAAACAAAAATAAAACACATGAAAGGAGAAAAAAAAGAAAATCAATTTTTTTTTATAATCCATTTAGAAGAGGAAATTGTTTTCACAGTTTGTCAGAACAATCCGTTGGAGTCGGTTCTCGTCAACGACTAACGCCGCCATCGTCGATGACAATGACACGACATGATATTAAAATCACCTGAGTAATTAATGTCGCCTACTAAAAGGCCGGACTCAATTAATTTGCTTTAACAATAGTTTATGCTCGTTAGCTCGGTAGCTTTTAAAAAATATTCGATACAAAAAATTAATTGTCTCACCCCGCCGCCGCTGCCGCCTTTGTTGAAATTAATTTGAAAAAGGAATTATAAAAAATAAAAACAATAAAATATATTTTACGAAATTTAATTTAAATAAATATAATTGAATAATAAAAGAACACGTAGTGTAATGGAGAATCCCAATCAGTGAATGGATGATTGTCATTCAATATGCAACTTTCACTTAACAAAACGTGTAAATGCTATTTAATTAAAAATCAAATAAAAATTAAAATTAAAATTGCATACTAAAAGGATAAACACGCGTATTTTTTTTCAATTAAAAAAAAAATAATTTTATGGAAATGCAATATGGTCGCTTTGTGAGAATGTGTGACCGGAGATGTGAGCATTGAAGCAAATATATCGCATACATATGCTTATCGGGTTTTGATTTTATTTTCTAGCGGAAGTTCATTCTGTTTTTTTATTTTTGTTTTGTAAAATTATTTTTTATTGAATTGTAAGAGCAGCAAGGTGAAAATTGTATTATTGAGTTTTAATACTTTTTGTTGGGTTCACGTGATTTCCTAGTAAACCACTTCCGTACTTTATACATAATTAAGGATTTTATATACATATATCAGTTTTAATATAAAAAAGAAACATTCATTTTGATGTGCTTATGGTAATATTATTTAATCCGGAAACAGCTGTCAGAATAATAAAAAGTAAGTTTAGCATATTTATGTTTTTTTCTTCTGTTAGGATTTTTTTTATGCTAAAAGTTATAATTAAATGCACACAAAATGCAGAATTAATTATTTAATTGATGCTCATATTGATTGACAAAATATCAATAGCTATTTGGTCACCGCACTTAAAGATTATCAATTTTTTGTATAAATCCTTTGATAAAAATGAAGCAATGATACAAAAAAGATATAAGTTAAAATTTTGACAAAATTTCATTAAAAAAAAGGCTTCCCGTCTAACAGGAAATTCTGTCTCTTTTATAATTGATTGATCAACATCCTTAACAGCATTTGATCTCAAAGTGAAAAGTAGGTATGTATATTATTTTATCTTCACAATTAATAAGAATATTAAGATCCAAAACGGGATACTTACATCAAAGTACTTAATTCCAACAGTATCCTTAAAACTGATGAATTTTACCAAAAGTAAATTTTGACATCCAAAATTAAATTAAAATTTATTATTATTACATTTATTATTTTATGTTTAGAAAAAACAACATAAAACTATTTATATTTAAAATTAATATGTATGGCAATCCTATAAAAATGCATTTACATATAAGAATTGTTTCGGAATAATATCCAAATATTGTCAAATGCCAAGCTTTAAAAAAATTGACCACGCTGCTCAGGCCAAAGCAAAGTTACAATTCGTTTTTCTTCTCTTCGTTTCCTAATTTCGTTACAAAACAAAATATCGAATTAACTTTTTTTTTTAAAGCATCAAATGCCAGTTAATTTTACTTTAATATCCCTATAGAATATGGTTTGACATATAAATTGGTTAAAAACATTGGTTTGACAGGTAAAACATAGAATTACAAAAGTGTGTAATATTCATATCTCATATACCGGATTTGTACGATCCATTTTCACGCCCCAAATTGATCCTTTGTGGGTAATTTTCCTTCATTACTTTTTGCAGAAATTTTATAACATTATTACTTTAGTATCGTTTTTGACAGCACTGGCACAAAATGGTGTGAAGCTTTTGTAAAGTATGTTTTTTTAGAGGTATAGAACTTTAAAATGGAATAAAACAAATATGATTTTTTTAAATTGACATGAAATTTACTTTATTCGAAAGACAATCTTCTGCCATTATAATTTAAATATGATTTCTGGCATATGACCGCTACGCGTGGCTCGGACGTAGTCTAATCTGGTGGTCCAATTTTTGATGACTTTTCCAGCAATAAAGCGGCGAATGTTATCCTCCAAGTTCTCAATCGTTTCGGGCTTATCGGCGTAGACTAGCGACTTCACATATCCCCAAAGAAAATAGTCAAGTGGCGTTAAATCGCACGATCTTGCAGGCTAATTCACGGGTCCGTAACGTGAAACTATGGGTTTACCAAACGTCTACTTCAATAAATCAATTGTGGCACAAGCTGTGTGACATGTTGCGCCGTCTTGTTGAAACCACAGCTCCTGCACATCATAGTTGTTCAATTGATGAACGAAAAAGTCAGTAATCATGGCTCTATAGTGGTCACCATTGACTGGCCAGCATCGTTTTTAAAGAAGTACGGAACAATTATCCCCCCAACCCATAAAGCACACCAAACAGTCAGTTTTATGTGGATGTAATGGTGTCTTAACATACATTTGAGGATTATCATCACTCCAAATACGGCAGTTTTGTTTATTGACGTATCCATTCAACCAAAAGTGAGCTTCATCGCTAAATAAAATTCGCTTATGAAAATTGGGATCAACGGATATCTTGTTTTGCACAATTTGGAAGGGTTGTTCAGGCGTCAGTCTGTTCATGTTGAAATGCCAAATAAAAATAAAAATAAATCACTTGACAGCTGACAAAATGGCCGCCAGTTAAAATAGTGTTGCCAACTTAAAGTTCTTTATCTCTTGTATCCACGTATATAATTATGTAGATATAATTACATATACGTAAAATAAAATTATTGATTTCATCTTCACTTCACTCCAAGAAAATTATTCATTTTTTATTTCAAACTTTCTTAAAAAGTACTGTCAAATTTAACCTCAATGTTAGAGTCGAAGCGGGGGGGGGGGAATGTGAACTATTATTTTAACTCATCTAGAACGGATAGTGCCATACAACGATTTAATTTTTTCAATATTTCTCAAAAACAACTTTTCCGATTTTGATTTAACTATGGGAAATTCATTTTATTTTAATTTGCCACACATAAAGTTTTTTTAAGAACAGTTAAAATAAGATAGCATTAAAAAATTTTAGAAGTTATATTTTCTTTTGAATAAAAAAAATCTAAGAACAAATTAATTGTTAAAGAATTTCCGTACTGAAATTAGAATTTAAGCTTTTTCATAAGCTTAACAATCTTAAAATTAGAAGTTTTTTTAGAAACTTAGACAAAAAACCTTGTGTTCGGGATTATATTCCAAATGTACATACATATATGTATATATAAATTAATAGGGAAATTAGAATATGTTTATTACAGTTAACAGTTAACGGGTGGGGTGGGAATATACATAATTACAGTTCATTAGTGAATACCCATTTTTTTAATAAACATTTTTCATTGTTACTGTTCTTTACTTCAAAGCTTTATAGTTACCCCAGCGTGGGAAAAACAATGACAATTAAGAACCTTCTAATTCCCATAAGTATAGGTACTACTCACTTAAAGCGTCCACCGCTTAACTTTACACAAAAGATATTTTTTTTCATAACTGATTCTAAAAAAAGATCATAATTATCTAGCAACTTTGTTTGTCATTTGTTTTAGCTTTTATGATATACAAAAAATTCAAAAAAATTAAAATACTGTTTGAATTTTTCATATCCCATCACTACCTCACACAGCAAGCATTTCTTCTCTTACATACATTATATTCACTGCCGTAATAATACAAAAGTTTACTTAATCCACCACTTTAAGGATTTAGATTTTTTGGGATTAAATGGAATTAGGGATGGTTGTGACTTTTTTTTTTTTTGAAGAATTTTAAATTCCTATTCTTGTTTACCCACATAATAAGTTTTAAAATATTCCAAAAACAAAATCATTGAATTCTTCTTCAGGGCAAAAATACCATTATTGAACTTTAAATCACGTTCATCCTTAGCATGTACAAAAACTTTTGTTGCTACAAAAAAGAAATCCCTTATGAAAAAATATATAGAATTTTTTAGCAGATATATTAAACGCCAACCACCGTTACTGCCATGCCACCGCCGCGCCGCCACCGGTCCTTATGTCAAAAATATAGCTAAGAGTTTTTTGATGTGAATTGGCGCCAGCTCAATAGCCTCTTGTAATGAAATACGTGCACCGTAGTTTATGTCAATAAAACTATATTTCATCTAGAGGACCGAAGAAATCTCTAAATAGTCGAGAGTACTATCGAAATAAAAAAAAAATAAAATCTACTTGATGCGCATTTTTGGTCGAGGCATCATCAAAATGAGTAGCAGTAGTAGGGCAAGAAGCAACACACATACTTCATTGTCATCATCACCCTGAATAGTTTGACATTTAATATAAGGACTCAAAATATAATATGACAAGGATCTATGATTATTTGTCAAGTGTCAGTGTCAAGAGAATGCATTTATCATCTTTCAAGAAATTTCAATATAAATTAAATAAAATTTGGAAGTTTTTTTTTAGTAAAATCCAATTTGTCTTTTTATTTAACCCAAATGTGGTACCTATAACGAATTTACCATAATTATGTTTATTGCTCATCAGCGAGTTGGAAAGTTCCTCAGATATTATTATGAGTAGTTTTCCTCATAATACGATTAAGTTTTAAGTAGTATTTTAATTTGAAGACCAGAATAGTGAATACTTATAGTTTTGATGAGTGTTATGCTGAACTATCAACTATAAGGGAAAGGAATTAATGAATGAGAACTTTAATTATAATGTTTGTGGAAGTAAAATGATTACATTAAGTGCAATGATTTACCCTTCGGCTAAAAGCAAAAAATATTTTCCACGATGGTGATTTTTAATTACATTTTATTTTATTTGATTGAATCGTAAAAAGATTTTTTGTAGGTTTCTTTATTAAAAACCATGGTGAGCTTGCAAAGAAAAAAAACATATATTGAAAAAAAGATTTGGCTTAGTTAATAGTTTTTAAAAAAGTAATAAATGTCATGTTATTTGAAAAAAAATTATTTAAACTAAAACATAAATCTATTGAAATAAGCTTAGGTATTTGTTTTTACCAATCTACTCGGTTGGTAACAACAAAGCTCAATGGAATGTAGATTTTAACTTTATATATTCTTGTTATTATTTTTATAACTTTAAATTACGTTTAAAAAATAAATTCATTAAAAATTAACAAAATAATAAATTGTTAAACCAAAACATACCGCTATTAGTTTTTGATTAAACAATTTGGTTAAATTGTACACTTAGAAAATTTCAATTTTTATTCTTTGATTTGAGTATTCTTTCAAAATTAAAATTTTACTAAAATTAAATGAATGAATTAATCATCTTGAAATTTGTAGTTTTTTCGTTTAATTTTGTACTCTATATTTTAAGAAATAAAGTTAAGCAGTCGCATCTATTAGACTTTCTTAAAACGTCTCTTAGACGTCATTTAGTAATTATTTAAGTGTGCTTAAATATTTAAATTGCCTTTAAATGACGTAATTGAAATTCTATTCTATATATGTATAATGGTTTTCCCATTGATACTTACATATGTACATATGTACATTGTACATATGTACATAAATAAATAACGATTGTGTCACTTAACTCAAACAAATCTACAAATTGCATACTTTTAGGCTGTTTTTGACACCTTCCGAAAATATGCAAACAAGAAACGAGCTCATCACCAAATAAGAGTGAAAGAGAAGCACTTGAATTCTTTCAAAGCAAGAAAAATGAAAACAGACTCAGATACTAAACGTTATTGAATAAAACTATCGTTTATAATAAATTTATTAATTAAAAAATCTGCAGATTTTGGCAAAAATTCTTGCTACGAATTTTGAAACTTTTTTACCAAGTTTAAGCTTTGTCTAACCATGCACTTAAATTAATAAGTGTACTTAAATTATTAAGTGTTAGTTGTACAAACATAGTTTATCCTCCGATTAAATTTTCATTAATGGATTAACTGAGGATTAATTGAGGCTCAACCAGGGTTTAAGTCTAAAAAATTAACTATTTTCATTCAATCATACATTTGAACGCTGCTGGTTGAATTTCAGTTAATCCACCGTTTATTTTAAGAAAACCGTGGAAAATTAAAATAAAACCCAAAATTATTTTTCTAGAAAATAAGCCAAAAATATTTAAAATCGTGCCAGAAAGACATGAAAAAAGAAAAACCCATAAACTAAAATGAAAATTACTCCAGAATTTAATCTGGGATATTTTCGAAAATCATATTAAACTTAAGATCAAAATATATTCTGACGTAATTTCCAAAATAATTTATTACTAATAATTTAGTAAATTACGCCAGAAAATGTTTCATTTTCAAACAAAACAGTTTAAAGTTGATAGAAAAAGTAAAGAACAAGAATGCGCTGAGACACGTTCCCGCCATCCTTGCGTTCCTCGATCAAAAAACTTCTTGGGATAACACTGAGTAAACACGTAGGATCGTATTTATAAACGTCGCGTCGTCTAACTTTGGACAGCCGTCCAAGTTTTAAATAAAAATGTTTAATTATTGTCTACTAGATTTTTGTCTACTTAGACACTGTCTAACTATTTTCAAATTGGTGGGAATATTCTTAATTTAATAAACTAGTCATAAATCTAATAAATAGGGCTGTGGATTTTTAGTTACTAGGGTAAGTTGTACAAATGTGGATTAAATATTTCATCCGTGGATCTGTAATTTTAGCTAACCGATTTTGGCGGATTAACTAAGGTTTAACCATGGATCAAGCAATTAATTGGGCACTATCACAAACCGTTGACTCTCTGTTAATCCCTTAAAATTAAGAAGTTGAAATTTCTGAGCCACTGATCAAATATTAGAACAAAGTTTCTACAACTAGCCCAAATTGCAAGTTGTGCAAAGTGGTTCTTTCGGTTTACTGAAAGAAATTATAAACAGAAAAAAAAAAAAAAACATTTCTCATCAAAAATTAATTATTAACAATTTTTAATCCAGACTTAAACAATGTTTAAATCGTAAAAATTGAACAACGTTAAAACCTGCCTTGCGAAATCTAGTTCTATCGTTTCATTTTTCACAGACGAAGCATATTTTCACCTCAGTCCGATATGCAGCTTCAAGAAAAGATAATATTACCAAATGCTAAAATTGCCCGAAAGAGACCATGAATGCTTTGAAAAAAGGCTTCACAATTGTAAGTTCTCTAGAGGGTGCCATTTAGACTGACACGCTTTCAAAAATCCTTCAAACTTAAATACTCATAATGTTAAACAATGCTTGACGAGCTGGATCGAATTCGAATCGAAAATATAAATGTATACCTAGATCAAAGAATTGAAGAATCGAGATTACAGCGACAGCAAGACTGTCACTTCGATTCCATTTCAATTCTATCTTTCGATCCGGCATCGTCATACACCTGGATCGAAATTTCGATTCAGATCGAATCTGATCCGTGAATCCGCTCATTTACACCCTGTAAATCTAGTATCACAGGTTTCCAATTTAAGATTTAAAAAAAAAAAAAATATTTAAATATTTAATTTTTAAATTCATTTTAACTTCAATTATGTTTATGAGTTTTATATAGGTAGAAAGTTTTCATTAAAATCGAAATGAGGTAATTTCACAAATTACAGAAAAAGGATTTGCGTCGCAAATTTGCTAATTTCGTTAGATAGCTCATTTCTTCTTAAATTTAATTTGGCTTCCATTCGTTTGTTTTTGTATTTAAGTGTACATCGAATTTTGACATTTTCAATAGATTCCACTTGGGCGTGTTCGTAAGGTTTGGATCAAATTACCTAATTTTGAATTGTAAATTTGTATGAGAAATAAGATGATTGGAAATTGAGTTTGCAAATTTTTAACGAAATTATATCATTTTTCCTAATGAAAACGATGAGATTGTAGTTAGGACGATCGTAAAGTTCGTCAAAATTTGCAAAGGTAATCTGGTCAGCCAAGGCCTATTCAGGGTAGAACTGTTCACTAAAGTTTATTATTCACCCCCATGATCTTTGAATTTAAGGTCAACTTCATCGAAATTTTGGAAAATCATACAAATAAAATTGTATTACCAAACATTTTTAAAAAGCAGCAAATTTTAAGAAACAAAATAATTTTCCAATTTAATTTAAAAATGCCTTTAAACTTAATTTTTCATTTTCTTGGAGTTTTTCGAATAGAAAAACATACAAAATTGTAAAATATGAATAAAATATTTAAATGCAAAAGTTTTTTTCAATAAAAAAAATAAAAACACAATAATACAAGCTAAAAATTCTTAATAATTAAAAACAATACTCTTAACATCGAGTCTTTCTAAATAGAAGACATAACCTAAATAAAACTATATATATCTCTTAGAATCTATTTAATACTTGAAATAATCTTAATATAACAATTAAAATACAATTTTGATATAAGAACATTAAAAACAAAAAGTAATTTTATTCATCTACATCTCAAATTATTTAAAGCGTTCTTTATTTAAGAATCAACAATTGGAGTGTAAAACATACACCTTTATCGGTAGGTAGCAACCGCCCACTTTTGCCATCACATCACCATAGAAAAAGCAAACAAATATTTAAATAAAAAAATTAAAATTATCCACCCAACAGCAAAATTATTAAAAGTTATTTCAATTTATTATTTTCTTTTATATTTATTATTATCATTTTTTGTTTTTAATTGGTATTCAACAATCCTAAACATTGTTTTCCCATATTAAATCAAATTCTTATTCAGTTTCGAGTTTTCATTTCATGTTCAGATGCAACAAACAAAAATTTTGTTATTTTCTTTATTGGCTGCTCAGCATGTTGAACGATGAATTGTATTTCTCTGCTTTTGTGATAGCAAATCAAAAAAAAACACTACACAAAATAAAAAATAATACCCTTACAACAATGAACATATAAATATATAGATATATACAGCGTTCGTACAAAAATTAAATTAAACAATGCAAATTAAAGAATAATGTAGAAATTGCTGCAAGCGTTATTTTTGAATTTTATTTTTATTGAAGTTTATATATATTTTTTATTTTTGATTTAAAAATGCGACTTAAGGCTGAAAGTTGATCACAAGTTACACACATAACTCTATGCAATGCAGAATTAAATGTGTCCTTTATTAAAAATTTATATAAAAAATATATATTTATTATATCAAAACACAAATGCTTACAAACAAGAACAAAACAAAAATTTAATTAAAATTTGCGTCTTGTTGTTATTTCACGGTTTTTATTTAAATTTATTTTGTTTTTTTCTTTTTCTCCACTTTTTCTTTTCTGTTTTACGTTTATGTGTGTGTATGGGTGTGTGTGTGTGTCTGTCTTAAAGGACACCACTGGGCAGCAATTACAGCACCAACACAACCACCAGCTTCAGCTACAGCAGCAACAGCAGCAGCACCATCAACAGCTTTTGCAGGTGGACAATAGAATCATACAACAACATCCAATTAGACAAAAGGATATCTTTTATCAGCCTCTTCAGGCAAATACACTCCAATGCAATCTGCCACCACATGCACCTCTGTCAATACCGATCACCACCACCGCTGCACCAACATCCACACCAACGTCGGCACAATCCAATCCCAAATCAGTATCAATTCTAGTATATAAGACCTTAAATACGGTTTTCAAAAGTAGTCGCAAGATCATCTTTCGAGTGTGCGAGGTAGCCAGTGCCAAAAAGTCCTTTACCATGTTCAAATTCAATCAGAGAGCGAAAAGTTCAGAAGCTGCTGCAGCAGCTGCATGCACGGGTCACGATCGGTTTAGTCAAGTACGTGTTACAAATAAGTAAGTTCTAACTGATAATTGTTTTAAGAATATTGGTCAAGTAGTTTAATCGAAAAAAAATATATATATATTTACATATAAATTTAAGGAAGAAGAAGGACTTCTATAAGAAAAAGAAAACAAATGGACTGAGACGAAGTAATTCAGCGATCGAATTTGACGCTTCAGCATTGACAGCAGCGAACAGAAGGCAGCTTTTTAGTCGGTGAGTATTTTCTAAGAATACATTCTGGTATAGTCTATAAGAGATGCTTATGGAAAAGGTTTTTAATAATATAATTCAGAAAGGTTTGTTCTTGAGATCTTCATATTCAAAATTACCAAAAAAATTTTCTCCGCGTTTAAATCCAATTTTTTTTATTAATGTAGAAAGCTTAAAACCTTAATTTTTGTTAACTCATAAATATTTAAAGGACCAAATATAAAAACTTGTTTAGCTAAACAATTTTAAAATAAATTAGGGAAAATCTTATTCTTCTCGAAACCGGCCCACTGCTTTTTTTTTTTAAATCAATTAATTATATAAAAGCTATCTTTAGGAAGTACAATTTGTTTGAGAAATTGTTAGTAATACGCCTTTCATAGGACCATTCGTTTTATTTTCGATAAATACAATTTTGAAAAATTTTTTTTGGCACTTAAAACTTCTTTTTTTTTAACACAAAGTTATTATATTTAAACTTGATCTTCTTAATTGTGTTAAAAACCGCAAATACAACTGTTAAAAAATTATATATTCAAAAAAGAAAAGAATTTCAAACATTCTTCTTCTTCTTTCAATAAGGGGTATTTTGCAATTCGTCCAAGTAATTATTAAACTTCTATCGTAATAATTTCTCATTTAAATTTCGTTTGTTATATTCTGTTAATAATTTTCTGTTTAATAATTTCAACTACAGTACAGTTTTGGATATAGACCGAGAATAGCTTTGGCTATCTTAATGGATTGAGTTATACCTTATTTCAGCTAAGGATAGGACTTTGATCACATACAGATTTATGCCCAACAAATACAAAAAAAAGGCCAGTTTACTATCCAAATAGGTCAATGAGGTCTATCTTTATTTTAAAACTTAAAAATAAATACCTAATTGCATTAACCAGAGTGTAAGACTGTCATTTTTATATTTAATGGCTTTAATTTGTCTATGAAAGAAGTTTCATTTAGTTATATTATTTAATCTAGGTAGAGTCGCTGCAGTTTTTTGGAGGTAAGATACCAAATGATAAAAAATTAAAAAGTTTATTGCTTATAGTTATAAAGCTTTTATAGAATAATTATACCGCAGCTTTTAGTATATGAACGAATTTAAAAAAAATAAAAAGGCTTATTAAAATGTTGAAGAATTTTTCTGCACTCATTTAAAGTGTCAATCATTTAATTTTAATATTAAATAACATTTAAAAGAAAAAACGGCTCTGTAATCACTAAATCTTGGTTTCAGTATTATGTTCGTGTTAATTTGACTTGTTAAAACGTCAGAAATGTTAATAAAAATGATTTTTTTTTCAATAAAATGAATTACATATTTTCAAAATTTAAAAGTAACATTGTTTAAACCATTGTAAGAACCAGTAAATTGCAATATAATAACAAACTCGGTCAATCCACTAAAAAACAATACGTTAAGATCTAAAAAAATTAGTTGATTTTCTTTAAAAAAACGTCAAAATTCTTTTTCTATTTCTATTCTATTTTTTTGGAAAAAAACTTAAAACGAAGTTTTCCTACAATCTAACTAACTGAAATGGAAAATAAAATCGTATATCTAATATACGTTTTAAACTTTTTACTTCATTTGCCTTTTAAAGATACATACTAACATTGATAACCCAGTCGTAAAAAGAAGCAAAGTTCGCAAATTAGGTCAAAGAAAGAATTCCTCAATTATGACGCATAGACGATCATTATAACGAAGTTATGTGAACAGATCATTAGAAAGTGTTGCACACTGTGAATAAAACATACTGCAATCTATGAACACAGCCATCAATACTCTTGAAAGTATCAATCGTACCAACATTTAAAACCAAAATATCTAAAATTCCATTCCATATTCCAATAAACATCAAAAATGTTGTAGACACCCGAATTTATCTTCTGCTTTTATCTGCAATGATCCCAATGCGGATTATTTGTTATATTCGTATAAAAAAGTTTAATTATAAAATGTTTTATTTGAAATAAACAAAAAATTTAATTAATAATTTTTAGATTTATTTCTATACAATTAATAAAATTTATTACAAAAATTATTTTTATTTAATTTCAGGAATCGTTCAGCCAGCTCAGAACAGGACAATTCGGATCAATCAGAACATTCGGAAAAATCCCCGCTAGTTAGCGCGAGGTTAGACAATCTAGCAAAACTATTTTTTAGCAAATCGATGACATCGGAAACTGGAAGTAGAGATACAATAGAATCAGTGCTAACTACAAGGTTGCTCAATGTTTATAAATACATAAAATTTTTTTTTTATACACAAATTTTCATGTATTATTCTCATAAATTTTAATTAACATATTAAAAAAAGAAAAATCATTAATGTTTAATTTTTTTTTATTTAATTGTAGACTAACCTTAAATAATACATGTTGTGTAGAAAAAAAAATCTTCGAAAAAAATATATAAATAATATTTTTTACCATAAATATAAATAGTTTTGTGCTTGTTTGTGCGTGGACTTATATGAATGTCTTTTTTTAAATTCAAAAAAGGTAGTATATGTTATTTAAGATATAAAATTTAAATTTTATCTGTATAACATATTTTATTCTATAGTAACTATTTTATTGATGTTGCATGTTGATGGTGTTTTTCAATCATACACAATTATAGCTTACATACCAATTGCACTAGCTTTTTTAGACTTCTCAAATTTAGCTTAACGTATTTTGTACTTTTTGTCAAATAAATTAATTTTTTTAATAATGTTTTAGATTTTTTTATTTTAGTATCGATAATTTCTTTTAAATTGAATTTTATTCTTATTTTTGAATACCAATTAAAAATTCATTATATATATAATAATTTATATATTAACGAATATGTATAACGTATATTTTTTTTATCATTTAAGTTTATTTAAAAATTGATTTAATTGTATACAAAAATTATCAGGTAAAATAACATTAATGTAAATATTTTAAAATATATCGAATATAAACGATAGCTACACAAGGTGTAACAGGTAGGTGATGTTGATGTTTTAAAATCTCTTTACAGCTATAATTCGTGTCTAAATGGAAACCCAGTTAAATTGATAAGCTAATAGGCAAGTTGGCAATATGTTGCCAAATATTTTAAGTTTCTACTGTTCTGAGTGCTTATTGTAATAGGAGAGAGCAAGCACTTAAGAATTTATGTTGCCAGCAACGAAAATTTGCTTAATGTTGCAAGAAACTTTTTCATAACCAAAAGAAAGCAATAAAATAAAACAAAAATTTACCTTGAGGTTGTTACTGTGATTTGGTTTAAGTTGAGTTGTGTTGAGTTTTTACTATTCGAAAATTTGGTTTTACTTTTCATGTCCATTTGATTCTAAAAAAAAGTTGCTTGCAACATTTAACCACTTTTTATTACTGTCAACGTAAATTGGAGGGCGCAAGAACTTTTTGGAGCTGATAAATTTAATTGTTAAGTATAATGCTACGCAAGCATTTAGAAATTTGAGTTGCTTACAACAAAACATTTCCTAATGTTGCTAGCAACTTTTTCATAACTAAAAACAAAAATTTTCCCGAAAGCTGACACTGTCAAGTTGATATGAGTTTATTTTTGTTGAGATGTTAATACTCGGATATTTGTATTATACCTTCACATTGATTTGATTCTTAAAAAGTTGCCCGCAACATTCTACAACTTTTTGTTGCTGCCACTGTAAATTATTTTTAATTTTTCTGCAGGTTGCGAGCAACTTTTTCATAATTCAAAAGTTGAGTTTAGTTTAGTTTAGTTTAGTTTAATTGAGTTGAGTTGAGTTGCGTTTAGTTGAGTTGAGTTGAGTTGAGTTGAGTTGAGTTGAGTTGAGTTGAGTTGAGTTGAGTTGAGTTGAGTTGAGTTGAGTTGAGTTGAGTTGAGTTGAGTTGAGTTGAGTTGAGTTGAGTTGAGTTGAGTTGAGTTGAGTTGAGTTGAATTGAGTTGAGTTGAGTTGATTTGAGTTGATTTGAGTTGATTTGAGTTGAGTTGAGTTGAGTTGAGTTGAGTTGAGTTGAGTTGAGTTGAGTTGAGTTGAGTTGAGTTGAGTTGAGTTGAGTTGAGTTGAGTTGAGTTGAGTTGAGTTGAGTTGAGTTGAGTTGAGTTGAGTTGAGTTGAGTTGAGTTGAGTTGAGTTGAGTTGAGTTGAGTTGAGTTGAGTTGAGTTGAGTTGAGTTGAGTTGAGTTGAGTTGAGTTGAGTTGAGTTGAGTTGAGTTGAGTTGAGTTGAGTTGAGTTGAGTTGAGTTGAGTTGAGTTGAGTTGAGTTGAGTTGAGTTGAGTTGAGTTGAGTTGAGTTGAGTTGAGTTGAGTTGAGTTGAGTTGAGTTGAGTTGAGTTGAGTTGAGTTGAGTTGAGTTGAGTTGAGTTGAGTTGAGTTGAGTTGAGTTGAGTTGAGTTGAGTTGAGTTGAGTTGAGTTGAGTTGAGTTGAGTTGAGTTGAGTTGAGTTGAGTTGAGTTGAGTTGAGTTGAGTTGAGTTGAGTTGAGTTGAGTTGAGTTGAGTTGAGTTGAGTTGAGTTGAGTTGAGTTGAGTTGAGTTGAGTTGTTTTTATTTGAGTTGATTTGAGTTGAGTTGGTTTAAGTTGAGATAAGTTGTGTTGAGTTGTTACTGATAGCAAATGTGTTTTCGCCCCTCATGTGAATCTGATTCTAAAAAAGTTGCTGGCAGCCATATAAAAACTTGTAGCAATTTAAAATTACCAACAACTAATTGAAAAGTGGGCATTTGGCTTTAAGCATACAAATTGAATTTGATATTTTATTTATATAAGATTTGTTCAAAAAAAGTTTTGTAAATTTAGAACATTTAAAAAACTGTGATTGCTTCAGGCAAAACAAACACTTTTTTTCAAATCTTCTTTTTATTACATTTTTCAACTATAATTACATGAATAGCGCTTAAGATAAAATGCAGTTTCTTAATAGTTCTTTTGATGATTCTTGACTCCCAGGTTTTTGTTTGCAATAAAAATTTATGTGTTTAAAAAAGTCAAGGTGCATGATTTTTTTTCTGTACAAAAAAAGCTACCCTCTTAATGTGCACACTTGGATTAAAATAAAATGAAAAAAAAAAAAAAACTTTCACAACTAAAAACACCCAAGGTGATAAAAAGCACTCAAGATGAAAACCCTTTTTTTTTCGCTCGCTGTTGTTGAAACTTAGCACGTATGTCATCATACGTAATAATAATTGTGTAATACATATGTACATGAATTGTCTCTCAGCAAAAGAAAATATTTTTTTTTTCTTTTAATAAAAATTCATATGAAAACCCAAAAGCTAAGCTAATTGAAAACAATTCCCAAACAAACTACTTGACAACACTGTGTTGTTGCAGTAGTGTCAACTTTGTGAAAATGCTTAAGTGGTCGTGTATCGTGTTATTCTTATTCTACAAAAAATCCTTCCAAGGTTGCTTCGTTAAAAATAATAAATTCTTGAAGGTTAAGTTGATTGTTGGCCATTGCTTCTTTTCCTATCTCCCTCCCTCTCTCTCTTACTTTCTCTATTTCATTATTTTTCATGAACTGCTTTTGAGTATCTAAAATCTGGAATTGTCATAATTCTAACATTCAATTGGGATTGCAATAATATATATCCATTTCATGAGCCAACTATATGTATCCCAAGCTATTAGGAATTTCCCTTGAGAAAGCAATCACCAACTTCCCATCTGATTACACACAATACAAGACAACTAACCTCTAGGTCACTATGGCGTATACGTAACTTTTTTTTTTTTTCGTTTGCTCTTCTCTTTTCTCAGAATACAACATAATACAAGAAGGGAAAAAAACGATATCTACCTCAAGAACATCAATTGAAGAAAGTCCTTGGAATTTACATGCATTCATGTGGTTTAATTGATTTCTAGTTTTTCTTTTCTTGTAAAATATACACAGAAACACACACAATCCCACCTTTGCTTTGGGACCGTGAACTGATGTCTTGTATTCAAAGAGCGTGAGAAAGAGAGAGACAAAGAGAGCGAATCCTGAATTCAATTGAACTGGGTTAAATCTTCATATCTGCATTCGAGCAGATAAGCATAGCAAAAGCCATGGCATCAGGTTAAGTGATAGAATACACCTTCTCTCATAGCAAAGGTCTATATGTAGAAATGTATATTTCGTTGTGTTTGCGAAACAAAAACGTAACCCTTCGCCCTTACCTTCTGAATATACAATAATACTTTTTTTTTTGTGAAGCTCTTTATGAACTTACTCAGGCAGGGGCGTGTGCGGTTTTCTAAAGGACTTGCTGAGATTTATTTCATGCCAAACTATCTAGCACCTTTCGATATTATATCCAGTACACGAAAACCATCATTCCCAAGTAAAAACCATCACCTCGTTTCTCCTCTATTCAAATATACATACATATATACAATCAAGGATATCAAACGAGGAAAGAAATTGAGGTTATATGCAGTTGCTGGAGTGATTTGAATGATGCTTCGTGTTGAACTAAGCGAGTTAAGTTTTATATCTGTACATATAGCTATGTTATGTAGTCGTAGGTATGAATTTGAATATTGCTGCAGTTACCGATAAATTCACCACAAAGTTTTGCACACCAAAGCACTTCGTGGATTAATTAAATTGATATTGCTCTAGATGAGATGAATGTCGAGAGTATGGGCGAAAGAGTTTCAAAGCAAATTAAGTTTTCGGAACGAAGAGAGGAATTATTTCGTGAAAATAGATTATGGTTGTCAATGGGGTTTTTTTTTTGAGTTTGATATAGAAAAGATTTTTATTCAGCTTTTTAAATATAATTAAAAATCTATTTTACCAAAATTGTATTAAAGGTATATTTTAGCTAGATTATATTTGGTATAGAGTATGAGTTTTATTTGAAGAATTTGTTTTTATGGAAATATTGATGGAACATAGGTTTTTATTGATTGAGTTTTATCAAGCAAAATCTTATTTTGATTGTGGCATAATAAATCAAGTTAATTGGAGGACCTTGCAAAAACTATTGGATACAGTCAAGGGTTTTCCAATAAGAGGTTTAATTTTGAGTAGCCTGCTATTTGGACAGCTGTCAATTTTTGTAGCTGTTATCGTTTGACATTTAACAAGTAAAAACTATACCATTAATAAAAAAGGAAAAATACACTCTTCAACAACGCATTGAAATTGTTAAAATTTACTAATGTTGCTAAGTGCCACAAAAGCAACGAAACAATCACAATTTTGCAAGAAGAGTTTCCTGACCATGTTATTTCTCGAAGAGGTGATCACAATTGGCCACCGATATCACGTGATTTAACACCTTTAGACTTTTTTCTTTGGTTCCATGTGAAAGATAAGGTCTATGCCAATACTCCACAATCGATTCAAGACCTTAAAGATGGATTTCGTGAAGTTATCGAGGACATACAGTCGTAAATGTGCGAATTGGTCATGGAAAATTTCATAAAAAGAAAATGGTGCTGCAACTGCAACCGTAGCCGCGGCGGTCATTTGGCTGATATCGTTTTCCTATATTAATAGCATATACCTTCCTCTTTGCAATGAAATAAACATCCACTGAATTCTCTTAAAATTTCAAAATGAAACCTCTTATTGGAAAACCCTTTATATTTAATCATTATGTAAGGACACGCTTTGAACAAATTCTTTTGGGTACTTCTGGATTTTTGTTTACAATCCTTATGTAACACAATATTGTTAGGTTTTTTCCACGATTCTTAAATAAATGCAACTTAAATTATTCAAACAACAGCAGATTCGTAATCCAAAAACCAAAAGCAAATAAGAAACGTCAAATCAGAACCCATTCACAATTATGTATGTTTTGACCAGTATCTATTCACAATTGCATTAATATTGTTCGAAGATATTCAAAATAAAATGTAACTTCTCTCAAAGTTTCGCAATTATGATTTTTTTTTTCGTTTGTTTTTATTTTTATGAATAATTTAAAAAAGAGTATACTCCCATTAATAAGCTTAAATTTCACTGTCGTTCCGAAGTATTCGCGTAGGTTTGAAAGAAGTTTAATTCCGACGAAAAATCAATTAATTCAGAAAGTTATTAATTTAAATTTGTTATTTAAAAAAAAAAACAAGCAAACTTCCACCAGTAACTACAAAACGTCATTTGAAAAATTTGATGTAATAATGGTTCGGTGAAGAATGAAAGTTTATTGTAACATTTTTCCTGAGTATTGTGAAATGCAAATAGAATTTTATATTCTCCGCCTAGAGTCTCTAGACACAACAGCTCAGTAGAGCTCAAGCTATAAACTAAAAATTTTAGTCCAAAGTCTTTTGAAGTTCATACAAAAAATTTTATTCGTTAATATTTTAGACATATAATATTTTTTAAAAAAAGCACACACCTTATAACATATATGTTTTACATTTGACTTAAAGGCTGTCCCTGTCAATCATGTTCTAAAACCATTGACGTATTATATATAAACTGCTAGTTACTTGTCACTTCCATATACTTCTTGTGCAGAAAAATGTTCCAAGAAATCTCAGCACTTTTGGGAATGAGCGGCCACATTCGTTACTGAATATTGGCCAATGAATTAAACAATTTTTTCTAATTTTGATCGAACTTACTTTTTCTGATCTTTCCCATTGGGTTTTTTTTTTGGCAATATAGTGCATTACTACCTTACAATATACATCAATAATAGAGTATCTTTAGCTGCTCGTAACGGCGAGTTTCATGGCATGACCACCAAGACCCAAGAGCGCCACTGTAAACTGGAACACCAGTGAAGTTGGTTACTAGCAGTCCATATATACTACGTCAATGTGTAAAACAGTTTTATTTCACAGTTTGGATAAAGTTGGTTGAAAGAGAGGCTGTCTCTCATTTTCGAACTTTGACAAAATACTTATGATGTTGGTTAATAGCACAAATAGTTTTCAAGTTATGAGCCTTATAGCCGTATGACCGCTCGGTAATAATCACCATTAATTTCGAATGCATACATTTATAGATCTTACGCTAAATGTTTTTGAAATAATTGTTTTTTATTCAATCTAATAAAACAAAGCAGCGGTTTGCAACTGATGGCCGCGGATTTACTTTTTTCTCAAACGAAAAATTGCAGTCCAAAAATTTATAAAAAAAATACTATCAGATAAAATTATTCAAAAATATGGTTTGACTGGGCTCGCACCCGCAATAGGTTTTATGTGCAGTAGTAAAGCAATAAAACTATAAAAATTGAAATAACATTATGTAAAACTGCTAGGTTCACTATGACAAATTTTACATGAGAGCAAAATAACAAATAAATGTTGCAAAAAGGCTCCATAAAAAAATTTGTTTTCTTGTTACATTGGACAAAAGTGACTTAACTGCAGAATGTGTTTCTTAAGAAAATATCATGAAAATCTCAATTTCAGCAAAAAGTTAAATTATCAGCTTTACAGTATTTAGTAGACGATTTTAAATTTGAGCCATCAAAAATTTGTCAATAATTTAAAAGAGGTTTTCGAACCGAAACTGATAAATTATAAGAATGGAATCGGCTGTAAAAAAAATTGTAAGGGCTAAATTTAAAGTAATTTCACGACTCCCAATTTTATTTTAAAAACTTTTTGCCCCCTTCTTATTATCTGTCTGATTATTTACATAAGCTGCTCAAAGTTAACCTCTTCATTTTATTTTGGTGAAGGAATGCTCTCAATTTTCAGAAAAATTAATATTTCATTCCATGCTAAAAGTTGAGCTTGAACCTATGTTTTTTCTCTCCGAATTTAACATCAATCCAAATTTGACAGAATGCATAAGTCTTCAGGCAGACGGCAAAATAGCCATGTCCTTATGTGTCTTAAGTAAAGAAATATTGTAATTCATATTTAACAAAATAAAGAATATATAATAATATAATATAATAACAATAAGTTTGCAGAAATATATACAATATAACAAAACCATCCCCCCATGTCATGAAAAAAAAAACCTTTTGGGGTTATGAAAATATAAAATATACTAGCATAACATGTAGGTACATATATAATATATTATCTGGTATTATTTAACTTTGAATTACGTTGTAATATCATATTGATATTCTTGGAATTGTATTCTTTCCTTTGTAACAAATATAAATGTCCTCCTAAAATTTGAAAAAATACCTCAAGAATAATAAGAACTACATAAACATTATGTAAATATATTAAAATTATCTTAAAAGGGCAATAATACATTTCTGAACCTAAAATATTCATCGTCTTCCATGGCCCAAAGGTATATTCCAAGATTTTATGAAATCCTTAAAATGTCTAATAATATCATTAACCTTAATAAAATTGCATAATGTTTATGTTTACCAGTGTTTTCTTTCAGAAGAATAAGAATACTTGAATTACAACCATTAAGGAAAAGCTTTTTAATTTTTTTCTTTTGAAAAATAGTGATTTTCATAAAAAAACAAATTTTTTTTTTTATCAAAAAAAGTGATTTTCGTAAACAAATGTACAAATTTTTATAGATAGTGTACGTAATACCTAAATTTTCAGGAAAAAATACAAGTTAACTTTTTCTTGTAACGGCTCATTCATTTTATGGTTTCAAGTTAGTAGCGCTGGCATTTGACACCTGTCAAACTCAGCTATCATTTGAAGTGTCAAATATTAGTTGAATGGTTGCCATTTTTGATAATGGATCGCTTAACAATCGAACAACGCGTTAAAATTATTACAACTTACTACAAGCCACTTTTCGCGCATTACGCGATGATTATGGTCGTCATAATCAACCAAGTACGCAAGCAATCGGTAAAATTATGAAGAGAGTGGAAGCGTTACTGATGTAGTAAGGTCTGTGCATCATTGTAATGCGCGCTCAGTCGAAAATATTGCTGCTGCAAGTGCAAGTGTTGCTGATGATCCGAATTTATCGATTTTTCGACATTCGCAGCTATTAACCGATTTTTTTGTGGCCTGTGAATAAAGATCATGACTTTGAGGATATGTGGTTAAAACAAGTGGGGCAAAAAAGCCACACGACCAATTATGGCTTTATTGCGTGAGAAGTTTCCTTGTCGCGCAATTCCACGTTTTGGTGACGTCAATTGGCCACCAAGATCATGCGATTTGACACCGTTAGATTTTTGTCTTTGGCGCTACACAAAAGACCGTGTTTACGCGAATAAACCCCGAACTTGGGACGCATTAAAAACCACTATTACTCAAGTTATGGCCGAGATACCGCCCGAAATGTACGAAAAAGTGGTTCAAATTACATCAAAAGAATCGCATGCTGCGAATCTTCCCGAGGCAGCCATTTGAATGATGTTATATTTTTCACACTTAATGGCAAAGTCCAAACTTTATAATGAAAACAAAAATTTCATCAAAAATGTAGCGCTGTGTGTGTTTTATTTAGCTTTACTTTTGAATCCGAAAAATGAATGACCCTTTGTGTACCTGCCAGTTAATTAATATCAAACGAATTATCAATTTGACACATTTTGTTTTTACTCATAACTTCTTTGTTAAATGCTTAAAGCCAATTCAATGGCTTGAAATTGACACACAACAGCTGACTTAAAAAAAAAAAAACTCAAAGATAATTTAATGAAGTAAAAAATACAAACTTCTTTTAAAATATTATCCCTGCATTATATCCTTTTACCGATATTTCTAATAAATCTAAAAGTTCTCTATTTATCTAACACACATATCATTTACCTTTAATTAGAAAATCTGAAAACAAACAATATTATTTACCAATTTCGCCTTTGAATTAAATGAACATTATTGCAATATGCATCCAATACGCATTCAGATCCACTTAATTGCATTCGTTTGCATTTCAAAATATAAGCCTTTCAATTCGAATCATTATACCTTTACCTTTATACGCGCTCTATACACAAAGTCGTCGCAATGCAGTAGTACAAGTATAGTAGACAGATTTGTATACTCTTGGCAAATGCAAAATGTCAACACTACATAATAATATAATAATAAAGTGCCAAATCTATCCCACTTGGTATTCACTAAAAACCTAGGCTTAGCAATTTATTATAATTATGAAACAACACATCTACTCTCAGAAAGAGAGAGAGAGAGAGAGAGAGAAAGAGAGAGTTTATGGTAATCTGGCTGGCTGGCTTGGCTGGCCTCCTGTGACAATAAAGTGTGATCATATATTCCGCCCGCACCCAGTATACCAGTTATAGCATCAGTTATGCCATCACAAACTGACTTGTTCTTCGTTCCGACCGAACACCACCGTCGTCGTCGTCGTTGTCGCCGCGCCCGCCATCGCCACCGTAGTGTTTCTCCATTGTTGATTCATTTGTCGTAGTCATTGTCGTTGCCATCAGCAGCTCAACCCTTGTATCCTTTGTGCGATTGTCTACTCTACATTGTCATTATCCTACATTAAATGACAATTTTAGGAACAATGAATTGTGGTTATGTAGCGGTTGTGAGCAAAAATACACACACACATACATACTCATATACTTTATTCAATCCAAACACCACATATAATGGAACCGTTCAAGGATTCAGTGTCATTAGTTCTCCGGCTACTTAATTTCGAATAATTGAAAAAAAGAAGAATTAGAAAAAAAAATTGCTATTTTATCATTAAATGTTCGTTAATAATAATATTTATATTTAAACTTATAGAGCTCATAAATATGTGTGTAATGTACGTACATATATATAAAAGAATATTTATTCAAAGTGTTGTGCGCAAAAATTTTGAAAAACCATTTTGTCTTTAATCAAAGAAATTAACCTCCATGGTAATTATGAATTAGTGTACAAAAAATACCCCTTGGACAGTATTTATTTTTGCACAGCACTGTGAATTTACCTACTTGCGTATTACGTTAAATCTAATAAAGAAATTGTCCCTTCGTTGTCCTTTTTATATATTCCTTGTTATTGTTGTGTGTTTATTATTATGTCATTCAGTAACGCGTATGTGTCACATTTTTTCCTATATTAGAGCTTTTAAGACTATTGGCGGAAAATTACACAATGACAATAATTCTAAGGAACACGTCTAATTATTCATTTTACTTTGTTGAATAATGTTTGTGTGTGTTAGCTGGCTGAGAAATACTGTCAGGACATTAACATAATTTATATTAGGTATACAGGATATATATATATACTCGTATAAAATAAGTTTACTGGATGGTTGGTTGCAGTGCAATGAGTCCTTGAATTGCGGGCTTGTTTATGTTTAAGGGAGACGACGTTGGTTGTTTTCGTTTTTTTTTTTTTTTTTTTTCGTTGTTGTTGTTGTTGGCTTAAATTTAGGATGAGTAAGTTTACGAAGGCTGATATATATATTATACAAAGTGTATAAAAGAAAATCTTATGATAAAAAATTCTTAAGTTAATGATTTAGTACATGTATATATACATTACCTACTTACCTACCATTATAGTTAGGTATTTGACGATGTAATATTGTGACAGCTTTGTTTTTATAATGATGATTTATGGTTAATTTAGCTTAGCAGTAGATATAATAATATAATATAATGTGGCAACAAGGAAATTGTATTATTAAATTTAGTATTTTATATGAAAATACGAGGGAGGGTAAACTGTTGTTTTCATTTTTTGACTTTTTGTTGTTTTTAAAATATTGGGTAAAACTTTAATGTGCTAAAAGGCACTTATAAATTGTTTTTGTAAAGAATTATCTTTTAATAGATCATATTAATATTAAATTTTGATTTTTTTTACAAAACATCTCAACTAGTTCAGTGTTTACTGTCACTCCTGAAACATTTAATGATAGAGTTGTATTCACCATAGCAATTAGATATGTACATGTATTTATTATGTTAAAAAAAAAGTGTGAGTGCCGGGACTCACGGTTAAGATGTGTAAACATCAAATTAAATATTCAAGTGCTGGTTTTACATCACAGAACGCGACGAGTTCGAACTATTAACCAAATTTCAACCCAAACTCAATTCGATCTTTCGATTTAGTTTGAAGTACCAACGAACGTACCCAATATTGAACTGATGAACATGTCGTTGAATGTGAACGCCCCTTTATGTATTTTTGTCATATAGGAAAATAGTAACAGCCAAATTAATAAAAAACGCTTATTCCACCTTTATTCCTCGAGTTTACTAAACCAGGGAATAAGAGTTAAGCTTTGGGTTAACATGTTCCATGAATAAAATCAAAATGATCCTGGAATAGTAAAGTGACGTTTACCAAAAATCCCTTAAGAAGATCTACTACAATAAATAAGATGCCTGTTTGGTAACTTGACATTTTTACCAAGTTCCGCAGACTTGGGTTTTTTTCGTATGGGTTTTGACATCAAATGGTGATAATTTGTAAACACACCTAGGAATTCTCTTGTTTATATATTTCTGTCAAATTTATTATTTTCAATTGTTTGAATTTTTATGAATTGCCTTGCTTTCGAAGTAAATGCTTTGGCTACATGAGCAGAAATCATGCTCAATGCAGACTGACTAAAGCCATGGATATCAGCACAATCGTCTCGAACCTTTTTTATTTTAGTAATTTCAGATAATGATTATGATGATTATGATTATACAAAGTCATTAATCGTACCTCACTACAACCCCAGTATCTGATGGAAGCCATAACTTGCAAACCGACAGGAACATGTCCACCTCTTGTGTCCCCATTAAGGTCATCTTCAACAATCGCAATAAGTTTCCTCATATTTTCCTTGGTATACCTATGTATATCTCTTCCTGAAATCTTCCTCGCTTAGCGCTTGCGTTGAATCATACCTGGTTTTGTATATATTTGTCTTTTTCTCAAGGTTGATGGCTGATTGTCCAATAATTGTCTGTTAGACAAATCTAACAGACATAACTATTTCTATTCAAACTTAAATTAGCAATCTTCACTTATTTTTTCTTTATTTTAGAATAAATTTGACACATATGGATCTTATTCCTTCGGTGGTTTAACTTCGTAAACGTCACTTAGTAGACATTTTGTTTTATTCATAACATTTTGCACTTAGTCCATGGAATAAGACCTTACCCTTCGCTATTCCACGTTTATTCATTTGGCTGTAAATGAGTAAATCATTTTTTAAAGGGCGTCGTTTGTGGAACATGTGTCGGAAACATTAGTGGAACATGAATACCGTTACTAATTTTATTCATACGCATCAAAGTGTTTCGATCACATTATTTCTTCTGAACTTAATTTGCTAACATTGCTTTTAGAATGAAGGTCTTGTATATGCAAATATACATTTGACGTAGAGCGATAAGCTTTCTCATGATTTCAAACAATTACGATGAACATATTGTCAAAACATGTGAAAATACGATGCAGCGGTTGTTGCTGTTATTATTATAAACAATTTTGAGAGGTTAACACTTGATTTAACGGACCCTGTTATAATAATATTGTTAATTCACATTTTTCTTGCATTTGAGAACTTATCCCAAAATTTTCAGATACATTGAGTTGTTGTAAGCTTTTTTTTAAAGGTTAGGTAAATCTTTACAAATCTATCCGAATAACTTTAAATATAGTTCTTCAAACGCAACCATTCTCTCCACTTTTAAAATAAGACTGTCAATAGATTGAACGTCACGATCCATCAAAATTTTATTAAAATGATGTAAATGGTATGATGACCTATTCTCGGACTAACTGGCAACGGAACTACAAATACAATGTTTGGAAGGAAATTGGAAATTAGAGATTTTTAAATTCCTTCAGTCTTGCGATTAATTTATATAAAAATATTAAGTCTGTTTCTTTACTGTTTGGGAAAATGTTTGGGCATGAGCTTTTTGTTGTTGTTGTTGTTGTTGTTGTAAATTTTGACCAGAAATGAAAAGTAAAGAAACGCATTTGGAATGTTTCTGATTTGTTTCTGGGTAAACGTCACATTTGACTACAGAAATTATTATTAGTTTGACAAGCAAGAAAAAGGCGCAGGTAAAATGTTGGGGTAAATTTTTGCTGGAGCGGAAATGAAATAATTTAAAAAAAGTCAAAAGCCCTGGCATTTTCGTGCCAGACAAATTTAAAGAAACAAATTTTGGGTAGATTTATTACCTATTATTTGATTTTCCGCTTACTTTCGCATCGCTGCAAGTTAAGTGTCATGTTTTCATTTTTTGTAACTTATAAAGGGTGAGTATTAAGGAAAAATAAATAGATCTGATTCTTTACTGTTTGGAAAAAAGTTTGGGCTCGAGCTTTTTGCTGTAACTTTTGACCAAAAATGAAAGGTAAAGAAATGCATTTGGGATATTTCTGATTTTATTCTGGGTAAACGTCAGATTTTTCGATCAACTGATTTTCTGTTTGACAAGCAACAAAAGGAAGTATAGGTAAAATATTCGGGAAAACTCTTGCTGGAGGAGAAATAAAATACATGAAAAAGCTCTGGCATTTTCGTGGCAGAAAAAGGTAAAGAAACACATTTTGGGTAGATTTGGGATATCGCGGGATTGGGAGAGTAAAGAAACAGGCCTAATGTGTTTTTTTAATCTTATGACACAACTTCACTCAACTCATTTGATTATTTTAAGTTTAAATTGCAAATCACAAATAGGTACACCTCAAAGGTTTTCTCTTATTATATAAGAATCAAAGGTGTTGGAAAATTAAGCAAGACACACAATTATTATGATGTACATACTTTGTATGTGTCAGAATGCTTGGAAAATATTTGTTTTTCATCATTTCTCCTTCTGCTATTTATTTGTATCAAATATAAGAATTAATTATTGATGTTCAAAATATATATACTATAAATCTTTAATCTTTGTGGAATAAACGTGCATATTATAATGTAGATAAAAACTTATGTATATATAAAATCTACGCACTTCTATATAAATAAATCTGTACCTACCTATTTTCTCGTACATAATCCTTATGGAATGTGTGTGTACAGTAAATATTGAAAAGAACTTAAAATATTTTGTTTTTGATATTAAAATTATTTATTTTCTTTATTTAATATTTTATTACAGACCAAATCTAAAGTACCAATACTCAGCGCTAGATGGTGGTTCTGGTGTCACTGATCGAAGTCCACGTGAACGAGCCTCCCGTGATCGTGCCCTTAATGCTTGTAAAGAATGGGTGCAAAATTCAAATGGGCGCTACGAAGTTATCGCCCACCTAGACGAGATCGGTTCTCGTCATTCGAAGAACTGGTTTCTAATCAATGATTCTTCGGTGAGAAAACTTATAAATAAGATTGCAAACCAAATCTAATTTTTGCGAAAATATTTTACAATTAAATTATAATTTTATTTAGGTCCGCACTGACCGCCTTATGACCTTACTTCCATTACCTCCAGACTGTGTTGCCTTAGATGAACTGCCACCATGTGAAAGTCCAAAGGGAATACTTATGGAATTGCTCGGTTCCCTCCATCATCCGTACATCTATCCTGTTCTAGATTTAGGTTTTTTACGTACCAGTTCAATTAATTATGCTTGCCTGGTAACACCATTTAATTCACGCGGTAGCCTCAAGGATCTCATTTATAAAGTAAGTCAAGTGCATATAAAAAAAAAAAAACGAAAAAAAAGAAAACCTTTCCCAAAGATTTATTATTATTTTTATATGAGTGAGTGAGTGAGCTGGTGTGAATAATTTAATTATTATCCTTTGAAGGCCCAGTGGAATGAGCCATGGAATCGAAAATATACAAGAAAGCCAAGCGGTTTGCCAGCAACTCAAGTGCAAAGATTGGGTCGTCAGATACTTGAAGCTTTGCTTTTTCTAAAAGAACGAGGCTTTCCGTTGCACGGTCATTTGCATAGTGGAAATGTTATTTTGCAGAATGGTGCCGCAAGGTAAGTTTATTTTTATAATAATAATAAATAAAGTTTATGTAGCTATATGTATAAGTGAAATAGAAAAATGCATTCTATTTTTATTTAAAAAGTTTCGGGGTGTTGTAAACTTGATGCAGGGTCAAAATTTGAATATGTTTGTTTTTTATTTATTTTTTTTCTTGTTGATGAAGAAGAAAAAGAAAATAATCTCTAAGGGATTTTATATTTTTAGTTCGTTTCAGTAGCGTTGCTGGAAATTGTTTTTTTTTTTTGTTTCAATTTTATTCAATGGATTATTATGGAGTAGAAAGTTTTTATTCAGTATATCCTATGAGCCGGAAGATAAATTGCATTTTTTAGGGCAATGGACCGTGAATATGGGATTTATTCGAACCAAAATTTTATAGTTAAGCCGTTTCAAGTTGCAGAATACAATTATACTCAAAAGAAAACAAGAATCATTCAGGTAGTATGTATGATTGCCATTTTGGATAAGAATTAGTAGCGCTCGCACACATAAATAGATTTTTTCAAAATTTTATTTTGCAAATAAAGAGTTTTATAAGCAAAAATAAATTAAAAGAATTATTTTACGTACTTCATTATGATCACCATAAAATTCAAATAATCTTTAATGACTTTCTCCAATTGAACTATGTTTTTCAATATAAATATAAACAATTTGCAACGTTGCAGTTGCTCCGACGACGTGAGTCTATCTATTCATGAATAATTAAATTACCAAACCAAACTTACCTCAAAATAACTGAAAATTGTCAAATCTTCTCTCATAGAAATCAGAGTTGCCAATTTAAAGTTCTCCGCCTCTAAAAAAAGAAAACACACACCTTTTACATTAAGCAAATGGTATCTGTTGCTCAAAGTTGAATTGTTTACATAATTTTATTTATGCTATTAACTATAGTGCAGGAATAACTTAACTGAATATACTAATTGCAGATTGTATTTTTCATTAGATTAGGTGCGTTCTGAAAAAAGAGATCTCAGAGATTTCGCTCCGCAAAAATGTGAGCAAGCGAATCCAAAATTGTTTTCCCCGGAGTTTTTATTGTATTTGGTTAAGTTAAGATGATGACATTATTTTGACGTTTGACAGCTTAAAATATTTTTTCGTAAAATTCTTTTCGTTTCCAATTTTATTTTCTCAATAGTCAAGTTCCTTTACTTTAAAACTCTGTGCATTTGTTTCACATATTTGTTTTACACAGAAAATAAATTGTTTAGAAATTTACAGAAATTGCACAGAGTTTCAAAGTAAAGGAACACACCTTATAATTGGTTTTGTTCGTTTCTTTAATTTAAGTATTCCCCGATTGAATTTTAGAACAGATAATAAATTAAGAAAATTAAACAACAAAGTAGATACTACATGCATTTCAGACAATTAAAAAATACCTGTCCATACTTTCTTCACAAAAAGACTTACAGTCGTATTTACAAGATTTCCTTATAACACTTATGGTCAGTTGTCACAGCTGGTGGAAATGGTTGGACATCTCATTACTTTTAATCACATTCTAAATATGTTAAGTATCATATACTAACTGACATTCCTGTCAATTTTGTGAGCTTTTTGGTACGTTCAATGAACATTTCATTCATTTCAAGATAACTTTTCAATTTTTTTGTTTATGCGGAACGTAATCACTTCAGACTATGTTTGGACAACGCGTTTTCAAATGGATACTTTACTAACGTAATTGTGTAGTTAGCAAGCAGCAAAAAAATAGAAAAATTCAAAAATGTCAAAATATTCACCTAACTCGATCAGCAATTTATTGGAGTGCTAATTTTACATACATGAGAAAAATATTAATTATTAGATCTGTTTCATTATTGTTTGGGTAAAGTTTGAAAAAAGTGCGCGAAAAAGTTTGGGCTCGAGCTTTTTGATGTTGTTGTTGTTCTTTTAATTTTGGAACAGAAATGATAAGTTAGGAAACGCATTTGGGATGTTTCTGATTTATTTCTGGATAAACGTCACATTTGACAGAAATTGTCAGTAGTTTGACAAGCAAGAAAAGGCATTAGATAAAATGTTCGGGTAGATTCTTGCTGGAAGGGAAATGAAATAAATTTTAAAAAAATCAAGTAAAAAAGTAATGAAACACATTTTGGGCAGATTTACTCTCCCACTGGAGCGAGTAAAGAAACAGACCTATTGTGAAGCTTCACCAAAATGCAGTCCTGGTGGGCTAGTCATTTAATTTGTATAAGTGGATAATATTTCTTTCTTATTTTATATACTAAAAGATGATGGCGTAGTAGAGTTAGCTTACAATGAAAGGATGGCGTAGACCAAAGACATATTATGCCTGTTTTGTAACTTTTTTGTTCAATTATTTTCCAAAAACTGAGTTTTTTTTCCATAGGTTTTAACAGCTCATTGTAAAAATTTGGGCAAATTCGTAAGATTTTTCACGTGGCCAAACAGAAAACTATTTTGAACAAATGAGGACAGTAGAACAGCTTGAAAATTTTCAACCTGAACAAATTTCTGTTCTATAATTAATTTGACAATTTTTATTTAACCAATTCACATTTGACATCTCGAATATTTTTTTCCGTCAATTTAAGTGAAGAGTAATTTAAACAAGAAAGTTCTCCACAAGAAGATTAGATTTCTCTCCATTTTGAAATCATATATTGATCAATTGCGACAAAAAAGAAAACAATTGATCGAGCAAATCCAGAAGTAAGAAATTTCGACGACAAATTACGTAGGATTTTCTTAAATTGGTTGAAATTCTAAAAAAATCAAAAATTTGAACTATAACTGTCGAAAAAAATGACGAAATTTATGAAGTTTGATATTTATAAGTTAAAAAAAAAAATGAGAATACATTTTTTAAATAAGTCGAGGTTTTTTTTCACAAATCAAAAAATAATTTGAAGGTGTGTCAAAAACAGGATTATTAAAATTTAAAAAATAAATCGAGTTTTTGGCGCAGCGTTCTTTAGATCCCCCAAACCCCAATTTTCAAAATCGATTAATCGGTAACTATGGATAGTCAAAAAAAGTCGATTTTTTTCGAATAAATTTTAAAAATTGGCCGCTTTTTAGGCCAAGTGAACACAGCTCCTAAATCAGTAAAAATGCTTCACAAAATTTATTTTTCACAACTCTACCTCTTAGACTGTCAGTTAGTTTCTATACATTTTATTATCTATGTAGATAAAAAAAAATTCGAAAACTTTTTTCAAAGACCTAGTTGCATTGATGCATACCAATCTATTTTGTCTTTATCTATCTATATACCTATGTTATTTTAGACTGTACAATGTTTATATTGATGGAACTTCTTATAACAAAAGAATTGAGTGCAATTCTTTATTTTTTTGCACATTAAGCACGCACAATATTGGAAAAGTTTTTATTGTTGTATTTTTTTGTATGATGTTAATGGAATGCAGCAGTTTTACTAACAATAACAACAATGTGGGACAGGTTGTGTTATACAGTTATCCTTAGGGAATTTATGTCACTTGTTGTTTTTTTTTATGGTAAAGAAAGTCTTCAAAAGGAAAGTCTTGGGTGGGTTTAAATTTTCGAAAATAATTATTAATATTATTTATTGCTCGTTTTTTTTTTTGTCAAACTTAATGTGCTAAGGCCATTAGGTTTAGACGATAAAAGAGCGTAGATAATTATTATGAGCTCACAAGTCCAACTGATTTGAGCCTGTAAACTAGTAATTTGTAATATCTTCTTGGTAGCTATAATATATTTTTCGTTACTGATTTGTTAGCTCATTCCATTTCTTTTAAACATATATGAGTCTTTGGAGCCTTATCCATCTTTCCAAAAAATCAATTTGAAATATTTATCATATTAAATTAAAAAAAACAAACAACAACACCAACTAAGATAATACTCAAATCTATAATTAATTTATTACCAATGATATTTTCACTTACATCAATTGACCATTGCAGAAGCCACATGCGAAAAGCTATTTAACCTTCAAACTAATTAAGTTCCCCAGTTGGATCATTTAAAATGAAATTCAAAACATTTATACCAAATTAAGTTTCCCTTAAAAACAAAAAAAACAAAACGATCATAGCCAAAAGTTTATTCCCACTGCCACTCACTTTTTTGCTTAACTAAGTTCATACCTTACGAATGAATGTGGTGTTTTATTCACTCACTCTATGCTGTGATGTGCTTATACTAACCACAATAGCTTTGCTAATTAATATGCTAATGGACTTATAATTACCCGGCCTTAGTCCACTGCCACTTCCTTCGTACGACGAACCCATGTTCCGCCATATTACAATGATGCTAGGCCAGTTTTCATACAGGAAGCAAGGATAAACACAACATCGTACAAAAGTACATATGTATAAAGTATATGTATGTACGTGTTATACGTCGTCGTCCTCGAAGTTGTTGGACGTCTCTACTTTGTACTGTGCTCAGTTATGCGAAAATATAAATCGAGCTTACATACGAATACGATCAAAGGGAAACGGAAGTATGCAGTTGTGTTCTGTGGCACAAAAATAGTTCTTCAGTGTTCCTTGAAGAGTGCAACACGCGAAAACATATTACAAAGGCTTAAAAAATCTTATTTTTAGTTCTCGTTTATACGAGTGAACGGGAACTCTATGATGCCTGCAAGAATGTTAGGATCTCAAAAGTATTTAAAGGACGATAAAGAATTAAGAGAAAGAGAGAAAGTAGAGGTAGGTATGTGTTGTGGGTTGAGCTCTTGTGGCATGAAGTGAAGTCAGTGGAAAGCCATATTGGAATTTTTCAAAGAATGTGTGTGAGTGAGGTTTAATATTCTTTGCTCTACACATTCGACTGAAACGTGTTTAAAGCCTTTGATGTTGCTTTAAACAGACTACCTTTCTTTCCTTTGTGTTGTTTTTGTTGTATTGTTTTTTTGTTGGGGATAAAAAAAAAACCTTTTCTATGAATACAGTTTTGTTTTGTTTTGTTTTTTTTATGTGGTTTTCTATTTATTTATTCTATTTTTTTTTTATTACAGACTCTCTGGCCTAGAGAATGGCCTTTTAGGATTAAGTTCTCGCATAAATGCGATTATGTGGTCACGTTCGACTACGGACATCGAGAATGTAGATATTATTTGTTTTGGCCATTTACTTTATGAGATGTGCACTGGCCAAGAGATGACCACACCAAAACCGTCCATGAGAGTTCTTGAAATGGATCTAGAACAATATCCGCAGGTAAGTTTGTTTTGTATTAAAAATTAAAATTTAACTTTTTGACGGTAATAGATTCAATGGACGGAAATTGAGGAAAAAATGAGTTAAAAAAAGTACCGATATATACCTATTTCTGTTTTTATAAAGTGACCGAAGGCATTAAGATTTAAGAGCTTTTTTGATAACTTTGATATTTTTCTTTGAAAAATTGCCCCTCCCGTCTTGACATGGTGAGGTAGGTGGACCCCACCCCCTACAATAAAAAAAATTGTTTTGTTCCTCTACAAAAATCCGTTTTTATTACTTTGCGGCGCCTAAATTATTGTACTCGTATAATCGGGTACGAAGAAAATCACCACATTTTAGTTTGAAATTGTTACGTGTGTGACAAATTAATTATGTTAAGGGTGTGACTTAGTATAAATTTTAATCATTAACAGAATTTAATAAATTTAATTTTAATGGGAAACTTGTAATTGTTTCTTACACGAATAAGAAAACATTGATTTAAGTTATCACTTCCTTGGGATTTTTTTACTTTTTTTTAAAGTGAAGAAAATACACATTGAAAGATTATTAAAGTTCTTTATGAAGGAAATATCTGTTGAATAATTTTCTTACACCTCAATTTCATATCCATAAAAACCACAAGAAATTTAAAATTTGTTAAAAAAAAACAACAAAATGATTAAGTTTTTAAATGCAACTCTATTTTAGATTTTTAATTCAATGAAATTTTGTCTTACAGTGGATGACAAAACATATTTTTCTTACTACGCTAAATAATCAGTTTGACAAAGACTTCATTTCGTTGTAAACATTATAGATTGTTACGGCTGTGACACATACTACTTCATACAAATTAGTTTGTTTTTACCACTAGCCAAATTACATCTAAACTTCTGAGTTAAGATAATGGAATAATAGTTAAGTTAGTTTAATAGTTCAATTAAATTGCAAAAACAAGGATTTTCAATTTAAGCCTACACAAATTCTTGAAATGTTTTTAATTTTTTTGTCAATTTAGAGACATATTTTGTTAGTATTTGTTCAAGGCCGGTTTATATGGAAAACCCATATGCAGGTGCTTACAAGGGGTATCCCGAAATTTATACAAGAAGTAATTTTGATATATTTACAATAAAAAGGCGTTAATTCTTTCGTGTAGCTTTTTTTTAATAACACTAAATAAACTGTCTATTTTTTCGTTGGCAACACTTTAACTCAAAAATTCAACTCTTGCGTGAAATTTGGGCACCATTAATATTGCCAATTTTTTTTTTAAATTTCCAAATATGGCGTGAATTTCGGGACACCATTTATATTAAGTTTTATTTTCAAATGTTGCGTGAATTTTGGAACATCTTTTATATTGTCAATTTTTTTTTTTAATATTCCTGAATTTTGGGTAACCGTTTATATTGTCCAGTTATTTGACTTTTGTTTTTTTTTTTGTATATATTTTTCTTTAAAAAAAAATTAACTTCTTTTTTAGATTTTGGAAATTCTGGGATTAATCTTTGATCCACCAGGAGGACAATGCCCTTCAGTTGAGGAACTCGTGCTGTGCGATCTTTTCCGTAATATTGACTTGCGTGAACTACGAGGTCCATGCTTTAGTGTAAGTTAAAATAAAAAAAAAAATTAAAAACACATACAAAACACACATATACCTTCCTAATACATACAAACACTAAAAAAAAAATTAAAAACTAGGTATACTAACTGCTTTGCTGTATACTCCTTCTTTCCAGACAATCAAACCAAGTCTAAGTAGATCAACCCTTAATTTACTGCTTGCCGTAAAAAAACGACAAACTGCATCCTTAGGCAGCTCATTTAGCGAAACAAGCTCCCCATGCACACCGCCATCGACACCCCGCGACCGAAGGGTTGGGTAAGTGTTTCCGCATTTCTTTTTTTCTAACCCACACCATATATTTCGTCCTTTTCACAACTCCTCTTGTTCCTCTGTTCATTTTTGTTCACACGAAATTACCCAAAAAGAACTATAACTTACATAGAACAAAAGGGTAGCATTTTACATCCTAGTTCTCTCTCTATCTATCTATATACTTTATAATTATTATACTCGTATATAAATATATGTATATGTTTTTCATATTCGTCGTGTTCGTGTTTTTCATTGGGGACT
The DNA here is from genome assembly GCA_951394125.1 of Epistrophe eligans. Taxonomy (NCBI): domain Eukaryota; kingdom Metazoa; phylum Arthropoda; class Insecta; order Diptera; family Syrphidae; genus Epistrophe; species Epistrophe eligans. Next base: position 14,340,992 of record OX596030.1, read on the forward strand.
GATTATGAACTTAAATGTTTACATCTACATGAGTCTCATAAAAAAGTTCTCTCATTTTAGTTTTTTTATTATTATTATTTTTATTTGTCGTTCATAAAAAAATCCCCGCATGCATAAAAAAATTATATTTAAACAATCCTTATATTCCCCTTTAAAAAAAATAATTGTTTCTTGTGAATAATAAAATTTAAATTTTTGTTTATTGTAATTTGTGTCAAAATTATACTTTGAAACAAAAAATCAAAAATTAACAGTTTTCCGCCTGCACCCTATGAAGTGTTTCGTTTGATTTAATTACCCATCCTTCCACAAAAATTTAAAAAAAATAATAAAACCAAAAAAAAAAAAAAACAAACTAAACCTAACTAAGCCAATAAAAAAGATTTAACTGGATTGTGTTGAATGTACCACTCTACTACCACTACACAGAGAATGACAGATAATGACACACGTAGGGGTAAGTCTATTTAAAAACAAAAAAAAGAGCAACTAAACCTGTATCTACTCTACAACTTAATCTCACTCATGTAAATAGTTACAAACAAAAAAAAAAACAAAAACAAAATATAAATAAAAGAGACATGAACTTTGTAATGGTAGTTATGTACTATTGTATATTTTTGTGTAAATTGTATAATTTATATACCTGAACAAAAATGAGGGTGCAAAAAAGAAAATATTTCTGCAACCACTTTTTGGATTATGCCATTTTATATACCCACCCACTTACGTTTGGGCTAAAAGTAAAGTAAAGTAAAAGCTTTTTTTTTGCCAAGGGACGGCTGATTTAGCCTGATGTTAAGTTGTTATGGCTGTCTGGCTGACACATAAAATTTACACGTAATTAAGAGTTTTTTTTTTGCCTAAACACACACGTTATAATATAGATTAATATTTATATATTTTCGTAGATGTAGCTTCAAAATGCTAAGAAATTAATTTTTTGAGTTTTAATTTTTGTTTATTGGTGTCTTGTTTTATGTTTATTAGGTGAAAGAAGCAAAGACAAGAGTTAGGTGCGATTAGGACATTATATGTATGCAAAGGTAGCTCAATAATGGATACGGCAATGAAAACTGAGGATAATTATTATATAAGGCTCCAAAAAAGTTTATCCAAGGGTTTGACATTTTTTCTGTGACATTCAGTAGGTAAATAGTGGATAAGGTAAGGACACGTAAGCAAATAATGATAAAGAACAATAAAAAGTGTCTGTGTACCTCAACCTACAAGACAGCCTTAATCGATTTTCTTTGAGAAGAGACTCTGTTTTTAGAAAATGGGATTGTGTTAGCAGTTGATATCTAAAATTCAACGGAGGAAAAAATTATTTTTTTAGAAAATGTCTGAAGATTTTGATAAAACAAAATAACAGATGTACTAGGTAGTTAGGTACCTATTATTTGTAGTTTATTGTCTACCTTTCTTTTATTAAAAGAAGCAATTTTACCAAAATCTGTTATTAATGGTACCAACACCACATAGAATTTTTTTTTTTTATTTCTTGTTCATGTCTTTAGTGATTTTTAGAGAGAAAACCTCTTCCAGTACTAAACAATACTATGTATTTTGTTATTATAATGGGCTGCCTAAGTTTACTCATGTCTGAATTCAAAATTATGTCAAATTTTGTGTAAAATTACCATTTTTTGGTTGCTTTATGTTTTTTTTCTCAAACGTGACTTAAAATAAATGTTAAATTGTTAGGGCTGAAATACAAGGTCTGTTTGTTTACTAATATAAAATATAAAATTTAATCCAAATTGGTTGAAATTGGCATTATTAAGCCAATTTCAACCAATTTGGATTAAATTTTATATTTTTAATATGAACTTTAGTAGAAATTACCTGCTTTGGTAAGTGAACGAACAGAGATTATTGGCCAGTTTATTTACAGTGGATTAAATCTGCACCATCAATAATTAAATGGCGCTAATCGATCAAAATAAACTGGCCCTATGTCTGTTCATTTACTTGCTCAAAACTATTAATTCTTACCTGTCAAAGTTGTGCAAGGAAATGGACAAGTAAATAAACAAACTGAATAATTTGATAGTTATAACAAAAAAGTATGGGAATGAAAATTCACAGAAATGCATAGTTATTCCAGACAACTTAATGTTAGGACTACAACACGAGGATGCGCGATTGGATACGATCTTTTTGAGTATGATAAACCGGCGCTTTCCAACTGTTACTGTCATTTTATTGAGCTTTTCCAGAAACTATATTTGTAATTTCTCTTTCTAATTTGACAGTTTTACGTGGAGAGAAAACAATGCAATGCAAACAAAAATAAAGTCTGTTTGGAACCTTTTTGTTTAAAATCTGTCAAACTTTGAAAGAAGGAGAAAATACTTTCAGTGAGGGAAAACTCTGCAAAAATTTAACAAACGAACCGAACCACTTTCTGTATTAAATGTCACTTTTTTGTACAAGACGGTCAAAAGGTGAAAAATCATTTCGAATCTTGTAATTTTTGAATTCTAAAATTTGGACAAACTATAGAACTACCGATTGCGACACGTCGAGTTCGGCTGCAGGTGATTTAAAATTAATATGGCGAATACCGAAATGATTTTTTTTTTAATATTCTTAGCCGACGTCAAGTAACAAACACTAACAGCTATGTATTTACAGTTTTTACACTCCTTGCACACGGAAATTTGTGAAGCAGAAATTTACAAGTCATCCAATGGAGGGGAAATTATTTACTCTCTCATTGCAACTTTTTTGAGGTTAACAAATACGAATTTTAGAGAATTTGTGACAATTTGTGCAATTTTGCAAGAAATTTCACGTTACCAAACAGAGCTATTCACAGAGTATAGTGGTCTTATTTTTAAACATTGTCTAACTTTAGACAACTGTCCAACTTTAAAAAATTTGTTCAAAAACCTTGTTTATTGTTGTCTTATAGCTACCTAATTTAGACACAAGAGTAGATTGTCACCAATTTGAAAATAGTTAGACAGCATCTAAATATCAGATAAAAATCTAATAAAAACGAGTGTTACCGCCACTGGCAACACTATATTTCTTTAAATATAATCTACTACAATGAATTATTCAAAATTCCTTTTTCTTCTTTACTAAGAAGAAAAATTGAATTGTATTTGGAAGCCATCTGCTTCATTCACTTGATTTAATTTTTTAATTTTGATAACAAAATTGTAATCCATTATTTCTTGGTTTCTACACTATAAAGTAAGTCGAATTAAATAATTTACAAGCAAATATTAAAAATTAAATATTCTTAGGAATTTTAACCAAAGTTTGTCAAAAATAAAACCACACTGAATTTACACCTGGCCTTTTATTTTTGACAAAGGTTCAAAATCCTCTTGATCCAAGAGATCGTCCACTGCAATTTGAAGTGGACTCACATAACAACGAGTGTAGGTATTAATACGTTTCCCAAACTGTTACTGTCATTTTATTGAGCTTTTTCAGAAACTATTCTCTTTCGAATTTGACAGTTCTACGTGGAGACAAAACAATGCAATGCAAACAAACATAATATACAATGACAGATCACTATTTTCACTAATCCACTACTCGATCACTTGAAAATGTGTTTGTTTTATCTCCAAACAGAGCTGTTAATCTACTGTTTTTTTGTTGCTTGTTTCACACTGACGTATGAATTGAAAATTTTGGAGCTGTCATTAAATGTGGAAATAGAAAAATAGATTTTGTTAGTTAAATAAAAGGGGCAAAATTTCAAACGATTCAGTATAACACTGCATTTGTAATACATAATATGACTCTAGGTTAAAAACAGAATTTTCGAAATTTTAAACAAATTACCATTGTCCTATATTTTTAACATTTTTTTAAAGTTAATATTACAAAATGCCTAATATATATTTCAATACTAAATTTCAAATGTCACTTTGACATATTACGAATGTTAAAATGATATATTTGTTTACTTTTTTTACATGAACTATGTCTTAGGCATTTCATTTGGAGTTTATTAAGAAAATATTTTTAGAATGAAAGTAGAAAGTAGAAGTAAATTAAAGTTATAAAAAATAGGAACATTTTAGTAAAGAGCTTGAAGGTTCGAAAATTGTTAAGTAGGTATCACGGTAATACCTTAACATCAAGTTGTTTAAAACTTTTCGCCAATATTTTTAAAAAAGGGGACGCTATGATTGGACGAAATATGCCAATTTTATTCGTGTGCTTTGGGTATTGAAGATTTATAAAATCTAAAGATTAATCTCTTTAAAAAAATTTATTAAAAATCCTCTTAAAATATTTTTTTTATAAAATATCTAAGTGAATAAAAACAATTTTTAATTTATACTGCTCAAAATACAAATAGCTTTACTTTTTGGAAACAAAAGATCTTTCAAGTACATATGTACAGATTAATGTAGATGTTTATTGTTGAAAACAATGTAATATAATATTTTCCTCTCAAAAGGATTTTGATGTTCTTAAGAGAATGTAAAAGTTTTTTTCAATCAATAAATTTTTCTTTTGTACATATGTATGTACATATATCAATATATTTACATTATGAATATATTTTTTCATCCTTTCTTTTAATTTGTTCAATACTCGATACAAATTGTTCCAAATTTTGAAGCCGAAATACATTGTACGGGTACTTTATCAACAAATTTTTTAATATCACTGTTAAGTAGAAAATTTCCCAAGCTACAAATTATCGTTTAACATGTTTCCTGTAAACGTTAGTGAGATGTTCATGAAAAACAGTTTTGAAGGGCCTCTGACCCCCGTGAAATTATTAAGGTAAAATACTTAACAGAACTCATACTCATAGGCATTTTTTACAGATAATTGAATCTCCAATCCATACATTTAAATTAACAAAAAAAAGTTAAATGCAAGAATAAATAAACACCTATGACTTAAGGTATACCTTTTAAGAAACCTTTAAAACTAGAAAATTTGTTTCTCTTTCTTCACCGTTTATAAGGAGTCTTATGTGCTTTAATAAATTGCAATAAATCTTAGTTACTTGAATGAAAAAAATAACTATATATCTGCACACTGGATTGATTTTTGTTTTTTGTTTTACCTAACAGCGCACTCAAACTATTTTGCACAACTAAGCATAAACTATATAACATACATATATCTGTAATTTAAAATATCAAACCCATCCAAAAACTCCTTAAACTTCCACTCCTATATACTTTCACTTTTTTTGTAGTTTGTTTTTACCTCATCATTATCTAACCGAAAAGCATGATAACCTCTTGGAATGTTTTGGAACTCAGCATGAGCCGCATTATAGTCATACTTGTGGTTGTATATACATATACGTACTATAGTTTAGAAGTACTCCCTGTAGAGCACCTACACAATTACACACTAAAAATGTATCCAGTTGGTAGTTGACTGGGCAAGGCACACCTAATGTAATATTATGGTATATGATAACCTAATTAGAGAGCAACAACACTTTTTGCTAATTTAATTAAAAATAGGCCCAAAACATTCCTCTATATATATACATACATAATATTTACTTGCCATGGTGATAACAAAATCTAATAGCAATCTCTTTCTCTCTGTTTTATCTTCCTTTTGGTTTTTGCACAAATATGGATCACACATGCATCCAGCAGGACAATGGATTCATTTGATATATCAAGCGATTCGGAGGAAGGCCTGTTGGACGAGATTGTGGTTACGGGCAATAACCACAGTTGTTATAAGCATCCCTTTAATCTACATCGTCACAACCACCACCAACAACACCAGCAGCAGCAGCACCACCACCACCTCCACCATCAGCACTATCAGCATCAGCATGAGCCGCATTCCCAATACGATCCACTCAGTTTCCCACCACATTTTTGTGAACATAACCTCAACTCGGATGACAATAGCAGCTCAATCAATGAAACATCCTCCGCCTCTACCACCGCCGCCGTGGCATGTATCAGTGGAGAACCGGCACATTGTAACCCAAGTGCAGACGGAAGTAGTTCAAGTGAGGCCTCCACAGCAACCACATCCCGTGGTGGTAGCGGTACCGGTGTAGGGGCAGGAGATAATTGTTATGATGATGGAACAGAGTTATCGACATCAGGTCAAGTAACTCTTGGCACTGCCACTACCTCATTCAATCATCAGCTTACCGCTGACATGTGCAGCTATAAGAATTCAAAAAGTCGACGCCTCGAGTATTCATTGAAGTGTTTGAAGTACGGACGCAGCAATCCTTCACAAGATTCAGCATTCGGGTCACTGACCGATGGTGACCTCTCTATCGGTTCGTCGAGTTTTCGTTTGAGTAGTTTCCAATCCATTACATCACCCATTGATGAGGGAGTTGAAGATATCATTATAGCCACCACAACTGCTGGGAGTGAAACTTGCCTTGAGCTAGCGACGGTCTCGACCAATGGACAATCTAACGATTCGGCTATTTCGACACCATGTCGAGAGGGCTCACCGAATTTTCTAGCCATCGAAGAAAATTCCTTCACCACATCATCGGGATGCAACAATCACAATCGTCCACAACAGTTTCCCGTCACACTCTCGCCTAAAATCCAAATAACCACCTCAGCGTCCACGTCCAATCTTCAATTTGACCCGCCGAAAATTCTGGTCAACGACCAGAACTCTATTTACACCACCTCCCCTTCTAAACGCTCCGGTACCATTGAAGTTTTCTCACAAAAATACAGGGTATGCTCCTTCGAAGACATGTCACCAAATCGCAAACAGTCTAAGTATCATCTCAAGAATGCCAATCGCTTGGCATTTCGGTCACTGGAAGAGGAGCAGCGCATCGACAGCGCCTTCATTCCGATACAAAATCGTACAAATTCTGAAAACAGGGTAAACATCAATAACAGTGAGAAGTATAAGAAACTCACGCACACGTCCTTCAGTCGAATCAGCAAAACCACCAGCAGTGTGACGGTAGCCGTTGAGCCGCCGCCTAATTCAACTAACGCCGCCGGTAGCAGCCCCCAACCAAGGGACAGTAGACATACCCTTTGGCGGGACAGCAAGTTCTACCGTAAGAACCGCATAGCTAAGTCTAATGATTCACTATTGGAATCACCGAATCATTCTCCGTCGCCATGTCGCCTTTCCCCATCTTCGCTACGAGACAATCACTACGAAGCCTCTTCGCCACTTTCTTCGTCTTCGTCATCATCCTTCACACGTCATGGACTTAATCGGGGTAGTTCGGTTAACGAGATCTCCCTTAACTGCAGTGGAGGATCACCTCATCGACGATATTGCAGTTCAAAGAGTGAAGATCTAGGAGATCTGGATATGCCAATAACAATCGAAGGTCGTAAGTCACACTCTGAACGCCATCTATTCGGACTATCAAAGCTTCGACAAACAGCAATCACTACCACTGGTGGTGGCATCGGCATCGGCGGCGAATGTTTCTCCGAAGACGAAACCTTCCACCAAGATGACAATAAATCCTTGAAATGCCTAAGCACAAGCTCCATTAATCGTGTCACACTAACCACAACAACAACGACAACAAGGACCAAAAAGAAGACCACCTCAATGGCTGTTCTGCCCTCAGGGCCAACAATAACGTGCAATGTTAGAAATTCGGTCTTTAAGAGCCTTGACCATGCCCTCAACTATATCGATTCAAATGGAGATGACGATGATGTTTCGAGCTCAACCGAAGAATCACCATCAAGACGTCATTATAGTGACATCGCTAGAATATTTGGCTCAACGACAACACGTGCTACAGATGATCCGCATAGTAGTAGCTGTAGTGAGGAGAAAACTCCGCTGCTGGACAGCGTTGAAATGTCACCGATAAGTCCAACTGAGCCGGATCTCAATATGTGATATACGCAATTTACTTAAAATGGTCGCTTTTATTTTTTCTATTTTTTATGATTTTTATTTTAATTTTATGTGATTATTTTTTTTTTGTACTTAAATATTATTATAAATTATAATCATATTTAGAAATCGTAGTAAAAAAAAAAATACCGTTAAATTAGAGATGAAGTTGGAAGTAAAATCGTTAAGTAGAGTAGGTTGAGAAGAATTTGAGATGGCAAAAATTATAGTCACTAGTTACACCCATACCTATATCCTGCAGTGGAAACCACAAACCGGTTAAAGACTAAAGACTGCTTTAAATATGTTTCTAACAAGTCACATGAACCCCTTTTTGACGGATTTTTTTGTCTTTCATTGTAAACTGTCGTTGCAACTTTTTGGACTGCAATTATAGCAGCACAACGAAAAAGACTTAAACAGGAATGCACTCCGAATACATAATTCGGAATAATCGGAATAGTAAATTGAAAACATTTGGAGATTTATTGACTGCTTTTAGGCGACTGCATTTTTTAACGGCGTTTCTCTTTTTAGTTTCTTTCCGATTGAAACATCCATTTAAACGCTACAAATTTTAATAGCTGCACTTTTTGAGACATATGCGGAGTAAATAGTGTGAAGAGATGTTTCCTTCTCATTTAATAAAAATTGCAGCTATCAAAATTTGCAGCGTTTAAATGGATGTTCCAATTAGAATCCGAAAGAAACTCAACAGAGAAACGCCGTTAAAATTTGCAGTCGTCTAAAAGCAGTCCAGTTAGATAAAATTTAGTTTTTTTTTTTAGAGAACTTATACAAAGTTCTTGAAAATTTGTTGAAAATTCATTGTTATGACAATTTTGTCCCATAGAAACTGAGAGTTTTTATAATAATTTCAAATTAGGTATAACCTGTCGCATTTATCACTTTTTATGTATGTAACTGGAACAGGGTTGCATTTGAAAGACCATAGGTGTAAGACATAGTTAAAATTATTTAAAATAAAAACTTAATTGGTTATCTTATCATGTGCGAACTTAAAGTGAATCGATCACCTTTTTTTATAAATCGTAGAAAATGGAATTCTAAACTTTGCTGTCAAAATGATCATAAATACTTAAAAAATGTAAATATCTGACACATCTGCAGAAAATCAACTGACAGGTCTTTGACATTTAGATTGAGAACGAATGGTTTGACCACCTAAACGTAATCCATACTCTTTTCTCAAAGAGAAAGGTGAAATTTCTTAATGTGACAGTTATCTTAATGTAATTGTAGTAAATTTTACTTTTCTTATAGTTTTAATAAATTTAAAATCACACGTAAAAATTACTTCAAATAACATTTTTGATGTTTAACAGTGAATTGATAATTAAAAAACACTTTGGTTTCAAACCAGGCTTCCAAAATGGAACATTTTAAACAATTTTTTATAATTTTAGTAATAAATGTCAAGACTTTCAATAGATACAATAATTTTAATGTTTGTTCTAATTCCCAAATATGTGGTTACCTCAAATCTTCAATTCCCTCGCTTAACTGAAGCTTTTTCTTATAATACCAAATCCAACAAAAACTATTATAAAACGTCTCTATGGTCCATTAATAATACAATTATTGTAAAAAAAAATTACTAGTATTATAAATATGTAATTCTAGCAAAGAATTTTGCGCTTTAATCACACCTCCATCCTTATGATAAAATTTAGGTAAATTAAAAACAAAATTAGTTAAGGCTCACTCTTGTATGTTATAAAAAAAAAAACAATAAAATAAAATAAAATAAATGAGAGTGCAATTTTAGAAAAATATTCAAATTACACTAGCTAATTTTATTACATACATTTAATTGTAAATAAAAAAAAATTAAAACTTATATACTAAAAACAACTACAAAAAAAATAATGAGCTTTACTTTACTTAAATTTATAATAACTTTTCTTCTGTTGTATTATTAAAATTTAAATAGGTATCACTACATAAAAAAAAAAACTTCCATTCCATAATGATGAACAACAAAAATAAAATCTACATAAATATAAACATGTTATTCTTAAACTGCTTTGTTTCAACTTCACCCTCAGTGTGGCATTTAGATTTATCTTTTATCTTAACAATTTTCTATTTTTTATGAAAATCTTATTTAATAAAATAATTATATATCAAACTAATTAAATTATGTAATTCAAATCATAAACCGAACAGCAATATATCAATTTCTAAAAAATAAAATCATAAAAAAAGAAACAAAACAATAAACAATTTTAGTGTCTATAACAACATAAAGAAAAAAAAAAGAAGCAAATTGTAAAATATTAGAATTCATTTCGAAACATTTAAAATAATAAACTATGTAATAAAAGAACACTTTAAAACTAAGTTTAGCAATTAAATAGAATAATTAACGCAACACACTCCTACTTTCAAGACATTATGGCAAATCGAATAGAATATTATATAAATTATATAGACACGATCCATTAATCAGACTTATATAGAAAAAAAATTCTCTTTATAAAAATAGTAAGAACACAAAATGCAAAAAAGTAACATATTCAATTCAATAATATAAAAAAAACGTTAATCTTGAAAAACCAAAAAATGTAATAGAAACAATTTATTTACACAATAATATTGTAAACAATCAGACAGTTAGTGAACAATTTTTGTCTTAATTTAACAAAATGTTATTGAATAAAAGTAAATAAATAAAACCTACCTATTTATTGTATAAGAGAATTTTGGTTTTTTTTCCCGATAAAGATATTATTTAGATTTTTGTTAAATTCAAAAGAAAAAACAAATATTTAGTTTAAATTATGGCATTATTTAAATTTATTATGTATGTACAAAATGTTGTATAAATCTAAATTAACAATAAAAACATCGGTGATATTATTTAAAAGGCGATTTTGTTTTATTCATTCAGCTTAAAAATGATTGCTGTTTCGGAACATGAAACAAACATATTGGGTTCTTGAATAAGTACCTACGATACAACGTATACCCAACTTAGGACTTAGCTAAAAAGACATGGACAATGGACATCCTAAAAATCGAAATATGATCTCACTCCAAAAACACTGAATTGATTAAGAAAATTACCATTTTTTTGTTATAATGCTAGGATTATTTACCGTTGCTTGAAGGGTCTCGGGATAACTCGGATTTCAGACATAAATTCAATTGTCTTACCTTCAATTATACATACATAGGTACACCACTGGCATGGCAATTGCAACTTATTCATAGTCAACTTATTGGAAAGTTTGTTGAAAATGTTTGCTAAATTTTTATCAAAAACTCAAACAAACAGTTAAGAAATAAAATTGGATATTTTTTTCTTCTTTGTTTAGTTAAATTTTCTTAAGAATGACTAAAGAGCTTTTCAAAATTTTGAATGATTCAAGAATACAAGCCAGTTCTAAAAATAGGTTCAGATCAAACATTTTTCGTGTTCTCCACCATGTATTAATAGGTCTTGATTTCGATTTTTTTTTTTAATAAATTCATAAAATAGCTACCTACCTAAAAACTCAAATTTAAAAAAAACGATACTTGAAATAATTCTTTTTAACGATTCCTGCGCCATCTATAAATGTTGGCGTATTTAAATATTTATATGCAACAACCATGCGATTGAAATAAATCATGTACACGTGGGTAATTTTTGTTCCCTAATGGTACTAGCAAACTATGTATTGCTTCGCTTACTGCATGTTTTTATTTATTATGTTAAATTAAATAAAGATTTAAAATTTTTTTTTTGTTCGAGCAATTTTTGTAAAATTGTTTTAGATAGTCATTATGACTGTGTTTTATTTTCCCCCATATCTTAACCAGATTAGATTTGCTTGAAAAAATACATGTATTACAGAAAACAACATAAGATCCTATTATGTTCTCAATTTGTATTTTCAAATGCATTTGGAAAACACACCCACAATAAAACGATTACATACAAAAAACAAATGGAAAAAAGAGATGGGCATATAACAATGTTGTCACTATGATACTGTATTGTTTTATTTTCATTATCTGATCTGGATTAATTCTGGAGGAAAATAAAACGCAGCTAATGTTGCCACTGTTTTTTTTTCATTATCTGATCTGGATTAGATCCGAGGGAAATATATACATACTTGTTTAAGATATTTATTTTAAAAAAATGTTTGTTATTCATGTATGTATGTAGGTACATCGTTTGGCGCCAACTTCTTTTGTTTTTTTGCCAAAATTTATTTAACGCTCAAAGAAATACATAATATTTTTCTTCATTTAACGGGATGAATGTGTTTCAATTTTATATAAAGTTATGTGAATAAAATTTAAAAAGCTGAACAATTACTCTGTACTACGAGTACTCAACGGTTTTGAGCGCCTTGCCATCACCAACAAAAAGAAATGCGACCCTGAGTGAGAATTCTTAATTTTGACAGCTGAGATACCTTGCTAATTCACGTGATTGAAGTACCAATTTAAAATTTGATTGCATTTTTAACCAATGTTTCCTTTTTATAGCAAAATGCTTTGAAATATTAATTGAAAAGTATTCTACGATAGTGTATTTAACTATTAAACATCACTTCACATAACATAATGTGCAATATAATATCTATGTGCTTATGAAATGAAAAAATTGTATACTATTTAGTAGGTATATGAATTTTTACAAGATTTAACGCAGCACCTTATGTTTTATAAATATTAGGCGTCTTTTTTGCAAGCCCGGGTGGAATTGCGCGAAAAAAACGACCACGGGGATTAAGTTAAGCCCGGAGAATTCCCTGGGTTTAGTTTAGCTCCTAGGAAAATAGTTGTTGTTGCATTTAACATGTTTTAACTTCGTTTTGTTCGTCCAATTCCCCCCGGGCGTACAAAAAAACACACCTATTTGTTTTAAATAAAGTAGTGCATGTATGTTTACTTTTATTTCACTTTTTAATTAGTTTAATAAGCTCTTTTCACTATTTTAAAATCTGGAAACACAATTTTATACCTCCGAAAATGACAGATGATTAAGCAAATAGAATGCCAACATTCAGATGCTAAAATGTCTTTATGAAATTAAGAGCTTTGAACCATTGACCTACTAGATATGGACTGCCAGGAGCCAACTTCACGATGGTTCCACCTATAACTAAACGCCACTAGCTCTCACGTAGAAAAAGCGGAAAACATTGTAAATAATTTTGACACTTCAGTTTTGTGCTTTTTTGTTATTTTTTTTTCATTCGTGTTTTGTTTATTTTGTTTTTTATTGAAATGTAATATTCAGTCATCAGTGGCGAGAAATTCTCGAAAAAACGAGGTAATAGCAAATTAAGTTATAATATAATAAACAAATAATTGGCATACATACATAGTTGCAGCTAACTCCAAACATTGTCCGCGGATGGAATGCAGAGAGTGGCAATATCGAATGGGAATGGTCATTGATACCAGAGATAGCCGACGGAACGTTGCTGTAACATATGATTCCAGTGTCGCACATAGAAATAACCAGATATTTTGCCAATTCATGTCAGCTAGCCGACCACAAAATTCATAGCGCCGTGGATAAACTAAGAGCATTTGCTTGTTAACAACTGGTTGAAACTACCTCGAGGGAAGAGGATTTTATCAAAGGAATATCGATGATGTATAACAATAATGGTGTAGTTCATTCTAATTTAAAGGCAATGGTGTGTAAAATATTTTTTTATATCACACACCTTTTTTAAGACTAAGATTTGTTTTCTTTTTAAGGCTGATGGAATGTACATTTTCACAGAACAAAAAACTTCAGCTGAACGAAATGGATTCCTTGTTAAACTAATCGGAGATATATGTAAGTTTAATTTGCAAGCATTTTATTAAAAAAATAAATTACATAATCCAACAGCAACTTAAAACAACAGATTTGCATCGGGAGATTAGGTGTCCATAGTGCTGAACATCAAATTATTGCTGTCGCCAACGCCATCGTCTAAAAACCATTCTGTATCACATTCCCGCAAGCGAAGCTTCAAATTCGACTAAGTACCACATGTCCAACTAGGACAAGTAGAATGTATTCTACAAAAATTAATACATGGAAGTACCCAATACTGAAGGCAGTTTCTTTCTTTGTCAGACTCTGCAAAAGTTTACCGTCTTCGCCTTACATAACCATTCGTTGGTTGTCAGAGGACAAGAAGGATAACACTTTCTATACCAGACTTTTATGATCACTCGGATATTAAATGTGCTTTGACGATTGTGGTCTTAAAGAAAAAAGAGAAGGCTCACATCAGATTCCCAGAAACCGTATCGAGAATATTTTGAAAAAGGCAATAGATGTTGAATCATTCTCCGACCTTATGTAAGTGAAGAAAATCGAAATGGATGTAAGTTTTCGATTGAATATAATATTATGTAAGTAGGTTTTTTGATATCTAATTTTTCTTTTCTTTTGCAGGGGGTATTTCGATATACAAAGATGAATCTAAATAGAAAAGAAAATATCTCGTCAGTACAATGGAAAGAAGTAGCTCTAGAAAGAGGGAGTGCTCTGTAAGAATCCGTAGTAAAAGCAAAATTAAATTAAATTCTTATGACCAAAAATAACGGTACCTCGCATACAAGTAAGGAAAATCTCATTTTTCTCATAAGCGACATACGATCTACCATATGTATAATTAAACTGTTGGTAAAGTAAATACAAAAATCAAAATTCGTAACATATGTACCTACAATAATAATGGATATTTAAAGTTACATATATCTAGATTTTTCACCCTATGATATTTTTTTTTATTTTTTTAGATTCTAGAGCGTAAATGTTGAAGCAACCAACTGAAATTGAACAAAGAGCCAATTGCCTGAGAAAAAATGTTCAAGAAAAACTGGAATGTGTCCAGTGTTCGTTTAGCCTATCAAAATTTGCTGCCGGCTCTTAGACTACAAGTATCGTAAGAAATTTACAAAAGAAAATATAAATAAATAATATAAAAGTTTTTTTCTTCTTAGGCAGGCAATATCAGTCATCCCATTTACTGAATTAGCCAGATTTTTTCATATTCGGAACTCTTGATAACAGTGAATCGAAGAACAATTCGCTCTGCATACATTCATTTCCCTTTTATATCCTCACCAAAAGTGTTGCGGTTCAAAAATCAGAACATTCAATACGCAAGTGCTTTAAAATAAATGTGAAATATTTCCGAAATTTTATTTGAAATTAAGAAACAGAAACATGTATACATTTATTATTATGTATTTATAATTATTAAATAAAAGTTTTTACAACGCATCTTATTACATTGTGTTGAATTATTGCAATTTAAATTGGTTTATGCTATTATGTACATATGTACATACAAATGCTATTCACATTATATTCGTATTTATGTATATACAAACAGTAACATTTAAAACTTTATTTCTTAGAAAGAGATTTATTCATAAAATTGAATGGCATTATTATGCTTTTTGCATTTCTAAATAACTGGCAGTAAAAGTAAGTAAACGATATCTCTGTTTGAGATTTCTGATGCGAACATGAGTAGAATCGATTTCTTCGAAAAACTTCCAGGAAACTAGCCAAATTCATCATAAAACCAACCTAAAATAAAACAAAACTTATTAACATCTTATTATTTTTAAAAGTAATTTCACAAACCATCTGGAAGTTTTCGGGAATTATTCAAATCATCGCCAATGTTTGGAGTAAGGAAATCTGGTTCGGTTGCTATAAATTCATGTGTGGCGGTAACATGTTTTGCTTCGTTGCCACCAAAAGGTCTCAAAGTTCCAGATGTGTTTTCTATAATATAGTTAATATAAAAACAGTTTCAAAATTCTTTATTGTACCTTACCTTACCTAGAGATTTGGTTATTTTTTTAGCTTCAGATAGAACAATCTGGTTTTCACTCTGCACAGATTCATTAAGCTCTGTCGGTTGCATAATTTCAACTTCAGCACAAGTTACAAGGCCTCCTTTTTTGACAAAATTATCTTCATTCCCTAAATCTTGGTTTTGTCTTCTTCGTAGTTCCTTTTCTACTGCTGCATGCTAGAGGTAGATGGGGAGTGGGATGTTTGATGAATAGTGGCTGGTGATTTGGACATCGTATCCATTAGGTTCATCTTGGAAGGCATTCTTGCTAATAGTTTCTTATCGACATCGGAGTACGACTGGTTATTGGCGTTGACCGATTCCTTCTTTGATTTCTTTGTGAAGAATATATAGGCAGTCAATTGGGAACATTCTGTGTAACGATTGAACCTGTTTCTTGTCGCTGGGCTTGTCTCCAATCTGTCCCAGAGAGAATTTAGTTTTCGTTTCATTCTCTATATAGTATCCTCCAGTTCTTGAACCTGGTCACGGTAGCGTGTATGCATATCCTTCAGTCCGACAAAGGTTTCTTTGCTGGGCTTTATCTGGCTGGTGGTTGAAAATTCGATCATGGTTTTCAGAAAACCTCACCTAAAGGACCTGAAGGAAATTCTTTTAATCGATAAGAAAAAAATAATATTTAATTTAACAAAATAATTACCACGCACGACCAAATAGAAACTGAAAAAAATAGCACACAAATGACAAACGTCAAAATTTACATTAGGGTTTAAACAGATGGCTCTGTTTTTTATATGAAATAATTACAGATGTCCATAGTTTCTATGAATAAAGAAGCTTATCCGTACCATGTGGCAACAGATGGCATTGAAAATAATTATTTCTGTTTGCCGCTTTTCTACGCAAGGGCTAGTGTTGCTTAGAAGAGGTGGAACCACTTTTATTGGGGCTTTTGTATGGAAATGAGTCTCAACTAGCAGTCCATATATAATAGGTCAATGCTTTGAACATTTCCTAATGTGAAAACTAAAAAGTCAACAAAACACAAATCTATCAAAAGTCTTTGAAATTAAAAAAATATCAAGGTTTGTTTTTAATTTTATCCCAACTCAGCAATTTTAATAAGAAAAACATTACGCGGATAAATTATTTATTAATTGTCTAATTTTCTTCGGACTTTGAAAAAAAAAAAAACAATAATTCATGGATTTTAAAAACAACGCATCTTCTCAATGCAAACATGTCCCAAAACATATTTCCTCTTCATCTGGCAATGCTAAACTTATTCAATTATTTTCAACCACACACTGACATTTCTGTGAATTTTCAACCAAAACCACGGCAAACGAATTCGACATTTCAATTTCACATTTGGAATAAGAATTTGCACCAATTGCACATGAATCGAAAAGTGTTCTTCTTTAAAAACGTATTTATTGTTTTATTAATTGTGCGCTATAAATTATAATAAACAGTGAAATCGAACAAAAAGAACTAATAATTGGTTTCATTAAAAAACTACAATCGCGTTTAGCAAACGAGAAAAAAAAAGTAGTTAATCGCAAAAGAAACTCTCAGCGACGAGCGAAAACACACATTTAGGTGTTCCTAATTTGATTTTCTTAAATTAAACATCGAAAAAGAAACAACATCTGAATTATTTTAATGTTTTTAAATTTAATATTTGTATTAATAAAATAAAATTATTTGAATTTTCCTACTTGTGAAGAGAACTACCCAAATATTTGTACTACATCCCTTCAAAATTACATAATCCATCGAAATTTCTAAGAAACCTTGTGAAATAAAATTCTTAAATTGTTCTTTGTAAGAAATTTTATATTCATAAAAAATAAAAAAAAATTATTTTGAATCTTCTTTTTATTTTGCTTGAAATCAGTGGGAAAACAAGTGAAAGAAAAAATATCTTGGAATTTCTTGTGTTCGGCAAATGAGAATAATGTAGATTCATCATCGTGTGCCTAAGTGCATTTCTCTGCTCGCTCCTCTCCGCTCTTGTAATTCATGATTCTCATTCATGCAAATTCGAATTGCAATAGAATTAGATATCAAATCATTCACTAAAATTTGAAAAAAAAATAGAAAGAAAATTGTTTAAAAGAACAAGAACACCTAACAACCGGACCATCGAATTAGCGAAACAGCAGCTTACGACGACGAGACATGACCCAAAGAGAACGCGACACTATCATTCATTTGGTTGCTGGCGGGTAAGTGGAAAGTTTTTTTTTCGAATTTTTTGTTTTTTGTTGTTTATTTTTGGCAAAAATACAATATTTGACTTAGAAACAGGAAAATTAGCCAAACGAAGTAAAAAAGTGAAAAAATAATAATTTTGATAACACAGTGGATGGCTATGTTTAGTTGAATTTTTATTTTTATTTGCCTGGGTAGAGTATATTAGCAACAACAAACAACCCACCTGCCTAACAACTCTATGTAGTAAACCTCACACCTCTTTTTCCCTGACTAGGTAAGATACCTATCTACTTTTAAATTGCCTACGCCTAAATTTCTTTGGATGGAATAAAAAAGAGGTTTGTTTTGATGAAAAATGCATGCATCCACAACAGGCTTAGTGGCTTGATCATCAACAAACACCCTCTTGTCCCTCTTTTTTTTTTTGGGTCGAAAAGTCTTATGCAGTTCAAGTTCTTGTTAAATAGTGTTTTTGTTTGTATTTTAAAGCCGTTTCGCTACGTTTTCTCTTTTGATTGCCGTCCAGGGATGAAATAGATTTAAAAATTTCAAATCCGACACATACTGATGTAAGAATTTTAAGATGTACCTACTTACTTAAAGCCTGAGCGCAATGGACTAGATCGGGTTTCATATTTTGCCAAAATCTTATCTGTACTGTGTGTCTCCATATTTTGTATTGTATGTATTATATTTTGTTTATTAACTTTGGATATCAATAGGCAGGTTGGGAGAAGGTTCAACAAAAATTTTACAGCTTTACAAAAAAAATTTAAATCTATTGGTTTATAGAGTGCAATTATCTCGAAAAACTTTAAAGATTTTTGATTTGTAGTCGTAATGAATGATTTCGCAACCCTGCTTTTTTAGGCATTTGTGGTTTTTGCTTTTTACGTGCATTTAATAATAAAACATAATATAATAAATAAGACGCAAAACGAAGCTCTAGTTTGTTATTGTATTTTATTTATTTTTTAGGTAGGTAGGTATACAGTTTTGCCGGCAAACTGCACCGGTTGAATTGTGGCTTCTCAAAAACCAAACATTGCAGCTGTACTTAACGTTGTTTATTTTGTTCTTCCAAAACATGCCACACAAATGAATATATTATTTAATAATGTAAGACGTAGTTTGTTTACTTGAGTGTCATGTTCTCTATTATAGAGTGCTTATTTTTTTCAACTGAATATTTTTTTATTGTTAACCTAGCGTTTGATGTTTAAACTAGATTCTGCGCTCTGGAAAACAACGTAGGTAGTTTTGTTTGAAATCGAAAATCAGTTGAATCCATAAAAAAAATTAATTGACCAGACAGAGATTGTCGAATGGCATGGGGACTAATTTTTCAAAGATTAGATAAGCTAGTTACTTGCAACAATTTATACTATGGTGGTCAAATTGGTTTGTAATAGGTACATACTTGAAAAGCTTAATTAGTATTAATTATACATACATCCCGTAACTACAATAATTGTAACCGAAAGATGTTGTAGGGGATTTTTTTTATTTGGTCTTCGTCTAGCTTGTCGCGGTTTCATTATCTCGATTATAACATGTAATTCAAATAAAAATATCAGTTATTGCATACCTACTGTGATTCGACCACATCAAATTCAGAAAATTCAGTTATAAATTAAAAAATTTCAAAGGTTGGGAATATGATACATCCTAGATATTACGTATTTCTGTATAACGGCTGTTTTTTTGTTCAAGGTTTAAAATTAAGGAAGCCCGCGCGAGAATATTTTCTAACAAAAACACAATTTGACATGGTGTGTGTAAAAATATTTTATGTTAGAATTTTATACGATTGTCAAATTTGTTGGAGAAAAAAATATGTTTTTACATCTTGCTTTCGCACTAGTACCTATCAAAAAATCATTTTAGTCATAACTTCAAACATTCAAATTTGTTAGAATTGGCTTCTCTAAACCGTCAATTTCTACCACTCTAAGTTCAATTTTATTTACTTTTTTTATATAAACTTTGTCAAAACATTTGAATAAAATTGATAAAAAATTGCAGTTTTGTAAGGTAAACGAACAGGTTTTGTGTGGAGTACCTATATTTCTAGGAACAGAACAGTCAATGTCAGCAAACATCGTGCCTCAAAATTACATTATATTTATAGAAGACTATAGGTAGCTACCTGCAATATTAATTAATTTGTCATAGCAGTTTCCGAGATAAATAAATAATATTCTGTCATTTAATTTCACTTCTAAGGAATTATTAAAAAAAAACCTTATTCATGCTTAAAATATTTATTTATTTTAGTATTTGTTATTTGTTGACAAATAACTTACTACCGCCGGGTAGTATTTTATTCTTTAAGCCCTATAAAATATTAGCTCTATCAATGGCATATTATGGCCACATGTTGTTTTACTTTAAGTTCTTTTTTTTTTATATTTGTGTGCTTCCTTTTATTTGTTGGACATTCTTGTTGTCACATTAAAAAAACTTAACATATTTTTATACCAATTAACCTATATTTATGAAAATAAGGAAAGGGGAATTGGTTTAAGTGATAATAATGGGTGATTTTTTAAGAGGTTTAGAACTTTAAAAAAAAAAAAAAACACAAAAAATTCGAAAAAATGAATGAAATATTTATTTGAATCGATAGTTTGAACCTTGCAATTTAATGTTTAAAGATAATTTCATGCAAATGTTGACCGCGGCTGCGTCTCAGGTAGCCCATCCGCTGAGTCCAATTTTGGCATACTCTTTCACACATATCGGCCGGTATCTCACGAATGAATGCATGGATGTTGGCTTCCAGTGCGTCAATCGAAGCGGGCTTGTCCCTATAGACATTAGCTTTGACATACCCCCACAAAAAATAATCTAATGGTGTCAAATCGCACGATCTAGGCGGCCAATTGACCGGCCCGAAACGTGAAATTAACTGTTCACCAAACTCGCCTCGCAATTGCGCCATTGTTTCGCGTGCTGTGTGGCATGTGGCACCGTCTTGTTGAAACCACATATCAAGCAAGTCAAGAACTTCCATTTCGGGCAAAAAAAAGTTTGTTATCATCGCTCGGTAGCGTTCACCATTGACAGTAACGCTGCGATTCGCATCATCTTTGAAGAAATATGGCCCAATAATGCCGCCGGCCCATAAACCGCACCAAACAGTGGCTTTTTCGGGATGCATTGGTAGCTGTTGCAATGCTTCTGGCTGATCTTCACTCCAAATGCGGCAATTTTGCTTATTTACGTACCCATTCAACCAAAAATGAGCCTCATCGCTGAATGGAAGCAGCGCGCGATGAACATTTCGAACCGAGCACGAATTTTGATAGTAAAATTCAATAATTTGCAAGCGTTGTTCATTTGTAAGACGATCCATGGTTAAATTGCAAACCAAACTGAAGCTGTTTGACAGTGACACAAGGTACTAAACACACGTCAGCTGTCAAAACCAGTGTTGCCAAAACCAAACCAGCCAAAAAATCACCCGTTATAACTACAATGTTCCGTATGGGTCACAAACATTAATCACATGAGGCGGTACATATTGAAAAATTGAAAAAAAAATTTAAATACAAAAGTGCCAATTTCAATGTTCCCAAAACCCCAAAGTGATTTATAGTCAGCAAACACGTGGTTAAAAAAAAAATTAATGAAATTATTGAAACAATATATAATACATATGTACATATATTCCTGTTCAAGTTGGCTAGGTACGAAAATCTTTTTTTTTAAGAATCTGTATTTTAAAACGATTTTTGTTTAACTGTCACTTTTTACAGAATTTTGACCATTATCTTATACAATTTTTTTTCACTTACAATATATTCTCAATATAAGCTTTTTCGGATTAATACATTGAAAATAAAAAAAAATCAAATGACCTAGACATCTTATTGTGAAGTTTCTGAATCCTGAAAATCGATGATTTTAAATTTAAATTTGTACGGCAAAAAGGAATTTGAAAGGTTGCTAAATGGTGACTCAAACTTGTCGTATTTATGTAACACGTATTTTCTTTTTTAATGCCAATATTCAAAATCAAGGTTTGATAAGATAGACAAATCTGTAAAACCTAGAATGGCTTTTCTGCAGAAGGTTAGTTATCATATGTATTTGCAATTTTGTAGTAAAGTATTCTTAAAAAAGAGTTTACTTTTGTTTTTTTTTTTTTTTCTTCGTGGAAGTTTAAGTTTTAGTGACAAGCCTTAAAAAAAACAGTTACATATTTGTATAATTTGTTTATTTGGCATATAACAATAAATTTCTTTATCTTATTTTTTCGCAGTACTTTCTGATAAAAAATTAATATCTACTTTTTTGGCAAAAATGAGCTGCATTTATGCAAAAATAAAAATAAATACATACAGTCGTATTTATTATATTTTTGTCTACCTAGACATGTCTAACTATTTATTTAATAAAAAAAAATATAAAACCGTGAATAACACGGTTAAAATAATCTACTCTTGTGTCTAAGTTAGGCAGCTATAAGACAACAACAAACAAGGTTTTTGAACATATTTTCCAAAGTTGAACAGTTGTCTAAAGTTAGACAACGTTTATAAATAAGACCAATAGTAAATAAAATTAAAAAAAAAAGTACTTAGTAAAAATTAGAAATACCTCTAATTTCTTTCATGTGGATAAACATAGGTACCTACCTAGGTACATCGTATCTAATCCAGACGTCAGTAATAGGTCTTATAATGTTCTTAGTTTTTCTCTAAATATAAAACTGCAATGCCAAATTAATTTTTTTTGCTTACATAATTAAAAAAATGAAATAATTATTAGTTTTCATTTGTTATGTTACTTGTTTAATGAGTTATAGACCTTTGTATTTTTTTTCATCCAGAATGTAGGTATGTTAAGTTGGAAAATAAATATACCTATACAAATCTAGAATATATGTAGGTATACTAATAAAAAAGAAAACGAAGCACATACATTATGTAACTTTGTAACTTAACGGTTTTAGCTTCGTTTTTGTATTTGTTGTTTATTGCGGCTTTTTTCAATCTCAATAAGACCGGCTTTATCAACCCCCGCATATAAAGCCCAAACAAGTCTAAAAATAGCTCAAGAGACCAACACAAATGAATCATTTTACATCTGTATTTGTTTTAAGCATGCATCTGCTTCTTTTTTATTTGTTTTTGTTTTGTTTTTATTTTATTTTTTGTGTTTCTTTTTCAATACCTACTTATGAATTTCCCTCGAGCAGATGTGTATATATAGTATACCTTTACTTGCTAACTTTACAGGTTTTTGACTTTCAAGAAGTGAATAATCTGATTTTAACAGTCAATTTGCACATACATAATTTTATAGGTCCCTATGATTATGAAGATAAAAAAAAAATAATTCTGCTTAAACTTTATAGGGAAATTTTCACTGTTCGATAACGATTCATATGGCACAGATAACGGCAGTAATTTCACTATGCACAAGAGTAGAATTGTAGGTACATGTTACTTGTATATTCTTTCGACCATCCAACTGTTCTTGTTTTTCCAATTACTATATAAATTTAACATTATGTACTTGTGTGGGTAATATAATTTAATTAAAAACTCATAAATGATTAATTATGTATTCGGTGCAGTTTGCCAAATGTTTTAAATTTGTTTAATTAATTCAACAAAAATAGAATGTTTTCATTTTTTTAAGCTTTTTGTTTACACAAATATTATGAGCATTTTAATACGAAAATATTTGAAAACAACACAGTATTCAAGTATTTTGAATGTTTTGAAAAAACTTATTTGTTGTCAATTCTTCATAAGCTTTAATATCAAAAACAACAGGAGCTTACGAGTTCTGAATTGTGTAATTATAAAACACTTGTCTGTAAATATTGAAGTCGTAGATTATTGATACCTACCCGTGAAGAGATTCGTACTTGCTATGTTAAAACAAATTTATATGAACTTTCTTTATTTTTAATCATTAAGTTATGTCAGATTTAAAAATTATTTTTTTAAATATTTATATAATTATACCTATGTATGTACATATGTACCTATTGAATTAAAATGAAAAAAGTCAACCTATGAGTTAGCCCGCTGCTGGTTGTTTAGGCTACTGCGCCAACAGAGTGGATTGCATTTTCAAATTACCGCAGTAGTTTATTTATTGATTGAGAATCCGGATCTTTCGAAACTTAAAGATATACCTACCTAACTTGCCTTCGAAAAATTACTATTTTTAGAACATATCTATTGCTAATTTAACTGAATGTTTTTTGTTTATTAATGCTAACAAGTTCAAGTTTTACAACTGAAAACCGACTTGTTTTTTGCGGTACACATCCTCTGCTACGGTTAACATATTGCTTTTCCTCTTCAGAGTGTTACTTCAGGAGCTCAGATTAAATTTTACAGGAAGATCTGTTCGCCATTTGTAAATTAATTAACCTATATAACCAAATACACATGAGTTTACTGTTGCCTTTTAATAACTTCAGAGATTATTGAAACATAAACATAAACATTTAAATTTGGAGAAAAATTATTGAATTGTAGTGATACCAAAATCTACATTACCTACCTTTTGGTAATTTTAAACAATTTCTAAACACCATATTATGTTGTACAGCTTTGTTAACATCATAATTACCTCTTCGAATAACTTGAATTTTTGTTCCCATTCGAATAAGGAAATACCACTTTAAATTAATATTAGTAGTAATTATTTACAAAAAAAAAAAAAAACTAATTGTTAAATTTATTCCAATCAGGAACTCGAACAACTACATAAATAATTTATACCAACCTTCTTAAAATCATTCAAACTCTTTCAAGTTTGAAACTAAACAACTTCAACCAAACTTCCCACCACCAAAATACCAAAATAACAATTCGAAACAGCTGATGTTTGTTTTTTGTTGTGAAATTCAAAATGTAAACATGTAACATGCTAACAATCACGTACGCACAACACACTATTATTGTCTACTCTTAACACGCAAGACGCCAACCAAATGATATTTTCTTTTAAAATATTATTCAAATATTTAGGGAAATTTCGATTTCAAGGGTTGATAATGAAGTCGAGTTGAGGTTGTAGCATGTAGGCTAAATAAAATATACGATAGGTAGGTAGCAGCACAATATTTTTACCAACCGCCACACTCATCAGCCGAGCCGGTAAAAATGATTTCTTTACGAAGAAAGTTCACAAAGAAATTGTTTTCTATTTTGGGATACAAAATGAAGGATAAAAGCGAGTATTATAAATTTAATTCAATTTTATACGATTTCTCTGAAAATATTTGTTTGTTTCCTTACAACAAGTTAAATTAAAGAAGACTAATTATTAGTTAAAATGTAGTTTTTTTTGAAATTATAATAAGTTAAAAAATACATGAAACTGCTTTTTTTGTTTTCATTGATCTAAGAAGTATAAATTCTTGAGCATGTTCAATTATTAAAAACATTTGCTGTGGATTACATATAAAAATAACTCTGACGTAGATTTTCAGGTTCTGTTTTGTAGAGGTAGCTACAATGTAGGTATACAATGTTATGAAATTTGTACCGACGACGACAATACGACGCGCGTCAGAAATTTTTTCTTAATTGGTATTAACTGTTTTGTTAGCCGTTGACTTCTTTTGTCATACTTGTGTATATGTAGGTATGTTATTTGATTATTGATTAATCTGACACAAATATAATTTAATATTTTTGTAGAAATAAAATTCTTCCGAAATATTCATTCAGACGGCCTTTGTGAATAATTAGGTATCTGGGAATTTAAATGACAATCTGCAACAAATTTATTCAATTATTCTATTGAGAGAGGGCGTTATGCTTGAGTTCAATCATCTTTAAGGGTAATTAACAAGAGAAAAATAAACTCGTTATAGAAGCAGGTATTTTTAAATTAATTACTTTTTTATTTACAAAAAATTTATATAGATCATGATGTTTTCAATTTGTTGGATAAAATAATGATCCTGTTGAATTTTTTATGGAGGTTTTCTTAAACTGTAGGAAAAAAGAAAATGAAGATGATTAGTAGGTACCTATACTTCTTTCATAAGAGCTGTATAAAAAAAGGTACCGTTATTTTTTTGAGGTGAAAAATCAATTTTCCTAAGAAATAACGTTGGCAAAAAAATTTTCAGCACCTACATACCTATTTCAATCTGAACATTTTTATCTAATCGAAATAAATCGATATATATTTAAAAGTAGGTACGAATAATTAAATTTTTCTTATTTAAATATTATTTATTTGAATAATATTAAAGTGTTACTTTGATGAACAATAACCAACCTATAACAAATGTCCATTTTTTTATTCTTTAGTTTGACTGTGTCCACTATTAACTAATTAACGTTTAATAGAAATTCAAAATCAAATTCTTTCAAACGATCTCGGTTTTTTAAATATTTATTACATATTTTGACTTCATTCGGCTGGATTTGATATTTATGTTAAGGTCTTCACCTAGAAATATTAAAAAAATTGTATTCAAAATAATAATTAAGTAGTCATTTAATTTGATATTAATAATTTTCTGTCATTCTTAATTTAATAAGTTACAGACTTTTAAACAATTCATGATACCTACATGAAATACAGATTTGCGAACATTGATCCCCGATCTGTGTGACTGTTGTGTCCGTTCCGTCGAAACTTATTTTCTTTTTTTTTGGCGACCTCAATATAAAAGCTTGTTTTCCCATTAAATTACTGTTTCTACTTAGGATTCGTTGAAATAATTGAGCTACTACATAAGACAAAGTACCTACATATTTGTTTTAATTTTTAAGGAGAAGCTAAAAAAATTGCATTTTGTCTTATTGTTTATTTATCCCATTCAATTGTTCACCGGATTGGGATTCTGATGAGGATTATTGCTTAAATTAAGTACAAAATAGCATTTTTATGTAAATTAAATATTTGCTCGTAAAGATTTAAACGATATTCATCATACTTGTTTTAACCGGTTTATTTAATATACATAAATGTATATGTATCTAAATATTTTAATAAAATGCAGCTAAATTTTGATTTTTACGTTTTTATTACGTTTTCTTTGATATATGGATAGCTGCTCAAATAATACATTTTTTCGAGTTTTTTTTGCACTTTTTAACATTTTGTTGATTTATTTATTATAATTCCTTGCAACTTCATAGCCTTCAGCGATATTTATATATATATATTTAAATATATATTATATTTATAAATAAAAATGTAGCAATCATATTTGGCAAATAAACAAATGGAAAATATGAGATAAAAAAAAACAACATACCATAAAATTAGCTTCATCTGAAAAAAGTAAGTTGAAAGCTAGAAATCGGGAAAACCCCAAAAAATAAAATATACCTTAAAGTTAAGATGACTAACATACATTTTGAAATTCTCATGAGCAATGCAGCTCGATGTTTATGGTCAAAATGCAATAAGAGGTTAAATATATGTACATATATAAATTTAAAACAGAACTTACAAATATTTTTGCAAGTTCAACGTCAGAGTTTGTATTCAAATTGATAATTTAAATAAAAATAAAAGCATAATTTGCAAATCATTGCCCCTTATTTGTTTTTAGTAAACAATTTGAAATTTTGCACAAACAAGTTTAAATTATTAAAAATTCTAAACCTGTGTTTGTTTCACAAAATGATAAGGCTTTATTTAGAAAAAAAAAAGAAAGAAATTTATGAAAAGCAAATTAAATGCAAATCTTTTATATTTAGAAGACCATTTTTTGACGAAACAAGTATGAAATATACGAGAGCACAGCGCTTCCAGATGTATGGTTGATAACATCTGAACCAGTCTTTCGAATTTGATGTTATTTTAGACGCGATAAATATTGGATTCATAAAAGCAATTGTTCGCGCACTGAAACACCCATAATTTTGAAAATATTAACAATTCATTTGTGGAAAGTTTTTTGCCAAGCCCATTTATTTTTTTTTTGCGATTCGAAAATTGTCCTTTTATTTCGTATTACAGATCTGTATGCTAAGGGTGGTGATTTTATATTCCTTCACATTTAATTAGAATTGAATTAATTGATATAAAATATTTGTTAAGAATTTATCTGAAAGAAAAAGAAACAAAGAACTATCTGATTAGGTATTTAAACATAGTAAATAGGACGATCAGACCAACAATCAATAACTTTCTACATATACCTACCTACCTATACATTATACAACATATTTAAAATAACTCTTTTTTACATTAAATTTATCGTTTCTTCTGTCTTGCTCTATTCAAATTACAAATTATTTTGTATTCCCTCTGCAAGCCTCACTTTTTGTAAACTTTTTTTCAGAGCAATCGACTGGTTTCCCAACATACTCGCTCTCTTTCTATTTCTGATGGTATCCAATCGATGGTACCTGCAGATGAATTACGAAAATTGCTTCCAGCCAGCTGGATATGCAGTATTCGAATGTATACATACTTGAATTGCGGATGACTGGTGAGTCTATGGATTTTATATTCTTTTTGTTTTTTCAATTTTCAATTCACTGACAGTGTTTTCTCCTCGAAGACATCAGCAAATTTCAGTTATTTAATTATCCAAAATAACCTACACACAAATACTGTATCAATACGAAAATCAATTATGAAGTCCAAACTCCAAAGAACTGTGATAACATTTAACAAAATATAAATTTCACACAAACTCATTGGATCTTTAAAGTTCAACTATTTTAAAACATTTAAAATCAGTTGCTACTAAAAAACGTAGAAGTTGACACGAATGACGGATTGGTTTGTGTTGTTGTAATTCCTTGTGACAAAACAGCTGATGCAACAACAACCCAACGTTTCTGAAAATTTTTTGGGATAGGTGGATAGCCTATCTGATAGTTCCTCGAACGCAACGAATGCTGTCCCAAAATGCGTTGACGTGTTATCTGTGTTAACGTGTGTTTAACCCTTTACCCACGTTAAACTCTGACGATCACTTGACTTGACGTGGAGTTTACAAAAGCAAAATCTATCATTATTCGCGTTGGTGATCACACGACGTTAAAATATTAAGTCAATGTGACTTTTTAGAGTGTCAAATTTCATTGAGGAAGGCCTACGATTTTGATGGATTAAAAAAAAGTAAAAAACAATATTTTTTTGAGATTAAATTTTTTGCTCCGGAAAAAGAGGTCTTCAAGACTTTTGGATGACATTTAAATCTTAAATCCAATATTTTATGTATGTACGTCAAAAAATTGTTTGTTGCCTATCTGTCAATCTATAAACAGTAAAATTAAAGTATGGCTTTGAAGTCAATGGATTCAAAATCAGAATTTCCAAAGATTTTATTGTTAGCTCCTGGGAAATGCAATTTTAGTTTTTCGGGTGATATTGAAATGAAGGTCAGCTGTGTTAAAGTTCAGATACAGTCAACTTTCTGACAAGCAAGACGGTCACACGAAATATTAAACGCGTTGACCCTTAAATTGAAAGTTTTCTACGTTGATTATCACACGCCTTGACAACTTTGCCAAAGAATTTGAACTCATTTTGATCTTGCGTTGCCCGCCTAATCGTACCTTAAGATATGATGATTCTGCAAAACTAAAATACGCACGAAATAGTGACTGTTTAACGCTATAACCTTACGTGGTGAGTTGCCATCATTGTTAAAACCTCAGAAGTAAAATTTCGGAGCAGATTTATTAAAAAAGTGGACTAACTCGAAAATTTTCACACACATACACACAGCGTCAGAGTTGGTTAGAAAATTGAAGAACACCAGTGCTGTCATTTCCTTTGATCTGATTTCGCTAAAGAATTTTTGAATTTTTCAGTGTGGAAAAAGAAGTATCTAAAAAAAAGCGAGAGGTGGAGTAGATTTATTTTCTTTCTTAAAATTGGAGTAAATTTACTTCGATTGGAGTAAGGTTCTAATTCTAACGCTGGTTGCCATACACTACTGAACAATTCACAAAACGTAAAATGGAATCAAAAATATGTACACAGTGTCTATTTAGTTTCTCCTAATTATTCAAACATTTGAATAGTTAATTTTCATTAAAGTGTCGTTGCATTCCTATCGAATATGCGAAATGTTAAGTGAACAAAATTCCAAATTCAATAAGAATGGAACACTCAAAAAATTTAACAGAAAACGACATTAGTTTGATAATCAATTAAATGTTATGTTGATCGACTTTAAATTGATTTATATAAATTAATCTCTTGCCAAGGACCTAGGTCCTAAATTACACATTATCAAAAGAATCCTTATAGAATTTTATAGTCCAAATTGCTGTTATATGATTTCTCACATCTCAAAAAGTGTTTTCTTCTAAAAGCTGACAGATTTCTATTTGTTTGTTAAGTGAAAAAAAAATTCTTGCCAACATCTGCTGACCTTGAATGTTATGATGGCGATATAAGGGTGTAGATCTTTTTTTTTATTTTGTGAAATAAATCAATTTCTATGTAGATATTACAATCTCAAACTATCTATAGTTATAGTTGCACTTGGAATTATGTCATTTAAATTGTGTACCATCTACGAGCTTGTATTAGAATTATAGACAAGTAAACAGATGTATGTAAACCATCAAGTAATCATACCACAAACCATTTTTGTTGCATGAATTATTTTCAGTTGGTTGAAATGAATTGCCTCATAAACTTTCGTCATAAAAAGAGCCCTGTTTTCGTATCTTTATATATTTTATAGGTTGAGGTTAAGTAATTTGCAGCTACTAAATAAAAGGGTTAATGATGGAATAATAAAAGTTTAATAACCGTTCATTGTTATCGACTTCCTGTTTATTATTGATGGGATGATTTAAATTTCTTTAAGAAAAATAATATTATTTTTTGAAATGCGATAAATCAATGGCATTTATAGGTTGTAATAAATATTTTTTGAAGGTTCTTGTCATATAGGTAATTTCTTTTTACATATGCATATGCATGCAATATGTATTGATCAGTAAGTTTAGTGTTAATTTTCAAATGAATCGTCTTAAGGTGAGGTGAGGGATGGTTAGGGACAAAAGAATCAATCAAAGAAAAAGTTTCATAGTTAAAAAAAAATCGTCTAACAGCTCTTTTTTTGTTTTCTCTTTTTTATGCCTATATCGAATTTTGACATTTTCAATAGATTCCACTTTTAATGGATTCTACTTGGTTGTGTTCGTAAGGTTTTCACTTAATTTTTTACGGAATTTCTTACAAAATTTACTTCTGTTTAATGATAAAACATATTCAGCTAATGTTTCGACATATGTATCTACATATACACACTTGACTTGAAATTAAGGGAAATTTTTCTTCACCTGGGAAGCTCCCAGTCATCTTTCCAATAAAGTTATCTTGATTGGAGGGCAATTTTTGACAGCTGACCAATTTATTCTGAACGTACCCAATGTAACCCTTATTGAACTGAAAACTTAATTTATGATGTAATTTGATATTTTATTATTATTTTTAGCTTATCTTTAATCGCAAAAAATACCACAAATTCTAAAAAAAAAAAAATTGCTGTCCCTGATTAGAGAAAATAACTTGGACCACAATTTTCTGCTAATTCGTCGTTCGGAGAAAATACTATTACTCCATTGTACATGATCGTATATCGTAAGTGATTTCATATAACGATATTCTTTCTTTGGCTTATGCAGGTCAAGTTTTGTAAAACGACGCGTGTCGTCCCCAAAAACGATGCAAAGTATTTAAGTTGCCTTTGTATCTCTTCTTAAAAGAAGTCATTAACTGTTAATTTTGATGTGCATAAAAATACTTATTTATTTTCAAAAATAACACTAAGCTTTTAAAGGAAAAAAACCATCAACTATCCAAGTAAAATAAAATTTTTGTGCGAACTTGTTTATTAAGAAAACTGCAAAAAATATGTATAAAATGATGCTCTCAAATACTTATTTCTTGAGACATTTGAAACTGTTTTTCTTAATATTTCCCCGATCCAATAAAGTAAAGAAAAACTTTTACAATCAATTTCAATTATCAGCAATTGTTGTAGGAAATTACTTACGCAACACTGGCTAATACGTCTACTTTAAGGTTTCTATTTATAATTCCAGTCACGAACGATAGCAATAACGAATTTTTATATATATAAACTTTGCAACTTATAGTTGATTTTGTGAAATTACAAATAAAGTGGAATTGGTTATTCTCCAATCTGCAATTAGTTGAATGAACAAACTGGAAATTTTATCTATGAAATTTGTTTTTTCATTGTGCTCAGTAAAATAATGAATTAATTTAATGATTCTGTTTATTCAGTACAACTAACGTCTATACGAAAAAAAACAAACAAAGTCGAAAAACGAATGCAATAACATGTACTTATCTGTACGCTCACTGATTTACTTAATGTCTCTCATTTAATCAACTTAATAATAATTAAAGTTCCCATCATTCATCTCCGCAGATTCCAGATTTGAGGTTATCTGAGTTATTTTCAGAAAACCACTTAAAACCGGTTTGCTTAACAAGTCATCATAAGCAATGAATCGGTTTAGTGAATTTTTGTGTTTGGTTATTATTAAATTTTTATTTTTGTTTTGATATAATTTTTAAATAATGAAGATTGGCTTGCCGGCATTGAGGTTGTTTTTATACAAAATTTGATAAGCTCAATTGTTTGTGATTAAATTAAAAATTTTAATTTTTTGACCGGCATTCAATGTAACATGTGGGTAAACAGAATCACTCTGCAGGGAGTTAAACATGCGATAAGAGACAATATTGTTATTAGATTTTTATGTTTATCTTTACTTTTATTTAAAACTCTTACCTGTCCTTTAATTCAAGTTTGTATATCTGATAAAACTGTTTGATATAAACTTAAAGTAAGTTCATATATAAAATTCATAGTTATTCATAAAAATAAATATTCTGACAGAAAAGTATCTAGTCTTGGAAAATTTTAATACTTTTTTGCAAACAAAACCATTTTCACAAAATTTCCGTTATGTAGATTTTTAGCGTAAAACATGAAACGCAGAATAGTTACAGTCAAAGTTCTAAAAAGTCGAAACTGTTTTTTTTTTTGTAGATTGATTGAATTTAAAAAATATTTGGTTTATAAAGGGTGTTTATTTTGAAGTATAGAACTTTGAAATGGAATAAATTAATTGTGGCACGAGCTGTGTGACATGTTGCGCCGTCTTGTTGAAACTACAGCTCCTGCACATCATGATTGATAAACGAAAAAGTCAGTAATCATCAGTCACCATCGACTGTAACGTTCTGGCCAGCATCGTTTTTAAAGAAGAACGGACCAATTATTCCACCAACCCATAAAGCACACCAAACAGACAGTTTTTGTGGATGTAACGGTGTCTCAACATACACTTGAGGATTATCATTACTCCAAATACGGCAGTTTTGTTTATTGACGTATCCATTCAACCAAAACTGAGCTTCATCGCTAAAGAAAATTTGCTTATTAAAATTGGGATCAACGGTAATCTTGTTCTTCTGCAACGCTGATTGGCACAACTAAATGTTTATGGGTGGTATTGCCATGTCTCATTCCTCTTCAAATATTTACCTGAAAGATGTCTTTCAGTATTCAAGTTTATAAATATAAAACAAAAAAACTATGACCATTTGTCCTAAAATGTTGTTTAACAACGAGTGTGACAGGTTAGCGTTACGTGTATGACTAATTTTTTTTCGGGATGAACAAACAAAATTTTCAAAATTCTGATGGGAAATTATTATAATCACAAGTACCTAATTATTTCCCACATTAAGTAGAAAATCTCCTTAGAAAGTGAAGTTTTAGTTATTTAAATGAAAAAAATCTCACTTTAATGGATTTTTTTTGTTAAAGCAAGGAAAATAACAACTAAAAGTGAATTATTTCCTCATCTAAAAACTTAAAATCTCTGACAAAAAAAAAATAATTTTTAAAATTTCAACTTGGTGCTACACAACTTTTAACCTAAATATTCTTTAATACCTTCCCAAAATTATCATGTTTGAAAAAAAAAAACTTTGTGTTTGTAACAATAAAACACAGGGATATTTATTTTTGTCACGGCGGCGTTTGTGACATTTACCATTTAATATGAATCAAATCCTAATTAACACATTTTATATTTTAAACTGAATAGCCCAATTACATTGACCTCTGAGCCTGTGCTTTGATAATGGCAAATAGTTAACGGCTATAAAAGAAGCAAACAATGCCTTTGTAATAAATTTATAAATAAATTGGATTTACCCAAATAAAAGATTAATTCGTGAGCAATAAAATGTTTAGTAAGTTATCAAATAAGTTATCTAATAATAAATTAAATCAATTATATTTCCGCTTTGGAAAACAAATATTGGGCGCATTCACTAATGTAGTGACTACGTAGTCGAAATTCAACTAGCTTTGTGAATGCAAAATTGCACTACAAAGATAGTCAATTCTGAACTGTCATATTAATGACAGATGTAAACACACACAAGATAAGGAACATTTGTGTTTTGATAACTTTAAGTAATCTTTTCTTTATAAATTAAATAATATCAAATATAAAATATAATATGAGTGATTCGGAAGAATATAAAGTCATAATTATGCAAAATAATTTAATTGTGGTCAAGTTTCATTTTGAATAGTTTGAATTTTTTGTATTTTAACCGAATAGCTGATTGTGAAACGTCAAAATCATTCTCCACTAACTTTGAAGCCGAAATTTTTACACTACGTCGGAGGGGAAATTTCAACTCATTTTGTAGTTGTATGTAGCCAATCAGAATGGGCGCATTCACTAATGTAGTCACTACGTAGTCAAGTCATTCTGATTGGCTACATACAACTACAAAATGAGTTGAAATTTCCCCTCCGACGTAGTGTAAAAATTTCGGCTTCAAAGTTAGTGGAGAATGATTTTGACGTTTCACAATCAGCTATTCGGTTAAAATACAAAAAATTCAAACTATTCAAAATGAAACTTGACCACAATTAAATTATTTTGCATAATTATGATTTTATCTTCTTCCAAATCACTCATATTATATCTTATATTTGATATTATTTAATTTAAAAAGAAAATATTATTTAAATTCTCAAAACACAACTGTTTTCTATTTCGTGTGTGTTTACATCTGTCATTAATATGACAGTTTAGAATTGACTAACTTTGTAGTGTAATTTTGCATTCACAAAGCTAGTTGAATTTCGACTACGTAGTCACTACATTAGTGAATGCGCCCAATGACTTGACTACGTAGTGACTACATTAGTGAATGCGCCCATTGAAGCGTTGTTACTAATTTAGATGTAATTTTTTTATTTTAATTCAATGTCATATTTTGTATTAATTAGTTGAAGGGCAGATTATATGGAATCGATCTAACGGGTCGGCCAAGCATTTATGACGTTTAAGGTGTTTTTTTTATTGTATACGAACTTTTTGCAAAGCCAAATAAACGGGTTACCCATACGTATAAGTACTGCATCGGTTTTCATACAGGTGGTTAAATTTACTATAAATTTATTTTTGATCAAAGCTCTATAATCGGCATCAATTTTCAAAAAATCTGCACCTCATTCGATTTTTTTTTTAAACCATCTACACCTGACATTTCCGTTCTGTTATTCTTTAACGGAAAATCTTAAATTATTTTTTTAATTATTTAATTCAACTCTTTAATACATTACAACATTAAAGACACGAAGTTATTTCAAAATCGCCAGAGGAAAACTAAAAAAAATATAAATTTCGCTTTTTCCATCCGTTGTTCTTTAAAACCAATTCCAAAAGAACGAATAATCTTACGTTCAAAACTATTATAACTAGGTATGTGTATGTGAATAGTGTTGTCTACATATATTAATAGGTAGTTGTCTATCAACATATTGTCTGTCTAAAATTTAAAGCTCAATTTTGCAGAATTGAAAATATTTTTGTTGTACATAATTTTCTTTGTACACAAAGAAAACTCTCGCTTGTGAAGTTTGTTTGACCTTTGTGTTCCTAAAAAAATTAACCCATAGAACCGCGAAAGCCTGAGGTTATACATATCTATGTTGCAGTGTTTTAACATTAGTTTCATAACTCTGCAAAATAAATAATCACAGAGCTTCTATGTATATAAAAGGTTATTTGTAAAAGCCTTAAATATGAGGCTCCTTGAAAAAAATATGTTGGAAACAAAAAAAAATATTTATTTTGTTAGCCTTCAACCCTGAATTATATTTTAAAGCTGAAACAAAATGTCAACAAAATGTCCTTACAAGAAATAGCACACAATTTTAAAATGCCTCAGATCAATTTATTTATAAATCATCAATTATAGGGTACGTTTTCGTTGATTTGTAAAAATTTCAAATATTATAGAATTATTTTTTTTTAACGGGAAAGAAGGATTTTAGTATATTTTTGCACTTACGCTAACCAGACATACATAATAAGAATCGTTACTTTGCCAATATGAGTTTTTTACGCCTAAAATTAAAATTACAATTTTAGTGTTTTTTAAAAAAACCTTAGTTTAAAACAAAAATTCTAACTGATGATGGTGCGAATGTATTACATTACAAGGTTACTGCGTGTATAATTATCATACAAAACGGTTTTAATCTATGAATTAATTTTGTGATTTTTTGAACTGGGATTTAACGTGAAATCAAAATATGTGCACAATCATTAAAAAGCAAAAATTCAACATTATTTATGTGCACTCTATTCAGAAGCTTAGAACTAACTAATTAAAACTATAACGCGAAATAGACCTGTGAATTTGTCACTGAGATCATTCGATTTGCAGTCACTCGATTACTTCTTGTAGGCTATCTAAAGTCTTTGGTGTAAGCTAATAAATCAGACCTATAAAGCCAATATTTAGTGCATTATAGGTTAAAGCCTTAAATATAACCATCCTTTGAATACGGTTCGTCAAAAGCTGAAAATCAACTCCTTTCGTTATTACCTAAAAAGTTCTTAACTCTTTAAAAACAGCTTTTATCCTTAAGAATGGTTTTAATATGTAAAAGAATCTCTTTTGTTTCTAGTTTTACGATTGCAGTTTTTCTATATGGGTTTTCCTGTCACCAAATGGTTTTTCTTGTTTTCTTACTCACACTGTTGGCACTTGAGCAAATCAAATCAATTCAAATAGAAAACAACACAAATTCAATTCTAAAAGTGTTGCCCGAGTACCGGCAGCGGCGACGGCGGGCGTACGTTAGGCAATCAAAACAATTTATTTTGAGACATTGGTGTTGTTAAAGTTACCATGTGCAATTTGTTGTTTTCTTTTCTCTTATTTTATTTTTTTTTTTTCGTATTATTTTTTATATGCATGTAAATATGTATTATATATGTACTGTCACTTATTTACAAACAAATTTTATCACTTCAAATATGGTATGTTATTTTTTTGTTTTCTCTTTAATTTAGAACTGCTGGCACAGTTGGAGCTGTTTTAACATGTCCCCTTGAAGTTGTTAAGACACGGCTGCAAAGTTCATCGTCTTTTGTGTCTCCACCACGACTACCAGAAGCACCAGGATGTGCACATCAAAGTGAAGCACTTCTTAGACCTGAACAACGCCGTAAACTATGTACAACTATCCTTCGGAAGCGACCGCAGCCACAGGTGATTGGGGGTGTCCGGAGGGTAGTACATTTTATTCCTTAGTTTTTATTTTTTTTTTTCATTTTTTTCTGTTCCTGTGTATATATGTATACCATGTAAATTCACGCATCATAAGTTAACCGTTAAACTAATTGAATTAAATTGATTTTTAGATAATGGCCATTTCACACTGTGGCATCTCATCAACAGCCAAAAGTATGAGCATCGTGCAATGTTTGAAGTAAGATTTTCCCTTAAATTAAATTATTATAATTTAAATGATGATTAAATTTTTTTTACAGGCACATAGTACAAAATGAAGGACCCCGAGCACTTTTCAAGGGATTGGGTCCGAATATCGTTGGTGTAGCTCCATCACGCGCAATTTATTTCTGTACTTACTCTCAGACAAAATCTATGTTAAATAGTTTAGGGTTAGTATTTCAAATCAATTAAAAGCTTCCCATCGGGGATTTAATAGTCATTTTAATTTTCTGATGATTTTTTTTTATTAAACTAGCGCCGTTCGAAAAGATTCACCAGTGGTGCACATACTAAGCGCATCATGCGCAGGCTTTGCAGCTTCCTCAGCTACAAATCCAATTTGGTTTGTTAAAACCCGACTACAATTGGACTATAATTCCAAGGTTCAAATGACAGTACGAGAGTGTATTGCACGAATATACGCACAGGGTGGTGTAAGGGGTTTTTATAAAGGTATTACAGCTAGTTACGTTGGTATCTCAGAGACAGTCGTTCATTTTGTTATCTATGAAGCCATCAAATCGAAATTGGTATGTTTAATACTACTACAATATATTTTGTTAATTCTTAATTAATGTTTCTATGTTTTTGTTTCTATAAAAAGGTTGAGTATCATGGAACACACCATCCAGGAGACTTAAAAACATCACGAGATTTTCTTGAGTTTATGTTGGCTGGTGCCACTTCAAAGACAATTGCATCGTGTATCGCCTATCCACACGAAGTTGCGAGGACAAGACTGAGGGAAGAAGGTAACAAGTACAATAAATTTTGGCAGACATTACATACCGTATGGAAGGAAGAAGGTCGAGCTGGACTCTATAGGTGAGATTTTGTTACTTTATTAATAATTTTATAGCATATTTTTTTTTATTAAATAACCAGTTCGGGAGGAATTGTTCATTTTTATACTAGAAAGAGAGTTTATGTTAGAAGAGATTATTGAAAACTTGATATAAAAAAATGCGTCTAATTCTATAGATAATGTTTTTTGTATGTACTTTAAAAGAATGTTCAGGGCCTTTCACTATTTCTCCGGCTCATTTTCATTCATAACGTATATTCATTTCATTTTTAGAACGTAAAATAATTATTAGATATCGCATTGACAAATTATTCGAATAACACAAATTTATCTTTCTAAAATATTTTTTTTTATTTTATCTTATCTATTATAATTGTTGCTAACGATAGAAACGCTGATTATTGAGGGCACTTTAAAATAAAATAAAATAATTTTATATTTTGATAACTCATAATTTAACATCATAATGCAAATCAAAACAAAGAAAATGTGTACATATTTATGTATTTTGATTTTGTTTATAAGTTATATCTTTTACGTTCTTATCTTAGTCTTGTCTGTATTAATAAAAAATTCTGATAAATGATCAAAATAAAAATCCGATTTGATTTTGATAAGCAACTTGTCTTTCCAAGATTTCTGGTAACCCGGTCTTCTTTTCTATTTTTTTCGATTTGAAATATTGCAGTGTCTATAAACAAATGAATCCCAATATTAAAAATAATCCGATTGCAATTTATGATTTATGTTTAGTTAAAATTTTGAACTATGTAAAATATTTTAAATTTTTTTAAATTTTGTTTGCCGTAAATTGGCGTTGTTTGCAGATGTTTTACATCAACAGCAAATGTCCAACATTCCTTTAAAATGCACTTTAAAAGATTCTTTATATTCATAGACCAGACGCGCGACAATTCCGCATTATTTTTAGAAATATTTTTAAATCTTAACTCACGTCATAAAAAAGCTTTTATCTTTTTATTAAATACGTTGATCGCTGCTGTCATGTTTTCAATGGATGATTATTATATCACCCCACGTCTAAGTATAGTGAAAGTTAAAAAAATATTTTATTTGGACTTCGATTGATAAATTTTTGAAAACATTTTAATTTATTTATTAGAAATAATCCAAAACTTATCAAACTTAAAATATCTTTATTTTAAATGGAGTTGCTTATTTATTTACATCTAACGTTAGCAACCAAACGAGCGAGTACTAGTTAGCTACTAGATTCTTAACTGGCTTCGTTAAAGATGAAGAAAAAAAAATCAGTGTAAGGCAACAAGTACTTACCTCGTGTGGCCTCAGTTAAGGTTTATCTAAATTTGCAAAATCAAAGGTTCTCTCAAATTTTTGGCTCATTCTCAATTTCTTTAAGCCATATCTATGCTTCTCTGTCTTCTTTCCAAATAATGTATGTATATCCCCTACCCATTACAAAACAGTCTCAATCTTTGATATGTTTCCATATTTTTGACAGCATTTTCTACTCGTTTTATTAAAAAACAATTCTCAGTAGAAACTTAAACCGATAAGGTTCTCCAGAAATAAATTGTTAACACAGTTATTCCAGGACCGTCAACGACAGAACGACACCAGCACATGTGGCTTATATAATAAAGATTTTGGCTAGTATTAACAGAGAACTTTTCGTAAGAAGAATATTGAAACTTTTCGAAAAGCAGAAACTACACCCAGATTTAGCAACGGTAGAAACAGTAAAAAACTTTGGTCAAATAAAAATTCATAGCCAACAAATACAAAAACGCAAGTCTTAAAAAAGTCACGAAAATAGGAAATTCAAAATATATTTTCTGTAATGGTATTAATTTATTATTTGACTGAAACTTGAACATTTTCATAATAAATTCTCTTTATTAAATGTTATAATTCAATCCAAACATAACTAAATTTGTTGATATTTTCAAACCTAACACTTATTATATGCAAACTTTTATTCCCAATCCCTGCATCTTTACAGAACAAAAAAAAAATAAATCTATTCAAATAAATTAATTCCTTTTTTTTATTTTTAGGGGCCTAGCAACACAACTAGTCCGGCAAATACCAAATACCGCAATAATGATGGCTACTTACGAAGCCGTCGTTTATGTACTAACTCGTCGATTTAACAGTGGTTTTTTGGATGCTGGTTGGTAAAATTTGAATCGCAACGATATCTCAACCCTCCACACAACCATCCACCTAACTAATATTTCTTAACAAAACTCAAGTCGCTATGTAAACTTAAATGCTAGAAACGCAACAAATTTACCTACGCACTTAACCCACACAAAAAAAAAAATTATGATATAATGTAACTTTAAACTACCAATTTTTATTGTTTCAAAATGTATTTTGTTCTCAATGCTTTCAGAGGATCAACCGATAATTTGTGATCTTGTAGATCTATAGGATGCTTATGGATCTTACAAAACTTTTGTGTTATTTAAGTTATTTTTTAAGTTTTTACATACATTATATTTATACCTATTATATATACATACATACATACATACATATTTAATTTTTTTTTTTTTCAAAAAAAAAAAAATATGAGTCATTTTGATTTTCATTATAAATGTATTATCTATTATATAAATATTTTTTCTTTGTGGAAAGAAAGGTTCGAATAATATTAAATATTAAATAACCTTTCAATTTGATTTCAAATTCCTTAAAAAAAATGGTGTTTTATATTCACCAATCTTTTTCATGTGGTTTTAAGTTCTTGAAGTACTTTTATGTAGAAATGGGCTAACTATTTAAAAATATATCGAAATTAAACAAAAAAAAAAATTAGAAACGCAATTATTTTTTTTGATATAAAAATTAAAATTTTTCAAATAAATAAAAATATAAAAATAAATATGTTTTGAACAATAAAACGAAAAAGGCTGCTATTCTTATAATAATGTATCTATGTAACTCAAAATATTTAATACGTTACATTTTAATTAGTGAAAAATAAAAAGAACAAATTTAATTGCTTATATGCATTGCATATTATGTATATTGTTACTGTGAACTTTGTTTTAACTGTTTGTAAATAGATAGAATCTTAAATCTTATTTTTAAACGCATATTACATTATTAAACAACATTACATTGTTAATTTTAATTTTCTTAATTGAAGTGTCATTATAATAATTTTTTTTTTTTGAACAAAAATGTCAAGCCAAAATAAAACAGAAAATACTGTTTATATTTGAATTAATTATTCATCTTTAAAATGCATTGTACTAAATATTAAATATTTTAAACGAAAAACTGAAATATAAATACAAATATAAGTACATTATAACGATTTGTTTCATTTCTAAAATCAAGGAACCAGAATTAAATTGAACTGTAAATCTCGACATAAGAAAAATCAGCATTCATATTTTGTTCCTATGTAAACGGAATGAAAAAAGTAAGGGGTTGGTTAGTGCAAAATTCATTTGTTCCTGAAAACGAATTTTCATATAATTGAAATGTAGGATGATGCTCTAATTGATTGAAATGATAATTAATAATAATTTTGGGTTATTGTTTGAAATAAATGGTTCGGAAATAAAACAAAATAGTTTCGTACTTTTTTCCATTTCCACAAAAGCAGACGAAGTTGAAATTTCGTTGGACATGAAATACGGAATTCCTGAATACCAAAATCATGATTTTTTATATGGAACAGTATTTAATTGTTGTTAAAACGTCCTGACCGACCGAGAGCTTCATATTCCCCTTTTAAGAGTAAATGGCCCCAAAAACAAAAATTTCAATATTTTCTTGGCAATGGGTATAGTTTATCAATCGCATTTATAAGATTTTCTTAGAACACTCTTAGAAAGTTGTCCAGATAGTTACCCATGTTTAAAGCTTTCGACATGTCCTCCTTACAATTTCTTAAATTTTTCGATACGTTCAATGAACTTTTCCCAAAAAGTGAAAAAGTACAAAAGTGATAATTTTCAAACTCATTTTGGGATAGTGTTTCTGAATGGGAAACTTATAAAAATGATGCATAAAGCTTAAATTTCAATTAAAAACAAAAAATTGTATATTCTTTTTCACAAAATAACTGCGCTAGTAAGAAAAAAAAATATTTTTACTTTTGCAATTTTGAAAAAAGTGGTCAATGTACATAGTTAAGGATTTAGCCACCATAAATATGAGTATTGATAATTTGAACGAAACAAAAACAACTTGAGTGTGTTACCAA
This sequence comes from Epistrophe eligans, assembly GCA_951394125.1. NCBI lineage: Eukaryota > Metazoa > Arthropoda > Insecta > Diptera > Syrphidae > Epistrophe > Epistrophe eligans. The sequence goes on from OX596030.1 coordinate 14,383,653, forward strand.
CATGCATAGGCGGGAGTTATAAATTATTTAACAGTATTTATAAAACTAAATACTGAACAATTTCCGGTTGAGAATTATTCCACTTTCGATCATCCACTCAACACCTCCATTCAAGATCCACTTTTACTTTGACAGTTCTTCCTAGCTGCAACAGCGCTCTTTCGGTTCTTTCTTGCAACTATAGTAGAATGTCAATAATTGTTTTTATTTTCATTTTTGTTTCGTGTCAACATCAATTTATGTTTTAATTTAATTTTCTTTCTTTTAATTTATGAGTGCAACTATTTTTATTAATTTTAAGTTATGTTTCTTTTTATTCCCATCGTTAACTATAACAATTGATCGTGCAATAGATATCCCTTGAATTACTTACTCTCCATTCAATATGTTAACCCTCCTCAGTGAATGTCACTTCTGGACAAATCGGGACGAAATTCACATAAAAGACACCGACTACGGTGCCTTTAAGTACCTCCGTAGTCGTGACATTGATCCCGAAAATATCCTTCAGCTAGCCAAACGCGAATATGGTGAAAATCGAGATTGCCAAGTTGTTTTAAAGAATCAAAAAACTTCGCGCCTCAAAGACAACGTCAAGAAACTCGATGAATTTCTTCATACCCAAAAAATCATCCACTCCGAATGGCAAACAGGATCAGTGCTGTTGATACTCTTCGCCAACGGAGTTATATGTCATATTTCAGTGGATATCTATGTCGGTGACATCCTTTGCTTGGCCTTCGACAAGTACCTCATAGGGAAACTAGCTGCTGACGTGATCAGCGATGGTGAGAAAAATGCGATGCACCTGATTTCTTTTTTTGTTCACTTTTTTTGTTCACCTCATTCGTTGTTTTCTTGGTTTTTATCAGCAATTTTCACACCTCAGCATATTGTACTGGCATACAATACGAATCAAGTCACGGTGGTGCATCTTCAAAAGCCAAATATGCAACCAGCTGTGCCTGAAAAGATTGTCAATATGGATCCAAAAATATTTCATGTTCTTATACCAGGCACTGTGGAGAGGAAACTTCCCCGCAGGCTCGCTGTGAATCCCAGTTGTGATTTAATTGCAATCTGGACAAAGAGCTCACAGAACGAAGTCTTTCCATGGCGACCTACAGTCAGGGATCAGGATCGAGCAAATATTCATGTGTTCAAGTTGAAGAAGTAAGAATGTGTATCGACTTGCTCGTAAATAATCATTAAAAATAAATTTTCAGTTCCCAATTGGAAGCGATTTCCTACTGTTGGTCAGAAAATGATCCACTTCGAGTAGACTTCCTGCGCTCCACCGGCAATCAAATCTTCATAATCGAAGAGAAAGTCTCCAGGAAGGGTGAAGTCAGTGCAGAGGTTTGTTCCTACGAACTAGGGGAAGGAAAGATGCAACGAGCGATCATCACATCAATTCCCATGGGTACCCAAATCTGCTGTTTTGAATTTAGCCCCGACCAGGAGAAGCTATTTCTCGGAACAATCGATCGCTACGTGTGCATTCATGATCTTGTCAAACAAACCAGTCGGTTTCTTCCAAAGATTGAAATTGTAAGCTTTCATAGAATAGTTTCTGCGGATCTGACTGACAAATTTGTTTTTGTTTTAGATTCCAACAAAATGCAGCTGGCATGCAGATTCCAGTCTCATCATGGTAGGCAATGACACAGCTCAATTCCAATGCTTCGACATCGCCTTGCAGCCAATTGCCAACCAACTCATCAGTGAGGTTGTGACCCCAGTTAATCTCCTCGATCTGTCGCACTACTTTGCCATCCAACCGATGTTGCTGGATATGAGCTTTAGCCGAAAACCTGAAGTGCATAATTTTCCTTTTCCCTTTGCACAAGCTGATTGCTTTCTATTGCTTGTCTTCGATAATGGACCGGTTGCTTGTCTGCGATTCGTGTGTGGCGCCGGAATGGCTGGAGATATCCATAACTCTGGTCTCACAGCTGATGTAATTTTGGATCGATATTTGTCGATGAATCATCTGGAGAAGGCTGTTAATCTATTGCAAGCTCTCAATTGGGAAACTTACGGAGCTATATGTCTCCTTTCGTTGCATAAAATTGCAAATTATGTATTTATCCAGAAAGACCTCAAACGAAATCGACTTGAAGCCCTAACCAAGGCTCTGAAGACATTCACCGATGGTCTGAGTGAGGAAACTAAGGATGAATTCAGTGACCAGGTTTACGACATTAAGAGACGCTTTTTCTTCTTTCTACTCCGGTATAAGATATCTATAAATCATGATCTTGATCTCCTTAATAAATTTCTTAATTTTTCAGAAACAATCTTTATCCAGAATCTTTTGATTTAGCCATGGACATTGAGGACTATGATCTTTTCATGGATCTTTTCCATGCGACACGTACTATCCCCGAGCTAATAGAACTCTCCCATGAGGCTTATGCCCAGGCAGAAATACTATTCGATGAAAGCTGTTCGGGAAGCAGTGAATTAGATTCATCTTGTTCAGAATCGTCATCCTACTCGGATAACTATCAAAATAACCAAAAACCTGGTGCCGTTAGTAGTCATCGAGTGATGGGTCAGTGGAAGCATGAAAAAGCTGTTAGTACATTGAAGAACTACGTGCCACCGCTGCCGTCATTCAAATCGAAGATCTACAACGCCGAAAATATCAAAATAAACATTCCAAAGCCTGAATTGAGGATATCAACGTCGGCAGACTTCAATTCGCCAAGTCGAACGACGACCCTCGCTCGTACGAAAAAAGTCTCCACTAGTCAACAACTTGAGTTGAGGCAAGACGAGCAACTTAACAGTCGAAACACTGACTATGGTTATCATGTAGAGCCAAACAGGTGGGCAGCAACGCTTGCAAAATCTGAACTTACAATGGTGAATCCTGATATCCCGTGTACTAGTAAGGCAGCCACTTTACTGAGGAATTCTCAAGCCTCAGAGAATCATACAACAGAGTATAGAAATGAATCACCTCAGGACTATATGATAGAAGAAACCTACATGCCGCGACCAAATCTTTCGAATTTCGGAAGAATTTCTCAAAACCTTCCACCACCATTGCCTGATTTGCGTCATTTGCAAATTTCTTCTCCCAATGAAACAAACCCATCGTCCACACAATGGACCCAAGTGCCAGATCAAACGCTGGGCATCCCTATGATACCTAACGCACCAACCCACCCTTATATGCCATCTACGTCCCATAATATTCTTCCTCGTGCCTCAACACATTTGGCTGGACCTGATGCTGGTTCGCCACGTACTCCAGACCACAATGTTTTCCAACCCAAATTCTATCAGCATCCATTAGTCTCAGTGACGATACCTCCAACAACGATGTTCACTCCTATCGACGAATTACCCGTGCGTTTGCCAATTCGAAAGCCAACTGCATCAATTTTATCAAATGGATCCAGCTTGGTGTCGAATAATACTCTTGCGTCGAATGTCAATTCGGTAAATGGAACAATAACAGCGAAAAAGGATCCAGGAGAAAAGAATAAAGTCAAGTTCTCGGATACTGTTCAAGTTGCTGTGGTTCCAGTGAGTTTTTTTTTTTTTGTTAATTTTAGTTCCTTCTTTATTTTATTTTGTTATTTTTAAGGAAATTCCCCGTAAAGATAAACCCCTGCCGCCAAAGCGAAACGGTCATAGTCGTCCAAGAAATTTAACCAATCCCAAAAAAGAATTAGCCGATAGCTTGCCTCTGTGTCATCCGCATGATGACTATTTAAAAGACTTTGATCCATTGCCAGGTAAAAGTGATAAAAGTTCCATTACTTAAGAAGAAAATTTTTAAATATTTTTTTTTTTTAGAAGAATCTTTGCCAAGGATTTCAAAATCATCATCATCAATGAAAGATGGTAAATCACAGAATGATTCGAAAAGTAATCCGTCCATAAAAGTTGTCCACTTTGGAGTGGTTTAGCTTATAATTATATTTTTAATATTAAATTCCGTTCATTAGCCGATAGAGAAAGCTTTAAATTAATTTTATTAAGTTGGGAAACAATATTCTTTTTTTTTTATTATTACGAAAGTACATTAATGTCCGTCCTGTACAGGGTAAGTTATTTCTTTTTATAATAAATAATTTTCTTAAAACCAAGGAAACAAAGAGTCCTTCATTGAGTTTTGTATTCTTAATTAGTTTTAAGTTCATGGAGAAATTTACATCTGGAAAATCATATTAAAAACAGATCTTATCTTCTTAAAATGAATGAATATTTATACAGTAGGGCACTAAAGAATGCGTATTAACAAAAAAAATATGGACAAATAATCAGAGAAGAAATACGTATGTATTTTTATTAAAATTGAATTTTCTTAACTTTATTTTTTTAAATACGTATGTATATCAAAATTTTCTACTTTTTCTTTACAGGTTGCATTTCTTCGAGTTGTGCCTTAAGCTCAAGCAAGTCCTTATCAGGAACATATCTCCTTTCCTCACATTCATCATCATGCTCTTGAATTGACAAGTTAACACCTTCTGGGAGGGCAGATTGTGCAATGCGAAGAAAAACGGGATAAATCGGCACATCGACATCGTTAATGTGTAAATTTCTCTCATACGTGGTTAGTTTGTATTCCGAATCGATTACTGTGGAATTTGGCCGAAATCTTTGCACTTTAGATTGTTGAGGTGGTAAGGCATAGCTTTGAATACAAAATCTTTTTTCAAATAATTTTTCTTAAAACAGTTCTAAGACTTACCAATCAGATACATCTAAGTCTAAATACTCGCAAAGGCTGTGTAGAAATTTTTGATAGGATTCCAAGATTGGATAGTCATAGCCTTTGATGGATATATTAATGCTCTCATATTGAGGGTATTTGGGTTTTAGGGACTGAAAATAAAGTTAGATTATTAATTTAAAATAAAAAAATCAATCTATCAATCTTTACATCTAAATAATCTGGCTCGAAGAGACTGAATTTTTTTGTTGAGTTTAATCGACAGGGAATCGATGGCATTTGCTCACCAAGTAGCCTTCTGGTAACAGGTAATATCTAAAAAAAAATATGATTAAAATTAATTTGGAATATGACTTTTAAATCATGTTTTTTGGTAAAAAGAAGAATACCTTTTTGAACATTATTTTATTTTTTTCCGAAATAAAATATGAAAATAATCGGGGTTATGCAAGTGTCAGAAATTCAGAAACGTCAGGCCGTGTATACTAATAGATTTTTCTCTGAAAGTGCTACCAAGTTTAAAAACAATGTGGCAAGTTGGCAAAAAAAAGCCGAATGTATTTATAGATGCACAAACAATGAAGTACTCTGTCGAAACAGGTTCGGTAAGTTTTCTTATTTGTGTAAAAAGGAAATGCATCGACACAGTGCTAGATGTGCTATGTCGAACAAGGCATATATTGGTGTGTGAAAAGGATCGAATCGCTTTGTCGACACAGATTTATTTTCTGTTGCTGTTTTCAGTGGAAAGTGAATCATTTTGACAGATAATTCTTAGTTGACGCGATGGCGGTTGAATGCCTATACAGAAACGGAGTACTTTGTCGATGATGTTGATCGACGTGGCGTGTATTAGGGGTAATAGCGAATGCATAAAGTTATACACTACTTATGTTGCACCCATAGTTGCGGAATGTTTTCGTAGTTTTACTCGATTTTCTTATATAAAAATAAAGAACACACCCGATCGGAACTCAAATTTTTTAAATTCTGAATAATAAACTGATTGGGGTTTTAGTTCACGTCAAATTGAGAAAGTCAAATTCACATTGTTTTCGCCTGTGTCAGTGGTGTAAAAATAAAAGGAGTGCGAATGTAGTACGAAATCGTGTTGTTTCTTACCACCATGTTCTTTTTAGTACAGGCCTTTTTAAAATACGTCTTTCTTTAGTTGCAATATCGCAAAACACGGGTGCAAAATACATTCATCAACCCTAGTACAATTTTTTTTCCCGATGTAAGCCGGCTTAAGGAAACTTTTGTGAATAGAATTTTGGTAGCACTAAATCATTTATCTATTTATCTCTTTCTCTCTCGAAACATTTCATCTGAAAAAAGATTTTGAGTAGTAAAGGTGGTAGAATAAAATTCCAACGAAGAGCAAAAATAAATTTATTTAAAAATGCCTAAGTGGAAAATTATCGAATTATTTGTAATTATATCGTTTTTATGCTATGTAAATTGCAAATCCGAACAAGGAAAATCAGACACTGTGCTTACATCTGTAAGTTGATTTCCACACAGCACAAATATACCATGAATTGCATTTCTGAAATTTGCGCAGATATTTCATAGCATAAGAATTTTCATCTGAATTTAAACATTCTTATCGATTCCAAGTCATCAAATCCTTATCACAATTATGATATTTTATTCGTTACAATTATATTGATAGACATTTTTTTTATCTCAACAGCAATCGAATATTGTACGAGTCGAGAAGACACTCTTCGCCGGTTCAAAAATCTTTTTACAGAGTAAGATTTGTTGTTCTGTTTTCCTTTTGGTTTTATATTAAGAACTTTAACCTGGTTTGAAATATTTCCAGGCCACTAGTTTAGTCATTTTTGTTCCAAAGCCGCACAACTTTGAACTGCATTGGACCAAAAATGAGTAGATCTGGCGGTCTGAAACTGTTGCAACTAGTTGCGGAACGAAGCTAATATTATCTTTTTTACCTCTTCACCAGTAACCTGTGACTCTACCGATCCTAATGCTGAAGTGAACATCTTCTGGACTCTGACGGAACACCCATGCATGTTGGATGAATTCAATTCTGTGAGCTCAATTTCATTTTCACGCACCAATTGTGCTTTCTCAATAATAATTCTTTCTCAATTGCAGGTTGAACAAAGACAATACCGATTGGCTCTACAAAATGAAACAATGCAAATTAAGTCTGAACCAACGAAGCAACCGTGTCAATCGGGGGGACACATTATTCTGCCAGAGTTTCGTTTTAGTTCGGATTCATTGTCAATAGGCAGTGCGGTAGCACCGCAGCCGGATCAAACCACAGCCGCTTCTGTGAAGAAAAGCAAACAAAAACAGATTGGAGCGGTGAGTTTAAAAACAAAGGTTTTCAAGTGTTAAACCGTAGAAAAAGTATCTAGGTATATAATTGCATATGTCATTTAAGTTTTCTAGCGTTGATGTACACAAAACATGTTTGCTTTAGAGCAGCGCATTAGTCATTCCTAAAAGTAAATTCATTTACTTACCTTACTCATTAACAATTAGTGAAATGTTCTGATAAGACTTGTGGATTGATTGCAACATTTTCAATTAGTTGACGATGTTTGTATATACATACATATATATATGTTTAAAGGTATGTACTTACAATTGCCAACTCGATCCGCATTTGATATAAACCTGCCCCTCTCAATAGCATAGGTATTAGTGTATGTATTTTGAAATTTATTATTTAAAATATTTTGATCATAAGCGAATTTTGTTAGCGATGAAGCTCACTTTTTGTTGAGTGGATACGTCAATAAACTAAACTGCCGTATTTGGAGTGATGATAATCCTCAAGTGTATGTTGAGACACCGTTACATCCACAAAAACTGACTGTTTGGTGTGCTTTATGGGTTGGTGGAATAATTGGTCCGTACTTCTTTAAACTATGCTGGCCAGAATGTTACAGTCAATGGTGACCGCTATAGAGCCATGATTACAGACTTTTTCGTTCATCAATTGAACAACCATGACGTGTAGGAGCTGTGGTTTCAACAAGACGGCGCAACAAGTCACAAAGCTCGTGCCACAACTGATTTATTGAAGGAAACGTTTGGTAACCGCATAGTTTCACGTTACGGACCCGTGAATTGGCCTCCAAGATCGTGCGATTTAACGCCGCTTGACTATTTTCTGTGGGGATATGTGAAGTCGCTAGTCTACGCCGATAAACCCGAAACAATTTACCACTTGGAGGACGCCACGTTATTGCTGATATAGGGCCACAAATGTTGGAAAAAGTCATTGAAAATTGGACCTCCAGATTTTAGACTACGTCCGAGCCAGCCGTGGCGGTCATAAGCCAGAAATCATATTAAAATTATAATGCCAGAAGATTATCTTTCGAATAAAGTAAATTTCATGTCAATTTAAAAAAATCATCTTTGTTATATTCCATTTCAAAGTTCTATACCTCTAAAAAAAACACCCTTTAGTATTTTTAATGAACATCCACAAGAGAATAACTTTGAGGATTTTTCTAGCGAGAGTCTTTTTAAATGGACATGCAATGGAAATAAGACCATGTTAAAAATAATTTTTAATTTTATGAAAATCATTTTATCGAACTCCCTCTACCTAGAATGACTCTCCAAATGTGTTCTTTATTGTTTACTACATAAACATATTTAATTATTTTTATTTACAGAAAGCAGACAATCCTGTATTCACAATTACAAAAGATGGCATCTATGAATTCGTGCTGACTATTGAACCATTAAAAAATATCGATTTCGTGGCACCAGTACATATTGAGCTTCCAGGTCCTCAAGGATATCTGTCTGCCATAGAATGGCCTCTTTTGCCAGTAATATAAAAATAATTCAATTTTTTAATTGATAATGTATTAAAACTAATTTTAACCATCAACAGTTTTATGGAACAATGTGTCTAGTTTATGTTGCCTATGGCATAGGCTGGCTTATTGTATCATTCATGCAATGGCGTGATCTTGTTCGTGTTCAATTTTGGATAGGCGCTGTTATACTATTAGGAATGTTGGAAAAAGCCGTATTTTATGCTGAATATCAGTCTGTAAATTCGACCGGTATTTCAGTTCAAGGAGCTGAATTTACAGCTGAAATAGTATCATGTGCAAAACGTACATTGGCTCGAATGTTGGTTATAATTATGTCAATAGGTTTTGGAATTGTAAAGTAAGTGATACAAAATAAGAAGTTTTCGATAAATTATATCAATGAACAAATAACTATTGCTTTAGACCTCGATTGGGACCAATGCTACATCTTGTTGTTAGCACAGGTGTTCTCTATTTCATTTTGGCTTGTGTTGAAAGTTATCTTCGAGTAATGCGCACAAAGAACGATCAAAGAAATGAACTTGTAATGGCAAGCATACCACTGGCGGTATTAGATTCTGGAATATGTTGGTGGATATTTACATCCCTTGTACAAACAACAAGAACGCTTCGTCTAAGAAGGTGGGTTGAATTGTCAAAAAAAAGTTGATTACTCCAATTAATTAATTTTCTTTTCGTTTTCAGGAATAAGGTCAAGCTTTCGGTGTACAGACATTTTACCAACACTTTAATCTTTGCCGTGATAGCATCTGTGATTTTCATGTTGTATTCCATTCGCAAGCGCAGAGCAGAAAATTGTTCTCCAGTAATATCATAGAAATTTTGATAATCTATGAGTTTATTTTCTTATTTTTCTTTTGATTTCAGGGATGGCGTGAAATTTGGGTGGATTTTGCCTTTTGGCATGTTCTCTTCTCAGTTTTACTTCTTGTGATTATGATTTTGTGGAGACCCACAAATAATAATCAGAGGTATGCTTTCACTCCGCTTTTGGACAATCCAGAAGATGAAGATGAAGATGGTAAGCTGAAAATAAATTTGTACCATCTGTCAATAATGCCTTTCTTTTTTTTTTTTTTTTGCAGAAGAGGAAGATCAATTTGTCGCGAATGTATATGGTGTCAAAATTCGACCCGGCCTCGGTAATGGAACAAAAACACAAATTTCAAAAGCAACGACTACCGAGGAAGATGACTTGCGATGGGTAGAAGAAAATATACCCTCATCAATGTCCGAACCTGCGCTGCCTGTTCTTGATTCAGACGAAGAACTTGTCAATACCAAATTTGAAGTATCAAAAATGCAATAAAAAACACACAATAGCATAATTGACGTGAATCCTAATTGAGTATTGAAACCTGAGTTAGAGACTTGTGTTTGTATTTTTTTGTTTTAAATATAATTTAATGTTTAACAATTTATTTGTTTAAGAATAAGATCATAGCAATAAGGATAGTTACACTAGTTTACGAAAAAAAATAAGTAAAATGTTTTGTACATTTAAAGCCGTTATTTTTTTTTTGGTATACACTGCTGAACGATAAACTCGAAAATCAAATATTTTTATTGATAGGTTTTAGATATATGATATTTTTTAAAGTTTTCTTCTGTTTTTTTTTTTTTTAAAGCAGTATTAAGATTTATGTAGAGTAAAATCGACCTATCTGCTTGAATTTAAAAAAATATAAATTCCTTTCATTTGGTTGAGCAGTGTCAGCTCAGTGAACCGAAATATTAGAAAAAAAGTTTACTTTTTTTGACAAAAAAAAAAAAAAGAATTTAAAAAATAATTTTTTGTGAAAGGAACCATGGAACTTAGCTCAGTTGTGGACTTTCTACGTAGACTCTCGTATTAAAAAAAAATAGATTAATAGATTTATTTAACTTTTTTGTGTAATACTAGCGGGTACCTGATAGGCGTTGATGGGTCTATATTTATTATAAAAACTTTTCTGATACATTAAATGCAGATGTTGGCTACCTGATGGACCGATTTTGACCAAATTCCAAGGTTCGCAGGCCATAGCATGCATACAAACAACTATAGTCTACCACCATTATTTCATCCCAAAACGCCTGATAGCGCTGCTCCAGTTTTTACGAATATTTCGGTCCATACGATACCATTTCGGCTGTAAACTAGTGTTATTATTGTATGACTATAATACTTATAGCCCTATTCTGCTAAACGTTCGTATTCTGCTATCCCTCGGAGGAAAACATATGTTCCAAAAAGTGTATACTTAAATTGCGATTAAAATAAAATTTTAACAAATAGATTCTCTCAAGAACTCAAAAATAAGTTTTGATAGAATTTTGAACACAAAAGATTAAAGAGTTTAAAGAATTTTTGACAATTTGGTGAAAAATTCACGTGAATTATTTTTTTTTGTAAAGTCTCTGAATGTTTTTTTTTTAATATTTTGTATTATTAAATTTAGTTTTTTTTTTTTTTAAATTTCTGTAAGTGCACTTCTATAGCTTATATAATAATTATGTATGTATAAAAAACAAGTGAGGTTTTTAAATTTAATTAATCTCAGTGCTTCTTATTGCTTAAATGCACACATTTAATTTTCTATTCTATAATTTTGTATGTTCCTATTCTTTGTTTTTCAATATAAAAATGAATTTTAAACAAATACATCGTATTTTTTTTTTAAGAAATACATATGTACATATGTATGTAGATGCAAAAACTAGCTTGCACCGGAAAATTAGTTAAAAAGTTTAATTAGCTAAAAAAAAATAATTTTAATAAGTACAATATTATGAAAATACAATTTTATTTAAAACTAATATAAAATTAAGAAGACATATTGTATTTGTTATATGTCACCAGAAAATCAATATTTATGTAAATAATTGTTGGTATTAATAATACATAATTCCAATTAATATAATACACAATCATCTTTGAATGATTTGTAATGAAAGTATCTTTTTTACTTCAAAAAAAAAAAAACAAAACAAACAATTTAAATTGTATCATATAATATACCTAATAAACAAACACATTCTTATGTATTGATGATAAAAACTTATAAATTAAAATTAAATGAAATCTTGTAATGTTTGTGTAAAGAAATCATTTTTATTTTGTTTGTGAATAAAAACGTAATATATTTTATCAATAGGAAATACTTGATGCTTTTTTTTGTGTAAATAAAATAATAAGTAAAAATTTTTGAATGAAAATAAGACTGCGGATGGTTTTGTATGGCGTTTCTATAATATTTAAAAAAATTAAATAAGATCACATGGTCGCAGACAAGAGAGACAAGATTATAATGATAGAACTATAATTTTTTGTCGAAGGACCACTAAAGTGACGAAGTCAAAAAAATACAATACGATGTGCCCATAACATTAGTTTTTGTAGGTACCTATACACAAATATTTTATAGACTAATTTTGGCTCACTGACAATTAAATTGACATTTTTTTTCCAAAGATGCGTTTTCAAGATGTGCACAAAAATACATTTTAATAAGGAGTAGGAATTAAATTGATTAAACAACTTCTGAAATTGATTAAAAATAGCTTTTTTTTTTACTTTACAAAAATTGGCGTTTCTTACCTGCGATCTCACTTGGATTGGTCAATTTACAAGTAAGGGGCCTTGTCAATATGCAAATTATAGTTTTGAAATTGTTTTAAAACTAACGTTAAGTATACCATATGATTTCTTTAACAAATCTTAATTTATGAGAAATACATATAAATTAAAATTATTTCAGATGTGCTGAAATAAAAGGTTATATTAAAGCCAGCCAGTATGGACATAAATTAAATGATTTCAAGCATTAGTGCTAAAAATCTTGTTTTTTTGTCTACATTAGTATGAAACCAGGGATCTAATTCCGTAAAACGAACAAGATAAAGCGATAAATCGTTTTGGCAATAGTTGTCCTTTTTTTTCTCTTTAAATGTGATATAGATGGGTATTGTCAAAACGATATCATTTGATCGTTTTCGTTTTACGGAATTAGGCCCCAGTACTTTGGACAAAATAAATAAAAACAAATCCGTGCAATAAATGTAAAATAAATAAATAAAAACTGAAATCTCGAAAAACAGATTTCAAAAACTAAATACATACATTCTAAAGAAAAAAATGCTTTTTAAAGATTAAAACTACAAAATGTAAAGGGGGAATCAGAACCTTGCCTAAAAAATATTGTCTAAAAAAGTTTAAACGTATTAAAATTCCAAAAAAAAAAAAGAGTGTAGGTAAGTACAACGTCTTTGAGTTCTTTTCACTATATTTTTTGTTCCTTAAAAATTGAAGTAAAATCCTCTTATATACCAACAGATTTAATATTATGTCTGCGTAAAGACAAACAAAATCACAGTTGGCAGAAAATCACCCATATAGAAATTCCCAATGCCAACCTTAAGATCAAACGTTATAACAATTTGAACTTAATCACAAAGGGTCCTTAAACAAATAAAAATAAATCTTGTTTTAAATAACAGCTGTTTAATGAATTTTTATTTTCTGCTTTTAATGTTGCTTTTACAAAAATTTATTAAAAATAGCCCTCTCCTGCATTTGTACAACCCCGATTACACATTTAATCATCTGGTTTTTAATGTTTGAAATAAAATTTATAAGCGTATTGATAACCTTTTAAAAACAAAATTCATCATAATAATATATATATTTTTTTATAGTCTGGATCCATTTTCCGACTCTCTTACTACACCGATTTTGTCAAAGGAAGCGGAATTACTTGATGATTTGACGAATTATAATTTAATTTCAAAAATGCTAATAATTTGTTCAAAAACTGCATTTGTTTGTTAAATATTATTCCAACAATGAAAATGAACTCTAAAAATGAACACTTTCAATTTCCAATTGATAATAATTATATAATAATAATTAGGTATATGATGATTATAATATTTTGGCATGTGACATTAGGTCGCTTCAATTTATTAGGTCTTTTCACAAAATTTTTTGATATTCAATGACAGTACGACTTTTATTTTTATGTATGTACATATGTAATTGCAAGAATTCTTGCACGGGTGACTTGTACTACTTAATTACGTAAAATTTTGAAAAAAAAACTTTTATTGAGTTTGACAATTAATTTTTACAAAACTATTTACTAAAACAATTTAATTTAAACACAGAAATAAAACCTGCCTATCGTAGACGTAATTTGGTATGTACAGTGTACACATAATTAGTAGGTACATTAACTTTATACATCAGACCTTGCGTCAAATCCGGTAGTACTGATTTTTGACTGTGGCCTGATTAGGGAATACGAAGCGAATCGTTTTCAATTCGATATCTCTTTTTCGACTCGCCTCGATTTGATCAATTATCGAATACGAAGCGAGTCGTAAATTATACTTCCAAAATTTTCAGATAATTGACAGCTATTTCCAGGGATTTGTTTTTTTTTTTAAATTAAAATCTTTGTGCGAAGTGCAAACACAATTTGTTGTCGGTAACTTATGAATAAAATTTAAATATTATTTATATTAAAAATTTTTTCTTTATATAATGCCGAAGTTGAAGAAGCCTCAAACTTGCGAATCTCAAGAAAAGAGAAGTGCTTCTTCTCCTCTTGATCTTCCTTGCTTTGAGTGTTATTAGTGTGCTGCTGTTTTGGGCTCCTACACGTTTATAATTAAAAAAATTATTATATATTTCTTTAGTTAAAAAATAAAAAAACAAAAATTAAACTTACATATTATTTTGGGAAAGAAAAAACAAAAAAAAAAAATAACCTTGCGACAGTACGTCGGTTCACCAATCCGCAAATAAAAACCTGTCGGAAATTTACGCCATAAAAATGGAAATGTCATTTCACATTCGCTTCCTATTTCGAAAATAGGGCGAATGTAAAACGAAAGAGGCGAATGCGAAAGCAGTAATACCAAACCTCATTTTCGCAAACTAAAACGATTCGCTTTGTATTCCCTAATCAGGCCACTGAGTTGTTTATGATATTGGCCTAATGAAGAAACCAAGTTTTCGACCTCGAGCGCCGAACGCATCATGGTCAAAAATCGAAAAAAACGCGAAATGTTCGCATTTTTCATAGTTATTGGCAATTTTAACCCTAAAGGACTAGTTTTCGATTATATCTTCACTCTACGATTTAAAATTGACGATATTTCCTTCTATTTGAGACCAAAAATGTCTCTGCAGACCCAATACTTTCTTAAATACAGCTTTTTTAAAGGAACAACACAAATAATATCATTGAAAGTTATATAGAAAATTATTGAATTTGTATATATATGGATTTAACTAGGTTAAGCTTTGTTGAATCTTTTTTATTTCCAAGTTTGATATCTTTCAATAACCCCTTAAAACCCAATAAAACCCTTTTTTTAATCTAATCAACTATCGTTGCAAATTGAGAAACCTTATAACTGTTACAATGAAAAACATTAATTTTCTTATACCTATTGCCTATATATTGAAATTTGTTTCGGGTAGTTTACCCATCTTCTTTTTTTTTTAAGCCAAAACCTTCTTCCGCTTTTATTTATTCAATACCATATTCATGGAGCACGTTTCGACATCAACATATATGTATTTATACACAATTCCTAACTACCTTCATAATTTGCCTGTTACTCTATCTAAAATTATCCTTGCGCTAGCATGATGCGGATCCCCATATTTGCCATTGCTTTCGCTCCAGTTATCGACCAGTAATTGACATTTCCCTCAATTATCGTTAATCTCTACGAAACTCCACTTAGCAAAACGATACTCAATTGCCATTGTAAATCTATTATCTAACACCCTAGCAACGCGGTGCTGTATCTCAGTTCTCGCCTCGCTATGTGGAAAACAAGCTCCTCAAAATATCTCCAGAGGAGTAAAAGGTAAGGTATATAGGATGGTACCTATACCTATAAGGCAGACCAGAGAAGAAATAAAAATTCTATGCCCTGTAAACGAGCCAAACCACACCTACACTTCCATTTTTCTCAAAAAGAAGGATCTTTGAAAAAAAAAACGAACACGAAAATACACCTTGAAAAATAATGCCCAATCTTGTCCTCCCGCATCCTCCATTAACATCGACTCCCTTTCCAATGAGGCTGCGGGGATTGTTATTGCCAATTTGATATTCATAAGCGGGGCAATTTTCCCATTCCATGAATATATGTATGCAATAAAATTATCCATTTAAGGAGCGATATGGCATGGAGATAAAGACTAAGGTAGTTGTATTATATAGGCACCGAATTTGAAACCGTTATCCAAAATCACTTTAGAAAAAAGGATAAGGAATGGATTTGACGTGCTTATGACGCGGCACGCTTTTGGTGGTGGGGGTAGATAAAAGAGGTAAAGTTGGGTAGGTGTATAGGCGACGATAAGGATGCGGAGGTATTTAAGATATCGATTTCGAACATTTATGTTTTTGAAGTGAATCCACAAAACGCACAAATATAGGCCAGTAGAACGAACATGGATGGAGCACCCCATCATCAGAGCAATGGCCCTCTTTCTTTTCTTTTATTATCAAAATGGCGGTGGCCGGCACCACCAGAGTACACCACACCATACCACTTTGCACTTTTAACTCACCCCTTATAGCCAGTGAAAGCAGCATCAGCATCAGCAGCGAACAAACACAGAACTTTCAAGGTTTCCATGAATTTAAATGAAGCTATTATGGTTTAGGTAGGTCATAGCCAGAGACCAAAGGAGGTATAGGTATGAATAAGTATAAACTATACCAACACTTCTCGAGTCGGTTCAATTCGGTCGTCGAAATCGTAGTTCTCACTCTATTGGCGGTGTTTGCTGGCATCAGAGAACAGCATTAAGTCAGAATTAGGTCATTAAATTGTTTGGGCATCTGCACAAAGGCATCATGATTGCACCAGAGAGAGAGGTTCAAAACGCGCCAAGGCACATACGGTTTGGTCGAATGCATGTACTGTACATTTGTATGTTAGGTACATAGGTGTAGGAATACATTAAAGCAATTTGAATGCATGTATGGGGGGCCATTTAAGACGCGGGGGTATGGGAATGACTTAGTGGCCGTGAGGTTGATGAGAAGTCGTTTGGCATATTATCAATGTGTTCGGTGTAGTGGAATTGCTTAAGTTTTATATGTATCCTCTCTATGAAAGACTTTTAACTGGTTTAGAAATGGTCCTCGTTGGATTTGATGTGTTGATTTAAATTGGATTCGTAAAGGTTGGGTCGAAAAATAAGCGTGTAAAATGGTTTAAACAAAAGACGGTTTTCACTGGCTTTAAGGAAGTGTCTTTAGATAGTTCCTGAGCGCCTGTTTCGTTTTACTGAAAGTCCCATCCAGTAAGAAAGATTTTATGAAGGTACGTAAAAAGAAAAAAATCCACCGATATGTCAATTTCAAAATAAATCATAGGATTCTAAATGAAAGACTTCTTACCTACTGTGTGAGTGAGAGATATATAGATTTCAAGGGCGTGAGATAAGCAAGGATAGATGTGAAGGATTTTTGGTTCATGTATGAAACGATATGTTCACTCAATTAATATAGGAATCTTAAAGTGAATAATTTTTTAAAAGGAGTTAACTTGGAAGAAGCGCTGATGAAGAAGGTGACATGGCAATCATCTACAGGCCTAAGCATTTTGTCGCATCTTATATGTATGTAAATCACGCATAGGTCGTTATTCAATTATAAAGCGATTTTCTTTTTTAGTTCAGAGTGTCAAACATGAAGCGATCAGAAAACGCTTTGGTCAGAGGACAGTCGGAGAATGCTTGATATGCTCAAGCTCTGTTCACTGCTGTGAACTGAACGAATAATGAAAAGCGCATGCACGTACGCATACACGCTCGTAATCTGAGGGTAAGTCTGTCGTCCTATGGCGGGATCTTAAACTATTAGAACACTGTTGTCAAAGAGTAAAAGTATACGTGATACCTTTTCAGAATCAGTGAATTTGGTTGCTGGTGTGCCGCAAAGTTCAATCTTGGGTCCTATATTATTTTGCATTCATCTATCTAGACCATTTAACTTGTTGGAGGAACTTATTTGCAGATTAAATTAAGGCAATCTACAATTTGTCCTTTGTGGAAGGGTTTGAATCTTAATCCAGCTTAATCACAAATAATAGCAATATCTAAAAAAAAAACTGACTTAACAATTCTTCCTCCAGTCTTTATCTCGCGTTTTCAACTCGAATTTGCTGTGACAAGCCTCGGCTTTAAAATAAATCGAACGCTTTTAGCTATAAAGTGTGATAGTATAAGACACTTAAGATGTTTTATTATTCAAACCTATATTACCAACTCGATTTCATCAAAAAAGAAAATAAATTTGACAATTTTTGACTCAATGTTTTTAGAGATATAGAACTTTGAAATGATGATTTTTTTTAAAATGAAATTTACTTTATTCGAAAGATAATCTTCTGGCATTATAATTTAAATATGATTTCTGGCGTATGACCGCCACGGCTGGCTCGGACGTAGTCTAATCTGGACGTCCAATTTTCGATGACTTTTTCCAACATTTGTGGCCGTATATAGTATATCGGCTAGCGACTTCACATATCCCCACAGAAAATAGTCAAGCGGCGTTAAATCGCACGATCTTGGAGGCCAATTCACGTTTTCTTCAATAAATCAATTGTTGAACGAGCTGCGTGACATGTTGCGCCGCCGCCGTCTTGTTAAAACCACAGCTCCTGCACATCATATTTGTTCAATTGATGAACGAAAAAGTCAGTAATCATGGCTCTATAGCGGTCACCATTGACTGTAACGTTCTGGCCAGCATCGTTTTTAAAAAAGTACGGAACAATTATTCCACCAACCCATAAAGCACACCAAACAGTCAGTTTTTGTGGATGTAACGGTGTCTCAACATACACTTGAGGATTATCATCACTCCAAATACGGCAGTTTTGTTTATTGACGTATCCATTCGAACAAAAGTGAGCTTCATCGCTAAACAAAATTCGCTTATGAAAATTGTTTTGGGCCAATTTGGAAGCGTTGTTCAAGCGTCAGTCTATTCATGTTGAAATGCCAAACCAAACTTAAAATAAATCACTTGACAGCTGACAAAATGGCCGCCAGTTAAAATAGTGTTGCCAACTTAAAGTTCTATACATCTAAAAAAAAACACCCGTTATATTCAACATCAAGAGAAAAACCAATAAAATGTCTATTATAATAAGCATTAAACTCCAACCAACCTCAACACGGTTTCAAGAGCTTAAGACAACAAATAAATGAACACACATTCAAGACCACGTCGCCGTCGCCGCCGCCATCACTGTTCGTATTGTTGAACCAAAACCTTATCCTTATCCCTCTATAGCTAACCAAAGGGAGAATGAAACGAACAGATAAACGCTATGCCCTGGTAACTGGCATATATGTGTCAGTTAAATAGTCTCAGGGGAGCTTTTAAAAACAATTACTTTTCCAGTTTTTCCTTGGCTCTGCAGTATCACAGTACCTACATACCTATAGAGCTAGTTTTGTGTTTCTTTTGCTCAGGCTCAGACCCTCCCGTGGTTAGCTACTCGGAACTTGATATATAATATGTATGTTTGTGTATATAGATAGATCCTCCAACATATTACATGACGACGACGATGACGACGACTCCCACCCGTCTTTATAGTAAATTTAAAAGGCATGGTCTTCAGTTTTAGTTTTGGTTTAGGTGTTATGTCATTGACTTTCCGTATTTTCCCACCTACTCGCTCTTTCATAATAATGTAAGATGCGGAACAGCTAGGGGTTGGGGCTACTTTAATCAACTCAGCAGCACATACATATAGGAATGAATGTGTGAATTTCAGTTTGAATGCATTGCCTCTTTCCGCTTCCGCTTCAGCATCCCCCACAACCTAACATCCGCCATCATATTGACTGACTTTGCGGTAAAGAAAAGTGATGAGGGTTTGACTTTGTACGGAGTATAAACTGTTCTTAGAACTATTTTAAAAAGGGTGAATGAATTTTTCATGTTATCCTGCGGTATAAGCAAGCATTGGTGGAGTTTTATGTTTTCATTACACATACAACTGCACACACACACAATATAATAAATCCCTCGTTTCCCTTGCTCTCAAAACAAGCATGATGCTTTGCTGCTGTTTTATTTGAAAGGATTTACTTGCAATCTCTTTTAGAAAAGGATAGAGGTGAATGAATTGTGTGTGCAATGCTGCGGGTAGAGGAATGACAAAAGAGGAAAATTGGGTTACACCCTTGATCCACTTTGGATACATGGTTGAAAATACTGTGGAAGTTTCTTTTTTTTTTTTGTAATTTTTCTTTTCGTTTTTATATTCTGCATAACGGGAAAAGGACCTTCATTTATTGTTTTATGCGTTGGAGGCATTTAATTACAAGGACTCTCCGTGGGGGTGTTCTTTTTTTTCTTTGTATATTTGTATAACGAACGAATGGTTTTGTAAAGTGTTTGAAGTGTAAAGCTTCTATAAGCTTTTAGGACTAAGAAAAAATGCCATGGATGAAATTAATAAACAAAAAAAAATAAAAATAAAAAATAAAATGGGAACGGTCTGTCTGTGTTGTCCTTAAAAATAACTGCGGATGAGTTTTCAAGGATGAATGGGAGATATTTGCCTTAAGAATAACTAATTATTTTTTTTTCACAATGAAGCTTTAATCAAGTTTTTTTTGTTAGGTATATTTTTTTCTATTTATATTTTTTGATTGTTTTTCTTCAATGGTTTGAAATATGTTCCTGTATTACTTAGATTGAGGTTAGTTTGAGGTTAAATTGAAAATTTATAGATATTAGATAAAACAACAAGAATGATTCACATTTCTGCCTGATGTCGTCGGGTAAAGAAAAACAGAATGGGTCAAAGTTTTAATTGCCAACTGATTTTTTGAAAATCCTGAAAATAGTTTCATGCAATTCTTTTGAAACTTTTCAAAGATTATTTTTTTAGTAAATTGAAAATACCTACATTATTTCATTTCAATTTAAATCAGAAAATTATTCTAAAGCCTTCTAATTATTAAACTGGGTTGGGCATGGTGACATGGAGAAGAAGCTTAAATCTATAAGTGTGAATAATACAAAAATTCTAAATGAGAAGAAGCCATATGATCAGTTCTTAATCGCAATAGAGGTTTTGTGTTTGTTAATGGTCAACAAAAATTTTCAATTCCTAGAGAAAGGGAAATTTTTCTCTTAGTAAAGTCGAATTGGCTTTATTAAAATTATCTTTCTTTAAAGTTCACACAGGACTTTCGTAGTTTGAGTAGTAAATCGCTGCAAATCCTAGATTTTTCAAAAGCATCAAAACCCAAGAGTTCTTTGAAAAAAAATTCTGAAAATAAGCCCTAACGATGTGATTCATGGCCTGGCCCGAATCGCATATTATATGAAGCTACATTTTAATGAAAGAATGAAAACTGATTTTTTATGATAAAATAATAATTTTAAATTAAAGAAAAGTAGGTGTGGCAGTAGCTTTAAGCTTTATAAGTATAAATTTTATAAGGTAAAAATATGCGTAGTAGTGGACCAGGGAAAATTACTCATGTTTTAAGATTATGAGAGCTTAATTGTAAAATTTAAGATTTCTATAACGGGACGTTTTGTAACTAGAAAACTAATATATAATAAAAGTGGGCGTGGCCGGGCGAATTTAATTAAACTACTTTCTAAACCTTTTTTTTTTTGGCTATGTAACACCAGAACCTTTCCAAAATCATCATGTCCCCTCATTATCTTGGAGATCTCAGCAATCTTAGTTAAATGAAAATGACTGCTCAGAAAAATTTCTCAGTTTTGCTGTCAAAACTCTGAGGAAAAAAATCTCTGAGATCCCATTTTTCTGAACGCGCTATTATACCTAAACAGTTTTTAACATACAAAATCTGAAATGTTCAATAAAAAAAAATGTAATGGCTGATATTAGGGAGGTTCACATTCAACGACATGTCGCTCGACCCAAGTCGTTATGACAGCGTTCACATTCAACGACTGTCGTACCGACATGAAATACATTTTCAAGGAACAAGATGGCGCGCAGCTCAATATTTGCACCAATACTAGCGCATTTCATTTGTTTCCTCTCTCGTTCTATTATTTTGCTTACATTTCAATCCGTCAAGACGTGAAATTTACTACAGCGGTGGCGGTCAATCGAAGAGCAAATTACATATGTATTAAAAAAAATTTAACTACAGAGCTAGTTCGACCGGTGTTCACATTACAAAAATCTAACAAAACCGACGCATGTTGATGAACATGTCGTTGGATGTGAACAGCACAATTAGAAAATAAGTAAACACGTAAGTTTGTTTTAAAACATTGTAGAACCGAAATTCAATTTGCCTCCTGCAAATAGATTTTATGTAAAATTAAAATTTAGAAAACTTTTGTTTCATTTCCTTTTTTTAAATCCAGAAGATTTTTTTTTTTATCAGTAACCGCCATATTATTCACTCGATACATCCAGATTAAAACTTAAATCTGGATATATTTACATTAAATTTGTGTAATTTACATCTGGATTTAGGTTTTAATGTGGATAAATCGAGTGAATAATATGGCCGTAAGTCATTTATGGCATTAAATCCGCATTTTATGAATGACATATCTTGGATGCGTTCAGAAATATATCTCCAAGGGTCGAAACACAAGAAGCATAGATTTTTCGGAATGAAGTGTAATGCAGCCCCTATGAAATCAAATTGCCTCCTTGTGGGGCGTGGGCCCCACGTTGGGAAACACTGCCTTAAAGCATGATGAGCCTTAAAGATAAAAAAAAAACTTAATTTCTGAACAAAAAATTTTAACAGAGCTTGCATTTGCTTTTAAATTCAATTAATTACGTCTAAATTTTGAGCAGTTTTATTATGCAAAATCAGTGTTTTTTTTAATTAGGAGTATGACTTGGACTATTAATTACCTAAGTAAAAAAAAAATCATTATTTCACAAAATTTCACATTAATTCCATTTCATTATTTCGATGACTCTCAGATAAGAGGCAATGACTTTGCTAATCTTATGAACGCACCCGATCCACCTGTCAATTTTATATTTGACAATCTGCTATCCATTTCCAGGATGGGGTTTCTTTGTAAAATTGAAATGTTACAGTAGCAGTATAGGCAAGGAATAAAAAAGTAATATGAAATATAATTAAAAAAAAATATTAAGTAATTATTCCTTTTGGGAATTTATTAATAAATAAAAAATATATACATTTCATTTAGTTTTTTTTTTTTTTTTAACTAAAATTCACTTAAATCTCATCAACTAGAACTGCATATAATAACCCTTAAATCATAAATGTTGTAGCACTTAAAAACAAAACTAATGAACCATACCAAACGCAATTTCACTTTTCTTTATCAAAGCCATTAATTTTATTTCTTACTTGAGAAATTTCTTCTATTTTTTCCACTATACCATTTTGAATTCCATTATTTTAAAGTCGCTTTCATTTTTTAACCCAAATCACTTGTCAAAAACACATTAAACCCCGTGACTCCTATACCTCGGATTTATTTGAAATTGTTTTTTTGTTGTGTTCACTAATAAAAATGAATTTTTTTCTTATAGTATTTGATACACCATCATTTCATATACCCCTCTCTCTCTTTCTCTCACTCTCTGCTTGAAATGGCTTAAGGGAACACAAACCTTGTGTTTTTTTCATAATTTATATCAACCCATCAACCTACAAATTCTCAAAATCCCATCTCTCATGCACTCTACGCGTGCATTGAACTGTCGCATTCAGTCGCGTTAAATTGCACATTGAACCACAAAAATCATCATAAGGACGAAGTGTACTACATATATATTATATCTCTTGCCATTTCTATGTTACTCTTCTACACTATATATATCTACATAAATATGTTTACCCTCAGGACTGAAACATACAGAAATATATCTACCCAGCATCGCACCTCGGCACAGAGCCTTTCTTGAGGCAAATCCCCAACGTGATGGAGCCTCCACGTCATACCAACTTCAAAATATTCATCCTTCCATCCATTAACCTAAATACTCTGAATGCGATTGTCTTCCTCATTATTTTCTAGTTATTCAGGCATTCTGGCTGCGTTTAGCAGTCCACGTCTACCAACACGTTTTCCTGATGCTTATATCCATACATGTTTCGCTTTTGAGCAAACAAAAAAAATAAAATAGAAAATAATAAAAAAAAAAAAACAGAAAACACAACATCGTCAAGGACGTCATGATAGCACCGCCACGAAGAACCAACCACCACCGTCATCATCATCCCTTACCAACACCACCTCAATGGCACCTTTCTGTCGTCGACGTTCCCCCCTCAACCCTTCCTCTTCCTCCTACCTCCTATCCCTTGCCTCTAGTCCTTTTACTCCCAATCGTCGTCATCGTCATCATCCTCGTCGTTGTCGTCGTCAACAGTCATCAACGTTTAAGGAGACCGCACTCTATATATCAGTGGGATCCTGGGATCTACTCAACTGCGTGTTGTGCTCTCACTCACTATATACATACATATATGCGGCATGGCATAAGGAAGAGAAAATAACTACCCTAGAGTAAGACTGATTTTGACCTGTTATCCTGAAAAAGGTGTACCACCATCAGTATGCGGGTGTTTCACGCATAAATCAAGCCAGGTGGACGTACTCAGTTGAGTTCTGAAGAAACTTTAAAGTTCTGTCGTAGCCAGATGAGTTACCATCATAGTCCTGATTTAATGGATTAAATAGATGTCCTGGCTCTAAGTGGTGGATTGTGTTGTGGGCCATAAAGTAAATGGCAGAATGTGTTCGTGACGACTTCACTGAATGGGGTGATTATGTTGTTGAATTATTTAAGTGTTTTCATTTCAGGCTTTGACCCGTTGTTGGTTGTTGCAAAAAATAAAAAAAAAAAAAATAAAAAGGGTTTTGGCTTACTAATAAAATAAAACGAATAGTTGTTATATTGTAACAGATTTGCAGGTGTGTATTCTCTAATGGAATCTGAAACTGCTAATTGAACTAAATTCACAAGGGAAATAAAAAAAAGTGTTTTTAAGGATTGTAATAAGAAAAAAACTGTGACATTTCGTATAAGCTCATTTGAAAATTGGTTATATTGTAGGTTCTAGACATAATTATGTATTTTTGTTATGTACATATGTATATTGTATAGGCTGTTTCAAAAAATATTTTTTTCGATGGTCTTTAAAGAAGGTTAAAAAGTTTTATTTAAGTGCAAAAAAAACGTCTGTTTGGTTGGATTTGTGATAAAATGAATTAAGACTTTTTCTGAAACGTTCAATTTTCTATAAAAAAAAGTTGCAATTAATTGTGAGTCTTGTTATTATTAAATTATAAAATTCCAAACACGAGAAGGAGTGTTTTTTTTTAATTGATATGGATAACCGAAACATACAATAAGTCAAGTCTTAATATTAATAACTATAAAGGGGTAAAATTTTGACCAGAATTATTTTTTGTAATGATAATATAAAACTTTTGTACCTGTTTGGAGGGATTTTTTTTCAAACACTCATTTTTACTTGCGATTTATTATAGGTACTAAATAGCATGTAGCTCCAGGGCCTAGTGACTTACAACTCTCAACTATTCCTGTGTGCGTGTTTTTGGCAGGAATAGAGGGACCTACAATTTTCTGCCGAATCCGATAGGCTAGGGTGAGAAGCACTTTTCATGACAAGAGATACTCTTGGAGGAAAAATATTTTTGTTTTTAGGTGGCATAGGCTGGGAATCGGCGTAACAGTCCAACGCACTAATCATTACGCCAAGGGGTACTACCATAGCATGTTATGGATTCGTAAAAAAAAAAATCTGACTCGAGATTTCGATTAAACTTGACATTAAGATGATAGCGAATTCGAAAAAAGTGGGTTTTGCAATTCAGTCCGTCTGTCTGCCCTTTCGACTGCAGCCTAAACGGCTAGACTGATTTTCTTTAAACTTGGTACATAACGTTTCTCGCGCAATCCCCTGACAATTTTTTTAAAATTTTTTAGGATCAAAAACAACTGTACCTGCCGTACAAGATTGCTTAGGAAATAATGAAAATCTTATTTTTCTCAACAACTTGTCGACAACTTTAAAAAAATCTTTAAAAAAGAAATCATAATTTTAACAAAACGGTTTACATTAAAAAAAAAAACGAAAAATGGTTAGAAATGTTGCTTCCCATAAAATAATTTTTTTTTTTCGATTTTCTTTAAAACGGTTCGATCTAGAAATTAAATTTTTTTTGGATTTTGTAAAAATTTAAATTTTTTTTTTCAGAACTTAATAATTCGAAAACGACTTTGTTGATTTTTATTAAACTCAGCACCCAACCGGGTTTTAATATCATCTAGCTGATTTTAAACAAAAAATATAACCAAAAATAACGGTACATCCTTTACAAGTGTTTAAGACCCAATAAGGAAAATCTCATATTTCTCAAAAAACAACTTCTACGATTTTGATTAAAATTTTTGTATGATTTTATATTGGTACGATCAACCATATTATAGGAAAAAAAAATTATTTATCGATTATAAACGGTATCTCTCATAGAACCATTTTTTTTTTTTGGTTTTCGAATATGTAATTATCGGATAAACCGATTTTAATGAAATTTTTTACACAAAAGCTATCGGGTCATTCATTTCGTGGTTTCATGTTGATAACGCTGACATTTGACACCTGTCAAACTCAGCTGTCGTTTGAAGTATCATGATATTAGTTGAATGTTTCGCATTTACGATACTAGATCACTTAACAATCGAACAACGCGTTAAAAGTATTAAAATTTACTATGGAAAGTGGTGATTCAAATGTAGCCACTTTTCGCGCATTACGCGATGATTATGGTCGTCATAATCAACCGACTACGCAAGCAATCGGTATAAAATTGTGAAGAAATTGGAAGAGAATGGAAGCGTTAATGATGTCTTAAGGCTTGTGCATCATCGTAATACACGCCTAAGTCAAAAATATTGCTTCTGCAATTGCAAGTGTTGCTGATTATCCGAATTTATCGATTTCCCGGCGTTCGCAGCAATTAACAGATTTTTTTTGGCCGGTGATTGAAGATCATGACTTGGAAGATATGTGGTTCCAGCAAGATGGGGCAACAGCCACACAACACGAGCAATTATGGCTTTATTGCGTGAGAAGTTTTGGCAAATTGATCACCAAGATTATGCGATTTGACACCGTTAGATTTTTTTCTGGGGGCTACGTAAAAGACCGTGTTTACGCGAATAATCACCTAAACGCATTAAAAACCAACAATACTAAAGTTATAGCCGAGATACCGCCCGAAATGTTTGAAAAAATGGATAAAAATTAACTTAAAAGGATCGCATGCTGCGAATCTTCCCGAGGCGGCCATTTGAACGATATTATTTTTCAAACTTAATGGAAAAATGTATCGCTGTGTGTGTTTTATTTAGCTTTACTTTCGAAACCGAAAAAATGAATGACCCTTTACTAATAAGTTTAAATAATATAGCATATAAAAAAAAAATAATTTTTGATTGTTAAAAAAATTTCAAAATTATATTTTGAAATATCGATATTTCGAAAATGGGTAGATAATTTTTTTTTAAATTTATTTTTAAATTCTGCATTTAGAAGTACTAACAAATAGCGTTCCAATTTGTTTTTCAAAAAATGTTTTCAAAATTGTATACCTACATACAAATTTATTTTTTTTTTTTAATCTCTTCAACGAATTTTAAATTTTTTCCCAAATTTAGATTTGCGTAAGAAATCAGATGGGGTACATCGCGTTGGTGTCAAAATAATTTCAGAAGTTGTTTAATTATTTATTTCTAATTATATTGATTTTTTAACTGTTTTGTATGAGTAAATTCTATGCATTATGTGCAACACGGTGCTACAATGTTAATATTTCACAAAATACTACTTTTAATTTAACTACGTTTTTGGCAGGCAAGAAAAAATATAGGCTCCCAAGCTAATTTATTTCTTTTAAAATCAGGTGAGATTGCACTTAAGAGCAAGTTCGTGCGATCCAGCAGTGCATTTTACTTAAAAAAATTAATAGGTTTACAAAATATTCAGACTTTAAAAGCACAGTGTGATCGTAAATAAGAGCAAGTTCATGCGGTTCAGTCATGCAGCTTATACCCTATGTAATGGTAATCTAAAGGTTGCCTTTACAATAACAAATATTTTTTTTAAAATACCCGAAAATTAAAAAAAAAAAAAAACAAAAATATTTACTTACATATTTATGATTTCTTTAATATTTAATTTAATATTCATAAATACACATCACACTGCAATGAAAAATTAATTGCAAAATGTATTTAACCAAAGGATTAATAAGAGTTCAATGGACATACATTTAATAATATGATGGCCTTTTTTATCTCTTTGGTCATATTGCAATCCTGAAAGTATCAAAAAAACGCTCCGATAAATAATTTAATTAACTTCAATTTATGTGGTATTGATTAACATGCAAAAAAAAATAATGTGTACTCAATCATTTGTAATATTAATTAAGTAGGTATGTCTAAGTCATATCTGTTCAATCGTGCTCTTCAATTTTCAATCCGATTAATTGTATTACCTACTACAACTCGTTAGCGAGCAGCGAACGCACAAAATTATTGAAGCGAATTACAAAATTTTCTACACAAAACAACAAAAAAAACAAAATTCAACTTAATTTTCTTTCAACGAACTTTGTACTCAAACCCAATAATATGTTAGGTATATAGACAAATATTGATTCCCCATCAACTAGAACGCAAGTAATATATGTATGTATTTGTGTAGGTTCCAAATGACTGCATAATGAGAAGTCAAATCAACAACAATCACAACCAGTAACAGAAATAGAAACAGTTGCGTTCGTTCCAAGGACCTTCATCATCAGCATCAGACACGTTTTATATGGCCGCCATTCAATGAATTTGCTTTACTATCCCCCCATTCTCTCATTATTCAGTAGCAGCAGCAGCAGCAGCAGCCGCCTGCCCGCCACGCCTTCTGTGTATTGTATCTTTCAACAACCACGTTGAGGCTCCCCCAGGCGAAGATTAAATGAACCAATTCAATGGCAAATCAATTGATGATAATTTTTGCTTACGTTTTTTTTTTTTTTTTGTAAATACATAGGTACTTCTTGCCGTAGCTCGAGTTCGAGAATTCATTTCAAGCTATGCGAATCCTTCTTCGCTTGTCAAAATAAAATACAAAAAAAAAATATAGAGATACGTTTATATATCGCAGAAAAAAAAAGAAGAAAAACCTCTAAGGTAGGATCAGACAAATTTGAGGGAAGAAAGGAAAGACATCTGTGTTACGAATTTTCATTTTCTTCCTTCTTGCGTTAGATACATACATACATACATACATATATACTCGATTTTGATGCTGATTTTGATTATAGCATTGAAAATTAGGGAGACGGAAGGATGCTCATGTTGAGTTTGAAGGTTCCTTATAAGAAGATGTATCTTAACGCGAACCAACGTCAAGGAAGGATACATATATTTTTTTTGATTTTCATTGCGTCGATGAAACTTGTTTTTTTTTTAGCTTTTTTTTCTGCAAAAAAAATATAATATTCTTTGTATATTTGAGGTACGTGTGTATACAAAAGCTGAAGCTGAAATGAAGAGCAAATGAACTGAAGTTTGTTGGTCTTGCATCTCTGTAGGGTATTTTCATTATTTTACGAAGAATATAATATATTTTATCAAAGATTTAAATATCCTTTGATTGCATGTCATAAATTCTGAAATTTAACAGTATACATTTAGTTATGATGGTACAGAAATAACAATGTATTCATCTTGAATTCGTGTTTCAAGAACGAAGATAAAATTTTGAAAAATTAATCATAGCATAAATTATAGAATTACAAAATATAAAGGTAAGTAAACATATATACAATATACATGCGGCGCACAATGTTGTAAAATAATTCAACAACATGAAGTTTAAAAAATATCTGCTTTCGGTACTTTACGGTGAACGCAATAGTTTATGTTCACTGTGGCGTATGCGTAATTTTTGTAAATTTAATTTTAAGCTAAATGGAGTGATTGAACAAAAATATACATAGTGTTTTATAATATTTTGGGGATTATTTATGATTTTTGGAGATTTGCAGATTCAAGCAAAAAAGAATGCATTTTTTTTGGGGAATTCATCCGATTACGTATGTTTCCCTTCCCTGAACATAAAAGCCTTGTTTGGTAAAATTTTTGAGTTCGGTATCGAATTCAAAATCTCTAATTCAAAATTTTCCAAAACCAAATTAAAAAAAAAAAAAACAATAAAAACACACATTTAAAGTACATTCGCCGATTTGACTCAACAAGACATAACATAGTAAGACTGTAAGTTAAAAAGGGCGTTAGGCAATAACGCCCAAACCGATTTGGAAATATCGCTCAAAAAAATTCTGAACAATTGTTGTTGTTTTTTGTTCTCAAAGGAAAGAACGCCCAAAATAAAAATTTTATTTTAAAAATCAAATGGGAAATAACGCCCAAAAAAAAATCCAGAAAAAGGAAATAACGCCCAAATCTTAGGAAATAACGCCCAAATGCTAAGAAAAAACGTCCAAATCAATAATAAAATAAATGTTATTCATTTTCAATTAAAACGGCGTATAAACAGTGAGGTATGTATGGGGGACATGACGCTCCCTACAACCCCCCCCCCCAGCTTGGGAACATTATAGGATTTAAGGTAGGTTCGAGGCTGCGTTTATGCAAAGTTTCTTTAAATCCAGATTCTTTAAATGCAAAAGAGACTTTGTATACACCCAACCTCGCACCTACCCCAAATCCTATAATGTGCCCAAGCAGAGAGGTTGCAGGTGGAAAGCTTGACCCCCTATACATACTTCACAGTTTATGCGCCGCGATTTTGTTTTATAACATATAACATTTTCTTTCATATATTTGTTTTTTTTTTCCTAAATGTGTAGATAAGTTTTGAATTTTGTCTTTTTCCTTTTACTTTTTTTTATTGATGTTCACAGCTGGGGGCACTTCCCTCTCTTCACTTTTATCTACTCAGCATAATTTATCACAAATGTTACCGTGTTAAAATTTTTTTGGCGATTTTTGTCAACAAGTTTCATTGGAAATATCGCCCAAAATTAAGGAAAGAACGCTCAAATTAAAAAAAAAAAGTTTGGAAATATCGCCCAAAATTGAAAAAAATACCGCCCAGATTTTACAAAAATAATTTGCATTGAAAATATTTGGGCAATATTTCCAACTTAAGAATTGGAAAAATATAAATTTTGGCGATATTTCCAATAAATAAAAAAAAAAAATATGGCGATATTTCCAAATCGATTTGGGCTTTATTTCCTTGGGGGTTATTGCCTAACGCCGTTAAAAATGATGTGACCTTAATTTGGCAAACTCATGCAATTTTCAATTTATTTATTTTATTTTTTATGGACCTCATTTAGATCTTTTTCAAAAAGAGGTGGCAGACCATTTTTTAAAATATTTATATTTTGTTTTGGATCGATTTAAAATTAAATCTATAATCACAAACAAATAATGCTTGTTATACCATTTTTTCATCGAAGGCTAATTTAAAGGCCACATAACTAAAATTAATTTAAATATTTTCAAGGAGTTAGAAAGGTGGTGGGGTATAGAAGTGGGCTAGTTACTTGCGTCAATCTATTTTACTGTCCTAAGATTTTATTTCCTTTTAGTTCATTTTCTTTGGGCGTTTATGACTGCTTTGGAATTTTCATTAAATTTAATCCATCAGACATATGAAGATTAATTTCTATTTTGACTGTCAAAAATTAAACTAGGCACAAAATTCACCAATTACCACAAGGTCTTAAATGTTTATTTTTTTTTTTTTTTTTTAACTTTCAAAAACAAAAACAATTTTTTTTAAACCAAATTTGTAAAAAAAAATACAAACGCAATGATCAATATTTAGAATAGGTAAAGGAAAAAAAAATTAATTTATGGTTAAAAAGTTGAAATAAAATCTATATATACATACATTTGAAATAAATCAAGCATGTCCTCTTGTTTAAAATGGATAGTTTCTTACGATTAAATAAATAAGGCAACATTAGCAATATCCTCTCCTTGGTCATCATACGCAAAGAGCATAACTTATGCAACCCAGTCATGCATTTTTGCTTTATTTCCTTGCCGCATATTCAAATTGATGCAGAAAATTAAATTTCAAATATATCATTAAAAATACAAAAAAAAAAATTTAAAACACTCCTCTTAAATTCATGTTTGCATTTAGCTGTACATATAATTAAATTATTGTACCATACAATTTTGCTTTATTATTATTTTGTAAGTCATAAAGATTAAAGATTTCTGTCAAACAAAAAGATGAATTATGTCTTCATCGATGAGTTTTCCATGTGTCTTCATCAATTATTATTATCAATTGATTTTTCCTAAGAGAAAAATATCTATGTATGAATTATTGTGTCTATGTCACATCATCGATTATAGAATTAACAAGTTCAATGACTATGCCATCAGATTGCTAGAGTGACTTTATGAATGTGTATTTGTATGTAAATTGTTTATGTCATAAATATTCTCTTGACACAAACAAAAAAATACAAGAAATGTTGAATCGAAAAATTGAAAAAAAAAATTTGTTGATGTTCACTGTGGCGTATACGTTTTTTTTTTTGTTATATATCTAAGTTTTGAATTCGTGCAAAACATAGAAACTTGAAATTTCAATCAAATATAACTGGATTGTATAAAATACGAGAGAAAGTGCTTTTATCTGGTGAATTTGTTGCTCTCGATTTGAATTAGACATATAAAAAAGATGTACAAAATTTGTAGAGAATTTTGTGATGCGTGATCACCGCGGGGGGGGAGGGGGTTAGGCGGCGCAGCTCGCAAATCGCGAGCAACAAATTCACCTATGTATATGAACTTCGTTTCAAAATCATCTTCAAAATGTCACTTCAAACTAAAACAATCTATTTTTCTTTTATTCTTGCAGATTTAACCATTTATTTACGTTCTTCTTTCAAACAAAATAATGTCCATTTGTCCTTTATGCCCTTTTAAAATGGACTTTATGTCTCTTATTGAGGGAAATTATGTCCAAATGAACATTTTGTCTTTTTTAAACTGAAACAAACGAAATAATATATTTGCATTTTTATCTGGTAATAAAGTCCATGGACCTAATGACTTTTTGAGATTGGACGTTATTTCTCGACATAATATCCATGACCCTTATATCCGTTTGTTCAGAATTAATGTCCATGGACAGTATGTCCGTGGACGTTATGTCATCCCACCCATTTTATACAGTCAAAACTAAAGTTTGTCATCATAAAATTTTAAAACTAAAAGCCTCACAATTTATTTTAACTCTGAAGACGGTTGGGTTTATTCAATCCTCAGTTTTTTTTTTCAATTTAAAATTAACAAAATATACTAATCACCTGGCAGTCATGAAATAGCTATAACTGTAGTCTATATAAATTTGGTGGTACCTCGCCCAAGTGGTTCTTGTTTCATTCAAATATTCAATAAATGACAAACTCAAGCTTGTCATACATATCTGTGTAAGTCGTTGATACATAAGTAGAAGTTGTAGTTTTTAACAATTTCTTCTTAACCAAGAAAAGAATACATTGTCTAAATCTTCAATATTATTTTATCAAACTTATAGACTTAAATCATAACACCAAGTTGTACCTTTTTTTATATAAAGAATATTTCAAAAGTTGTTGAAGGAACACTATGAAGGAATCTTTTCCACTTTTCTTTTATACCTAATATTTGTTTTTTTTTTTGTATACACTAATAAAAGAAGGAAAAAATATATGTATGTACATGTGAAGCTGTGACCCAGTTATTTATATTTTAACTTATAAATTTTCACTTTTTTTTATCGTATGTTCAATTCTATAAGAATTAAGAAATATTTCCTGTTTCATTGAAATATGCAAAGAAAAAATAATCCCACGGAATTTGTATATCCCATTCTGCTATAAGACTTTCTAAATAGAAGGGTTCTTAAGGCAAATTAAAAATATCAATTAATTAAGACGTCTTCTCTTATTTCTTTTTTTTTTGTTATAAAAAAAAATGCCATAAGAATCCTACTTAAAATTTATATCTTTAGTCCTCGACGACGAAGAAGACGACTATAAAAAAAAAAAATAATAAATCCACTTCTTCTTAAGCATTCTTCCATGCGGTTAAGTTATCAACTCTCTTCAGCAAATTCCTCTTATACCCATCGACTCCATTTAATTTTCCTTTTATATACAGAGCTATTTTTTTTTCCTCAAAACATTGGGCTATAAAAAAATTTTCCACTTTTCATATTCACAACAAAAGAAATCCTTATCTCAATTACATATTTCCGGTGAATGAAATATATGTATAAAAAAAAATATTAAGTACACACATATATATTTTTTTTATATATAGCCCATCTATATGCTTATGTACTTAATATTCACTGCCGGTACCGTATTATCTCAAGAACTGAAGGGTGCTTTCTTCAGAGCAGCGCGTGGAACGAACCAAGCTCTGTTCTTCACGAAAAAGAAAAATCAAAAAAAAAAACAAGTAAAAAGATTCATTTGTCATTTCTGCCACAGTGGCATTGATACAGTCATTTATCACCTCTTAACCAATGCTGATTTTGCCCCAAGACCAGGATATTTTCTACGAAAAACGAATATATACATATACAAACACAAAGGATTTTAGTTCATACATGCACAAGCACACACTGGCAGACAGATTCCTTCGAAAGTCATAAATAAAAATCCTCTTCTCTAAGTAATTACACAAAGTTGAAGGTGATGATTTGGTAAAGATTATGCATGCTCCGGAAAATTTCCATTTTTTTGTTTTTGTTTTTCCTCTTTTAACTCCCACTCACCGAAATAAAAAAAAATTATTTCATATAGATAACTAATGATAAAGTAGGATAAGCTGTATATGGAGAAAAGTGAAAGCATAAGACATGTCTATATAGCTTTAGAAAGTCCTTTAACGGCGCAGAGATTGTCTTAGTTAGTGCAAAGGTTATCTCATTTCTCTCTCTCTCGTGGGAGTTATTTTAAAGTTTCGCACTAAAAATGTCTGATTTATTCGACGACGCACGGGAAAGCGATGAATACTTAAAAAAAAAAAACCACTCCTCCAAAGTGTTGGAATTTGTAAAAATCAAAGAATTTTCAGTAGCTGATGATGGGGTATGTATGTATCTGTATCACTTTGTTAAACAAAGCCCCAAGGCAAACTTTCTTGTATAAACACCTCATTAAACGGTCTCAAAGAAAGTTATACGAAGTGGAAAAATTGAATGAGTACTTTGTTCAACACTTTGCCCTTGGATTTTAGTTTAAACGAAGGTTGTCCAACCAAAGAGCATTGTAACCAACTTAAAAGAATGTTGAGTTGATGATATACGTAAAAGGTATAAGGGGTAAACGTATAACGTCCTGATAGATGTTTTCAGTTTAAGGCTTAAATATTTTTCGACTGTCAGCATTTAAGAAAGCAAAAAAAAAAAAAAAAAAACTTATACATTTTAACGTCTATAGGTGTTGATCCAAAAATGAAAAATGAACAATAATGGAAAAATAATTGAAAAATATTTTCTAAACGGAAATTCCTTTTGATTTGTTGCCCAGTTGACTTTTATAGGAAATTGAAAATAATTGAAAGTGAGAGAGAGAGAAATAAAAAATAACAACAATAACACACAAACAACAAGAAGACTATCATCATGTTTATAAATATTAAAGAATACAATTAAGTTTAGAAAAATCAGATTTTTGTTTGTTTAATCAAAAAAAAAATGTGTAAAATAAATTTTCACATTTTGAGATTTTTAAACAAATTCAACAGCATTTTAACAACAAAAATAGTTTTGAAAGATTTTTTAACGAACAAATTTGTAAATAAGTTCTTATTACAAATTTGATTGGAAGACAATATAGTAATTGGTATAAGGCAAATAATAAATTAAATTATTAACTTGAATGATGTTAATTTTTTTTTGCTTCAAAACACGTCTTACTATTTTAATTAAACTGACAAGTGATTATAATAAAACAGAATTTTGGATAAAAATGCAAATAATTGAAATACAACGTTGATGATTTTTATAAAAGATTTTTAAGTAATGAATTCCAAAAAAAAAAATCAAACTCCAGATTTTTAACAAAGCGATAGGGAAGACGAAAAAAGTTGGTCTCGGAATCTTGTCCGTTTATCTATTTGTCCTTTGGGTTACATGCTAAATGGATGGGTCGATTTTTTAAATTTTGATACATATATTTTTTTAGACACTCCCCTGACACATTTTTTCATTTTTTTTAAGGACCAATATTATAACGGTATACTTGCTGTACAATTAATGAAAATATTAACTTTTCTCTAATCTAAAATATTCTAAAAACTTTTTTTTTACAGACAAAAATTTCTGAACTAGTCTTTTATATTTTTGTATGGAGAATGTTTAAAAAAAGTTTTAATATTATTGTGTACCGAAATTTAAAGAAAATCTGTTTTTGAATTTAAAAAAAAAATTCAATTTTATTTTTTAAAACTAAATATTTCGAAAACAATAAAATGAAACTAGTAGGTATATTGATGAGTTTTTTACAAAATCAGTTTTTAACTCAATATTAATAAATCTAAAAATTGGCGTACCAATTTAAAATTTAAAATTGTAAACAACATTTTTGTCAAGTGAATTTTATCAAATAAAATTTATTATTATCTTTGATTTAGATAATTTGTTTTTTTTTTTTTTTTAAATATTCATCCATTTCGATTTTTATCTTCACAAAGCAAAGAATTAAGGCTTAAATGTGAAAGTTTTAAGTATATACATATATGGTATCCCTTGGCGTTTTGGTAAGTGTGTTGGACTATCACGGTGGAGGTCTGGGTTTTAATCTAATTATAATTGACATTTTTAGCAGTAGGGTGGTATATTTATTGACTCTTGCGAAGAAGAATTAAAAAGCATGAGTCAAATAAAACATAATGACGTTATTATAAACAAAACTCAATATCAATAAACAAGGTAATTCCAATGGAGATGCTTTTTTTGATCGAATAAATGCTTAATGATTACATAGTTTAAAATAAAAACCAGCGATTGGAGTATACATAATATAATACATAATATTTTATAAAAATTATTATAACAAAATAGTTCACATTAAAACATATTCAAATAATTTTTCTTCATCTCACAGAAATTAAACAAAAAGTAATTTTCCAATTAGTGCTCAAGCGCGGACTACAAGAGAAAAGTGAAAAACCAAAGTGGCATCACTTTCCAGTTTCTAATCGCATCCCAAACTACAGCGATATGTATTTAGTGAGAAATAAACAAATCCAATTTTGTTGGGATGTTTTCGTTTTACAATTTGACGTTTGAACTTAAAAGTGAAACAAAAGTATGAAGTCTCGAGCGAAGTAAGTTTATTTTTCTGTTGTATTTTTTTATTTTTTGTAAATTATCTATTATTACGGTTATAAGTATTACATTTTATACCGCTCATTCATTTTAAGCTGCAAAATATGCGTTCCAAAATGTCAAACAATGTCAAATGTACGAAAAAAATACAAAAAAGAAAATCATTTTGGTGCTAAAAAAAGGACAAAGTGTTTATGAACTTGGGAATCCAGCAAGTTTTAGTTCCCTTTCATTCTTGTCAACTAATAACATACATTAATGGTTGAGAATAAGAGTTTAAGTCACTCTAGATTCTGGTTCTCCATCTCCGTCAGCTGTCACGCATTAATTTATTAGTTTATTTACATTACTTCTCAGCTGACCAATTGATATAATGCATACTAATATGCGTTTGTCAAAAATTTGTTGAATAGTATGCCGTTTTCGAAAACACGTCATATCAATGTCAATTTGATCGTCAAACGATCGTCATTTTTTGAAACAAATATTGGAATTGAAATTTTTGACGCAAATGATAAATATATAATGATGACGCAATAAATACAGGCAAAAATAAAGACAGATAGAATAAAACTATAAACATTTCCTGGTTAAATTTACACCATCACATAAAATAATAAAATAAAATAAAACACACTGTGATTATAAAGAAAGATATAAAGTATCTTTCAATAATAAACAAAATATAATACATCCTTAAAAATATATAATATTAAATATAATATAATATCCATTCAATTTATTATAGAACCTATTTATTTTTCATTTCATGTAATTTTAACACTTTAAGTTTGAATGGCCAAAACCAAACATTTTTTAATTTAGCTGATGAGTGTTGTAAATTAACTTGTAGGTAACAACCGTCAAAACCAAAAATTTATAAAAGTACTTTTTCTTAAGATAATGTTTTACAAAAAAAAAAAAAAACAAAACTCTGCTGCACTAATAACAACAAATATCCGATACATATTTGATATCCTTCCACATAACACAAATTGCACAAATTGTATGAAAAGAACCAAAATACAATGCAAGTGTTAAAGTATCCATAATAGCTTAACGATAACTTCGACATTCAAGAAAGTCCTTCAACGCTATACCAACACTATTTCAGCCATTACATTTTTAGTTTTATACAGACACATAACATGTTGGCAATGTCAAAGTTTCTGCAGATCTTTAGAATACACCATCAGCATCATCATCGAAAAAGAAAATTCCTAACAACACAGAGATAGTGTCCTTGCAAACATTTTTATCATAACACTTTGATCAGGGAAAAGCACTTATTGCCAAGATGCAATGACTGCTAAGAAAACATCAGCAATACTGTTCACTTTTTGCCTGAAGGAAGGTGCAGGGTACGACATGTACATCGAATAGGGGTTCTTACAATAAGGAAGAAAGATAGTGTTGTATAAGTACACATGTACATACATTTTATATTTTGAAGTTTTTGAACAACTGAACTCTTTCAGTATTGCCTACATATTCATCTTGGACATTCGGGGGGCCCCCCTCCATCAGCTATAAGAAGAAAGTAAAAACAAATCGGTATACAGTAAAGTGTTCATATAAAATTTTATTCAAACTAAAAGTTCCGTAAGGCAATAAGAATAAGGACAACAACAAACAATGTACATATATATAAAGATGCTTAAACGAAGTAAAATTATCAAAAGAAGAGAAAGAAAGTCATCAGAGAAAACCAAACCAGAAGTTAAAGGAAATTGCGGTCTGAAAATGTCTGATTGGGAAATGGCCAATTTTACAATCAAACTCGAT
Source organism: Epistrophe eligans (assembly GCA_951394125.1). Taxonomy (NCBI): domain Eukaryota; kingdom Metazoa; phylum Arthropoda; class Insecta; order Diptera; family Syrphidae; genus Epistrophe; species Epistrophe eligans. The sequence continues at coordinate 14,422,426 of OX596030.1, forward strand.
GCATTTATGGAAATCCGTTTGGTAAAATCAGTTTCATCTTTTCGGAAAATACTTATTGTGTTAGTTTTTTTTTTTTTTTTCTTTTTGCGATAAAATAATTTTAAGGACATTTGAATAAAATCAATTTTGTATGATTTGTATTTATACATATTTTCTAAGATATTTGTATTGAAATTGTTAAAGTTATGATGTGAAATTTGTATTGAATAAGAAAGGAGAGTGTTTCTTTCGAAGAAATAATTTTTATTCTTTTTCTTTTGATAACTATTCTTCAAAAAAAAATATTAAATTTTATTAAATAACCAACATCAAAGCTCAAGCGCTAATTTGTTTCATTTTTTAATTTAAAATTAAGTGAGTGGGAGGTTATTTGTGTGATTTTGAAACTTTGTAACGGGTGGTTTTTTTAAGACGTTTAGAACTTTAAGTTGGCAGCACTATTTTAACTGCCGGCCGTTTTGTCAGCTGTCAAGTGATTTATTTTTAGTAGAGTTGGGCAATTTAGTTCATTTGAGTGATCGATCAATTTAGTTCAAATCACGCTACTGAACTAGTTCGTTCATTTTAGTTCAATTTAGTTCAAAATAGTAGGTATATTTTACAAAGAATTTAAAAAAATTAAGCTGTACATCGAATTAGAAAGAGAAGACAAGGGCAAATTGTAAAAATTCTTTATAATAGAAACTCCATTCATCAAAAATAAATATAAAAAGAGAGAACCTATTGAGCTAGACCCTGCTTAGATTCTGACTTTTCACTACGCCATGACGATGGGTTCGTGGGTGAGATTATTGAAGGTTGCAAAGCTCTTCACCGCTTTCACCCACAAAATCATCGACATGGCGTAGCGTAAAAATCACAATTAGCGCGTTCAGAAAAATAGGATCTCTGAGATTTTTTTCACTCAAAAGGTGAGCAAGCAAATCCAAAATTTTTTTCCTCAGAGTTTTGACAGTAAAACTGAGAAATTTTGCTGAGGAATCCTATTTATGTAACTGTCATTGCTAAGATCTTATCTTCCTGAACACGCCTAATCTAAACAGGGTTGGGTGAGTGTGAGCAATTCCGTCATGTCATAAACGACTTCGTTGTCTGTTAATGGGTTGAATGCACACATAAATGTGATTCCAGATAGGCTATCCACCTATCCCAAATTATATACCTAAGAAGGAATGTAAAATTCAAACTAATTCTTCCTCGCTCCTCGAGAACTAAATGAACTAGTGAACTACGTACATATGTGAACTAAGTTCACTAGTTCAGTAAAATGAACTAGTTCAGTAAAATGAACTAGTTCAGTGAACTAGTTCGTTCGCGAACTACACAAGCCTAATTTTTAGTTTGGTTTGGAATTTCAATATGAATAGACTGACGCCTGAACAACGCTTCCAAATTGTACAAATTTATTTTGAAAATCATGGTTTTGTTGGAAATACGTATCGCGCACTACGTCAATTTTATGGTCAACATAATCGTCCATCAGAGCAGTTAATTCGATTAACTATCGAACGTTTTCGCACCAGGTTTACTTTAAATGATAATACGCATCCACAAAGACGTCATATAGTGCGTACAGAAGAAGTCATTGCTGCTGTAGAGCGTAGCGTAGAGGAAGACCCGAATCAGTCTATCCGCCATCGTGCACAGGAATTGGATATGTGTCCATCCACTTTATGGAAGATTTTGCGGAAAGATCTTGGTTTGCGTGGTTACAAAATCCAACTCGTGCGAGAATTAAAGACACTAGGTAGGCGTAGATTCGGTGAATGGGCCCAAAACAAGATTGCCGTTGATCCCAATTTTCATAAGTGAATTTTGTTTAGCGATGAAGCTCACTTTATTATTTATCCCATATTTGGAGTGATGATAATCCTCAAGTGTATTTTGAGACACCGTTACATCCACAAAAATTGACTGTTTGGTGTGCTTTATGGGTTGGTGGAACAATTGCTCCGTACTTTTTTAAAAACTATGCTGGCCAGAACGTTACAGTTAATAATTATTATAGAGCCATGATTACTGACTTTTTCGCTCATCAATTGAACAACTATGATGTGCAGGAGCTGTGGTTTCAACAAGACGGCGGCGGCGCAACATGTCACACAGCTCGTGCAACAATTGATTTATTGTGGGGATATGTGAAGCCGCTAGTCTACGCCGATAAGCCCGAAACGATTGACCACTTAGAGGACAACATTCGACGCGTTATTGCCGGTAAACACATATGTTGGAAATAGTCATCGAAAATTGGACCTCCAGATTAGACTACATCCGAGCCAGCCGTGGCGGTCATAAGCCAAAAATCATATTTAAATTATAATGCCGGAAGATTATCTTTCGAATAAAGTAAATTTTATGTCAATTTAAAAAATAATCTTTGTTTTATTCCATTTCAAATTTCTATACTTCTAAAAAAACACCCAAAGAATTTCTTATGTTTAATAAAAAAAATGCACATTAAAAAGTTAAATTATGAATTGAATTATGTATTACCAATAGAACTTCTTACCGAAAAGACTCATAAATGAAGATACGAATTATGATTTAACGACTTACACCCTTATTAATAAACTAAAGAGAAATATAAATTATCTTTAATCAGTGAGTCAAGTGGAAAATCTAATTAATTGAAATCTTGTCAAATGTAGTAGATTTTTATTAAGATTTACTACTTAACATCAGCTTGCAGTTAATTGTTTATCAATAAACAGTTGAATTCGTGAATTATATTTTAATAAGAAAATAATTAACTATGTATTTAAACAAAAATTTAAATACATTGGTCGGCGTGACAGCTCGTGTAGAACCAGGACCTAGAGACTTAAAACTCTCAACCATTCCTGTGTGCGTGTTATTGGCAGAAATAGAGGAGACCTACAATTTTCTACAGGATCCGAACGGCTTGGGTGATAAGCTCTTTTTTATGACAAGAGATAGGTACTCTTGGGGGATTTGTCAATTCCTCGCAAGAGGCAGTAACCCTTGAAAAATATTTCTGTTTTTATAGGTGGCATAGGTATAGTCCAGCGTAGGATTTTTTGTATTTTTGTATTTTTTATTCATTTCTAAAAAAAAGTTATGTATTATTCATTTTGGAAAGTTTTCTTGTATGTATATATTTCGATTTTAATAATTTTGCAAAGTTTGGGAGCCCCCTTAATCGCTTGGCCCTACTGCCTTTATTTAATTTTAAAACTCTGAGTATACCTTAATCTATTAATAACTAAAAAAAAAACTAAAAATAAAAAATAAATTTTTGTTTTTATATTGTGTCACTTCAAAACATATTTAAGCTGAAAGCAAATGTACCTAGATTTAAGCCTTTTTATTTGCAATAACTTTTTATTTGATGTTTTATTAGAAAAAAAAAAAAAACAATAAAATAAAAGTGTTTTGCCAAAAGACTTATTAATTCCTTCAAATGCGCAAAGTTCATCTTTTTACAAAACACTCTATCCAGGAATTTATATTATTTTATTTTTAAAGCCTATTAAAAATCTAATAACTCTTGGGCTCTAAAATAATATTTTAATTATTCTGATTTACTGGTTTAAAAAGTGCTAATCCAAGTATTTGGCAATCACTCAACTGTATAAGGCTATAAGTATCTATATCCTCTCTCTGTCTCCTTGAAATACAATTCTATTTCAGATGACTCCACCTTCACAGCCTATAAAACAACCATTACTCGCCATTCAAAAAATTAAAGGATTTCCCAAATAATATCCTTCCCCTAAAAAAAAAAAGGTTTATGTATCCCCTGGAAAATAAAACCCGAATCACAAAAAAATAAAGAACTCCTATATTAGAAGTCCTTTTATATAAAACCATACGTACAAAGTTATAAATATATATCTAGCTTAACGACGAATCATTATATATATGTATATGGTATAGGTATATATTTTTTCAATCCATATAAGGACCACCACCAAAGGACATAAGGAGATACCAAAGGATAAAAAACCTCTTTTACTGCATTTACTATATGATACAACCAAACCTTCAACATTAGGCTTCCATAGAATCCTCATATTTGAGCCAACATCATCCCAAAACCAATGACATTACGCATAACTAATAAGAGGGAAAAAAATGAAAACCTTACTGCTCCAGACATTAAACCGAGGAAAGAGAAGCTTAACCTATAGTCAAACCACTGGGCACTCCCAGTAGCGTATATAGTTCGAGACTTTATGACTTGACATTGACCCGATTGAATGTAGAGTAAGACCATAAGGATGGGATGACCAAATAGATGCCCCCCAGGTAACTGGTTAGGGTGCTACAATATATACACATACATATTATACTGCCACATGCCAGTGGTGAACACTGGCCGACTATACCAACTGGATTTATGACCATCTATGAACGAAGAAACAGGTTTACGGTCGAATTAATGGTTTTACTTAAAGGATTTAACAGTAAATTTATAGGCAATAAAAATTTGTGTATCCAGCTTCAGTTGGTTTGGCCCGGTCTGGTCTCTGGTCAAGCTGGCTGGCTAGCTAGATGTATTCCATGTTCCATCTTTCGCACTGTTAAACATGATCAAACGTTTACTCTATGAAAACGAATTATATTGGAACCAACCCCACCACCACCCCAAAACCTACAGCCCATGATGATGATGGAAGTATAGCTAAGCGAAAAAAAAAAACAATAAAATGTGAATTCAATATTTTTTGCTTCATAAAAAAAAAAAAAAAAAAAAACCATCAGTAAGTGAGTTGTTAATAATAAAAAATCAATGAAATATATTTTGATGGACAAATTGATTGAAGTGGCCTCCAACTCGTTCTTTACTTTACACACACACACACACACACACACACACACACACACACACACACACACACACACACACCCACACACACACACACACACACACACACACACACACACACCCACACACACACACACACACACACACACACACACACACACACACACACACACACACACACACACACACACACACACACAAATTGAATATTAAATTAAAAAATCGATTTGTTAATTTTTGTGTTGTGAAAATAAATTATTTTAACAAATCCTTTGATATTGATTTAATTAAATATAAAAAATATTATTTATTATTTACTTTGTATTTTTTTTAATTTTAAATAACCTACATTTTAATTCATTAAAAATATTTGCACTAAAAGATAATAAATAATAAGATTAATTTGTGGTTACAAACAAAAAAAAAACTGCAACAAAATATATCTACACAGTTATTTTTTGTTTGTTTTGTTTTACTGTTCAATTATAATCCAATGAAAATAGATTTTAAATACATATATTGCGAAAGGGAAAACATTATATTGCTATACACGGTCAAAATAAATTATTCAGTAATCTGTAAGTAATGTGACTAAATGTATAATAATAATTTTTTTAAGCTATAACACTTTTTGTTTCAAATATATATAAACAACATAAAATGAACTACAGAAGCTCATAAAACCATTATCATTAGCAATAGGAATCTATTTCTATTTCGTGATTCGTATAATAAATAATTTTGTATGAAAGAGTTACAAACATTCGATAAAAAACTGAACCACCTAACCGATTTTAAATAAAATGTTTGGATGTTATAATGAATAGGATGAGAAATCAACACAATTCATTCCCACCCACTGCCACTCCTACTTTTTTAAAGATTGTGGTATTGTCTTAAAAAATTATAAAATCTGGGATATTCGGTGATATGCATAAAACGGAAGTAATTACTGAAAGTATAAGGTTAAAGTAAAAACTAATACTTTAAGTAGATGGTTAGATTTATAGTATTTACTTCATTTCGTATGCACAAAATTAAGTTCATATTGCTGCCAAATACTTTCAGTTGATATAAAATTTATCAAAGTTAATACTAAAATTCATCGGAAATTGATAGTAAAATACTTTTTTTTGTACTTTTTTTTGTACTATTTTGTGTTGTTAAAGAGATTGGCGCAAAATTTTAAACGATTTAGTAAAATGTTAAAGCCATTTTAGTAAGTTACTAAGGTAAAAAGAAGATTTTGTTAATTTTAATAAATTTTAGCAACTTACTATCTCTTAACATTTTACTAAAGTTAAAATCACAAAATGGCTACTTTAACTTTTAGTAACTTGCTAAATCCATATGAAATCTGTCATTGTCCTCGAAAAAAAAATTTGGCAAAGAGTTAAATTGTGTTTTTTTTATGATTCGTGTGCTAATTGTTTTTCAAAGTAAATACAAAAAAAATAAAATGTTTTCGGAGGACGAAGACTTCGATATGTTCGAAGAGTCAGCTATGTGCAGAAAAGTGCGATGTTTTAAGTCCCGAGCAAATCCTTTTGAGAGCTGGACGATGGAGAATTTTACTCCAGGTATAGGTTTGATAAGACTACAGTTCGGTTCTTGGTTGAAAACCTAAACATCCAAGACCGAATAACAAACCGTGGCTTCTGATTTCACCAAAATAAAATAACAAAATAGTTCTCACAATAAACAAATAACAAAATAAATTATAGGTGGTCACTTTGACTTCTGACATTTCAAATTATTAGGTCCGTTCCCTAGGATTATGTTTGTTTGCTTTATTTTTCTTTCACGAACTGTCATTGTTTGGACGTGTTCAGATGCACTGTTTTTAATTTTTTTTTTAAATTTCCGAAGAGCTAGTAAATAACTAAATGTTTAACAAATTGCTAACTAGTAATATGCTAAGCCCTTAACAATAGGTTGTTTAAAATTTTGCGCCAATTTTTTAAAGGATTTGTAATTGGTAATTGAAACTTGTACAAGATAAGAAAATTTTAACAAGTGATTTTTTTTGGTTTTTTTGGGCTCTGCCAGTTTTTACCCGAGAAATTTCTTCAGACACAAATGTTTCATGGGCACAATAAGTTCTGTATTCTGTCAGAAGCCAGTTTGAAAATGACAAAGAATAACAAAAAAAGGCTTTTGTTTACTTTTTCTTTTGTTTATCTTGGTGGAAATATTTTTTTTTTCTTCTCATAAAAATAATTCAATCATTTCAATAAAAAGAACTAATTTTTATGATAAACAAAAAAAATTAATTAAAAAATTATTTAATAAATGAAACTTTTGAAGTATACTTAAATTTATTTGAGTACGTGATGTTTCGGTTTATTGTGTATTTTTTATTTGTAAATATTTATTATAATGCAAATTTTAATTTTCTTTATAATCAAATTTAATAAAGAATATGAAGTTATGATGTCTATTTTTTGCTTGTGTTTACTTTTTGTTGACGTTTAAAAGGTAGAAAATGTTTTGGTTCAAAACGTTCGTCTATTTTTGGACAGTTTCACTTTATTTCGAGAGAATTTTACCCCAACTCCTCAAAATTTGACAGATTTCTATTTTTAGTCCGGAAAGTAGCCGAACAAACCTGTTTTATACATATAGTATTGCGCAAAAGAGAGCCTGATGAGAGAGTTAATTATTTCCTCTTCCTGTCAAATTCTGAACGGTTGGTTCTGTCTTCTGTCAAAAGTTTAAAGCCAAAAGCGATTAAAAATTACTGTTCTTCACTTTTAGTTTAAGTTTAATTTTAATTTTTTTTGTATTAGAAATGAAATAATATTTCTTATTTCTTTATCTTTTATTTATTAATGATATTATTGGAAAACACTGTTAAATTAGCTTATTATTCTTTAGTCCAGAAGAATACGAACGAACCTATTTTGTATTTCAGTATTTTATCCGACTTCCATTTCATTATGAACAATGGACAACACAGGGCAGTGTTTTTAATTTTTTTTTTTTATAAATTGGAGCGAGATAAAAATACTCAGATGTCAAAATAAGCGGCGGATTGATTTCAATTTGATGATGATGATTTTTTGATTTTTTGAAAGAGTGACTGAAACCTTAAAACACAGCTATTCGGCCACAAAAAAAGTCAATTCTTAGATTCGTAGTCTAAATTTAAAAAAAATGAAAAACCCCATTAATGTACAAAAAAAGTTAATTTTGCTTTCAGGGTAGATATGTAAATGTAGGGCATTTTGTTTGGAAAATTGAAGATGCAGAATAAAATAATATGAGATGGATTAAAATATTGATAATCGATTACATCATAGTCAAACTATTAGAAGTTTAGTTAAGAGAAAGAGTTATTAGATCTGTTTTTCTACTGTTTGGGAAAAAATTTGGGTTCGAGCTTTTAGATGTTGTTGTAGTAATTTTTGATGAAAAGCAAAAAAAACGCACTTGTTTCTGATTTCTTTCCGGGTAAACGTCACATTTGATTGCAAGAAAAGGCAGCAGGTAAAATATTCGGGTAGGTTCGTGCCAGAAGGGAAATTAAATAAATTAAAGAACTTCAAACGCTCTGGCATATTCGTGTCAGAAAAAATATAAAGAAACACAATTTGGGTAGATTTAGGTTGCCACAGGATTCCGCAGGCGATAATGTCTAAAATGATGTTGAGAAAATTATATTGGATTTGCAGAAAATATACAAATTTAAAGTTGACAATGCTGATTTCTTCTTCAAATAATATTATTTTACTAAAAAAGATAGACCAAAATTATCTTATAACGTAATATCCATATTTTGTATATAAAAAATGTTAAAATCAGCCAATTCGTGCTTAATTTTGATGTACATATTATGATCTGACCCTGGAAAAAAATTTACAATTTTCTCGAAAACTTAAGAATTAATAAGAGCAACGAACTGAAAGAAAAAAAAAATAATATAAAATCTCAAAGTATTGAAAAATTTTACTTTGAACATTTTTGTTATGTTTTTTTTCCCAAATTTTGAGTTTGCAACTCGTTTTTTCAAAAACTATGCATAGATTTCACTTGATTTAGAAACTGGCTAATAGAACAGAGTATTGGCTTTAAAAAAAGGTATTACCGTTATTTTTTAATATTTTTTTTCCATTTTCAGTACATTTTTCATGAAATTGCCCCTTCCGCCCAAACGGGAAGATATTAAAGTGTTCTACAAAAAACCGTATCATTTCTTGACACCACAGTTATCATACTCGTGCCCTTATAACATTGCATTTTTCTATATTTTCGCTTAAGCTTAAGTTTTTTTAAGATTTATCAAAGCAAATTCAAATATGCAGTAAATTGTGACGTAATGGTTGGTGCATTAGACTAACATCAAATCCCAGTGTACAAATGTTTTAACATTGAAAATGTTTATAGGGTCGTTTTGATCAAAGTATGGTGTTACCAAAATGAACAAAGATAGAGAATGAACTCTAGCGTATAGGGGGAGAAAGATTGAAATTTTGGTTGGTGTTACCAAAGAAACTACCAAAATGAATAAAATGAAGAAAAAAACACAAGTGATGAATTTCAGCCAGCGTACCTATGTAAATGTTGATCATCGCCAACCGACGAGATTCAGTGGAGGATTGTATAAAATTCGAAAATGCTCGATTTGAGCCCACTTAGAAGCCTATAACTTTAGTTATAATTATTGGATGTTCAATATTAAGCTAGATAATTAAAGTTTAAATGACAGGCTACAAATCTGCATCAAAAATTTTGCAAAATCGTAAAAAAATTCATACTAGAAACTTGAAAAATTGTCTTTTTAGAACTATATTTCATCACGGCAAAAGAAAAAAAAAAACAAACAAAATATGACAACATGTAACAAAGTATGTACCTACAAAAAATAATATTGTTAGAAGGGAGAAGACGGTGGTGGAGTGTGTGCAAAAAAAAAAAAAACACGTGGCAAACGAAATTGGCTTTGCATCGGGCACAAAAATGATATACATTATGTTTATGTAGGTATGTATGTATGCATGTAGGTATGTGCATGAACATTTGTAGTAGGTATTTTACAAATAATAAAATCGTAAAGGTTGGATTTGGTTGGTTTGTTTGGATTATAACTTGTGTTCTAATAATCGGATGTTTAAAGTTAAGGTCTTAAAATTAAGGTAAAATGTCAGTCTTTTAAATCAATCGATTGTTGAACCTAGAATATGCATAGTTTGGGTAAAAACTTAACTAACTTCAAATCAATTTGGTTGTTTAACCTAGAATATGCATAGGTACCTACTTGAACCTCTTATATAAAATTATATGTAACTTAAGTTCTAAGGACCAGATCATGAAGGCTAAGGTCCTGGTTAGTTTCTAACTTTTATTCTAATAATCGGATGTTCGAGGTTAAAGTCTCAAAAATAAGGTAAAATATGACAAAAGTTGATTTTTTTTAAATCAACCTAAAGAACCTAAAATATGCTAAACAACGTTTGGGTAAAAACTTTACTAACTTGTAATTCAATTTGATTGTTTAACCTAGAATATGCATAGGTACCTACTTGAACCTCTTATATAAAATTATAACTTAAGTTCTAAGGGCTAGATGCTCAAGGTTAAGGTATGTTTAGGTAAATTAGGCTAAACAATTGAAATATTATAATCGAAAAGAGTCGATTTTGTAAGCTGATATATTCTGTTCTAATTATCGGATTTTTGAGGTTACGGTCTGAAAATGAATGTTAAATGGAAGACTAGAAAATGCTTTTGACAAAACTTGATTTACTTCGGAATCAGTTTGATTGTTTAACCTAGAATGTGCATAGGTACCTACTCGAACCTCTTTAATAAACTTATAACTTTAGCCCTAATGGTCAGATCTTCATGGTTAAGTTCCTCAAATGCAAATAAAATTTTAGGTTTTATCTTAAAGTAGTCCATAAACTATTTAATTTGGTTGTCAACTAAATTGATGCTTGCCGCTCAGCCACACATTTCATAAACTCAGTTAAAAGAATACAGCTCCAAGTCTCAAAAACATTATTTTTGTCTAAAATAAATTACGCGACTCGATATTGTTAAATTGATTAAAAGATGAGTTCAAAATATTTTAAAATAAAATATTATAGAATAAAACAATGAGCAGTGGGGTTGGGCTTCGCATCAAATTCTTTGTAAATTTTGTCTCTATTTAAAAAAGGTTTACCTGGACATTTAATCAAACACGGGTGGATTCAAAAACAATCAAGTCGAGAACTAATTTGAACCGTATATGATGTATGCTTTAATCGATCTGTAATAATTCAGTTACCTTTCTGCAAAGCTTAGCTAGGCAAAAATGACAAATACCTAGATATACGTACCGGTGCGGATGAAAATGAGTATGATTGTGTAATTGCGAGATAAGCCACAATTAAGACTAAGATTCACCTTATTAAATAAAATTTACAAATTAATTTAACCACCAACTGGGAAGTGACATTAAATATTCAAATTGGTACTTCAGACTGTTGAATGGTTTCTAAGACAGTTTGTGAAGTTATAATGCAACAATAGTATACAAAATAAAAATCTCTAAGATTTGGCATGATTTTGTTTTATCGACGTAATACAAGTCATTTTCAATGTCCCCATAGTTACTCTATGAGTGAAATCTGTAAATTTTTTCCTCTTGCGAGGTATTGACAAATCCTTTAAAACAATATCTTTTATAATGCCTCTCACTTTACCCATTTAGATTCAGCAGAATATTATATGTCTCTTTCGTTCTAGCCGATAAAACGCATACAGAAATGATTGAAAGTTCTAAGTCACTAGGCCTTTATTGTACACGAGCTGTGGTGCTACCAAATTTATTTTATTTAAAATTCAAAAGTACCTACCTATACCAGCTAGTAATTAATCTTATAGCTACAGAATTTAAAAAAAATCCACCAAATTTTTGTCGAAAGTGTTGGAACTCGACTTCAGACAGGCATTAGTTAAATAATAAAACAACTTCATATTTTCCTTTTCTATAAAAGAGGTATATTAAGACTTATCTTTTAGCTTAACCTTGCCAAAATATTTTATATATTTTCCTCAGCTGAGCTTCGTCAGCATTTTTGCATAAATTGCTTTTGTGATTCGCCAAAATTTTTGGCAAACTTTCGCTGTTTTTTTTTGTTGTTGTTTCCTTTCCTTTAATCTTTATAAAACCTGCAATATCTCTTCTGGCTATCATCACTTACACCCGCTACATGTCTGCCTAAAGGTGCAAGTAGACAATTTGTTCACAGTAGCAGCTGGGAGCATATAGGCATATAAGGTAAGGTAGTATAGACAGTGAACTTAAGTGCATTTCGTGCTTACCTATCCATATACATATAATACGTGAGCTAAGCACATTTTTATCCTTGAAAATTTAATTTTATAACCCACCAACCGTATAGTATAAGCTTCTTCTCATCGTTCTTCTTTTTCTCTCTGTTAGTCCTTTGTAAACAGACATAATATTCAGGTAGCTAGCAGACAATATAGATAGGCACATTTATAGTGCCATTCTTTTGCCAGCAGATATAATATAGAAGTGGATGAAGATTGAAACAAAGTCATTGGCAATCTGGTTGTGTTTGCACACAAACACAAACATATCCACACACACACAGGAACATATTTCATATATGTAGGACGTAGGTACTGTGAAAAGACGGATAAGAGTTCGCCTTTGTTTTCTTTAATCCTTGAAAGGATATAAGTACCTATGTGAGTATGAGTGCACATAGAGAGTAACCACTAAAAAAGGATATTTAATTAAAAACTGCACAAATTCCGCATTGAAGGCAATTATTTTGCGGAAGAGCACCCGGTTTCACCTGCGTTTGTGTCCTTATAGCGGCGGCACGGTGACGGCAGCAACGAAACGGATTCTTAACCTTTTAAGAGCTTATTGAAGGAGAAAGAAAGACTCGACTCGAGTGGAGTTTTGAGTGTGGAAAAGGATGAAATTAGTTACGTGGTCATGTTTATAAGAGAGAACGAAAAGTAATCGATAAGGGTAAACACTTACCTGTGCTATATTAGTTGCTATATGCCCCGCTGATCTTTCCGCTTCCGTGTGTGTATATTTGAGAAAACGTTTCCTTTGAAAAGCAAGTGGGCCATTGACGTAAAACCTATATCCCACATTATATGGCAAACTAGTAACCACATTATGTATACGACCATATACGAAAGCATAAAATAGAGGTTTTCTTTGCTTAATTATTGCAAACGAAATTTGCTGAGTAAACAGGACATACTCGTATAAGGAGGTGAAATCAAAGAACCTTCATTGAAAGCAAAAAAAAAAAAAGAAAACAAAAAAAAACTGATTGTCATGTATATGAGGACTGTGGCGGCCTGTACGGCATTGGTAGGTATGACTATATAGGCTTGGTCAACACAATACACTTGAATTACCTATTGAGGAGGATAATTGGGTTTTCTTTGCTTTCCGACACAAGATGGGGTCGATTACTTAAGTGACTCTTGTATTGAGGCTTCAAATGTTATTATTATTATGGCATGTCCAGTCCATTTTGTTGACTACTAACAGCTTTCTCCTACTTGTAGTCGTATCTACTAATGGTTCTCACATTTCAGCGAGAGTGGTTTGAATTGCTAATGAAAAGAGATACTTTAAGTGCGCAAAGATGTAGGTAGGTACGGTATACGAGTAGTATAATAAGGGAATGCAATCGTTTTAGCATTTGCTGCAGTTAATTGAATGAAAGTACTAACTCTATATATGTACACTATAAAGGAAATCAAAAACTAATTAAGTACAAGTTAATTTATTTGAATGTTTTCATTAAAATGACAATCTGATGTTTGTTTTCTTTTGTTGTGTTTTTGTTAAAGGGTTTGTTGTTTTTTAGTTTTAGATGGCGCTTTGCCCCTAAACATGCTTTACCCATTACCAAATGTTAAGTGACATGCTCACGCTTTAAAAATCAGTAGATTTGCAAGCATTAGAATATATTTTTATTAAATTTTAACTTAATTTTAAAAAAGAATTGCTTAAACAAATAAAAACATTATCGCACGGTGGTTAAAATTAAAAAAAAACTACTAGCTGCCATACACAGGGTGAGCCAAATAAAAGTTTCTTTTTAAAAATGCAATAAAATTAAGAAAATTAATTTTTTACATGTATTATGGCTTCATTAGTAAGAGCAAACATTCCCGTTAATTATGGAACACAAAGCCGTTCAAGTGGTTGCCTTGGCTAGCCTCGCAGTATAACGCATTCTGTCACTGCAATTTTCCAAGATCTTGTTGATGGTTTCGGGCTATAGCTCAAACGGATTGCTTGGATGATATTGGCCTTAAGTGCTTGAATCGTTTCTGGATTGTTGGCATAACATCGTTCCTTCACGGTTTCCCGCAAAAAAAGGGGTCAAATCGCAGCTCCTAGACAGCCAATTGACATCGACAAGACCGCTGATAACACAATTTAGGGATTTGGCGCAAAAGATCGATTGTGGCATGGCGCGGCATCCAGCATAAACCAGACGTCGCGTCGTCCACATCCATGTCTTCAATTTCAGTAAAAAAAAGTTGGTTAACATGGCTCTGTAACACCCACCGTTGACCGTCTCACGCTCTCGGCTACATCAGCCACAAAGAAAAAAAGATAAATCAAGAAAATTGCGTAGAAAATTGAATAAATTCAGAAAACTTAACAAATATTTTTAAAATGACACAGATTTCAGAATAAATAAAAATAGGAGGTATTCTATAAAATTATTTTCTCAAACCCGGAATCTATTAATCAGAAAATTTATTTATTAATTCTATCGGAACTTTTATCCAGTTTCCAGTTTATTCAGTGAGTTTTTTGTAAAGTGTTTGTTCATCGCAATCCCTTATATTAAAAATTTAATTTAATTTAGATTTTCAAAATGCCACCAATTACACTTACCAACTTAGTTTGCACAACTCGGTTGTATGTCATCCGATTTGAGCGTGAAAAATCAGGTAAACAACTGAAAATTGTAAAATTTGATCGGAAAAGTCTGAATACCATGAAAATCCAAAATTGCATACTTTCAGGCGTGGAAAAAATTTCATTGGGTGGTAAGGAATGACAAACACTACGGCATTGTTTTAAGGCTCTATATAATTATTATTTTTATATTATTATTTATAATTATTATTATTTGGTCCAGCTAGTTTATATTATAATTAAGTCCAGGCGCGCACATAAGCAATTTTTAATTTCGAAGCTTATATGAGAGTCGGGGCACATGCATGTGCGTTTTTGTTACATTTTTTTTTAATATTAAATAACGGAAACGCCAGAAAATTTGTAGATATACGATGTTTTTTTAACAGTAAGTAAAATTGTGTACCTAGATATATATGACTTTTTCGGATCATCATAGTTAAAAAAATTAAGCTTCATGCGTCAGTTTGACGCACACGCATGATTATCCTTAGTATGTTATGTTCTAGGGTTAAAAAAAATAATAATTTAAAAAGAGCCGTTAAAAGCTACGTTGAATTTTATAAAATTGACGGGATAATTCTCCAAAACACTGTAGGTATGTGTGCACTAAATTAAATTTTATTTTATTTTAATCTTTTAATTTTATTCAAAACAAAAGTGCAACATATGACAGTTCAATGCTGTCAGTTCACATTGAATTTTCTGTGGCTAATATATCAAATTGATGAATGTCAAATCATAAATGTCAATTCCAACAAAATTATAACCTGGTTGCAAAATAAAGTAGTAAATTAGTAGCCCGTGGTGTATTGGTTAGTGCGTTGGATTGTTACGCCGAAGGTCTTGGGTTCGATTTCCAACCTATGCCACCTAAAGTTTTTCACACGTTACTTACTCTTTTGAGGAATTGACAAATCCTCCAAGAGTATCTCTTGTCATGAAAAAGTGCTTCTCACTCTAGCCGTTCGGATTCGGCAGAAAATTGTAGGTCCCCTTTATTCCTGCCAATAACACGCACACAGGAATGGTTGAGAGTTGTAAGTTACTAGGCCCTGGTTCTACACGAGCTGTCGCGCTGACCAATTTATTTTTTAACAAAATAAAGTGTTTTCAAAATAAAGTTCTATTTTTAATTATTTTTTTTTAACACATTTAACATATATATATTTAAAAGGATTATACAGCCATGCCAAGACGAAAAATTACATATCATAACTTAAATATAAGCAAGTTTTATAAACAAACAATGGCAAGATGCAGGGTAAGATAGCAACAGCTGTAAGGAGTCAGCTGCAAGACGTCATCAGCAAAGCGTCAGAGGCAATGTGTCAGGGGCTAACGGCTAACGTCACTAATGGCTTTTTGGGTCTAAAACTATTTTTCTTTCACATTACAAAAAAAAAACTAAAACACCAAATACAACTAAAAATTACCTTAGAAAATTATGTAATGAGAACTCTCACTGAAATGCCTACCTAAGTACTGAGCTACTTAATTGCATGAATATACAAATACAAAGTGTCATGTATTTTTTGTTGAAATAATATAAATATTATACATAATATGAAACTATGTATAATATGTTTAAGGTCCAAAAAAAGTCCTAAGGATAAATATTTAGGTGGAAAACTCTCTCCACTATAAATCAGATCAGAGTTTGTCTTAGCAACAAAAATTCATCTTGCTTTTCAACTCATTTCCAACCCTTAAGTAATATCTCCTTTTGAATATAATGAAGCTAAAGCAATTTCACGAAAAAAAAAGAAACCATTTAAAGAGCAAATGTTGACCGCGAAAAAGTGCCTTTTAATCCTTGCCACATCTGTGAAAATAAACAAGGGCCGTGTCGCTGCAGCACACTCTCCAAAAATAGACAAAATACAAAAAAAAAAAAAAATATTTCAGCTAGACAATCTAATATATCTCCCTACCTTGTGTGTTAATCTGTGCAATGAAAACATCCTGCTAAACTGTGGATGATATCCTGCCAGCTATGTATATAAATTGCAAAGATAAATTTCTACCAATAAAGGAGACATTAAGCGAACGTTGTCTCTGAGAAGCTTCGGTATCTATTCGTTTCTTCTCGTTTTGTTTCATGAATGTTTTCTTTTTGGCCCGTTCGGTTGGTTGGTCGGCTCGGTGACTAATTGCCAACGATTAAGGGACCATCCTACCTTCCTGTGGATACAGAGCGAGCAAAGCCTGTGTGAAAAAGGGTTATATTCTTACATTTTTTATATAAACGTATGTATATTTTATATACCATCATTTTCGGGGGGCGAGATTGGATAATTAAGAGCTTTTGGTGTCATCTAATTTTCTCCAATTTTTTTTTTGTTGTATGTTCTTCTTCTCCGACATCGGCGTCGTTGTCGTGCAATTCCTTCATTTCACTCTATCTATGAACAGTGAAGAGATATCGGACAAACTTGCCATGGGGTACAGAAGGGCTCCTAAACAGTTTAGAGATCTTTGCAAGGATTTATGTATATGTGTGATGCAAGTGGAGATTTATTCGAAAGATAAACGAAGCTTCTGTTGTTGTACCTCTTCGCTGCTCTTTTCTTATTTTTTTTTTTTGCTCATTCATTCAATGTGCTTCCTTAACGACTTCATCCCTTTGAGGATTCATGTTACGTTCGTCTTAAATTTCAACAAGTTCGGGATTATTGCGTTTTCATTTTAAATTTATGAAAGTAAGTAGGCAGCAGCAGCAGCAGCAGCAGCAGCAGCAGCAGCAGCAGCAGTATAACAAACCGAAGACCAAGACCACATTGTTTGCCTTAACTGATTTCGAAATCTGACACTAAGTGATGTATTAGACGAAGTCTTTTGGGGATGAAGCTTTGTGCCGTTTACGTATATACGGAATGAACGCCATGCCAACACCCTACTATATAAACGAACAAGTATCTATTATATAGCTGTATACCTTTCTTCAACGAATCAATAAAGGTGCACACAGCTCACAGGCTCTGGCAATTTATCATCTTTATGATGAAGGAAAGGCAGCAATATGCCTTAGGTCACAAAACCATTATTACATCCTTCCATAAAGAGGTTTTCATTCATATTTACCAAAAGATTACACCTAAAGACAAATTTCTACAGTTGAACCCTTTAAGATATCAGCTTTCCATTAATAGAATGTAAACAGACAGATACCATATTTTACGGGGCGCACAATTCCAGCCCAGCCTGTATACAACAAAACTTTAAAGTACCTTAACTTATACCGCCTACCTACTCGTACCTTCATTTAAACATTTCACTTGAGGTGTCCCTTATTTTGTATAGAATTTGTGTGTTTATGTTTTTGTTTGTTTGTATATATATTTTCAAAGGATGTTTTGTGTATATCTATGTACCTTAACTTTATACAGCTTCAAAAACGGAAATGATAAATGTTTCCTCTCTCAATGAGATTTTATTTAAGTCATTATAAATAAATGAAGTAACTCTGTGGCAGGGTGATAATTTGGAGGCGAAACGCGCGTTAAACATTTAATATTTTTTAGTCTTTCAATATTTTAAGTGATTTTCTTGTTTTTTTTTTTTGTTATTTTTTGTTTGTGTTTCAGCTCGTGGCAGAGAATAATAAAATCAAATTGTACAGGGACCGTTAACTTTGTTATAATGGTGGTGTTTAGTATCTCTCCTTTGGTGCTTTTGTTTCGATGTGCATAATTTACACTTTTAAAGAACGCCCCACCTTGTCATCGTGCGAGCGACGACGATTGAGAGGTATCCTTCAACCTTAGTGTCAAGTTGTGCCGCCCAAACCTTTTATGATTAATGAGGCGTGAGCTTTTATTTTTTTTTTACATTTTTTTGCATTTTGTTGAATTTACATTCTATTTTTATATAAAAAAAAAATAATTTATAGCGTCTAGACAATTTATTAAAAATTCAAGAGATTTTAGGTGTGTGGTAGATTTGTCTTGTTGTTATCAAATCTGTTCGTATTAACAGATAGTTATGTTTATTTTAATGAAATTAGAATGGAAAATTCATAGAAATTTTGTTGCGATTCAACAGTTTATACTTTTTGATTTGTCTTGAGAGGAATGAATGGAAGACTTACTTGTAGCCCATTGTATAGCTATTCCTTTTTCCCTGCTTTTATTCTTCTTGTTATTCTTGTTATTCAAATCAGCAGGTAATTCCGCTTTGTTTGGCATCATTTGTCGGAGTAGTATGTAGTCGGAAAAGGGATCCATTCGGCGTTTTTCCTTTTTTATTTTAGATTAGAGTTCTGAACAGAGTCTGAACACTCCGAACATAGTCTGAGCGATCTCTGAAGGTCTGAAGTGAGCGTGCTCTGCTCTGAGAGTTTAGATTTATTTAAAGAAACACGCTTCACCTGCTGTTACAATTGAAAACAACAATTTTATTATTATTAGTAAATTTATTAAATTATATTTAACCTTCTTTTGCAGGTCGACTATTCTCATCCGCCATTTTTACTGTTTTGATGTTTTTATCCTCTTGTCAAATTTGTGTTCAGCTATTCAACTCCATCTATCAATTTATTTCGAAATCATAGAGCGGGTTATGTCAAGTTCAGTACCCCGAGAAAAAGTAATTCCCACAGGTAACCTTAATCAGGTTACAAACAAAGTGATGACTATGAACGATCGAGTTCATTTGCCAATCGTCCGGTCTCATTAGAGATTCTTGGAAACTATGATATGCTGACATTGGCAAATGACACGATCGTATGAACTGACATAGCTTCGTTCACTCCAAAATAAATAAATGTAATGAGTTGGATTTTGATACTAGAGCAATAAAGTTCATAATTTTGTTTTAATCTTTTTTAAAAAGTTTGTTATACTAAAAAAGAACTTAAGTGGCGCAGTCGGTAGGATTCTAATCCGAAGATTGGAATTTAAATAAATCTAAATAGTTTAAAAGTGAATAAGTGACTTACCAAATAGCTAAAAATCAGCTTTGGGTCGCCGGAATTAAATCTTAAAATCCGTTTCACGTGATTAAATCATAAACTATCAATAAAACAAACTTTAATATAAAAAAAAAGTGCAAGCAAAAATCAATCAAAATGAATGATCAACAAGAACCAGTAGGTTATGCAGATCCGAATCCAATTCAAAACCAAATTCCTGCTCCAGCAATGACAATTACAGTCGCGGAATTACTAAAAGAATCTTCAAAGATTAAAGAGTTTTGGGGAACATCACAATACTCTCTAACATCATTTATAAGAGAAGTCGAAATTTTCCTGCCTCATTTTATTGGAACCCCCCTGGAACAATATGTGCTACAAAGGAACATCATAAACAAAATTCAAGGACCAGCTTTGCAAACTATTAGAACTCTTGGACCAAATACAACGTGGGAAAACATCAAAGCAGAACTAATACGAAACTTCGGAGTAAGAGAGACTTACTACAATTTGCACCATCAAGCTTTAAGTTTAAAAAACAATAATGTAAGTGATTATTTCGAAAATTTAAAAGAAATTTTAGACAAATTAAACACTAAGTACGAATTTGATATCGAAAAACCTTATGAGTTTTCGCCTTCAGCGAATGAGGCAATGTTAGTAAAAACATTTATTAACGGATTAGATCCAAATTTAGCAAGTGTTGTCATAAGTAGGCAAACAAATAATTTAAGAGACGCTTTTTATATATTAGAAGAGACAGGGTTAATTCAAATAAATAAAAACAGACCTAACAGACAAAATTCGATTAACAAAAGTGCTAACAATAATTTTCATCAAACACAAAATGATCAGAGAAACAGACATGTTAATCAGCATAACGACTACCATCGTCATAATAGATCAGGTCAATTTAAAAATTACAACAACTATAATAACAATTCAGGTCAATATAGGAACCCTTTTAATCAAAACAAAAACAATTCAGGTCAATATAGGAACTCTTTTAATCAAAACAGAAACAATTCAGGTTCAATAATAATAATAATAATAATAATTTTAATCAAAGACAACAAAATAACCCCGTTCCAATGGAATGTGAACATGTCCAACAAAAAAATGAAGAGGTAAATTTTCACTCAGTGCCTCCAGGTCTGATCTACCGATAATAGAATTGACAGTAGGAGAAGACAAAATTAAATGTTTAATAGATACTGGTTCAACTACCACACTCCTCGACAAAACAAAATTACAAAATTATAAACGAATTCCTTTAAAAGAAAATGTTGTTTTCAGTACCCTTAACGGAAGAACGTCTATAGACACGGAAATTATAACAGAACTTCCCAAAGAGTTTATTCAGAAAGCTAACATGTGTTGGAAACTTACTTCCTTCAGTGACAAAGATTTTGATGGTCTTATAGGACAAAATTTGTTAAAACCTTTACAAGCTAAAATTAACTTAGAAGACGAATATATAGAAATACTTGGTAATAAAATTAAATTTATAAATGCATGTCCATATACTTATGATGAAGTGCATAATTTAGAGGGAATTGTTGAAGATGAAAGTGTACCGCAGAGTCTTCTTGGTAATCATTTAAACATAGAAGAAAGAGAAACATTAGAGAAAATTCTTAAGAAAAATAGAGATTTGTTTTTTCACGAAGGGCAACAGCTCACTAGTACTCATGAAGTTAAACATGAAATCGTTACTACAACAGATAGACCAATTTACGCAAAAATATATAGATACCCTCAGATACATGAACAGGAAATCAATAGACAAATCAAAGAAATGTTAAAGCAAGGTATTATTACAGAAAGCAACTCTCCGTATAACAGCCCTTTGTGGGTCGTTCCCAAAAAGGTTGATAACTCCGGGCAAATGAAATGGAGAATAGTAGTGGATTATAGAAAGTTGAATGAAGCCACAATTGATGACAAATTTCCAATTCCTAATATAGATACTATATTAGATAAATTAGGAAGGTCTCAGTACTTCACAACTTTGGACCTAGCGAAAGGTTTCCACCAAGTCCTAGTTAGGGAAGAGGATAGAAAAAAGACAGCCTTTTCGACTCCTCTTGGGCATTATGAGTTCACAAGAATGCCTTTTGGACTCAAGAACGCCCGTGCAACTTTTCAGAGATTAATTAATTCAGTACTTAGAGAGTACATTAATCAAATATGCGTAGTTTATTTAGACGATATCTTAATTTTTAGTTCATCTCTCAAAGAACATATTATAAGTGTTCAAAAGGTATTAGATAAATTAAGACAACATAATCTAAAAATTCAAATAGACAAGTGCAAGTTCTTTTCAAAAGAAACTGAATATTTAGGACACGTCTTAACGACAGAAGGAGTAAAACCAAATAATAAAAAGATTGAAGCCATTCAAAAACTTCAATTACCTGAAACTACAAAACAAATCAAATCATTTTTAGGCATTACTGGTTATTTTAGAAAATTTATTAAGGATTACGCCAAAATTGCAGAACCAATGACCAGATACCTCAAAAAGAACACAAGAATAAATCTGAACGATTCAAACTATATAAGCTCTTTTGAAAAATTGAAAATAATTCTCACAGATTCACCAGTTTTAAAATATCCCGACTTTAACAAAAAATTTCAACTCACGACCGATGCAAGTGACTTTGCCATTGGATCGGTACTAACTCAAGAAGGACACCCAGTTTGTTATGCCAGTCGTACGTTAAACGACCACGAACGAAGTTAATGTGTTACTGAAAAAGAACTATTGGCAATAGTTTGGTCTGTGAACTATTTTAGACCCTATATCTATGGTAGACCTTTTGACTTACTGACAGATCATCAACCACTCAAATGGTTGCAAACAAAACATAAAGGTAAAGACATCAATCAACGACTTCAGAGATGGTTATTACAATTAGGAGAATATAATATTAACATTGATTATATAAAGGGAAAGGAAAACAAAGCTGCAGATTTTCTTAGTCGAATCAATACTAACACGGGAGAAATTAATGTGATCGAGACGCTCACACATAAGGAGGGAGAAGTAACACCCCATCCAAATTTTAATTATGAAATTGACGATATGAGCTTAGACAATAACACAATTCATTCACAAGAAGAAGAACAAAACGACCACTTCCAAATATTAGACACAATAGTTAACAGATTTTATACTCAAATCATTCTAACGAACAACAAAACGAAAGAGATAGAGATAATAAATAACAAAAGAATTATATACGTAAACTCTCAAGACATTCAAGAACAAAGACTCGCAGATATATTCAGAAGATTCATAAAAAGAAAAGGCAAAATAGGTATCTTTTCGGAATTAACGGAACATGAATATAACCTAGTTCAAATTAAACTAATCGAATTATTTGACACAAAAAATATTAAGTTTTATAAATGTATGTATCATGCACAAAACATGAAAAATGAAGATGATACTTACAAGCAGATAGGAAAATATCATAAATACGAAACAGGCCATGCTGGTATAAACGAAAATTATGAAGGTTTAAAGAAGCTAATATACTTTAAAAACTTAAAAGAATTAATACAAAAATATATAAACAATTGCGATACATGTAATCAAGCTAAGTATGATAGGAAACCAATTAAACCGAAGTTTAAATACACTGAAACACCAAGTGACATAAATCAAATAGTACATGCAGACATTTACATTAACTCCAAGAACAACTTCTTAACCTTTATTGATAAATTTTCCAAACATAGCATAATATTTTATTTAGAAGACAGAAATAGCATAACTATCAAAGAAAAATTGCGACTCTACTTTTCTATCAAAGGCAAACCTAATAAAATAGTTCTAGATAATGAATTTCAAAGTATTAATGTCAAAGACTTCTTAAGGCAAGAAAATATTGAAGTCCATTTCACAAAACCAAATAGTCACACCGGTAACTCTGACATAGAGAGACTTCACAATACCATTAGTGAAAAAATGCGTGTATTTACAACAGAAAAATCAGAATTGACAACGAAAGAAAAAATATATAAGTGCGTAGAATGGTACAATAAGTCAGTACATTCAGCAATTAAATTCAAACCAATAGATGTTTTAGAAGGTAGAGTAGACAAAGAAAAAGTTAGAGCGAATATGCAAAACATGAAAGACAAAGTCATCGATAAACTTAATAAGGATAGAGAAGAATATAACGAAGAAAGAGAAGAGGGATTAGTTAAGAACTATAAAGCACTCAGGCATAAAGAAGAACCTAGATATAGAAAACTTAAACTAGACAATATACATCCTTCAAATATAAAACGACCAAATAAATTCTCAGATCAATTGGACATTAATGATTTTACTACTAACAGTGACGACAATTGATACAACGTTAATTATAGACAAATTAGAGACAAAAATAACTGACGAAAATAAGCAAATCTAATATATTAAATCAAAGTAATAAACAAATATTCATTAATGATAACTTTAATCAAACAATTGAAAAAGATAGATTTAAAATATTATATCAATTCAATAATATAAAAAAAGAAACTGTTAACATTAACAATAAACTTATGTATTTAGAGTCATTATTAAAAATTGGAATTATAAAAGACAATATAGAACACATTCAAAATAACATTGCTTCAAGTAGAACAGGTATAATGGGAAATAACATTTTAAGTAAAGAAGAAATAATAAAATAAAATAAATTTTGAAAAACTAAAAAACTTAAAAATGGGAACAGCTCTATATGAAAATAAAAAAATAGTTTTTGTTATTAAAATACCAAATGATGTCGTAGAAACAAAAAAGTACTTCGTTACTTCTTTTACAAATATGTATTTCGAAGAATTAATAATAGATGACGAAGAAATTGTTAAAATAAATGAAACTACATATAAATATGAAACAAATGTTGACTTCAAAAACTTAAATAAATCTAATTTATGTTTGTATAATAGTATTTGTATCAAAACAAAGAATACAGAAATGAAAATTGTTGAAATAGAAAACGGACTATTATTATTAAAAAATGTTAAGAATATAAATTTAACAAGTACTTGTGACGAGAGAATCACAAAACTAAATGGAAACTTCTTATTAAACTTTAACAATTGTAAATTAAAAATCGAAAATAATACATTCAGTAATAGTAAAGATACATTCGAACAAAGATTCATTATTCCTTATGAAAATAACCTCAATTTAACTAAAGAACAACTCAATTTTAATGATATTATAATGAAACAAATAGAAAATATAGAAAACATAAATGAATTAAAGTATAATCATAAAAATCATATTGTACTAAATGTATACATTGGAATATTAATATTTGTATTAATCTTAGTTATAACTATTTACATTTATATTAAATTTAAAAAGCTTAAACATACATTTTTCATAACTCAGGAGAGTTTTCAATTAAAGGAGGGAGAGGTTATGTCAAGTTCAGTACCCCGA
This sequence comes from Epistrophe eligans, assembly GCA_951394125.1. Lineage (NCBI taxonomy): Eukaryota > Metazoa > Arthropoda > Insecta > Diptera > Syrphidae > Epistrophe > Epistrophe eligans. The sequence goes on from OX596030.1 coordinate 14,447,507, forward strand.
GAAAAAGTAATTCCCACAGGTAACCTTAATCAGGTTACAAACAAAGTGATGACTATGAACGATCGAGTTCATTTGCCAATCGTCCGGTCTCATTAGAGATTCTTGGAAACTATGATATGCTGACATTGGCAAATGACACGATCGTATGAACTGACATAGCTTCGTTCACTCCAAAATAAATAAATGTAATGAGTTGGATTTTGATACTAGAGCAATAAAGTTCATAATTTTGTTTTAATCTTTTTTAAAAAGTTTGTTATACTAAAAAAGAACTTAAGTAGCGCGCTCTGAAAATGCTCAGAACGAAAAAAGAAACACAAAATTGGATGTCTGAATGCTCTGAGCTAAAAAAAAAAACACGATTTTTTTTGGCATTTCAGGCTTTGCTCTGAACTAAAAAAGAAAAACGCCCATTGCCTACGTTCTGTAATTCTCGCATCGATAAAATTAGTTGAGATACGGTAAAAATGGAACAAAACTTATACGATTTGTTTTAATTTTCATCGTTTTTTGAATAATTATATAGATGCGAGAGTTATAGAACGTAGGCGCAGACTATAGAAATAATATAAACATTATGATGATGATGATGATTCTAAAAGTAATTAAACAAATTTGTAATCAATAATTTTAATTAAACGGATTGAGTTGAACAAGAAAGAATATACAATTTATAAGTTTAAGTCGAGAGAGAAAGAAAGAAAAAAATAATTTTTATTTCGCTCCGCCAAACTACAAGTGTGGGATGTGTTCAAAAAATATTTTGAATGGACGCGTTTATAAAGTGTCTTAATCACAATATGTTGATATTATAGATGTGGTTTGACAGCTAATTTAATTTTGAATTTGAGTTGACTGTTAAGAACTTGTTTTTGTTTTCTGTTTCTATTTTTATGTAACGGGTGTTTTTTTAGAGTTGTAGAACTTTTAGTTGGTAACACTATTTTAACTGGCGGCCATTTTGTCAGCTGTCAAGTGATTTATTTTTAGTTTGGTTTGGCATTTCAACATGAATAGACTGACGCTTGAACAACGCTTCCAAATTGGCCCAAAACAATTTTCATAAGCGAATTTTGTTTAGCGATGAAGCTCACTTTTGTTCGAATGGATACGTCAATAAACAAAACTGCCGTATTTGGAGTGATGATAATCCTCAAGTGTATGTTGAGACACCGTTACATCCACAAAAACTGACTGTTTGGTGTGCTTTATGGGTTGGTGGAACAATTGGTCCGTACTTCTTTAAAAACGATGCTGGCCAGGACGTTACAGTCAATGGTGACCGCTATAGAGCCATGATTACTAACTTTTTCGTTCATCAATTGAACAACCATGATGTGCAGGAGCTGTGGTTTCAACAAGACGGCGCAACAAGTCACACAGCTTGTGCCACAATTGATTTATTGAAGGAAACGTTTGGTAACCGCACAGTTTCACGTTACGGACCCGTGAATTGGCCTCAAAGATCGTGCGATTTAATGCCGCTTGACTATGTTCTGTGGGGAAATGTGAAGTCGGTAGTCTACGCCGATAAGCCCGAAACAATTGATTGACCACTTGGAGGAAAAATTCGCCGCGTTATTGCCGATATACAAATGTTGAAAAAAGTCATCGAAAATTGGACCTCCAGATTAGACTACGTCCGAGCCAGCCGTGGCGGTCATATGACAGAAATCATATTTAAATTATAATGACAGAAGATTATCTTTCGAATAAAGTAAATTTCATGTCAATTTAAAAAAAATCATCTTTGTTTTATTCCATTTCAAATTTCTATACCACTAAAAAAAACACCCTTTATATATATTAAATTTTGACATTATGAATGGTTTCCACTTTGAATGCATTGCACTTGGGGGTGTTTAAAAAGTTTTAACGTAATTTCCAACCAATTTTTTTGGCAAATTTGGTTGAAATTACCTCATTTCAAAATATGAAGTTGTATGGGGAATGAGATAATTTGGAAATTTTCAACTAGGTAATTCCTCATTTGCCCTAATGACCTTATAGTGTCACATATTATATTATATTACTTTCGATTTATTTTATGTGCGATTTACTTTGGTAATTAATTTTGATTTAAATGTTATTTTATTGGATTGAATTCATATCCAAAGTAGACTACATATTAGCACATGTATATGAGATTTCAAACAATTTATAGCCAAACAAATATTTATGTCCTATTTTATTTCATAAGAAAGAGGGATTCTACATTTACCAATACATTCTATTTATAATTATGATCTCCAGAAGATATTAAATTAACAAACTTTTGATCTCTTCTGTGGGAAAATCAATTAAATTTCAAATACACATAAGGGTTTGATTCATTGCCTTGATTTTATAGTCCAAATGATGATGCTATAGACCCAGAGATTTTCTAAAAAATTAATAAGAAACGAGATAGATACCAATTTTCAATTATAAATTCAGTAAATACCAAACTCGCCGCCAGGATATTCAATTATGGCTTCCTTCCATTTGGCATGTATTTATATAGATATATAGTGTAGACTGTAGGTATATATACATGTGTTTATTTCTGTGCATATCTTCGGTTCACCTCTTTCTCTGAATGAGGTCTGTAATTGAATGAGAAATTTAATTGAACTTCTGATCCTAAAATAACACAATTCATTCAGGTTGGTTGATTCCTGCCACATTCTATTTCAATGATTGGTTGAGTCTTTCAATGCGAGAATCTGGGTTGTGATGGTACAACCTATTACAATTTTGAAGAGTTTGGCCAAATTGACGACCGATGCGGTACTTACATTCTGTAGTACTATATTTGAATACCAACCAAAGAAATAAAAAATTAAAACAAAAATTAAATTAATCAAAAGCAACGAGAATTTAATTTATTTCAGCATTTGCAAACTCATGGAAAGTGTGTGTTTTTTAAGTGAAAAATAATTTTGCAAAACAAAAAAAAAATAGCGAAACAGACAAACACTTGGTGCAATGGTAGAAGCTATTTTAAATTACAATCGCAAAGAAGCAGCAATGATGGTAAGTCCAGACAAATTAATTTTTATTTAAATCAGGCTCCAACTTCAGGAACCAAAAAAATAAATAAGGGATATTGTATAAATATAAAAAGTCGAAGGAATGCAAAACTCTAGCCCACCAGCTCAAACCTAAAGAGTATTTAACGAAAAAAAAAAAACGAAACAAAACAAAATAAAATAAAAAAAAATCTCCGCAGTCGGCGAGATTGAAATTCTGGCGTACGGATGTGGTTCTAGGGTAAATTTATGCGGATTTTCTTTGGCCGAAATCTTTTGGCTAAAGGATACTCTTGGACACTAGCCAGTATGTAATTAATTTCTGTTTTACTTTGGCCACAATCGTAAACTGCGCAATATGTGTATGTATGTAGTGTAGGTATACATTACACACACATAAGTAGATGAATTTGTGTTGCGAGTTTGTAAACCAAAAACTTGATGATAATAATACCGGACAATATAATTCTGTGCGGCGCAGCGGAGTGATGTAGTGGACAATTAAATTTTATTTATTCATGTCAAAGTGAAGCTTAAAGTTATTACCTACCTACCCAATCATTCGACCAAAGTAATTTGTTTTGATTAAAAATTATATTGACATTTTTTTTTTCTTCAAATAAATGTACTCGGGCGTATACGTAATTTTATTTATGTATATTATGTTTTTATTTTACACACTTAATTTGTTTGTGCAACAACAGCATTTGAACACATTATGTTGTTATAATATTTTTTTTAAATTTTTAATTAAACTAAATATAATAACAATAAATATTTACAGCTTTTGAATTTTACTCTAGATTTTATAAGAGCTTCAAATGCAATATTGTCATAATATTGTTTTGTATTTTATAGTTGAGTAATTTTTTTTTTTGATTCAATGTTTTTGTTTTTTATGAAATTAAAGTACAGAGTGGGACAAAAGTACCTTTTTCTATGTTATGTAAATTTGTAAAATAATTTAAATGAAAAGATGAATGAAATAAATTTCAAATAAGAGTTTAATTTATTGACATTGATTCAAACATTAGATGTGGAAGATTGTATTATGTCACAATTATTAAAATTCAAGCACGCAATAGCTCTTTTTCTCACTTTTTGAAGTGGTTTTAATTCGAATGTTGTTGTTCAAACATCTTTAAAGGTAGGCCCATATTATCAGTGTGCTGAAGCCACCGACGCCGAGCACGGCGATCATTCAAAATCGATCTTACAACAAATTCATTGTCTCACGAGCGGTGTGTTGAGTTTGGGAGTGTATATTGCAACATCTCAATTCTTATATCTGAAACAGAAAAAAAATCAAAAATCGACAATAATCACAAACAATGGTAAAGGGCAAGAATAAGTCATCGTGAATTGAAACTACGACGACAGATAAGTCCGAAAAAGTGGGTTTCGTCAACTTGTCTCTCCGAGTATGCGTTCGTGGGTCCACTGTAATTTGAGCCAGAGCTTTTAGTTTAGACCGATTTAGTTTAAATTTGTTACAATGTATTTTTATTAATTTTCCCAGAGGTGAAATTCGAATTTTTGTTTTAAAGTCATCATACAACGATTTCAGTTTTTTTTTCAAATTTTTCTTGAAAACGGCTTTGACGAATTTGAATAAACTTAGTGCCTGTAAGTAACTGTAGGAAAATTGCGATTAAAGATTTTGTCAAAAAGTTTGCATTACGGAAAAAGAATTTTGATGTTTTTTTTTTTTCGAAAATGTCTCTGAGTTGTTAACCACAAGAGCAAGTTATGTATTTTTGTAACATAGAAAAAGTTAACGTTGCACATAAATAATATATACAAAATAAATACAAAAATAAATAAAAATAAAGATAAATAAACAAAATAAATGATGAATTTTTCTTTCATTGAACATTTTAAATTGTTTAATTTGGTTAGCATATTTTCATAAAAAATCAAGTGCACGAATCAATGGTGGACTTATAACCCACCCATGATGAGTTAGAAGTCCTCGGGAAATTCTTTTGGACTTCTGGCCTACAGATTGTATATTTCTGACCCAATTTAGTTATTTCAAAAATATTCAATTTATTATTATTAAAAAACATTTATTCTGCCTTATATATTTTTTTTTTTTGTTAAATCCCAGACAGTCGCTTAAAGTTTATGTGCCCGATGGGTTTTCTTAAACAACCAGAACATCGGGTGGCCCGCCAATGTTAATAAAAAGTACGTTGGAATTTTTAAAAAATCGAGAAAATATTTGTGGACTTAAGAGTTGTGACCCACTTTCTTTCTGAGGAATATTGACCAACTTTTTTGTAGACTTGTGGCTTATCAGGATAGGTTATAAATCCACAGTTGATTTGTGGACTTGAAACCCATAAAAGTGAGTCAAAAGTTCATTGGACATGGGACCTTTGGTCTGTGGACTTATGACCCTATGCTGACTTGCAAATTGTCATAACTTTCGATCTATGCTAAGTTGTGATAGCATAGTATGTATACTTTTTAAGAAATTCCAGAAACAGAGCAAGCTTTCAAAATTTCACACAAATATTTAAAAATAGAATACTTATACAGGGTGCCGTTACAAACGTTTCAGTTACAAATTAATTTCAACCACCATTTAGGGTTATAGATTTGTTTGTAGCTACTACATGGTGAAGGTAATGAAAAATTAGTCATTATAGAATTTTTGTCTCACTAATGTTTAAAAAAAAAAATGGTAAAAAATAATTTTAGGAAAGGGTGACCCAACAATTTAATCAAACTAGAGGTTTTTCTAAATTAAAAAAAAAAATGCGATTACTCAAAAATTGTTAGGATTTATTTTAAAATTATTACAGGTTATGAAATTTTTTAGGAAATAATTAAAAAAAAATAAACTTTTACGCACTCTGTACCCTATATGGTATAAGTTATCCCCACATTGGGGTTATAGTGTTTTCTTTTTTTGAAAATATTGTTTAAACAAGTTTTAGCAAGAAATTACCCTTGGCCCAGATTCTTTTAATTTGAAGTTTTTTTTTGTTTTTTCTGTAGAAGCTTATTTTTTTTGTTTTACCTAGACAAAAAAATGTTAAAATTGTATTCCAAAAAATTAATTTTCTAACTTAATTTGTTTACGAAACAATACCTGAAAATTTCACCAAAACTCATAAAGTTGTCCAACTTTTAACATTTGAGAATAATTCTGATTTTCAAGCAAAATTATTGAAAAAAAACCCTGTTAGCGACGTCCAAATGTTGTTTGATTTTGAATTTGTTGGTCTTGATTATTTGGTTTCAATCTAAGCTTTAAAATTTCGTCGATAAAGATGTTTTTTTGAATCACATTACCCTCCCACCTTTACTCGGTGAAAAAGACTTCCCAACCAAACAAATTATTTCGGACAATTTATTTATATCCCAACTTTTAAGCTGTACCTTTTTGTCGCATTTTATGTCACTTATCCTATTCAAATTAATGAGAAAATCGTTACTAAGAATTTTAATATACCAACAAAAAGTCAGACATACTTAACTTAAAATACTTGTCATACTTTTTAACAAATACTTTCATAAAACCACATTCGCACCAACATGGTAATTTGAAGTTGTCTCCATTCACTTGTTAAAAATTGCAAACAGTGAATTTTGACGGTTGTTGCTGTCAAATTGAGAACCACAAGATTTTCAATTCAAAATGGTACAAATATACATATATTATAATGCGTAAGTGAACAGTTAATCCTACTTCTCAAAAATACTTTGCACTTGAAAACATACATTTACTATACAACAAGCCTTAATTGAAAACCCCAACATTAATAAAGTTTGTTTAGAAACTTCTTGGTCCCAAAGAATAATATTAAACGATGGTTATATCCAATGTTTTCTTGTTAAGGCCTCTACAGACTAAATAGGAACATATATATACATATATGATAGTTAACTAGTTAAGAGGTTAAATTGCACATCAAGAAAAAGAAAATAAAGGTTTCCAGCCACTCCTATACAACTCTATTTTTATCTCTTCTATAGGAGTTAAAATTGCGAAACTCTGTTATAGTGTGTTGAATGTGTTTTTTTGTCATCATAAAATCACCATGTCTATATACGAACGTATTATTTGACAGATGAAAATAAATTTTTCCCCACACAAATCTAATAAAGTCACCCACAAAATATTAAGAAACAAAATGTTTACGAGAAAAGAAGAAAAAAAAGAAATGCCTAAGCAAATAAAAATCTCAGCCGTCATGCAATTTATTCTTTCATTTTTTATTTAAGCACAAAGAGAAGTTTTTTTTTTCTTTTATTTGTTGGTGAACTGAACACAAAGTAAATTTTACTGTAGACAATATTTTCCACTTCTATATTGCCGACAAAATTGAGTTTCATTTTCTCCATTCTCTAGATCAGAGTGTTTTTGCGAAAAAAAAAAAAGAAATACAAAAACAAAACGAGAGAAAACTTTTTCTTCTCACACGCTGAGTTGACTTCCTGACAAGGGTTCAGCCTTGGAATGTATTCTTGATATAATTCCCACATTCCTATCCTGTCATTTCCCCCTTTTTGTATATCGTATATACCTCGTATACTCGTATAATGCTGAAGTGAAATTTCAAGCCCCTAAGTCAATTAAGTTCATACTTTATGCAGGCGCTCCCATCATGACATGACCAGACAAAACATTCTCACTGACCTGACCAAGACCACACAACAATTCAGTACACCTTAGCACATAGCCCAAAGTGATTTATACATTTCCTTGGTTCTCTTCGTTATACCTAGTTTGTCGGATTGTTGGTTCGTTAAAAGGTGAACAACGAACAACAACTGGTCCTGGTCCTCCTGCATAGTCCTGGTCCATGATGATGATGGTAAACAGGTTCCGAGTTATATGGCTATTTTAATTTGCTTGTCAAAAAGTTCCACAACATAAGTGCTGGTTCCGACAGTACTTCTGCCACTTCCACTGTTATTCCTATATCTTCCTGAATCCTGAGACCAAAAAAAGGTATAAGGTATAAAGAGGCAAAAAGCTTTCTTATCACATTGTTTTGCAAGCATTTTGGGGTAAATAAATATAACATTAAATTTCTATTCAAAATAATACTGGACATTAAAACGTAAACTTTTTGCCGGATCATTGGGTTAAAGGATAATGTTGGGAATAATATCTAAGGTACATCACCAAGGCCTCCTCTAAATTCAACATCATGGGGGTTGGTTGGTTGGTTGGTTTTAGCAGAACCTAAAGTTCTAGCCAAAGTTGTCGTAATGTTGGTTCAACTTCAGCACAGTTGAAAACCAATAAAGTTAAATGGAAAATCCTAAAACTATAAATCATGGCTTTAAGTCCATTTCCTTGGTTGTCGATTTTGCATCCTTTCATCCGGACGAAAGGCGATTTATTTGAATTTTTCCTTCCCATCAGCTTAGGAGGGGGGCTGCAATATATACATATACCCAGAAATATATAGGGGTGAAAAAGTGTTATTTTTGGTCAATAGTGTCAGTATAGGGTTCTTGTGCTGCAGGGGGGTCGACGACGACGACGTGGTTAAGTAGAAAAAAAAATAGAAATAATAATGAAAACACAAATGGGAAAGTCTAAGAGATTTACTCGGATAGTTGCTTACAAGAACTGGAAAACACTATATTTATACTCCTAGAAGAATGAAGAGAGAAGTCTCTGTGTATATATCCATATAGCGGGGGTTGAATGGAATGGAATGAATGAATCTATGAGAGTCAACGCGGGCAGTATTGGAAATAGGATAGAAGGCAGGGATTCTGATCTGAAGATGTAAAATTGAATGTCTTTCCATTTCAATTGGTTATTTATTGTGTGGTTTTTGAATACATCGTGACTTGATGGTAAACAAAATTTTAATACAAAGAACAAGAAATTGAGAAAAGATTGAGAAGATTTTATTTTGAAAAACAAAAAAAAGCAGAAAAAAAAAAACATAAACAAGGACATGATAGCTGCTAAAAACAGATTGCTACATAAAAACAAAATAAATACAACGATACTTTGGGATGACAAGATATACAATTTAGTTGAACATCTGCGTTTTCTGTGTATGAGGAAGGAAAGGAGTTTTTTTTTCTGTTTTGATTTTGTAAATTAACTAGGGCGCGTTTGTGGTGGAGCTATATGTTTATATATATGGGCTTAAATATTTTATAACAAGGTTTGTGGTATGGGTATGGTTAACAATTGGATGGAAAAACAGTATTGATATGGGATTCTTTTTATAGTCCAGGAGTCGACCGTATAAGATTACCTTTTTCATCGCGGATTGGGAAAAGTGAACAATAGCTTATATGTTAAACATTTACATACCCACTGGTCGGGTAACATTCCCCAACACGTTTTTTCTGGATAACGGTCATGGTCAGTGCCGTAGCCAGGATTTTGGTTCGGGGGGGGGCTTGCTTCCAAATTTTACGAGGAATTCTTAAAACAAAAAAATATATTCCAATTTATTTAGTTTTTAAATTGTATGTACTCAAACGAACATATCGCAATAGTATAACAATACTGTAGTAACTCAAAAAATCCCATTTTGAGATAACACTGTAGGTATTCAAACGTTAAATTAAATTCCCCACAAGTCAATAAAATCGCCATTTTTATAGTGCAAGAAATCACGTAGAGATGGCATTAAGAGTTATTGTTTCTGATTGGCTGACGGTAGTCACCTTCATTTTAATATTGCATCATCTTTAGTTGTAATCGAAATTCGGGGAGGAAAGGATCACCTCGTTGTTATTAAAACGCATTAATTTAAGTTGGAACGTTGTTGGTGGATCAGGTATGTTGAAGTTAGTTAATTATTTCGAGTTAAAACTTTTTAGTTGATTTAAATGTTAACAAAAAAATGGGATAATTCAAATTATTACCCTATATATATGTAAATAAAACATCTTTCTGAAAACTTAACTCAGTGCAATATAGCCTTAACTTAAAATTTCTAAATATTTCAACAACCTGCTATTTTAAAAATTCATGGTAAATAGGAAATAACTTCAATTTAAGGCCTTTAACTTATAAGATATTAGTTTTTTTTTTATATCTGTAACAGGAAGTTAGTAATCAGTTAGAAAAAAGTCGAATTTTGAGTTACAACAGTATTGTAATACTAGTGCGATATACTTAAATTATTTTTTTATACACACATTTTTTGAAAGCAGAAGACGTCTTGATTTTCTTTTTGACATGAGATCAATCACATTATCTGGATCCACATTAATATCTGAATGAATAGATATCATAGCAAGTGAGCTTAATCTTGCATTCCAGTACCAGCGAATGTACTCAGCTTTCACAGCTGACAACGAAATTGCATTATCAAAGTAAAATGTTAGCTTTTCCATTTCGTTGACTCACCCAACTGTAGAAAAACCTGGGAGAAGAGCTTGAAACGATGGTAGAACGTTTTCGTTGACCATGAATCTTTACGTAAGATTTTGTATTAACAAATCTATGCAAGGAATCAATACAGACACTCTAAAATAGGATTCAGTAGAACAGGTTTCTGGATTGGAACGCGTTGTTTGTTTCAATGAAGTTATTGGAGCTCTTAATTCAACTTCAAATAAGTTCTCGGCAAGTTTAGATGAGGATTGAAAAGCCTCTCTGAAAAAATCTTCGGCTTTTTCTCTGAAGTTCTTAAGAGAATTCAGAACTTCTTTTGTGTGGTCACTATTTCTATTTAGGTATTTGTGGTTGGTATTATTCTGAGATCATATATATAACTTATTGTTACTTTTATTTTGCGATTTTTTGGCAATAACTGAAGTCGTTAACTGATCCAAAATCAAATAAACTAATATTCTCATTTTAATAGCTTTTAAAATTAAATTAAATACCTAAATAATCTCCTAAATTCAATACAAATTGTATGCGTACCTGAATAATAGTCCCTTGTTTCTTAACGAAGTATTTTCAAGTAGTTGAAAACTTCAAATAAACTAAACCTAACTGGATAGTCTCCTTATTTTTATAAATTTGAATTTAGTATATTAGAAAGTTTTATTTTAAACTTTCGGGAGGGGTGCTTCAGCCCCTCAAGCCCCCCCTCTGGCTACGTGCCTGGTCACGGTCAATCCGATGTAAAAGAATTGGGTAAATTAATATAAGCTTTCTTTTAGTATTGTGTCAACAAGAAGGAGCTAATAAATATCCTACGTTAGTTTTAAATCATCCAGATGCCGTAAAGTGAAGTTTCCGCTCCTAGTCTCTCATGCTGATGTTTGTTGACATTCATTGATATCGATATCCGCCCACAGCTAATCGTCGCTTTTACTATCTGTTTCTCCTCGTGGCATCATCTTAACTCAACTTAACACTTTTGTAATGAATTTATGAATAAAATTTAATTTAATTAAAACCCACAATTGTATTATTTAGATAAAACTAAATTAAATGATTATTAATTGCACCTTCAATAGCGCAATCTTTTTGATTTGCTGTTTTCTTAAAAACCGTTTATTTAATATAATATTGATTTTGATGGATGCAGAAAGATTGAATAAAAAAAAAAGGTTAAGTTTTAAATTTAAGGATTTTTATGAGCAATTTTTTTTACTTTCGATATAGGTATAGGTTATGGCAAGTTATGGATTCTTAAAAAAAATCGAACTCAAGATTTTTATCAAAGTTGGCATTACGATGATAGCGAAGTCGAAAAAAATGGGTCTCGCAATTCTGTCTGGCTGTCAGTCTGTTCGGCTGGAGTCTAAGCGGGTGGTTTTTTAGGCATGCGATGAATGCCTAAAAAACGCTAGGTAAAGAAAATCGACCCAACCGTTTAGCAGTGGCGAGGCCTCCATATAACTCGATTCCTACCGACTTACCTTTTACTTTTTCTGCTATACAACAATGTTTACTAAATACGAGCAACATAAAGCCCACGGGATAAACCTAATATGTATCTATACATCAACCTGCACACTCCACCACTCATTGAAAAGCCACACACGAAAACACACACACCTCATTATCATTAGTATGTGTATTCTGTCCACACTCTGTGCATAGCCAAAGCAAAGCAACCCGAAATATGTCGGGTTATAAAATCTGTCGCTAGATAGAACAAATTTATTTCCTTTCTCTTTTCTTCCTTATGATTTTCTGATTTTGACTCAACTCTGTTTAACACACGCTCTCTTATGCAAAAGAATAACACGCTTTTTTCCGACTTATTTGGTGATTTTTGTGAGTATCTTCTACCGCTGCGCTGTGCTGTGGTAGATTAATTGAGTAGGTCAGTTCTCTTAGTTACTTAATGAGTTTCTGAGTTTGACTCGTCTCTGTTCCCCTTTCTTATGCAAACAAATAACACGCTTTTCTTCGACTTATTTGGTGAATTCTGTGTGTATCTCTTATCGTTGCGCTGTTGTTTAACAACAGCAAATGTAGGTATTAAATGAGCTGATAAAATTTGCTACCGTTTAAAAAATGAAAATTCAGTTGGTTGCTTTTAATGTTCAATATTTTCTATTTTTTAATCCAGATAAATAATTATTTATATGGCTTAGTTTGTCTTGGAAAGCAGATCTGCCATATATTATTTAATATTGGCTACATATTAATATGTTTTAGAATGCATTTACGTTTGCAGGTAATTAATTTTTTACATCGACTTACCGTTTGAAATTATTCACGCCTCGCCACTGCCGTTTAGACACGTTTTTTTCATTTTTTTAAGACCAAAAATAGTGGTACCTGAGGTAGATATAATTTTTTTTAGCAATAAAATGAAAATCTTATTTTTCTCAAAAACATGCCCACAACTTTTTTTTTTTAATTCAGTAATTTTTTTACAAAAATGCTTCCATTTTATAAAAAAAAATTCGTAAAAATGGTTTTAAGTGGTACATCCCATAGAACTATTTTTTGATTTTCGATTTTCTCAAAAACGTTTCAACTGATTTTGATTAATTTTCTTTTATAGAGAATGTTTACAATAATTTTAAAAATATTGTGTACCTACCAAAAACTATTTTTTTTTTGGATTGTTAAAAAACTTAATAATTCGAAAATGACTTTTTCGATTTTTATTAAATTTAGCACACAGCAGTTTTTTGACATTATCTTGCAGATTTTAAATCAAATTTTTTTCTTATAACCAAAAATAATGGTAACTCCCATACAAATTTTTAAAAAACACTTTTGAAAATCTCATTTTTCTCAAAATTTTTGTTTGAACTAATATCAGAACGATCAAGATACATAAAATGTATCTATCGTTTAAAAATGGTACCTCTCATAGAACCATTTTTTGGGTTTCCGGCTATCTCATTATCTGTTTAACCAATTTTAATGAAATTTTTTTTTTTACAAAAGCTACTAATAAGTTTGAATAATATTGCATATCAGAATTTTCAAAAAAATTAAAATTTTGGATTTAAAAAAAAATTTCAAAATTAATTTTTGAAAAGTCGATATTTCAAAAATGAGTAAATGATTTTTTTTCAAAATCATTTTTTAAACTCCGAATAAATAAGTACAAAAAATTAGCGCATTCATTTTTTTTTTCTTAAAAATATATTCAATTTTATATATAAAAATATATTTTTTTAAAAAAACCGCTCTAACGATTTTTAAGAATTTTGTCTCATAAATTGAGATTTGTGTAAGAAATCACTTGGTGAACATTGCGTTGGTGTTAAATCAATTTCAGTTATTTTTTTAATCAATTTATTTCTAATTTTATTAATTTTTTTTACATTTTTTCAGTCTAAACTGTAAATTCCATGCATATGTGCGAAGTTCAAGACAGCACGGTACTAAATTGTTCATATTTATATACTCACCTTATACTTCCTTAAACTAGGCTATATTTTTGGAAGGTGGCATAAAATATAGACTCCAATAACTAATAAATTTCTTTTATCAGATGACAAAATTTTAAAATTATTAAGACTTTAAAACCACAGTATCAGCGTACATAAAAGCAAGTTCATGCGACCCAGTCGTGCATTTTATTTGAAGAAGGTACCATCATTTGACACTTATAAAAAATAGCAGGAAATAGATGAATAAATAAATAAATAAATAAATAAATATGTTTTCTATTGAACCCATAAATCATCTTACTTTGTTTAATCTGGTATTTTTTGGACTTTCTCATGAGACAATATTTTAATCAATGAGTCAAACAAACTTATGTTCATCCATTACTATCTCAGCAACTGTAATTGTGAGACACAAAATTGAGTAGTTATAAAAACAAGTTTTTAAGAATTTTTGGGAATTTTTTCTTAAACCTTAAATATTACTTTAAAAAAGGTAGGTACAAATAAATGTCAATAAATTATAATAATCTTCATTTTCTTTTAAAATATTGATATTGTTTTCCCTACGTATCTATGACTTTCATACATTTATTTCTTAAAAATGTATCGCACTACGAAAAAGATTTTTTTCTATTTTCCCAGTATTAAGAAAATAGCTTTAAGCGAGATTAATCTCTAAAAAAAAGATGGCAGAATCCCTGAAAGCGAGTTTATGGTCAAAAACTCGAATTTAAGCTTTCTACATAGGTATAAGGTTAGACTTTTTCTTACACAATAAAATATTAAATATAAATACAATTCCACACAAAAATTCTTCACTTTATTTGTTGTCAAGAAGGAATTTTGTTTGTGTATGGAGGTATTTACTTCTTTTACTCTTTTAAAGTGACGAAGAAAAATGTATGTGCTCTGAATTATAAACTGGGTAAATATGTTTTATGTGACTTTTTTAAAATTTTCACAATAAAGAAACTTCAATTTTCTTAAAAAAAAAAAACAACGACGGCGACAAAGACCGCGGCAACCTAATACGACATTGTGACAAGAGAATGTAGGACTAAACACATTGTCGTTGTCGTCGTCATAAAACAGTTAGAAAGGAAAATACCATAATATTTTAAGATTCAGGACAGCATAAAGCAGTGAGGTAAATATGAAGCTAATCTATTTCGAGAAAAATGTCATTTCTTCTTGATTCTTGTCCATTTGGATTTATATGGAATACAAATTTAACGCGTCTAGAGCTTTTTGTCATTTTTTTTTTTGTTGGATTTGTACAGACATTATTTTTTAGAGAAAATAAATTCATTTTAAATGGCACGCAGCAAGGTCCACAGACCACAGACTGTAAAAGCCCAATCGCTGCCATCTACACGCTAACTCTCACTTTCAAATACAAACATTCACATCCTGCATCACCATGTCCTGTAAATCAATAGCTTTCATTCTGAAGGCTCTAAAAACACCACAAGCTATTATTTTCACATTTTATACCTACATTTCCAGGAACCCTTGGGTTATCCCTCTATCCAAACACACACAAACACACACGAAAGCCAATTATCCCCATCTTTCAACCAATCTACCAGGTTCTTACCTACCTGCAGGCATTACTGTTCAATTTACATAAATATCAAATTTTGTCATATGCTTAAATCTGTCAACAGCGTGCACAATAAATTGCGCAACGAACAAAATAAATCTGCGGCATCAAACACGATATGTATATGTAACAATACAAAAACAGCAATATGAAAGAGAACATTATATTATGCTGCTCGACTAAAAGACGTAAACGTAGAGAAGGACAGGACGTCAGGATTCAGTTCAGTTTACGGCAACGCCAATGCCAACAGCACGACCCAACGCACGGAATTTGAAAATTCTGAAAACAACATCAGAGAGCGAGCAAAACACAGAGGAAAGTAAAAAAAAAAAAAAAACGTCACTCATTTAAATCCCTTCAAGGGAAGAAAACACATGTGCATGACATGAAATGGTGGGCGGGAACAGCAGCTTCTATAAAAGCTATTGAACGCAGCAGTGTTCCTTATATGTAGGTTCTACCTACTCTACCTGGTGGGCATGCATCAAGCGAAGGTGAGGTAGAAGAAGTCTTTCCAGCTGCCTTAAAACGTAGGTCGGTCGATCAATCCTTTGTTTTCCATTACAATAGGTATTTCCGGTTTTGAAAAGTGATGGGTGAATGCTTTTGTGGTTTAAAAAAAGAAATCTTAAGGTAATGGCTGTATTTGTCGCATCAAATGGCTGAAAATGTAAAGACAAAGATGTAGATAATAAATTAACTACTAAATTTGTTTTAACCAAAAAGTCCTGCATAAAAGCTCCCTCTTAAACTTTCATTTTACTTGCGATATGGTACTATATGGCAAGTTATGAATTCGTAAAAAAATCGAACTTGAGATTTTGATCAAAGTTGACATTAAGATGATACCAAAGCGAAAAAACTGGATCTCGCAATTCTGTCTTTCTGTCTGTCTGTTCAGTGGGTCGATTTTCTTTAAACTTGGTACCCAATTTTTTGCCCCCAAAACGTTTTCTTAAATCAAAAATAATGGTACCTGCCATATAAATTTTGTACGATTTTTAGGAAAATTTTATTTTTCTCAAAAATGACTCAACAGATTTTAATAAAAAATTTATAGGTGTAGGCTTTATTTTTATTAAAACATGTTTATAAAAAAATAGGTGGTAGATAATGGCACCTCCCATAAAACTTTTAATTTTTTTTCGATTTCTCGATTTTAATCATTTTTTTTATGGAGATTTTTTTTTAAAGTTTTTATAATTTTTGTTTCCATTAAAAACGGTTTTTTACATTACCTAGGATATTTTAATTTTTAAGCAAACATAACTCTTATAGCCAAAAAAATAACTACAGATTTTTTTTCGAAAACGACAGAAATCTTTTGCATACAAAATTATGATTGAAAATTCTGATGTTTTTTCCATTTTCAGAAGAATATGTGTAAAACAAAAGCCAGATTAAAATTTATTGTTTAAAATTGTTTAAAATAAAAAGTCAGAAAACGAGTAGCGTAGATAGCTTTTTACGATGGGAGGGGATGAATTTCTATTAAAATCCATATATTTTTCTTAAAGTCATATTTTTATTTAGTGTGACAAAAACAAGTACACAAAAACTTTTTAAGGTTAATTCTTTTTAAAGAATAAAAAATCTAGTAAATAATTTTTTTTTGAAAAAATTCAGAAAATTTTTTTACACAAAAAAACAGACTTTTCTGACAATCTTTCAAGAATTTCTGGCATTTTTTCAAAACAAATTTTTGTCGTTTTTCCTATTTTCAGAAAAAAATGTTTGGAAAAAAGCCAGAAGCGGAATTTCTAACCTCTTTTCCTTTTTTGTTTTGAAAAGGGAGCCAGAAAATTTTATTTACCAATGTGTGAAGTTTTCTCGAAAAAAAAACACAGATTTAAGCGAAAAAAAATAATTCCCTAATAATTAGAACACGCTCCAACCAGAATTTGGAAAATAGGCTAAAATAAATTATGCAGTAATTTTTATTATTTCGCTTTCTGGCATTTCTTTCCATATCTTTTTGGCACAATTTTCAGTATTTCTGGATTTTTTACAATTTTTTTTTTGGCATTTTTGCAATTTCTAGGAAACACAAATTTTTGAATTAATCAGAATTAATGATATTTGTTTAAATAAATTAATAAATTCACATTAATAATTAAAATTAGCATACCAGAGTTTTTTCTTAAAAATATTTAAAACATTTTATTTTATTAAAAAAAAAACCTTCCGACAAATGTATTTAATATTTTTAGAAATCAGTTGGCTTACAGCTCAACCGAAATGATATTACAAATATTTCCCTCCAACGAAATTGTAAACAGTCATTGCATACTTGTAGATGAAGCGATGTACAGTATCTGGATCGTGCATTCGATAACCAGGGGTGGAATCGTGTAAGATAAGGTGATTTGCGATAAGTGAGATTCACAATCAACTAATTCCGTCTGTGGAAGATGATATCACATTATTTGATAGCCAAAGAGCTACTACAGGAAAAAATCTAATTGTCATTTTCTAACAAATTTGACGTTTCTGGCGCAGTACGACTAGAGTTACCACCAGCCTACAAAAATTGCACTTTTTCTGAGTTCTTTTTTTATCCATTCATTTAAATAAAAATAAACATTCATGTTTACAAAATTCCAGAAGATGAAGAAAATATACAAATTTTATCGCAAAGACGTCATTTCCGTTTTGATAGCTTATTACAAATATTTGAAAAAATCACTATAGCAATCCTATTTTTGACAAATGTCACTGGAAAGTATTTAACTGAATTGAATTACGTTGAATCACCTTACCAAAACGGAAAGCTCAATGAAAATCACATGTGACTATGGTTAATGTAAAAATCAGTTATCACCTTAGCCGATTCCACCCCAGACATGTTTTTTTGACAGCCCGGGGGGAATTGGATGAAAAAAATGAAGTGGTGCAAAGCAATCACCATGTTAAATGCAACAACAACTCATCCCCTGCGGGCTGAGCTAAGCCCAGAGAATTCTTTAGGATTAACTTAAGCGCACAGAAAAACTGTGTTATCGGCGTGAATTATATACATACTTGTTATCGATAGTTTGTTTTAAAACTCCATTTTGTTTCTGTGATCGTGTCCGTGGTGGTTTTTTTCGTTCAATTCCCTCCAGGCTTGCTTTTTGCAAGGAACGGCTTTTATAAAATACAACAGCCTTATTCGTGTAATATTCGTCCGCTTCAAATATTAGCGCCATTTATGGTGTCCAGTGTTGCCGGGAAGAAATATTTCAAGGTAGTACTGAAGCCAAAAAAGAGGAGTATTTTGAAAAAAATAGTAGTACAGACATTTTTTAGACTTCAAACTTTATTAAAAAAAATCATCAAGAAAAAAAATCAGTTACAAAAAAAAACATAAATAAATAAATTATTAATTCTAAGAACAAAAATAAGTAAATATCTTTTCAAAATAGCTTTTTACGGCCTTTAGTCCACAAAAATTTAGGCGTTTCGTCCCGGCGATCTCACTTGGACTCATCAGTTGACTAGTGAGGACCTTGTCAATACGCAATTTTTGTTAAGTTCAGTCCATCTAACATAGATTTCATGACGAATATCTAGTGTGAACTATATCCAACAAGACTAGAATTCATAGTCATTAAATTGGAATTTTTGTTTTTGTTTTTGTTTTTCTAGTGTGACCGCGAAATGTCGATTCGGCGCCGTTCCCAGCAGTTAGGCCTTTGTTACAGCACTACGTGGAAAAAAAATTTTGCCCGAAATGGAAGTTCTTGACTTGCATGATATGTGGTTTCAACAAGACGGTGCCACATGCCACACAGCACGCGAAACAATGGCGCAATTGCGAGGCGAGTTTGGTGAACAGTTAATTTCACGTTTCGGGCCGGTCAATTGGCCGCCTAGATCGTGCGATTTGACACCATTAGATTATTTTTTGTGGGGGTATGTCAAGGCTAATGTCTATAGGGACAAGCCCGCTTCGATTGACGCACTGGAAGCCAACATCCATGCATTCATTCGTGAGATACCGGCCGATATGTGTGAAAGAGTATGCCAAAATTGGACTCAGCGGATGGGCTACCTGAGACGCAGCCGCGGTCAACATTTGCATGAAATTATCTTTAAACATTAAATTGCAAGGTTCAAACTATCGATTCAAATAAATATTTCATTCATTTTTTCGAATTTTTTGTGTTTTTTTTTTTTTTTTAAGTTCTAAACCTCTTAAAAAATCACCCATTATATAGAGTTTGTATTATTAAAAAAAAAACCTTCATTTAAATATATTTTCTATCACACAAAATCTGTCTTGTGGCAGATAGCGTAATTTCACTAAATATCTATACAATAAAAGTTTACTTTGAATTTTTCTAACAGGAATTACAATATTTCAAACATTAATTAACAAACCTTTTCATTTTATTGAACTATACATACAAATTTATGGAGCTCAAAAAAAAAAAAAACAACCACCAAACCAAAATTTCAGGTAACAGGTAACCATAAAATAAATACCGAACTGACAGAAACAAACAAGAAAGAGAGAAATTCACTTTTTGACGACAGTTTGGAAGATTAAAGTGCTGCCAAATTTGATTTAAATTTGAAGTGAATTAAATTTATTAAGGTTAACATTACACTTTGCTGCAAGTGTAAGATATTTTAGGTCTTTAAAAAAAATAGGAGTACGAATGTAAAAGGAGGAGTACAGGAGTACGGATGTGTTGAAAGGAGTACAATACTCCTATGGGAGTACTTTCGGCAACACTGATGGTGTCATTGTTATTATTACTAACACTTCCTCAGACGCGTTACATTTTCAATTTTACTATAAGAGAGCTAAGATATTGTGTTTGTAACAAAAATAGTACATTAAAACGAAGAACTGATATTCTAACGTTTGTGCATTTTTTTCTTAAAATCAGTTGCTCTTGCGAAGAATTGAGTTTGATTTGTTTATGTAAACTGTAAAATTCTATAAACTACAATTTATTTTATCTTGATATTTACAAATAACTGATTATTAAGTGAATAACGTATTACCCTCACAAAACCAGTTGTTAAAATTAAGTCCAGTTTTTATAGGATACTCAAAAAATCCACTTTTGTTGGAATTTTTTCGAAGACAAAGACTTATTTTATTGGGAGCATATGTAAAAAATAATAATAGTCTGTACATTCTGAATGCATTTTGTTTAAAATCCACTCCAAATTAAATACCGAAAGTTTTGTTGCACAAATACTTCTCCCGTAGAGAAAGAATAAAGGAAAAATAAAATTTTGATCGAAGTCTTTACCAAACAGTAGTCTCCTCCATTCCATTGCGTTATGTTTGCTTTTTCTTTTTTTTTTGATAACATGTGTAAACGTCTGTTATCGTCGTTTACTTTGGTTGTTGAAAAAAACCGCTGATATGTTGCGAAATTTTGGTGAATGACGTATTTACCGCACGTATATAAAAATCCCTCTCTTTTGCAGCTTTTTCCAATTGGTTTTATGCGCTCGAGCGCACATCAATGATACTCCATTCCATTTCCATTTCCTTAACCTAACTTCCTACCCAACAAAAAACAAAGCAACAGAAGGGGTATACCCTTTCTCGAGTTTCATCATTGGCATGGCATAATGTCAATTTTCAGCTTCAAAAATCCTGCTACTGTGCATCAGTGTGTTGGTGGTTGGGTGGTTGTGGGAAGGTGTGCAATTAATTCAGCACCGTTCTTCATTGTAGGGTGAATTTAATTAAAGCTTTCTACAAATATCCTGTGACAAGCTGCATATACATACCTTCGAGGTAGTTTGTATGAAGAAGGAGGCTTACCACGTCATGCCTCGCAGCGCCGCGCCGCCGTGCTGCCATATCATGATTCACGACGAGTGCATCATCATCATACACTCTCTCGCTCAAAAAGGAAACAAATGATTTCCGTTAATTAATGAAAAATGGCAGAGCAAATGGGGTAAGTGCAAAGGATGTGCATTAACTCGCTGTCATATACACATGTACGTACATCGCTATATAGATAGTAAAGTAGGTAGTTCCAACGCAACACACGAGTCGAGTATCTCCTTTCTGAATAAACGATCGCAATTGGGCTATTAATTTGTGCAACGAGTTAAAGCTACTATCACAATAAACGTACAGTCGAGCAAAAACACACTCGAAAGACCTTCGTATGAAAGACGATGCGAAAGTTTTTAAGGAACGACATATGTAGGTTTCGCACCGAAAAATGATAACAAAATTGTTTTCTTTTTCTTTTTCTTTTAGTTTAAATACAAATTCTTTAACCTTAACTTTCATCCTATGACTCCTTTTGAGAAAAGGATATAGATACGAATACGTTACGTACCATACTCTTGTTTACGTACGTTTAGTCAAATGGAAGCACATTTTTACTTCTCCGATGTGAGAGAGAGGGAAAGAGAGAGTTTTTGTTCGTTTAGTGGTGAAAGGAACAACTTTTACGATTTATTGTTAAAAGTTGGAAGGATTCCTATTTTTCTTTGCATTTAGTTCACAAGAAAATTTTCCTTATCATAAGATGCATTTCTTGTTCTCAGTTTGCATACTAAATGTGTTTAGAAAAGTGAGTTTTTTTTTTCTTTTGTTCTGTTTAGTTGTGTTTGTTTGTGTAATGTTCTCTTATTTTTCGTAAGGACTAAGAACTATACATAAAACGATGGAGATCTTTACTTTTTGTGCAAACGAAAAAAAAAAAAAAACCAAGAAGAACGAAATCATTTTATTTGAAGTCAAGAATTTGAAAAAATAAAATTAAAAAAAAAAAGAATTGGAAAAGAAAATTCTGTGAATATTAATGATATCCCTTTAGATATATCTCTGCAGACCTTTAAATGGTGTAACTTGAATCTGTTCGTTGGAAAAACCAACATATATTCTTTCAGAAAAAATAAAATTGGATAATGTTCTTTCTGTATTGGGTGAACAAAAAATAAAAATCGTAATCCTTTTAGGGAATTAGTTGAAGGTTGGCAAATTTATAATAGTAGTAATAAAAATAGAGTGAAAATCTGGAGAATTATCTTGGCCCCTATTATAGTTATTAGGTCAAATAAAAAAAAATGTTTTCCTTTTAAATGAACTGATATGAATGAATATAAAATTAAGCCAAAAAAGACAGATTGGGTGAATTGTCCTTGTACTAAAAACTTCAGTGATTTGAGTTTGTTTGATTTGTTTGCTAAGAATAATAATGGTAGAAATAAATCCACTTTTTCGGACATCTCGATCGTCTTAGTGTTAATTTCTATTAGAGTAAATACGGATTATAAAAAAAAAATTAACAGAACAACGTCGCCCCGGTTAGCTAGTGTAAATATATAAAAAAATGAATTTTCGTTCATATGAGGCTTATATGGACTTGAAAACTACTGAATTAATTTTGCAGAAATTTTATATGTTTTTTTCTTTAAGCAGATAGAGCATAAAGAAAGTGGTTTGAGTCAAATCCACCCACTGCCACGCCCACTTTTATCATATTTAATCATATTTATCTTTATTGAACGTTCTTCGAACAGTAAAATTTTGTAATTTCTATTCAATCTGAAGCATGACTTGTGTTATTTATCCCGCCCACTACCAAGCCCACTATCACGCCCACTATTTTTATATTATAATTTTGTCCTTATATAACGTCCTTAAAGTTTTAAGAATTTATAATAAATCTCTCTTGGTCCCAATCTATGACAAATGTAAATTTTTGGGAAATCCGCCTACTACCACGCCCACTTTTTTTTTAAATATGAGACACCTTATTAATTTATATCTATTAAAAATTTATATTTATTAAAAATAAAAAAAAAATTGTAATTAAATTACAATCTCTTGAAGCTAAATCATTATTATGTGTAATTTTGTTTTAAGTTCGCCTACTGCCAAACCCATGCTTTTCTTGGTTGAATGGATACGTCAATAAACAAAACTGCCGTATTTTGAGTGATGATAATCCTGAAATGTATATTGAGACACCGTTACATCCACGAAAACTGACTGTTTGGTGTGCTTTATGGGTTGGTGGAATAATTGGTCCGTACTTCTTTAAAAACGATGCTGGCCACAACGTTACAGTCAATGGTGACCGCTTCAGAGCCATGATTACTGACTTTTTCGTTCATCAATTGAACAACCATGATGTGCAGGAGCTGTGGTTTCAACAAGACTGCGGCGGCGCAACATGTCACACAGCTCGTGCCACAATTGATTTATTAAAGGAAACATTTGGTGACCGTATAGTTTCACGTTACGGACCCGTGAATTGGCCTCCAAGATCGTGCGATTTAACGCCTGTGGGGATATGTGAAGTCGCTAGTCTACGCCGATAAGCCCGAAACGATTGACCACTTAGAGGACAACATATGCCGCGTTATTGCCGATATACGGCCACAAATGTTGGGAAAAGTAATCGAAAATTGGACCTCCAGATTAGACTACGTCCGAGCCAGCCGTGGCGGTCATAAGCCAGAAATCATATTTAAATTATAAAGCCAGAAAATTATCTTTCGAATAAAGTAAATTTCATGTCAATTTAAAAAAATCATCTTTGGTATATTCCATTTCAATGTTCTATACCTTTAAAAAAAAACACCCTTTATATTTGATTTTTTCCACATGTAAAGTTTTCTATTTAAATTTAAATTTTGTAGTAAGAAAAATGTTCACTGCGAAGCGTGGCAGGGTTCAGCTAGTTGATGAAAAAAATAAAAAAAATATAAATACGATTTTTAGAAGACTGTAGACGAACAAAACACCTAAACATATTTTTATGGATTTGTTCGCTGATTAGTAGAATCAAATAAATAAAAAAAATGCTTAAATAGATCAACAGTATCTATATATACAAATAAAATTCTGTTAATATATTCTGCTATCTTTATAAATAGGTACATAAAAATACCTATGTATATTTAAATTCACTTAAACAAAAATACTACACATTTAAAAATCTGTTTTCCCCTAAGGTTAAAAAAAATGTTTCTGTAAGTCGCTTAAAGTTGAATAAAATCCCTTGAGGCATTTGGGCTGACATCAAAAAAAAAATTAATTTAATTCTTAATCTTAAAGACAGAATGAAAATCTCGAGTTGAAATAATTTGTTTAGCTTAAAGATAAAAAAAAAAAAAAAAAAAAATTATCATCCTTCAAGAGTATATTCAAAAACTTTTGCCCTTAAACTTATTTTACAACAAATAGGTTCGAGTATATTTTTAAACAAAACTGACCTTATTCTTAATTAAATGCTTTAGCTTTTGAATTAACTTTTCGTTTTATTTTGTTGTTGCTGTTATTTGTTGTGAAAAATGAATAGGCCACTTCATCCAATGAAAAGGGTTTATATAAAATCTGCCAACTGCGATTGCAACAATAATTGAATGAAACTTCTCTCTTCTTCTTTACTTACAAAGAACCAAAAGAGGCTTATTTCTTTAAATATTTTCATTCTTCAACCGGCCATGGGAAAATCCTTTTAGCTTTGCCCTATTCGCAAGTTGAATGTAGCTACAAGGGACCTTCTAAATCCCAATCCTTTCTTTCGCAATAAAAAAAATCTGGAAGAAAATAAAATAACCAGTCAAAAAGAAATAAAAAAAAAATAAATAAATCCTGGTCGAAAAAATTCCAAAGAACTTTTGCCAGGAATCTGAAACCCTCAAGTGGGTGGGTTCGTCCGCACTCAACAGTCAACACCTATACATACAATAAAACACACACACACACACATATACACCGCAAACGCTGTTGTGCGAATTTAATTTTCCTAATGCATTCCATTACACACTTCCAGTTCCAGGACCTTGATTTAGTGAGCCCTGGATACAAATTGGTCCATGCCATTGCTATATAGGGCTACAATCTGCGGGGTTATCCTCAATGGAATTCTATCTTATGCCGAGATAGATACTTTTGCCCGCTGCCGCCCCGCTCCGAGTGACAGAGTTAAAGCAAAGTCATGGAGAATTAAATCGGGGGTGGATAAAGCTGAAGCTATATAAGGCAGCAACAGCACTTGGCTAACTTTTATTTTCATTTGATTGCATTTCAAATCTTCTTTCCTTTGGCTTTGTACGTGCTTTTTTTTTACTATTTTATCTATGTACTTTTTTTTATTCTAGCTTATTTCTTTTCTTTGTTGTGACAGGAACAGTAGGTATTCTTCCTTGATGGACATTAAAGTGAGTTTTTTTTGTTTTTTTTTTAAGCGCCGCCATCACACTAGCTTTATTTGCAAGAGTTCTGGCTATATAGGATTCAATTTAAAATTTAAGTCTCCTGATCCTTTGGCCACTTTAAGAAATTGGACGACACAGTCGAATCAAGTGCTTGAATAAAAATAAAAAAAAAAGAAACAAAAGAATTTAAAGAAAGTCATAGACCGAGGCGGGCGGCGGCGGCGGTGGTGTGGCGATGAAGAGGCAAAGAGAGAAAAAGAAGAAAACCTCTTTCATTTAAAGCCGATGCTGAAAGTCGTCGTTGCAAAATGGAAATGCATTTTTAATTTGCAATTGCAATTGAAAAATGGGAATGATGTCGTTGTGTCGACAGTGATGAAGGTCGATTTCTTTTTTTTGCTGAATGAATACGCTAATGGAGTTTGAATAGAATGATTTAGTAAATAATTGGCCAATATTGAAATTAAATTGTTTGAGATTTTTTTTTTTTTTTTTGAAAAAAGTTTCAGAAGAGTTATGGATGGAAAAAAATATAGTATATAAAAGAAATTCTTCAACTATGTGGGAATGTGGTAATTTTAAGTTTTTTATTTGCAGAAAATTAATATAAATTGCCTCTTGCGAGGAAGTCACAAATTTTCCAAAGGGTTTTTTTAATGAAAAAGTTCGATCGAATTCGGCCGATAAATGTTGGTCCTTTCCATTCCTGGTGACTAACAATACCCACAAAGTAATAACTGAGAGTTGGTCATACGAGTCACCACCAATTTATTTATTTTGCTATTAATCGTATGAAATATTCTAACAACCCTTTTATAATTGTCAATTATTATATCAATTGAAAGTTGATAAAAATTGACAGAAGTTAAATGTAAATAAATTACCAATAGAACAGTTGATCAGTTTTTTAAGATATAAAGTTTTAATTTACTTAATTTGAATGTTTTTATCAATTGTTTAAAATGTTTTATTTAATCAATGTTTTAATGGCTTATCTACTATTTTTCAAGATTCAGCCATGTGTAAGGTGAAATATGGTAAAATAAAAAAAAATATGAAGAAGTCGTGAATAACGACGAAACGTTGGGAAAAAGATGAAATATTTATTTGCATTTAGTTTCAAATCGACAAAAAAGCCTGCATAATTATTCACAAAAAAAAAATTACCGTCCGATTTTGTAAATTCTTTTTATTTTTGAAAGATTATATTTAGAGAATGGGTATAGAGGACATTTTTTAAATTAATAGCATTTATAGATTCAGTTTTATTTCTCAGCAATTTAGTTACATGATCATCCTTCCCCAGTTCAATTTTTCTGTCAAAATATTTAAGGAAACAAAAAATTGGAATTTAAAATTTTGTTATTTATAAAATTAAATGGGGTAAAAAAAAAACAAAAAAAAATAGTAGGTACTCGACTTTAAAAAACCTTTTTGTGTTTTAAAGTTAATTATATGAGAAATCACTTTAGCTTTATATATTTTTTTTTCTATAAAAAAACATTAAGATGATACGACCTGATATTTTGAAAAATTTAGCTGTTTGGTGAATTGGGGTGAAAACGATATTTTTTATTTTTTTAATATTTAAAAAATATTTGGGTACGTTCAGTTTAATTAAAATAAATATAAATAAATATTGAAAGTTTGAATGAAACAACAACAATTGGGTGAGCTACCACCAAGATTTTATTGGCTGTAGTTATAGCTATTTCACGACTGCCAGGCCGATCATCAGACTCCTTTAGTGGTGCTTGGTTATTGTTAAATTTTATTTGAAAAACTTTTTGCCCCAGCTGGGGATCGAACCTGGACCAAGCTCCCTCACTAAAGGAGTCTGATGATCGGCCTGGCAGTCGTGAAATAGCTATAACTACAGCCAATAAAATCTTGGTGGTAGCTCACCCAATTGTTGTTGTTTCATTCAAACTTTCAATATTAATATGATGGTGCGAAAGCTTGGCAGCCTAACTGCAAGTGTGTTATCACACAAAAACCCCTTATATATAAATAAATATGTTTTTGATTTTTAAGTTCCTGAAAACATAATATATTGTTGAAGAAAATCATCCCGATCACCAAATCTCGCGGTATGTTTTAAGACTCCATTTTTTTTAATAATTTGTTTAATTTTGAAATATTTGTATTTTCTCCACGTCTCCGGAAACTTATCTTCTTGTGAATTGCTGAACGTCAATTCGAAATTCATGTCATCAGAACTTATTCCATAAACTGACTAAAAGAAAATACGGGATTTAAAAAAACTTCTTTAATGTGGGATATTCGCGAAAAATATTATCCCATCTAAAAGGTCAGTAAATGTTCAAACAAAGTCAACTTATTTCTGTAATTGGTCAGCCATAGAAAGTTTTTAACCAACGATTAAAGTTTTCAACGTCATTGGAAATGTTTAGCACCTCATTTGTGGGATATTGGAAAAAGGGTGTATCATTTACACGGACACCAAAATGTAACATATGTACATTATGTATCTACCTATAGTATTTTTAATGAATGTATTTATAATTTTTTTTTCAAAGTCACATTATAGGTTTTTTGCACCTCACTTGTGGGATGTTCGAAAAAAAAAATATACCATCCCATTTGAAAGTTCAGTTAATCTTCTTTAAAAGTCAACAAATTTCAGTAGTTGGTCTCAGCCACATATTATACAAGTTTTAAAACTTTTTTTTTAAGGTAGTATAGATTATCATCTTATTTGTGGGATATTCATACGAAAAAATATACCGTCTGAAAGGTCGTCCTAAAATATTATTTAAAAAAAATGTATGGATGACTTAATTCTGAAACTAGTTTCAGATAGTATTTTTTTTTTCGAATATCCCACAAATGAGTTGCTAACAATTTCTACAACTTTAAAGAAAACTTTAAAAAAATTCACTTAAAATATCTTGGTACGACCGACCAATTACTGAAACTAGTTGATCTTTTATGAGGACTAACTGAATTTTTAAATAGTAGATTTTTATCGAATATCCCACATATCCAACTTGAAAAAACATTTAAAAATAATTAATACAAATATATGGTTCACCAATTACGAAAACTCTTTGGTGCTCTTTCATATGATATACGTGTTTTGCGAATATCCCACTTTTGAGGTACTAAGATCCCGGAACTGAAAATACATATATTCAAATTTAACCTTAAATATATTTGTTTATATAAAATGGAAATTCGTCGCTGTCAGTGACTACTCCTGTGTCTATATTTCACACTGTAAGATAGACTTAATCGCCTTCCAAAGAAAATTCCAGTCAAAATTGTTTGGAAATTTGACTTCATTCATTTTCATTTTTGTACGATGCGAAAAAAACTTGGGTTCAGGAAAAAAAATTTAATTCAACTATGTAAAACTGTTAGGAACAGTTTTTAGTGGAGATTTAAATCATAATAGGCTAACTTAAAAAAAAACAATTTGTACATTTTTTACACTTTTAAGCTTGAACCATGTATTAAGTTGTTTTTTTATTGAAAGATGTATGCAGAAGGACCTAATAAACTCCGAGATTAAAACATCAACACAATTTTTTCAGTCAATCCACAGTTAACTCAACAAATTTGGTGAGTTAACTCGGGTATAAAATTTAATCTCGTACTGAAAAACTGATTCTAAGGGAATCATATTAAATAATATATCATAATTTATCAAAGGAGTATCCGCCTAAGGGAACGTACAATGAACGCAGTGTGAAACATTAAAACTAAGGAATTTTTTATTTTTTTCGGGAGCTGTCAATAGGTAATGAGAGATTTCACTGTAAAAACAAATTTAATGATTTTTTTGTACGTTGTTGTTCACATTTCCAATCCGGATTCATAAATTTGTCATTTTTAAATATATCTTTAGTTTTCAATAAAACAGGTTCTACTAGTTAAACTAATTCGCGATTCAAAAAAGTGCTTCGTTTACATAATTCACTGTAGATATTAATTTTTCACAATATATTATTACAACCTCTTTTATATTATTTTCAATGCTTTCACATAGAACAAATCAATGTGTGGGAATCAATTTTATTCACTAATCGTGATGAATTTATTAACATTATAATATTTGTATATATAAATAATAAATCTCTCTCAGATATCAGCCGTTAAGTCATAAGAATCACGAAGAAATAAATCATTTTTAGGGGTCTGCGGTTAATAGGCTACTTAACTTAAGTGCCATACAAAAATTTCAAGCATTAATATAAGTTACAAGATTATATAGGTACCTTACCATTACCTACCTACAATAAAAAAAATAAAACAAAACAAAAATCTCTATAAGCCAAAAATAATAAATTAATGTCGTTCATAAAAATATCCTTGAAAATACAACTAATCTTAGTACGAGTATTTGGTTGTTAGTACTCATTCATCAGAAGTTTATTTATTGGCGTACTTGTATTTATATAGGTTTAGTCTTAAATTTTTATTATTATTTTTTTTTTTTTTTTGTATTTTTTCTAATTTATAACGGATCCTTTTGAACAGTATTTTGCTCCTTCAATTCTTTAAGTTGTCCATTATCTCCGACAACAGCTGTGCTTTTTCTCAATATGAACTACTTATTGCCATTCCTTTTAGTTGAAATATCCTCCATTGTATTAAGGAACATAAAGTACGACACTGAAGATTTCATAGCCTGAGAAGAGAGAAAGAGAGATAGAGATAGATAGAAAAAAAGAAAAAAAAAAATTCAGACAGACAAAAACAATAAGGACATTGAAATGGAAAAAACAATTCATTCAATGAATTTGTTCAAAGCATCATATACAGACATCAGATAGTATAGAATTCTTATCAGTAGGTACATCCATTCAAGTTAAACACACTCTACGACTTTATCTCAATACCCATCCCCATCCCCACCGTGTGTCGTCGTCGTCAGTTGGTCGTTCGTCGTTCGTCGTTCATCCTGCCATATCATTGTCATTATTATCTACTCACGTTCCATCGCCCTCTTTATTCACTTACCGAACCAATACTGCTAAGAGATAAAATCACAAATTTCATTCCATTAAGATGAACAGATTTCTGAGATCGATAAATTGCAAAGCTTATGTCTCTTATAAGTTGAGCATTGGTCTTAACATCACCAAAGGCTAGCAGTGATTCCCAGTTGCACATGTAATAGGAATTGGCCATTTTTGCAGCCTATATTTATATAGAAGTACATTATAAGGACCAAAAGATTTTCATCAAATATAAATGGGATGAAAGAGGTTTTATAAATTATAAAAGCTTACCGCATCTGTACAACGTTGTCCAAATGAACCTACAACAAGAAATTCCAAACATTGTGACACTAACCAGATGAAATATTTAAATGTTTCTATGCTTATATCATTCTAGAGGAGTTAGTTAATAAATAAAAAAGGGAAATTATTTTTAAAGTATTTTATGATGGATTTAATTTTTTGTTAAACCTTTGCTAGTTGAAATGCCAAAACGCAAAGAACAAAAACTCCAAAGGTTATTAGAACGAAAAGTGTCACACTCAAGAAGGATTGCAGGTCCGGCAAAAATCTATAATAAAGAAAGGAAAAATTAAAGTGAAGTATTTCAAAATTTAAGTTAAAAGATGGCACCAAAATTAATATAAAATTCCCACTTCTGACAAGATGTAGGATTGTAGATTAAAAAAAATCACTTATAATAAATTTTTAATATGTGAACCACAGGGAAATATTCCAACATTGTGTTTTTCTGAAACATTGGAATAGAAGCGATTTTTTTAAAGAATTTTACCCAATTACGTGATCAATTTTTCAGAGCTATAACTGTCGACTGAGATATCGCATCATCTTCAAATTTTTTCAAACTATCCGACCCGTGCTCGAGTTGCTATTAAAAAAAAAGTTTAGTTGTGAGAAAAATCAATCCCCTTTTTTAAAAAATAATTTGTTTGTGGGTACCTATGTACATATTTAATTTTTTTTTTGTTAGGCAGGTTCATGTTCGACAGACAAACAGAATCTTTACACCCCTATTGTTTCTTTTCTTTATCATCATTACGATGCCATGTTCGATTGCTTTTTCCCGTTCAATTTTTTTTAACTTGATTGCCGTCATAATTCTTAAGTAGATATGCAGAAGAAAAAACAAATATACGTTTAGTACAGGCAATGGGGAGTCATTTATATACCATCTGAGAAAAGTTTTACAATTTTCTCGAAAACTAGAAGCCATAAAATCATCTAGTTTTCAGTTTTTGATTAAGAATTATAAGAGCAACGAATTGTAAGAAAACAAAATACGTAATATAAAATCTGAAAGTATTGAAAAATTTTGCTTTAAACATTTTCTTTATGTTTTTTTTCTAAAATTTTCAGTTTGAAACTCGTTTTTTCAAAAACTATGCATAGATTTCACTTGATTTAAAAACTGGACAATAAAATAGATTATTGGCTTTAAAAAAGGTATAATACTTAATTGTAGATATTACCGTTATTTTTTAATATTTTTTCCATTTTTAGTACTTTTTTTCACGAAATTACCCCTCCCGCCAAAACGGGGGGAGATAGCCCTCCCTTCCATAGTAAAAATGCTTGTATTTAAGTGTTCTAGCGTTATCATTTCTTAGCGCCACAGTTATCATACTTTCCCCAAATATTGCATCTGAAATTACTCGCCTTTTTTAATAAAAAAAGATTTTTGCTGGACTTCAAATCTTCGTAGTTAGGTTAAATATTATCGGAATTCAATAAACAATATACCATTTTGTTCGTTAGAATATTGTCTAAATAAAAGTACTTAATACTTTTTTTCTTAAATGTAACGGTTTCCGAGAAAATCGCAAATAAATTTGATCATGGCCAAATTTTCACTCGTTTTTCGCTTATAACTTCTAAGTTACTTGCTGAAAAAATAAATGTTGTATAGGGATTTGTATATATGTAATATGAATTGGAACAAAAAAGTTCTTAATACATTTTTCATAAAAATTATTACAAACGGAGAAAAACGCAGAAAACCAAAAAAATTCTTATTTTCAAGATAACGGGACCCCCACAAAGCCGAATTTCCCGCAAACTCAAATTTATACTCAGAATCAAACTCCCTATAAAACTGCATTCAAACTTGGACCACTTCAAAACTTTTCTCAGATTATTCCCCATTGCCTGTACTAGTTACGTACCTACCTACTGCGCTACGCTGTTATAAAAA
Organism: Epistrophe eligans; assembly: GCA_951394125.1. Taxonomy (NCBI): domain Eukaryota; kingdom Metazoa; phylum Arthropoda; class Insecta; order Diptera; family Syrphidae; genus Epistrophe; species Epistrophe eligans. The sequence continues at coordinate 14,480,207 of OX596030.1, forward strand.
AAGAGCCAACAACTGAGTGGAATCAGGAAGTTTAGCAAAAACGGAAAAAGATGTCACAGGAAGAGTAAATCCAAAAACGACTTAACTTCAATATTTTTTTGTTTTTATCTTCAGCCTTTCACTCGGCTCATTTTTACATTGCTTCGCTTCCACTCAAATTTTTATTTTTTATCTCAAGTCAATTGACAGACACACACACAACCAGCACTCAACTTTTCATCCGTCTCACATTTTTTACAAATTCATTAATTGCCCATTAATAGGGGCTATTATAGTTCTTACATGTTTGTACATATGTATAATGTATAATATCGCACGCTTTTTAAAACATTGAACAGTTCAATTTCACAGAGAGGAATAGAGTAGACAGAAAAAAAGCAAATAGAAAAAGGAGGAAGAGAAAATGCAAAAACACCGGAATAATAATGAAGTGGAACAAAGTAGCAAACCCTTGATTGCACCTAAAACCAATTTCTAGATTAAAAAATATAAAAAGTTGTAATTTTAAAATTTGTTTAAGTAAGTTGTTTCTCAGTTTGTAGGTATAATTAAGAAAAGATTTTGGGCTTAAAATGTATCTAAAAGGTTTAGTCGTATAAGTGAAAATATGTGTCAATCTCAAAGAAAAAGTTTACAAATTAAAAAAAAATAATATTCTGATTAAATAAACAAATTTGAAAAAACAAATAAAATAGTCTTAAACAATCTTATAAATATAAAGAACATTATAAAATTTGTTTCAAGTAAATCAATTTAATACTTTCTAAGTTTACGCCGGACATAATAATATTGCTTCGTCTTTATTATAATATTAATGATTAATGATTGTTGAAAATTCTGCAATTTTAATTACTGGAGTAATTTAAGTATTCTTAGGGAACGATAAAAAAGCGAAAAAGGAAAAGAAAAAAAACTTCTATAAAAATCTTTTAGTGATATTAATGAACTTGATCTTAGTTTTGCAAAAATGGGCTTTTAAATCAAATGAAACATACATAACACAATCGTATTTGGCGAGTAACACCCTCCCTATTGGAAAACCCTTAAGAAAACAATCTCACTTCTGACAAGATGTAGTTCAATGAATTATATTAATTATAAAAATGAAATGACAAACAAAAACTACACTTACCCATCTAGAGTTTGATGTTTTTGTATAATAACTTTCAATTTTCGTTGAAATATTTTGTGCAAGTTATTCTGTTGATAAGAACTTGATGCATACTCTAAACTTAGTATTGATCTTTCATATAATGTTTCTAGGTCATTTTGTAACATATCGTAGCGTACTGCACAATAAGTTAATGTTGTTCCAATAAAACAATCCTGAGCAGCAATAAGAGTCGCTGAAGCAAATCCAACCCAACCTGTGTAAAATGTTGTAAAGGCATAATTCCATGGATCTTGTGAATCATAAGGAAAACTCATCTTATAAAGATATGGTTTTGAACGAGAATGAGGATCCCGTATGACCAATACGCCCACTCCTATGTACATAAAGGCTAGAGTCACGAAAAAAGTAAAAGACATTAGATAAACTAGTCTCAAACTCTTTTCACATGCGTCATGAAGTTCTTGATTTTCGGTTCTAAATTTTTTTAAAGTTAAATAGTCAACAATTGATATAAATCTATTAAAACTAAAATGTCTATACTTACTTATGAACATAAATATTTTTGTAGAATTTCTGCAGAACATCCTTCATCTGATGACGATAAAATATCAAATGAAGAATCCTTATAATAAATTGTAAGCCTATAAATGTTGTACATAGACACTCAGCTATTTTGGCTACATCACCTTCATGATCGTATATGAATAAAAATTCAGCATAAACTGTTGCAAAAAAACACGAAAGAAATACCAAAGCTAAACAATTCACTAAAACTTTCTGATATGTTCGACTATTCGAAGCCAATGGCCAAACCCAGCTGAATTTGAAAAACCAAAATTGAAATGATTTAATTTCATCGCCTTTTGCGGTGACAGGAAAAAAAGTAAAAATAAAACACACCGAAATACACTATGGGCTTTTTAAAGCAAAACATTCAGAAAATTGTGTTCGATGTCAAGCCTTTATATAGAGGTTCCTACATATATGCTGACTGCATCACTTTGTCAGTCTTAATTTATTGGAAATGACCGAAATGAATTTTTAATGGTTGTATACAAAATGGAATTAAAATTGTTAATTGTTTTTCGTTTTATGGATTTCAAATAAATTATTATTGGTAAAACAGATTTACCCGCTATGAGGATGGCAGGTTTTTGGGCTCATAAATGTTTAATTATTATAAATGCGCATATGTGCATTTGAATGGAAAATTTTTGTTGAAAAGCTAAATGAACATTAAATCCAGGGGACGACATCACACGATGGACATTTGTTTGAGTAAATTTATAATTCATACAAATGTTCATATTTGGACAAGAGATATATGAATTATTTGAGTATTAAGGAACTGCTTTATATGCTAACGAGCTGTTTGGTAAATAAACAATTTGGAGAAACTACAGAGCGATGGATGCTTATGTACTTTACTATTCTTTTCCAGGATTAGATATTTTATTTATGTTCTTTATATGTATGCATTAAAAAACCCTAATTTTAAGGAATAAAATAAACAGTTAGGGCTGGCTTTCATTTGCACACATCTTGGATTTAAAGAGAACTAACCCACAGTGTGAAAGCAGAACACTGCATCAATTCACAAGAGCGTAAGTGTTTAACTTGATAATGGTCTTGGATGTGTAACTGTAAGTGAATTTTCTGTGGCGCAAAAAACTTTAAAACTCTTTTCTAAAATGTTCTTAGTTTCAAATATTTTTTAACTAGTATCATACCAAAAATGTTTTCTTAAGCTGAACGAGCCTAAAAAAGTGATAGTTCATGCAAGAAAGTTAGCAAACTTACTATACTATTTTAAAATTTTTAATTGTTTAATTGTCAATTTACCACGTATCACTTAGATATCACGTATCATGTATCACATATCACATATCACATATCACATATCACATATCACATATCACATATCACATATCACATATCACATATCACATATCACATATCACATATCACATATCACATATCACATATCACATATCACATATCACATATCACATATTACATATTACATATCACATATCACATATCACATATCACATATCACATATCACATATCACATATCACATATCACATATCACATATCACATATCACATATCACATATCACATATCACATATCACATATCACATATCACATATCATATATCACATATCAGATATCAGATATCAGATATCAGATATCAGATATCAGATATCACATATCACATATCACATATCACATGTCACATATCACATATCACATATCACATATCACTTATCACATATCACATATCACATATCACATATCACATATCACATATCACATATCACATATCACATATCACATATCACATATCACATATCACATATCACATATCACATATCACATATCACATATCACATATCACATATCACATATCACATATCAAATATCACATATCACATATCACATATCACATATCACATATCACATATCACATATCACATATCACATATCACATATCACATATCACATATCACATGTCACATATCACATATCACATATCACATATCACATATCACATATCACATATCACATATCACATATCACATATCACATATCACATATCACATATCACATATCACATATCACATATCACATATCACATATCACATATCACATATCACATATCACATTTCACATATCACATATCACATATCACATATCACATATCACATATCACATATCACATATCACATATCACATATCACATATCACATATCACATATCACGTATCCTCTATGCCCATTTTGCTGTCGAGATGATCAAAGCGGCAGGCGATTACTTGGTCAAGAGTATGCACCATCCAGACCATCCAGAATGCCAAGCGCAACGAATAAAATGTAAGTAAAAATTCAATTTCGAAACTTTGGTCTGCAAAAATACATAAATTTGTCGTGTATAACCTTTATTTGCTAATCAAGTAAACATAATGTTAGGCAAACGAAAATGAATTATTTTTTGAAAGGAAACATAAAAAATGTCCAATATTATGTAAATATGTATATGATGCTGGATATAATGGAACTTTTAACTGCTCTGAACTCTGAACAATGTTAAAAAATTGATTTCTTGCGGATTATGTCTTATGTCAGGAACCTACGTATTCTTATGATAGGTATTATTCCTTCCTTCTTTTGTTGCATTTTTTATTTGTATCTTATTTTCTTTAGAATTATTTTACAAAAACCATAGGAAAAATATCTTTGAAGTCTGGACTGAAGGATTTGGTTATTGGCTTCTGATTGTAAAATTAATTTTTACGCTTTTTATAGATATGTATTGTATATCCACACATTTTTGTAGGTTTTCTTTCTTCTCAGAAATATAAATTTAATATAAAATCAAAGAAGTTTTTTTTTCTGATTTTATTTTATAAAAATACTTATTGGATTTGGTTTAATATAAATTTTTCAAATTTTTAAAGTACGAAATTTGCATTGAGAGCAAAAAGTCTGCCATCCAAACCAAGATGTGAACTTTATTTTCATATACATACATACATACCCACCTATTTTTGTATATGTTACCTTCATCTTTTCAATTTTAAATCTTTCAATATAAAAAAAAAATATAATATTTTAAATTTTCCCACACAGAAAAGAAAAACTCTCTTGTTGATGTAAGGATGTGGTATTGGTTATTAAAACTGGTACGGTACCTACCTACCTAATTTAAAATTTTGAACGTGCTCTGCATCAAAAAAAAAAAAAAAAAATAAAAAAGTGCGAATGCTAAGTGTTTTAGAAGAGCTTATTATGCTCCTATTTTTTTTTGTCGTCTCCGCTAAATAATGGGTTTATGTTCTTTAGCGGCGGCAGCGGTGGCGGCGGTGGCGATGTTGTTTTTAAAAGCTCATCATCGTCAACCTCAGACTCAGATGTGAAATTTCTCAAGCCAATCTACTTATTGGCGTTCTTTTTATTTGAGATATCCTCCATCGTATTAAGGAACATAAAATACGACACCGATGAGCTCATTGCCTGAAACGAGGATAAACGAAAAAACAACAAAAACAAAAAAGTTAAGCAAAAGAAAACACAAAGTAAAAATAACTTATTTAGTGAATTTGTTTGTCGTTATCAGTACATCCACGTTGCCATTGGTGGTTAGAGTTTTTTTTTTTTTGTTTTGTTTGGCTTTTCTTTCTCATATTGGTTTTATCTCTTCGTCTTATAATCATTATTATTATTATTATTATAACTTCTCCAGACACATCATATCTTACACTACATTCACTTACCGAACCAATACTGTCAAGAGATAAAATCATGAAATTCATTCCATTCAAATGAACGGATTTTTGTGATCGATAAATTGCAAAAGTTATGTCTTTGATAAGTTTAGCATTGGTCTTGCTATCGTTGTGGATTAAAAGAGACTCCCAGTTGCACATGTAGTATGAGTCGGCCATTTGTGCAGCCTTATTAAAGATCCAATGAATATTATGAATGTTTTTATTTTTTTTAATTCGTATAATAATATTAGCTTACAGCATCGGTGCAACGTTGACCAAAGAAACCAATCACTAAGAATTCTAAACATTGTGATACCAGCCAAAAGAAATATTTTAGAGTTTCCACGCTTAGGTCATTCTGTAAGGATTAAAATATTTACATACAAACACACAAATCAGAAAACGAAAATGAAATCTGGTAAATTAAAATAAATTTCTATAAATATACTAACTAATTGATTTCTTTGCTTTTAATTTGATAGAAAAATTGAAAAAAGTTATAACTATGGGCTTAATAGTAACAGGTGTTTTTTTAGAGGTATACAGAACTTTAAGTTGGCAACACTATTTTAACCGACGGCCATTTTGTGAGCTGTCAAGTGATTTATTTTTAGTTTGGTTTGGCATTTCAACAATTGAAGCCACAGGATCACCTATCAAGGCGTAGATTTGGTGAATGGGCGCAAAACAAGATTGCCGTTGATCCCAATTTTCATAAGCGAATTTTGTTTAGCGATGAAGCTGACTTTTGGTTGAATGGTATTTCGAGTGATGATAACCCTCAAGTGTATGTTGAGACACCGTTACATCCACAAAAACTGACTGTTTGGTGTGCTTTATGGTTGTATGCTGTTAGTACAACAATTTTTGGTTAGCAATTTTTGACAGACGAAAATAATGGACGGAGCAGAATGAGGTTTTGCTTCATTTTGCTTTTTACTTCTCATGCTGCAGCAGGTTGAGGACTTCGGGTGGTAAAAGGTTTCGGAAGTAATCCTAGCTTATTTTTTTTTTTTTTTTTTAATTTTTCAGTATACTGCTTGGTAGCACTAAATTTCTATTATAACGTTTTCTGTTTTCTTTCAAGATTCTTTATTTCCAATACATCAGATTTCATCGAATGGCTTAAATACCTGCATATTTTACACAATCTAATCATGGATTAAATTAGCAGAACTACTAGAATGGGTGAAACAGAATCTTAAAAAAAAACACAAATGTGATCTCAAGCTCCACTTCCAAGTAAAAAAATCAGTTTTTTTTGGACGCAGATCTCGATTTTGGAAATAAAAATAAATATGTTGCCCTACGGCTTGATGGCTGTTTTCAGTTTGCAGGAAGTCTACAAAATATTGGCTGAGTTCCAAAACGTCAAACAAACATTTTCGATGCGGTAGCATTAACCTATTCATGCGCATCTGAACGCATCCCGGATGCTTTGCATTTTGTGCAGATTAAACAGAAAGTGCAGTTAGATTTCGTTTCAGTAAAGTGACAACCGTAATAAGGTTGAATAATAAATTCCATTCCATAAAACCATTCTCTCAAAAATACATTGGTCAGTATATTCTTAAGATTCAGCGCAAAACAAAGTTCGGGCATAATACGATGTCTAAATCAAATAAAATAAATTAAAAATAAATTTGTCAGTGCTTCGGACAGCTCATTTAGAACCACGGCCTTACAGGGACTTGCAACCAATGCCTGTGTGCGTGTGCGTATTGGCAGGAATAGAGGCGACCTACAATTTTCTGCAGGATCCGAACAGCTTGCGTGAAAAGCACTTTTTTATGACAAGAGATACTCTTGGAGAATTTGTCAATTCCTCGTAACCCGTGAATAATATTTCTGTTTTTAGGTGGCATAGGCTGAGAATCGAACCCAAGACCTTCGGCGTAACAGTCCAACGCACTAACCATTACGCCACAGGCTACTGTAATCTTGATAATTCTCAAACTGAAGAGAAGAAAAGCTTAGCTATTCATATTTGAAGGAAAAAAGTCGAGAATATAGCATAATATGTTTGGATTGGAAAGATTTTACTGATAAATAATTTTACAAAACTTAAAAAAATTATTGCTTTGCTTAGAAATACATATGTACATACCTTTTGTAGTTGAAAAGCGACAGTACAAAGAAGAAATACACCAAATGTAACCACAAAAAATATCGGAATGCTAAGAAATGCCTGAAGTTCATTAAAGAATCTGCAATAATTCAAGTATTTCACTACACAACAAATTAGTAAAAAATTAAAAACACTCTTATTTATAAAAAAATAAGTACATTCTTGATTTGCAAGTCTTTTTCCAGCTTAACTTCTATAAAGATCAAGTATTTTCTCAGAAATATACTAACCATGATCTTACAATGCAGTAGCAACGAACAAAAAAACACAAAATTGGAGAATTGATACAAAATAACCTAAGTATTGATTCAGAAAAGCTTTTAACAGTCTTTAGTTCTCAAAAATTAGCGTTTCTTATTGATATTTCTTACAGTAATCAAGCACGTACACATTTTGATATAAATCTAGGTACAGTACTTTCTCATAACTTACCTATCAATAGCTTGTTGTTTTCCAATTATCACTTTTAAATTTCGATTAAAAATCTTATACAAATCATTCACTTGATGGGGTTTTGCCTTCTTTGTCAATTCTTTCATTGATGTTTCATATAGTTTATCTAAATCTTCATGCAACATAGCATAACGCATCTCACAATACCTAAGAGTTATTCCAATCAAACAATCTTCAGCTGAAATAATTGTCACTGTCGAAATTCCAACCCATCCTGTGTAGAGTGTAGTGAAGGCATAATTCCAAGGCAATTGTGAATCATAAGTAAATTGCATTTGATATAAATAGGGTTTCGAACGTGAAGTTGGATCTCTAGCTACGACAATTGCCACACTTAGATACATGAAGAACAAAGTTAAAAAGAATGTGATTGACATAAAATAAACCAATCGCAGGTCACTTTCGCATTCGTTGTGTCGTTTTTCATTTTCGGTACTGTAAATTTAAAGTGGAAAAAATTAAATTCAAATAAATTCCTCCAGCTGTTAGATTTATTTTTAAATGAATAGAAATTAAATAAGAAGGATTTAGCAGCGGATGGCTCACAAAATTGTTCTTCGAATTTCACACTGTTTTGGCAGCTTCCAGTTCACTTTTGAGTATTTCGAGAAATTGTTCAAGTGCTAGGGGCATCCATTCCGTTACACTTTTTGTAATGACAAAGTGCTATCAGTTCCAATGTAACCCCTAAAACAAAACTAGTTGATGGCACCCCTCTTATCACCCACCTCGAATAATAGTTGAGAAAATCCTCACATTTCTACGAACTTACTTGTGCAAATAGATTTCCTTATAGAATTTCTGCAAAACATCTCTCATTTGATTGCGACGTAAAATCAAATGAAGAATCCTTATAATAAGTTGTGTCCCAACAAAAGTTGTACACAGACACTCAGCTATCTTAGCAATATCTCCTTCATGTTCAGTTATAAACAAATACTCTGCATAAACAGTTCCAAAAAAACAACTAAGAAACAACAAAGCCAAACAATTAACAACAAAAGTCAGATATCCTGAACAATCAGGAGCCATTGGCCAAACCCAGCTCAATTTGAAAAGCCAAAACAAAGCAGATTTTAGTTGTTCTCCTTTAGCGGTAATTGGAATGAAAAACTTCATGATGATGACCGACAGGAAGGAAATAGCTTAATATTATAATAGCGGAAGATAAATTATACCCATCATTTATATATCCGTTTTATTTTGTGATGGCCTAATTTATTTACAATGAATTTTTTATGATTCTCAACTATAACGGAAATAATATGTATGTATGTATGTCAATCATATATGTATGTATGATGATTGTTAATTGTTGTTGATTTTGCTTGTTGAATTGATAATATATAATTTTGTGCAAAACTTAATTCTCTAAAGACTTTATTCTAAAGACATTATAATGTTTTCTTAATGGCTTTATCGATATTAGGAGGTTCTTCGAGACTCTAATGGACGTTAAACTGTCTTGAAACCAAAGGAGGTTTTTATTATGATTTATATTTAATTGGTATGGTATATGTGGGAGGATGAATTAAGACATTATAAATAAACTTCGAGGCAATAAGCTCTAAATCACATTGTGTTCTCTGTGCCATATGTTTTATATTTATATGCCAGACGGATTTCTATTTCTTTTTTTTGTTTTTTTTGTAAAGAAAAATATAAATCTTTTTTTTTTCGACAATTAATGGCAATTTGTCATTTGGTTTAACTTTTCATTTTTTTATACTTTCTTTGTCCTTTTAGATGAAGAGACTATATTATAGGTAGATATGTATACGTATATCTCAATTTTTGAGTTTGAAATAACGGGTGATTTTTAAGCTGGTTTGGTTTTGGCAACACTGGTTTTGACAGCTGACGTGTGTTAGTACCTTGTGTCACTATCAAACAGCTTCAGTTTGGTTTGCAATTTAACCATGGATCGTCTTACAAATGAACAACGCTTGCAAATTATTGAATTTTACTATCAAATTTCGTGCTCGGTTCGAAATGTTGTTTATCGAAAAATTGTGTTCAGCGATGAGGCTCATTTTTGGTTGAATGGGTACGTAAATAAGCAAAATTGCCGCACTTGGAGTGAAGATCAGCCAGAAGCATTGCAACAGCTACCAATGCATCCCGAAAAAGCCACTGTTTGGTGCGGTTTATGGGCCGGCGGCATTATTGGGCCATATTTCTTCAAAGATGATGCGAATCGCAGCGTTACTGTCAATGGTAAACGCTACCGAGCGATGATAACAAACTTTTTTTTGCCCGAAATGGAAGTTCTTGACTTGCATGATATGTGGTTTCAACAAGACGGTGCCACATGCCACACAGCACGCGAAACAATGGCGCAATTGCGAGGCGAGTTTGGTGAACAGTTAATTTCACGTTTCGGGCCGGTCAATTGGCCGCCTAGATCGTGCGATTTGACACCATTAGATTATTTTTTGTGGGGGTATGTCAAGGCTAATGTCTATAGGGACAAGCCCGCTTCGATTGACGCACTGGAAGCCAACATCCATGCATTCATTCGTGAGATACCGGCCGATATGTGTGAAAGAGTATGCCAAAATTGGACTCAGCGGATGGGCTACCTGAGACGCAGCCGCGGTCAACATTTGCATGAAATTATCTTTAAACATTAAATTGCAAGGTTCAAACTATCGATTCAAATAAATATTTCATTCATTTTTTCGAATTTTTTGTGTTTTTTTTTTAAAAAAGTTCTAAACCTCTTAAAAAATCACCCATTAGAACCAGGGTCTTAGTCACTTAGGTACAACTCTCAACCATTCATGTGTGAGTGTTATTGGCAGAAATAGATGGGATCTACAATTTTCTGCCAAAACCGAACGGCTAGAGTGAAAAGAACTTTTTCTTGATAAGAGATACACTTGGAAGATTTGTCAATTCCCCGCAAGAGGCAGTAACCCGTGAAAAACATTTCTGTTTTTAGGTGGCATAGGCTGGGAATCGAACCCAAGACCTTCGGCGTGATAATTCAATGCACTAACCATTACTCCACGGGCTACTACAAAAATTTGCAATCTGAAATGTCTTCTATCTAAAAATAGTTTCGTTTTTTTTAAGAATACCCTATGAAAGCGTTCGTTGTCCGCCATTTTGAAAGAGCGGTATAATACCTTAACGCGTAAATTTTCTCGGCTTCTATTTGTCGAAGAGTATTTTTTTACCTGGGATATAAAGGTAGGAACTACATATATTTCAAGTTAGTGATTAGTTAGTTAGTACGATGATAGCGAAGTCGAGAAAATGGTTCTCGCAATTCTGTCTGTCTGTCCTTTCGGCGGTAGCCTAAACAGGTGAATCGATTTTCTGTAGGATTGGTACCTAGCGTTTTTTGGGCATTTTCCCCACATGTTTTTTTCATTTTTTTTTAAGACCAAAAATAACGGTACCTGCAGTACAAATGATCTTACTAAATTATGAAAATTTTTTTTTCAAAAGATTTTAAAAAAAAATCAGTATTTTTTAACAAAAACATTAACATTTTATAAAAAAAGAACTTTATAATTCGAAAACGACTGAGTCGATTTTTATTAAACTTAGCACTCAGCAGTTTTTTGACATTATTTAGGAGGTTTTCAATAAAATTTTTCTTATAACCAAAAATAACGCTACCTCTCATACAAATGTTTAAAAACTGGTAGGTATTGAAAATCTCATTTTTCTCAAAAACGGCTCCTACGATTTTGATTAAAATTTTTGTGTGAACTTATATCAGAACGGTCTACCATATTATTGGAAAAAAAATATCCATCGTTTAAAATTGGTACCTCTCATAGAACCATTTTTTGGGTTTTCAACTATCTCTATTTTAATGAAATTTGTTACAAAAAAAAGCTACTAATAAGTTTGAATAATATTCCATATCAAAATTTTCAAAAAATCAAATTTTGGATTTTAAATTAAGTGAGACAGATAGATTGTATGTGCGTATAGATCAGGGTTGTTAAAATTTCAACGCAAAAAAATGAATTAAAAAAATATTTTTAATGCAGCATACAAAAATGTTTACATTAAATAATAAATTAATGTAAATAATTTGCATTAAACAAATTTTTAGTGTAAAGTTAAATAATTTGCATTAACAAAAAAATTTTAATGCAATGTAAAAAAATGTTTGCATTAAAAAAAATGTTAATGCATTGTAAAAATAATTAGCATTAAAAAAATAAATTTTCATAGCTACTTACAAACATTTTTTGCATTAACAAAATATACAAATTAAATTTATTTTTTTTTTTGCATTAAAAAAATGCAAATTTAATACGAAATTTGTTTGCAATAAAAAAAATGTTTGCATTAAAAAAAAAATGCATTTTAAAACGAAATTTTTGTTGCATAAAAAAATGCAAATTAAATGTGATTTTTTTTGCATTAAAAAAATGCAAAGGACCATGGGAAAATTTCTATGGAGTCTGGGTGTAAGACGAACAAAACCTGAATTATATATCTTACTACCTACATAGCTGAAACTTTGATCACAGAAAGAATAATGAACAACGAATATAAAAATATATAGTTTTACACTCCGGTTCAGTCGATTAACAAAACGACAAACAAGGAGTGCAAAGCTTTAGTTTTTTTATATTATATGCCTTGTCATGCCACTGAGCTCTAAGCCAATACCAAGCACCTCTTCGCGTTCGTCGCCGAACGAGTGTTCCGAGCAGTTCAATTTCAGTAAAACCATTGTGTAGGCAAGCAATTTGAGGAAAATCCAAAGTCCAAAAAAAGGACTATTATATAATATGTAGTTTTAAATTTGTCGATAGGTAGATGGCGTTGAACACTAAAGTATCAAAAGCCGCGTTTTATCAACGACGTAGATCCATATGGTTTATCCCATGAAAATAAGACAACAAGGATCCTAATGACAATAATGTTGTATGCTCATCTCTTTTTTTGCCTTAAAAAGGATATTTTTCCTTTTCCTTTTTTCTCTAAACTAAAGTTCACACTATTTTAACATTTTTAAAACTGTAAAGTCATCTTTCCTTAATAGTAAGAATTTTTGTTCGAATCATTAAAATAGATGCAGATAGAGATCAGGATCCCAAATTGTACCTGTGTTAACAAATAATAATTATCAATTATAAGTGAAAACAGCAACTACTTAACGAAACTCATATCAAGTTTCGAAAACATTGTTAAAAATAATTTTAATTTTTTTTAAATTTTGAACGACTTTAAAAAAAAAAAAAACTGTACAAACAAGATATTTCAAATATTTCCCTAGAAATGGTAAAAATCATTGCATATTCGTAGGCATATACAGTATACGAATCGTGCATTTGATAACAATTTTTCAGAACAAAAACCATATTCGTCTAAGTAAGCATGATCAAACAAAAGCCATTTCCGTTGCAGTTGCCGTTGCCGTTGCTGGTGCATTTATATTTTCAATTTCCCTGTACCCAGAGCTAAGATGTTTACACATAAAAAATTACTAACTGCCTGTCACACACATATCTTTCTGTCACAAATTTAGTTTTTGTTAGAGGAGCGCATTGTTTAATGGCTTTGATAAAAATGAGCAAGTTTAACTGGTTATTAATATCCTATATGACTAATAAACTAATACAAATAAAACACAATTTTTCCTTTAAATCTCACTATAACTGGGCAGAAAAAATTCGCAGCGTATATCTTTCAATACAATTTTTTCCAAATAATTTATTTCCAAGAAGTCTAGCAGGTTTTTAGACATTTGAAAATTGTGTGTATGTTTACTTCAAGTACATATTTTTAATATATACCTAAAACTATTCCCAGAGTAAAATAAAATAGGTTATTATTTTGCACTTTTTACATCTGGCAGCATTTGTTGTCTTATTTTAACATATGTACTTTGGATTAGAAATAAAAAAGTATACATATTTGTATACGAGTATAAACAATAAAATATTGCAAAATAAAACTAGCATTTCTTTAATCCTATTAATAAATTCATGTATTTTTCTATTTTGACTAAATAAATGTACTTCTGATTCAATTGACCCAATTACGAATAAATAAATATTTTCCGTATGACAGAATAATATACTTTCTTAAAATATACAAAATTAAAAAGCGTTTGACAACAGGTTACCCTCTTTAAATTAAATCTGGAATCATTAGTAATTAAATTACTAATTAATTATTTAATTCTTACAACAGAAAATGCTTGAACTTTATTGAACAAATAAAAAAAATCATTCACGTCTGGCAGCAATTGTCTCTTTTTCAATAAGCAGAATAAATTTTTGTATGAAACATAAGTTTCAATTCTAATTCTTAATCATAAATACAGACGATTTGATTTAATTTGCTAGTAGGATTTTTTTTTGGTGGGCTTTAGTTGAATCGCCTTCTTTTTACATTTTGCGCAAATAAAAATTTGTAACTTGCTGACTATAAAAAAATATAATGGTCAGACTTTTATCAAGGACACAAAAATGTCTAGTGCAATTTAAATTGAAATTCAAAATGTTTTTTTTTTTTTTTTTTGTGTTTTATTTTTATTATGTCTGGAATAAATGTGGTAGTAAAAAACCAAAAGCATCGGAGGTGGTGAAACATTTTTTTATAATAATAATAACTGAGACTAAATCTCGGCTTAATGAAAATGAGACAAAAAAAAAATAAGATGGCTTTGTTAAATAAAACAATAACAAATCATTATTTAAATTATGCAAAAAATATATGTACCTATGTTTACTTGCTTTAAAGAAAAAATATCCGCTGCTGATTACAAACAAATATCATAACTTTATCGTTAACCTTTTCTAATCTAAGCTTAACTTTCCTTAAAATGAATAATATTTTAAAATAAAAATTCTTTAACTTTCCTGATCTTCTTTACAATATTTTTCTATATCACTTAACTATGACACAATAGAGATTAAGTTTGGATATCTATTGCGTTTATCTTAAGTGAATTCTTTTCTTATGATTTCTCACCTCTTTCAAGTGCATACTTTATATTTTGATGACTTAGTTTAGTGGAAATTTATAAAGTGAAAAAAATCGATGTAATTTTTTTTTCCTTAAAAGTCACTGAAGTTTACTTTTATTAACTTTCAAAAAACTATTTTTCGTTAAACCATTGAACTTTTACCACAAAAATGAAAAAAGAAGAAAAAAACAAAAAACAATAACAACAATGAAATTCTTTTAAAGTTCGTTCTTCGTTAACATAAAACCCCCAGCGCTCAAAGTAAGAGTCTTGCATTTTTGATATTCAAATTAAGGCAGTCTATATTTTATGATGGAAAATCGACCAAAATAAAAAAAAGAAGATAACTACTCTCCTTGGCTATGGTGTATCATAGAATATGATGATGCTGGCGACGACGGTATTTTTTTTTCATTTTTTACTATAGCACAGTTTTATTTTATTTTATTTTTTTTTTTTTTTTAACTTTGTCTGTAAATTAGGGTGGTTCTTAATAAGAAAATGTTTGCAACGCCGAATTTTTACCAATGCTTAGTTATTTTCGAATTCAAAAATCAACTAAAACGTTGATCAATTAGAAGAAAAATAATTTAAAAATTAAAATGTTTATTAATACAAAATTCATGTTAAGTAAAGTAAATCTTAACGAAAATCTGTATTTACCTATAATCTTTCGCTTTTCACTCTTTTTCTCATTTGTGCTTGTAAATTAAATAATGTGTGACTAGCGTTTGATTTATTTTTTTTTTTTATCTTTGGCAAAGATATCTTAGGTATTTTCAAATTTAATTACTTTTTGGTCCACCTACTACTGTTAGTTATCTGATTAACCTGACTAAACTTATATGGTCTTATTTATAAACGTTGTGTAACTTTAGACAACTGTTTAACATTGGAAAATGTGTTCAATTGTTGTCTTATAGCTGTCTAACTTAGCTATTGGCGATTGGCTTAACCGTGAGTAATTTCTATTAAATAAAGAATATTTCCACCAATTTTAAAATAGTTAGACAGTGTTTAAGTAGACAAAAATCTAATAAATATGACTGATAGTCTATTTTATAAATACAATTTAGCACTTAATTCACTGGTTAAAAACAATGCTTGATTTTTATAATGTTTAAAATAATTTTTTAACATTTTCAAAAAACAAGCTCGACAATTTTATTTTAATTTTTTCAATAAGTTTAATTATATAAAAATTTCAAGTATGTAATATACGTATATACACAAAGACGCAAGAGCGCTTGGTCTCGACGACAAGAGGGAGCTTGCGAGGGACCACAACCGATGGAAGACCGCAATATCTCAGGCAGAGACCCTCAATGGATCGGGGACCGGATAAGTAAGTAAGTAATATACATATACACTGTTTATTTAAATAATTTTTAAATAAATACGAAAAGTGTTTAGAATAAATCGATTTTAGGAATAAATAAGGTGTAAGGTGTTGTCTCTTTTAAAAGAAATATGAAAGAATAAGGTGTATGTCTGGGTCGCACGTACATTTCTATATCTTCTTAAATTTATTTATCTCTCTCTCTCTCTCTCTTAGGGGCTTAAAATATATTTTAATAATTTTTAAAAACGCAATTTTTTGTAAGAGAAGCACGTCTTAAGGAAATTATTTTAAGTTGAAGGAAGAAAGTATGTTATTTATTTTTTCTTAATTTCTTATTTAAGTGTTGGTATCACTAATTTTTAGTAGGGTGATTTTTGATCCTTTCTAATGTATGTATATACAAACAATGAGTAGTGGAAGGACATTTAACAACAATTACGTGGTAAACAGTACAAGGCAAATAACGTTTTCAAAACATTCTAACAACTGACGTTGATAGATCATTTAGAGGACCTGGCTGCAAGTTAAAATCTCTAATTCAAAATATTGCACTATTTGATCTATAAATTACAAAATTCCATGGAATTTAATTACATACAATAAAGTCTAAAGCAAAATTTTGGACTTAACTGCAATTTAAGGAATGGACAGGACAGGCTTGTCAATATCAACAGTTTTCTTGAACAATGGTAAATAAATATGCGTTTGCGTTGTAAAATTTTTTGGTGCGAGATGTAAAAGCCGTGGATTTCATAATTGCGAGATTATGAAAATTAATAAATCCACGAGATTTCGTTTTATGAGATTTAAAAAAAAGCGACTTATCGTTATTTAGGAACAGCATTTAAGATGGCTGAACCAAATAGAAAGGAAGAGAAACTAGGGCCGAAAGATTTCATTTGTGTTTTTTTGCAAGAAATATCGAATTTAAATTTTGATCAGAATTTCGATGTCTTATTTGATCAGTTATGTTTAAAACTCAAATTTTATAATTTTAACAAGCCAATATCTTGCCCTTAAAATACCATTGGTGTGACCATGTTTTATTAATTTTAATAAAACTTGACTATTTGAGGAGGAATGTCATTTTCTTCTTAAATCTGAATTCTTTTTTAAATATTATTTCTTAAGTCGTTTTATTAATTTTTTTTTTGTGGTTGAAGTTAAATAAGTATTTGGGTAAGCATTAAAGATTCAAAGTTTTTGTTTATTATTACAACAGTGAGAAAAAGTGAAAGTCCAAACAAAATGTTTTTTAAATTTTTGTTAAAAAAAAACACACTTTTTGTAATTTGTGTGATGCAATATAATTTTGGCAAAGAAATAGGACTTATGAGAAATTTTTAATTCAATCGATCGAACTGTCGAAATTATTTGACCCATTGTCCAGAAAATTTTAAAATAAAAAGAAGTTTCAAATAAATTCGAGCTAACACACACTATGCAACCAAATTTTAATTAAAAAACAAGATTTTGGTTGCTTGGTTTTGTTTAGAAACAATTAAAAAAAAAAACAAACAGAAGATCAATTTGAATAAATGGAGATTTAGCTAGAAAATTTAAGTTTATAACTCTTTTACGATTGTCAATTGACAACTGATAGTTGATAAATATTTAATTTCGATATTAAGGGCCAGTTTCATACATTTGCCTTAATAACTGACACTAAAGTCTGACACTGACTAAAGTCATTTTGCCGACTTAAGCGTCACTTTGGGTGATATGCATAAAGAATAGTAAATGCTTTTACTAGAGTTATTACATTAATGGCATTTAATTTACTTAGTGATTAAGTTTCAAAACTTTTGAAATAATTGCCCTTTGTTGTTAAATTAAAGTGTTTTACTCGAACATAATTAATATGTCAAGAAAATATAAGATTTTTTGGGAAATAATGTTTTTAGAACAGTCAATTTTGTACCAATACTAATAATAGATAAAGCAATTTTATTAAATTTTAACGGAATTATGAAGAACAAGTGAGAGCAAAAAATGATTGTCTCAACAAACACTTCTCATCATATACATAGGAACATGGACTATACTCATGTTGAAATATTGAAACCGCCATTTAATTGAAAAGAATAAATTAATCGGATAGGATATCCGTCCATCAATATACAAGCAATCCGATTTAATCTTGTAAAAGTTTCGATTACCAATTGCAAATCTTTAAAAAAAATTGTGTTTATAAACACAAAATAGTACAAAAAAAAAAGTATTTACTATCAATTTCCGATGAATTTTAGTATTAACTTGGATGAATTTAGTATCTACTGAAAGTATTTGGCAGCAAGTATGAACTTAATTTTATGCATATGAAATAAAGTAAATACTGTAAATATAACCGTCTACTAAAAGTATTAGTTTTTACTTTAACCTTATACTTTGAGTATGATAAAAGTTTTGATAAAATTGAGAATTAAATGTAGACTGTTCTGAATTATAAAAACTAATAATTATTATCAACGAACCATTTATCGGTTTTTTTTTAAAAATTGAGTTTTAAAATACCATGTTTAATTTTTATCAATAAATTATCAATTGATAAATGTCAACTATTATAAGGGTGAAAAGCTATTAACATTTTCCAGTTTTGTACTTTAACTGTTTTCTCTAACCGTTTTTTTAAAGCTCTAGGAAAATACATTAAAGAAATCATTTCGTAATTGTCATGTCTTTATCTATCTATTGCTCATTAATTATTTAAATAAATAGTTAAGATTATTTTTAAGGATTTTTTTTTATCACAAATAAGATTCTATTGATTGACATAAATAAATCTGTGTTTTCTGCCACTGAAATTAATTTTATTATTTCAAACTGTATCAAATGCTTTTGTGAGATCTAGAAGTGTTTAAGAAACGAAACTAGGTCACAATCAACGTTAGAACCTTACTCCAAAATGAGATTAAATTTATTTCAATTTTAAGTAAGAAAATAAATCTACTCCACCACTCTTTTTTTGAGATCAATTCCTTTTTTTCATACTGAAAAATTCAAAAATTCTTTAGCCAAATCAGATCAAAGGAAATGACAGCACTGTGTTATTCAATTATCTAACCAACTCTGACGCTGTGTAGGTATTTAAATTTGAGATTCTATTCTGTTATCGAATGGATAATGGATTCTATTCTCTTAATCAGGCTTGTAAAAGAATGCAATCTTTTTTGAATGCAGTCTTTAAAAATTATTTATTGAATTCAATTAAAAGATTGTATTCATTGATTTTACTTTGGGACTTCAGACTTCAAATTATGCAATCACCATTCACTCGTAGCAAAAAGATTGCTATCATTTTTTCCCTCCATTCATTTTACAGCAATCAATTGAATGCAATCTTTTGAGAAAACATGCATTCTTTGCATTCTTTTGCATTCTTTGCATTCTTTTGCATTCTTTGCATTCTTTTGCATTCTTTGCATTCTTTTGCATTCTTTGCATTCTTTTGCATTCTTTGCATTCTTTTGCATTCTTTTGCATTCTTTTGCATTCTTTTGCATTCTTTTGCATTCTTCGCATTCTTTTGCATTCTTTGAAACCTACTCATCTCAAATCATAACAAATCACGTAAATGGAAAAAGTTTAATGTGACTTAAAACGACTGCAATATAATGTAAAAGACTGCAAGAGTGCAAAAGAATGCAAAGAATGCATGAATTCTCAAAAGATTGCATTCAATTGATTGCTGTAAAATGAATGGGGGGAAAAATGATTGCAATCTTTTTGCTACGAGTGAATGGTGATTGCATAATTTGAAGTCTGAAATCCCAAAGTGAAATCAATGAATGCAATCTTATTATTGAAGTCATTATAGATTGCATTCAAAAAAGATTGCATTCTTTTACAAGCCTGCTCTTAATCGAATGGAAGTTACTTGATTTTTTGTTTGCTATAATAATTTTTTGTTAAACGTAGAGTTTCTTTCGTTTTCAAATCTACTCCGAAAATTTTCGATTTACTCCACTTTTTTAACAAATCTGCTCCGAAATTTTACTTCTGAGGTTCTAATCATCCATAGAAATATGCAGGATTTATGTGACATTACAAAAAAAAATGTATGCTTTTCCCTAAATCTTTATTCCAAGCTGTTTTTAAAATTGAATATCACAAGATGCAAGGAGATGCAACAGTTTGGAGGGCATACATAGAGATTGTGGCCCTTAATTAGCCTTTTTTTCCCTTTTTCATAATATTTTTGAATTTCTGTTACAGCGGGGGTAACTTTGGAGAATTTATTTGTTTAATAATTGGTGGATAATGGTGGAAACACTGGCGTAGGAAGGTGCTGATGAATATGAATGCTTTCGTCAGAGCTGCATCTTTATTTACGTCAGCAAACAATTCGCTTTTTTTATTCTTTAAATGAGTTTGTTTTCAAATGGATAGGTTTTTAATTAATTTTAAAGCCAAAGCTTAATTTTTTGAGCTTAAAATGGATCTGTTAAGAGAAAAATGGTTTTAAAGGATAAATAAAAAAATAATATAAATAATAAGGTATGATAAAACATTTATCATACTAACTCTGATTTTTATTTATATTTTTTTTTCAAAATTCTGCGCTCTGTGACATAGTTCGACCTTTTAATTTAGCCCTTTTTGTCTTCAAAAATATGGTCACCGTATCTCTATCTTACGTTAAATAAAAAAACACTACGCAAAGTAACCCGTACCTCTTCGTTTACATTTCACTCTGTATAACCTTAAATTATTTGAAAGAATTTTTTTTTTTAGTTTCTGCATGGCGGGAACTTAATTTCATGCATTTTGAACATCCGAAACGTGGCGGTATCATCTGATACCCCCAAGTTTTTTTTTTATAGATTTTTGTTGTTGTTTTTGTTTTAACTGTACATATACATAGACATAACTATATAATATTCCCTGTGTAAGTTGGTAGATTTATTGAGAAGTAGTCTTGTAAGGTAATGAGTTTCTGGCTAATATTATTAAGTGTTAAGCGAAGTGTGCGCACGTAAAGCGTGAGTTATTAACTGTGGAGAACTTGATAATATTAGAAGAGAATTATGTGAAAATAGGGGAATCATTTAATTTTAGTGAATGGTTTTTATGGAAATAAAATGCGTCCTCGTTGATATTCTACACGTGCAGAGAGGAGAGAGAATATAGCATAACTACATACCACAGTAACACATAGAGCACCATGGCATAACAGAAAAGGTACTTGTGATTTTTTTTTGTTATTGTAAATCTGAGATCCTTTAAATGTCCAAGACTCAACCCCTAAGTCAACAACATTCGATTTATCGTTTTCAATATAAACAATAGATTTCTTTTCTACATTGGAATGGCTTTGCGCCCTTGCTCTTATACTCTCTCCTTAATGCCGTGGTCGTTTTCGTTGTCGACTGTGTCGGTAAGGATAAAACCTAACAAAGGACATTTTTTTTTTTCTGGCACTGGTACTGGTACTGGTTTTGGTTTGGTTTTGTTTTGTTTGTTTTCTTTAGGGCTTTGCTTTCTAATCATTATCGGTTCACGAGTATATATCTACAAAGTGTGCAAGGACACTTGAAGGAAATTTTCATAAAATTTGCATGAGCTTATTGCTTCTTCTTTTTTTTTTTTTGATTTTTTTCTCCTTGTGCTACACGCATAGTAATCAAAAGGATATACATTTTCGTTAGCATAATCAAATCGTTGTTTGGGTTAGGGTTTGTGTGTGCGTGTGGGGATGGAGTGTGAGGTTGATGATGGTGAAAGCGTTTTTCGTTTCATTGTCAAGTTAAATCTGCTTTTATGGATTTTATATTTACATTTGTTTGGGTTTTTGCTGTCACACAGAAATGGAAAAAGTATTGTATTCGATGTCATTAGAGATATTAATGGTTATTTTCAAAGTGACCCTAAAGCATAAGAGTAGCTATATATGGAATAGATGTATGTATGTGTATGTACTTATGTATCTTTATTTATCTTATTGAAGGGAACAAATAACAATTATTATTTGTTATGTTTGTACATTAAGATTTTGTTGAAGCATATTGTTCTTTGTATAGGCTGAGCGCTTTGTATTTGAATTTGTATATTTTGAATATGATAATCTTGTTTGAGAAATAATATTTATCTAGATAAATGTTAAATATATGTAGATACATATCAACAATAAAAGCTTTTATTTTTTTAACTGATATGAATTCATAGAAATTTCAAATTTGTTTTCTCTTTTTTAAACGAGGCAAGCAAGGCAAGTATTTTAATAGGTTTAAAAACAACCAATGCGGTTTGTCAAAAATTTATTGTTCTTTAATGTCTTTTCGAAAAAAAAGGTAAATGTTTCTTTTTTTTTTTGTTAATATGTACTTTTTTTATTTAATTTTTTAAATATTAATTAATTTCAAATCTTTAATGCTAAACTCGAGGCACACCAAGAACCTCGTTGCGTCGCGTTAAAAATACTTGCGAAAAGAGAGATAAAATGGGAATTGGAAAGAATCATAGAAGGATGTAGGTATTATCTTTAGTTGCGCCAGGTAACTGACGCGATATTATCAGTGCGGAATTATTATTATTAATTACTTACTTACGTTAAAAGTTGGTGCTAGTATCTGGAGTGGACCAGGACCTTAATCAACAAGCTTCTTCAGTCCTGAAAGGTTTCAAGCTAAGCAGTCTCCAGTTTGGCACGTCAAGTTGGTTCAGGACCCATTCCACTTTCGCGCCTAATTTGAGTCTCGGTCTTCTTCTACTGCGTCGTCTTTCAAAGTTGGCATCAAAAACTTTTCTTTGATGTATTTATTTATTTTTTCATTTTTTTTTAATTTTTAGTTTTTTTTTTTTAAGTTTAAGTTTATTCATAAATTTGGCTATGTACAGTAAATGAATCTTACTAGTAAAATATATGATTATCACCTCTATATCAAACTTGTAACTGCAATTGCTATACAAGCTCTGTAAACTTTATTGATCTTCAATTGAAAACTAAAGTATATAAAATATATAAACAAATCTGGAAGCATCGATTTTCTTTAAACTTGATACCTAGCGTTTTTTGGGCATTTCCCCAATTACGTTTTTTTCCTTTTTTTAAGACCAAAAATAACGGTACCTGTCGTACAATTTGTTTTTAACAAAAAATGAAAATTTTATTTTTCTCAAAAACGTGCCCACAACTTTTTTTTTTTAAATCCAGTAATTTCTTTTACAAAAAGGCTACCATTAAAAAAAAATCTGAAAAAAGGTATAAATGGTACCTTCCATAAAACCATTTTTTTTTGACTTTTGATTTTCGCAAAAATAGTTTAACTGAATTTGATACATTTTGTATACAGAATTTTTCAAAAAGTTTAAAAAAGTATTGCATACCAAAATTTAAATTTTTTTTTTTTGGGGTTTTAAAAAAAGTTTCAAACATTTTTTTGAGAACTTAATTATTCGAAAACGACTTGATCAATTTTTATTAAACTTGGCATCCAGCAGTTTTTTGACATTATCTAGCAGATTTAAAAAAAAATTATTCTTATGGCCAAAAATAACGGTATCTCCCATAAAAATGTTATAAAACCAGCATGGAAAATCTTATTTTTCTCAAAAATGACTCCTACGATCTTGATTAAAAGTTTTACGATCTTGATTAAAAGTTTTATGTGAGCTAATATCAGAACGATCTATTATATTATTGAAAAGATAATTTTATCTTTCGTCTAACAATTGTATCTCTCATAGAACCATTTTTTTTTTGGTTTTCGACTATCTCATTATCTGTGCAAGTAATTTTAATACAATTTTTTACACACGTGTTTCTGATAAGATCAAATAATATTGCATATGAAAATTTTCAAAAAACCAAATTTTGGATTTAAAAAAAAAATCAAAATTAATTTTTGAAAATTCGATATTTCGAAAATTGAGGTGGGCGATTTTTTTAGCTCTGCATTAATAAGTTCTTAAAAATTGTGTACCAATTTTTTTTTCTTAAAAATGCTTTCAAAATTTTGTATATCTACCTATAAAAAATGATTTTTTTTAAAAAACCGCTGCAAAGATTTTTCAAATCTTTTTCTCATAAATTGAAATTTGTATAAGAACTCGGAAAGTGTACATTGCGTTGGTGTCAAAAAATTTTCAGAAGTTGTTTAATCAAGTTATTTCTTATTAGTAGATACCTATATTGATTTTTTTTAACAATTTTTCTGTCTAAGTACCATGCATACTTTAAAACCACAGTGTGGTCGCACATATGAGCAAGTTCGTGCGACCCAGTCGTGCATTTTGTATAAAGTCCGCCCACTACCAAACCCACTTTATATTTGAGCTTATATTTGAGCTAGTCCTTATTGAGCATAACGTTTTCTTCCGAAACTAAAATTCTCCAATCTGACAAAAATGTTCACTAGGTGGCGCTGTAAAGCTAGGCAGGTTTAAGCTGGTCCTAAAATAATTCTAAAAACTTCGGGTTTAATTTCATTTGTATTAAATATTATATAAACTTATTAAAAAAACGAATTCTATTAGATAAGATTAGATTAATTTAAAAATCAACTTCTTTGACTCGGATAATAGACAGACAAACAGACAAAAAGAATTGCAACACCTATTGTTTAGTCTTCCCTATAATCTAAATGCCAAGTTTGATCCAAATAGCTCCCGACGAATCCATAATTTCCATAAACCGTTCATTCAATTTAAAACGAAAAAAAAAAATCGGTTAGTTTTTTGCAGGCTAAAATTTCAATTTACTTTAAATTTTTTTTTACTCTAAATTTTGAAAGGCCTAATTTGAATATTTACAAATATTTTTTTTTTAATTTCAACTTAAAAAAAATTATAATGAATTTAAAATATAATTCCAAAATTCTTTATGAAATAAAAAGTGCAAACTTCGTACGTAATAATGGTTATGTCGCTATTCAAGAAAACTTACATAACTCAAAAAACTCGATTTTTTAGTTAATGATGCCAATCGGCTACAAAAAAAAAATTCTATTATTTCTGTAAAGTCGGCATAACTCTAACACTTCAGAATCCCGAGAAACGGATTATTAAAAAAATTGATTTTGTGTGAAATTGGCTTAGTAAAAAACTTTAAATCAGTTTTCTGAAGATTTAAGTTTTTTGAGTTATGTCAGTTTTCTTTAATAGCGACGATATTTGTATTGTAGCTATAAAGTATACTTACACTTTTGTGCAAAAAATTAAAAATTCGACCGAATCTTTAGGTATCATTTTTGTTGAATTTATAAATTTCTCACCCTTTGATCTTCTTTTGAGCCAATGAAATAATTTATTAAATTGAAAAAATTTGCTTTTCATTTGAGTTCCAGCTTTCCTTTACTATACTCACTTTTTCTATTTATTTTCCCAATAATTGTTTGAAATTGAGGTGAGGTGTGGTGAGGTGAGGTGAGGTGAGGTGAGGTGAGGTGAGGTGAGGTGAGGTGAGGTGAGGTGAGGTGAGGTGAGGTGAGGTGAGGTGAGGTGAGGTGAGGTGAGGTGAGGTGAGGTGAGGTGAGGTGAGGTGAGGTGAGGTGAGGTGAGGTGAGGTGAGGTGAGGTGAGGTGAGGTGAGGTGAGGTGAGGTGAGGTGAGGTGAGGTGAGGTGAGGTGAGGTGAGGTGAGGTGAGGTGAGGTGAGGTGAGGTGAGGTGAGGTGAGGTGAGGTGAGGTGAGGTGAGGTGAGGTGAGGTGAGGTGAGGTGAGGTGAGGTGAGGTGAGGTGAGGTGAGGTGAGGTGAGGTGAGGTGAGGTGAGGTGAGGTGAGGTGAGGTGAGGTGAGGTGAGGTGAGGTGAGGTGAGGTGAGGTGAGGTGAGGTGAGGTGAGGTGAGGTGAGGTGAGGTGAGGTGAGGTGAGGTGAGGTGAGGTGAGGTGAGGTGAGGTGAGGTGAGGTGAGGTGAGGTGAGGTGAGGTGAGGTGAGGTGAGGTGAGGTGAGGTGAGGTGAGGTGAGGTGAGGAGGAAATTTAAATTCAATTCAAGTGATCTCAACTCTAAAATGCATTTCGTCCAAGTACGACAGTTAGACTGTAAGATGCTGACGTAGTTTTCTAAGACGCAAAATAATTGTCGATGCTTACCGACTCTTATAAAAATCACCGCATGAATATACTGTGAATATTATAAGAGTCGATTATAAATTGGAAAAAAACATTTGGCTTACTCTTATAAACACTTTATTGTACCAATAAAAAGTTTATTGGGCCATTAAACATAACACTTTAAAATTTATTGTGTCAAAAAAATTTATTAATACAAGCAACCGTTCATTAATTTTAAGTATATTATATATATAAAAAGAGTTTAACTGAGCCCAAAAATCGTTTATTGAGTAGAAATTTTTAAAACAAAAATTGTCTTATTTATAAACGTTGTCTAACTTTAGACAACTGTCCAACTTTAGAAAATGTGTTCAAAAACCTTGTTTATTGTTGTCTTATAGGTGCCTAACTTAGACACCAGAGTAGATTGTCTTAACCGTGAATAATGTGATATTTATTTTTATTATTTAAGGCATATTTCCACCAATTTGAAAATAGTTAGACAGTGTCTAAGTAGACAAAAATCTAATAAATACGACTGAAAATGTTCGTAATATCAACAAAATATTTATTGAGACAATGAAAAAACAGTCAACAATTGACATTACAAACGTTTTTTTTTCAGTATACCTCTCCTCTGTAGGATTTCACCTTCGATAGATGCCTTATTTTACAGTGAATGCATCATAGAACTCTGGAATGGAGTATGAATATTTAAGACTTGTATAATATGATACCTGCCAAATCCTACGTTTTATTGAACAAACATATAGGATTTGGGTCAAAAGCTATTAAAAAAGTTTGGCGTTAATACATCTCGACTGAAAAGGTAAAGTATCTTAAGTCAATTTTTAACATTTTTCAGAAGAGCAAAAAAACTGTTGAAAGAAGCTTCCCAAAAAACCTTTAAAACATAGACTTCTTAGAATAAACTTTTTAGAAGTCAAATTTTATGAACTTTTTTTTTTTTTAATTTATTGTAAAACGATATTGTTAATATTAATATGTATGAATAAAATAAAAAATAAATTTATTTTTCTATTCCTCTTAAATTTATATCAATAGATTTTACAATAATTTAATAATTTTAAATTTATTATAAGTACTCTTTTTTTTATAACCAAAGTTTTAGTACTTAGGACCAAAATAACTTTTTTCATTTGCACATTTAAACCTACTCAAAGTCTAACAAAAAAAAAAAAAAAAAAAGCTCAAATCAAATTGTACTTTTTAGTTTTCATTTATTTAATTTAAACCTCATGACAGTTTTTTTTTTTTTTTTTTCCTTTTTCAAGGTCTTCCATTTGGTGTGTTGTATTATGCGTCCCTCGTATCTTCTCGTCAGGCGTATAACAATATTTTCTCAAATAAAATAACCTTCTCCATTTTAGCAAGAAATATTGTTGTTTCCTTGATTTTATTTTTTTATATATTTTATGTTTTTTTTTTTTTGCTTCCCTAGTCCACTCATTCAAGGCCCTGAAGACTTTCAAAGGATTTTCTTTTGATTAAAAATTTCAATTATCCTTCTGTCTCAGAGTACAAACGATTTATTTTCATTTTCATTGCTTTTTTTGTTTTGTTGTTGTTGTTGGTGTTTTTGCAGAAAACAAGGCACAACTCCTACAACAGTTTATTTAGCGGAGCTAAGTCGACCCACATACATACATACATATGTATAAACAAACAAACACAGATACATAGATCCGAACAAAGAAAAAATAAAGAAAACAAAAAAAAAAAAAAAAACAAAGAAAATTTCCTTGAGTCGTCCACTTTGGACTTATCGAAAGGAAAATCAGCCTTATTGAAACAATACAAACGACTGGCGCTGCTGTTGCTGTCGTCCAAAGTCTCGACCAATGAACAATGAAAGTCTTTACCTTTTTTCATTTGAGTTGGGGGTTGGCCTCGGACTTCGAGCTTCGAGCTTCGGCACCCAAACTCAACTACTTAAATTAACACCATAAACACCTGAAAACAGAGGCCAGCTATACTAGCTAGCCCCCCCAGGGAGTAAACGATTTTCGCCTTGAAAATATTTGAACGTAGAGGTTCAAGGGAAATCAGGCAAATAACAGTTCCCAATTCTGATTGCCATTCATGACGTCCATCTCCCTCGGTGATGAAATAGGCGCCAATTCTCGACAAAGAGTGCTGTATCCCCAACTGGCCATAAATTTGAAACAACAACACCAACAACCAAAAAAAAAAAAGGATCTACACTTGTGATTCCGAACCGAAACAATCAAGGCATTGATTTGATTGTTACCCAAATATTGTGGTTCGCTTTGAATACAAAACAAACAGGATGCCCGCATGTGCCCTGGGAAGACCAACACACCACCACCACCATCAAGCATTAGATTGAAAGTCCAGTCAAGGCGGAAGAAGTTGAAATGCAATATGGATTGGAATTCCTCCGCAGCCGCTGCTGCCTTGCCAACACATACCACCATGTCGCCACCGCCCACCGCAGAGCTAGAATCAGGTTCAAACCTGATCCCACAGGGGCCATTTTAAAAGTGCTCCATTGAGGGCATGCCTGGAATGGCTACAGAGCTCTTCAACTTCAACCCATAACCAACACGTGTTCTCTATTAGATTCCATATCAATTTATATCTCCCGGAAAGTGAAGTAGAAGAATGGTCTGTTATTAGTGAGCTAGAAAAAGGATAACCATCGTTATACGTGTATGAATACACACACACACACAGCACAGCCCATCACCCATCGTCCCGGACCCGGATGAAGAAAATCAAAAGGGAAACAAGAATGTGTGTTGGTTTTTTTTTCTGATTCGATTAAAAATTGCACCTCGATTGTGAGGAAAAAGGAGGTGATGCTCAAGCTCAAGCTGAATGGGGTCTGTATGAAGCTACATACTATAACACATAATAAATAGAATCAGGTCTACCAATTGATCCGCACTGAAGGTGAAGTATTCACACAGATTCATCAGACAAAGGGTGTTGATGTTGTTGTTGTTGTAGCTGGTGTTGTCAAAGGATCCTTGATATTGATTTTTATACGCCACAAAAGTGGTGTTTGGAATTTGATTTCTTGCAATTTACATTCAAGGTGCGATTTCAATTGAGTTTTTTCTTCTTTTTTTTTTGCTTCTTCTTTTTCTTGTTTTCTCCTTGTAAGATGTATTCTGTATTCATGATGATATTGTATTTCAGTACAATATGTGTGTAAAATCAATTTACGCTATGTAGAAAAAAATATATGGAAGTGGTAAGCTGGCACGTTTTCACATTGATAAGTTGCTTTATTTTTTTTATTTGTATGTATACTCGTATCTGCTGCTCGTATCTTCGTATTGACATTGGCTATGAAAGCATGTTGTTTATGAAAAATTCTATCAGAGTTTAATAATATTACAATTTTAGCCAGGACGTGTGAAAAAGGTATATCTATAACTTTTGACTTGAGATATAGGTAAGGTATCCATGGGGGTCGTAAATAAGCAGGTAAGTCGAAGTACCACCTTTACCTTGATTTAATTATAATTTTAATTAAATAAATGTGTAGGGAAAATTAATATTTTAATGTAGATATGTAATAATATTTCAGAACTAAGATTTTTTAAATTATATTTAATATTAAAATACTCTTTAGAATTAATTTAAAAAATAAAGTGTGAGTGCCGGGACTAACGGTTAAGATGTGTAAACATCAAATTAAAAATATTCAAATGCTGGTTTTCTATCACAGAACGCGGTGAGTTCGAACTGTCAACCAAATTTCAACCCAAACTCAACTCGATTTTTCTACTTCGTTTTAGGTACGAAGAAACGTACCAAATATTGAACGTATCGTAACGTGTAACAGCACAACGTAATGTACTACAGAAATGTCCACGTTTTTAATTGACCCTACCGCTGCGTGCGTCGGGATAGATGTGTACACATCAAAAACTTATATTCACTTAATTTATCATTTCAAAATGAAGCAAAAGATTCAAAATTGCCATCTTGAAAAAGGTGAAACGTCAAAAATTATTGCCTAAGCGATTAAAATCAATAATTGCCTTTCATATTCTGCCGAGCAATATTACCATTACAAAAGCGTCTTTATAGGCAATATTCAGGGCTATGGCAATGAGTCAAGCAAGTATTGCCAATGGAGCTACTGCTGGGTAAAAATCGCAGTCGTCTAAAAGCGGCCTTAGTTTGGCCGGGTGCGGTCTTACCCTAATCGTTGAATTTTTGTTATTGAACGAACAACATAACGTAAGTGCACAGCACAACGTAATCTGCTACAAGAAATCCCCACGTTTTTGGTTTAGTCTACCGCCGGGATAAATGTTTACGCATCAAACAACCTGTAAAAATGTTAAAAATATAGATGCACGTGTACAGTGACATAGACGAAAAATTTAATTAGACGTGTAACACGAGTGGACGTGTAATGGGAGTTCTAATCGGCAGGTATGTCTACTGACTTAAGTATCGGTGCCAGATAAGATTTCAAAATCTCACCGGATTTGTAGAACAAATTCCAACATTTTTGTATCGAAGTAGCCGTAGTCAGGCCTTAAAGTACCTAGAGTCAAAAAAAAAAAAAACAAAAACGATGAAGTGTGATTCTTAAGCATTTTTAGTATGATGCTAGATTAAAAACAGATGAAAAAGAACTAAATATTGTTTTTCGTTCCTAGTTGACAGATTTTCTGTGTCATTGATGTGGGTCCGGCCTATAATAATTTCTTTTTTTTTGAATTAATAACTTCTTTGTCATAACATAAATTTCCAAACTTATATTTTGGCTTGATGTTTAATAAAAGTTTTGACTAGAGCTCTAGAATTCAGGTGTGTATTTATTTCAATACCACAAATTTGGACTTTTGATTTTGTAAGAAGTTAGGCGCATAATTTATTTTTTTTTTTTGCACAATGTTCTAAAAGTATTAATTTTTTGGATGGAATGTCAAAACAAAAATTGTTGTTTATAAAATTTTATATAACCTACAGGGATATTCGCATAAGGTGTGACAAAAAGCTAGAGCGTGTAGGTTAGGTCGAGATAGAAAAAACAACGTTTAGAAGGGGGTCTATTCCCTCCGTTCAGCCTAGAGGGGCAATTTTCTAAAAAAATTGACTTAAAAGAGAAGATAATATTAAAAATAAAGGTAACACTTACAATACCTTTTTGAGGAGCCAGAGGTACGCGGAGTATGATACTGACTTTCTGTCAAGAACAGCTGTCAGTGTCAAAATAACCTATGTATTAAAAAGAAACTACTTGATGGCCCACTCGTTATGGATTCGTAAAAAAAATCGAACTCGAGATTTTGGTCAAAGTTGACATTACGATGATAGCGAGATAGAAAAAAGGGAGCTTGTAATTCTGTTTGTCTGTCTGTCTGTCTTTTTCGCTGCAGCCTAAATGGGTGGGTCGATTTTCTTTAAACTTAGTGCCTAGCGTTTTTTGGACACACGTTTAATTATTTTTTTTTTTCTTTTCAGATTTCTCAAAAACGATTTAACTGATTTTAAGCAATTATTTTATAGAGAATGTTTTAAAAAGTTTTAAAAGACACAAAAATTTTCAATTTTTCTTTTATTTAAAAAAAAAGTTAAAAAAATTATTTTTTGAGAACTTAGTAATTCGAATGTAGTCGATTTTTATTAATTTTAGCATTTTTAACATTATTTGATAGATTATAAATATAAATTATTCTTATATAACCAAAAATAACGGTATTTCACATACGAGTATTTAAAAACACTTAAGGAAAATGTCATTTTCTCGAAAACGACTCCTACGATTATGATTAAAATTATTGTATGAGCTATACCTATACAGTAATTTGTTTTGATCTCATTATCAGATGAACCGATTTTAATAAAAAAAATTTCACAGGAGCTTCTAATAAGTTTAAAATAATATTGGATATCCAAAATCTCAAAAAATAAATTTTTGTAACCTTACTTTTTATTAATTTCGAGACGACCGACCGGGGTGTGTCACATCATTGGCATTCACGTCATTCACGACTGCTTAAATAATAATTCGAAATTTTATTTTCTGTATGTGGTGTGGACTGTATAATTGTTGTAGTTTGTCTAGTTTTCTTTTTGTTTCGTTTAAAGTTTTTATAATAAAAAACAACCCAAAAGAATAAATTTATCAGTTTTGATGATTAATAATACTTAATTAAAAATGTATGGTTGTTTTATTTTACCAAGTCCAATACGTTTGCTGTGTGTTGTCCAAAATCAAAAGAGATAGAATTTTGGCCTTTTACAATTTAATTTAACATACCTAATCAAATATGAGGCAAAAGATAAATGCAAAAAATAAGTTACGTAAGGATTTACAGGAGAGTATTAAATTAGTTATTTGTTTTATAAGGTAGGGTATTGTTGGATATTGTTTGGCATTGCTACAAAAAAAATATATTTTGTGATTTGATTCCAAAACAGGTATTAAACGTATTTTAGACTACTGTGCTGTTGAAAATGATTTTGATAAAATAATAATTGTATCTGTGATGTTGAATTTGATTGAAATAAAAATGCAGTCAGATCATTTTTTTAGGCACTTACTTATAAGAATTAACAAAACGAAATTTTGTTGTTTTTTTTTTTTTCCAAAATATTCCCTTAGTACCTATCGATTATTCTTATGACTATATTTATTTCAAATTAAAGCCAACACCGTTTTGTTTAATTTTTTTTATCAGGTGCTTCGACGTTTTTTAAGTTATCATCCAAATATTTTGCAACAATTCAATTTTCTTGTACATATTTCTAAATAACTTTTTTTTTAATTTTCTCACATCAATATTTTAGTAAGAATACTGTTCAAAGTAAACAGTTTCATATTCTTATTATAAAAACTTGATTTTTAAGTGCTTACTGCGTCTTTTATGTATATATATATATGTACACACCCGATATGTCCTTTTTTCAATGAATTTTCCAAAGTAAACCCTCAACATCATATTTATTTATACCCACCTCAGCTCATGGCCAAAGCATCAAAAAAAAAAAGAAGACTTTAAAATGTTGATTTTTTTTTGCAAAATGCTCAATCAAGAAATATATAGAACTCAAAACATAAAATCTGATTATGTTAATTCGTGAGTAAATATATGTATATGTATTGTATGTATAGAGGGTGGATATAAGTATTCAAACTTTTGCTTGAATTTATAATTTGATCCTTGATATCCTCGCTTGGCTGGATAAAATAAGAAGTATTAACACTTTTATACCAAACGTTTCTATACACCAAGAAGGAGCATCATCAGTATATTATGAAAATTCAAGGAACGTTTTCATCGAAGTTTGCGCGTCATTTTTTTTTTTGTTCTTCTATGTCGTCGTAGCCGTTATTATGTGCTCCTGTGCTCATCCCTTTCTATCCCTATTTTTGGATTTAACATTCACTATAGGATAGGATTTTAAGTTTAGGTGTGGTGTATGGTGTGTCTGGATGTGTTTGGCTTGGCATCGTTTTTACCACAAGAAGGTCATGATGCTGTGATCATCCCCGATTGAGCTTTTGAGGATAGAGAAAGTTTTTGTATACTAACTTATACTTCATCCATATCTAGAAAAAAAGGACAGAAGGCAAAAGGGGGGAAGGTGAATGGTGTTGTAAGAGAAAATACCTCAGAGGGATGCAGGTAATATAGAGTCGGTAGATAACACACACCTACAATCTACATACAAGTACATATATATATGGATGCTCTTTCTTTACATACATATTCTGTGGGATTAAAGTATAAGCATGTGGGAGTACGTTTACCCTTGTTGTAACTGTTTGTCATGAACGCCAAAATAAATGTCATTAAAGAAGCAGAAATCACGTCATAATTTAGATAACACTTTGATAAAGTTTTTATCCAGCTGAGGATCGTGACTTAAGGGGTGGCCTTTAAAAGGATTATATTATAGTATTAGGTGTTCAAATAAAATATGTTATGTCCTTTCTCAAATGAACATTGCAAGATGGCAGTTCTTACATGATGACATTTAAGATTATATAAAAACTAAAAAAAAAAAAAACTTTATTATTTTTTTAGTTCGTATAAATTACTGTACATTTATAATAATCAGCATCAATTGCTCTCTAAGGGTTTAAAGCGTCGGACAAGGTTTGATAAGTAAAATTTAGTTTAAATGCTTTTGTTTTACAAAGGTCAAGTACAATTAAAACGATATAACAACTTTCTTTTATCAAGAGGGGAAAATTCTTGTGTTTAAAGGTTAGACCTTTTGCTATTTAATCGTAAAAGAAGAGCAATTATTAAAAAAAAAAAAAAATAAAAAAAAATGCTCTGTATTAATTTAATTCCAGTTTAATTCTAATTTAAAACCAAAATGCGGGTGCACCGCTCCACACCCTGTACAAGAGCAAGTATATTAATATTTACTTTCTTGGAAATAATTATGATATGATTGTTTTCCTTCAAATGTCTTGATAAAATCAGGAAATATAAGAATATCGTTGAAGCATTACATACGGTGCAACATCATTTATAACGAAAATTAACAGAAATGGACCTAGATGACTTCCCTGAGGTACACCATAACATTTCTTCAAGGTATGATTTTATTCAACAGAAGGTTTAATTAAAAAAAAAAAAAACAATGTGAAGTTTATGTACATCTAAACGCAAAATAAGTCCATAAGAGTCATCTGATAGACGCACTCCCTTCAACATCAACTCAGCCGTTTGAACTTCAAGTACAAGTTCATTCAATTGAGTCGCCCATTTTATTTGTTGTACTTATTTGCATGAATTTAGGTAGGTATGTATTTTCATTTCGAAGAGGTTGTGCTTGTGACGTTGACA
Organism: Epistrophe eligans; assembly: GCA_951394125.1. Lineage (NCBI taxonomy): Eukaryota > Metazoa > Arthropoda > Insecta > Diptera > Syrphidae > Epistrophe > Epistrophe eligans. The sequence goes on from OX596030.1 coordinate 14,515,274, forward strand.
CGTTGTGTAGTCGTTTTATTCTACAGTTTGAAGGAAATTTAGTATATACACGAAGGTAGAATAAAGAAAAGACCTTTTTTAAAAGTTCAAGGTTATTAAAATATTCATTGTGCATTATTTTAGTCTCTAAAATATATAAAAATAAATTAATTAAATAAAAACAAATAGAAAATAATAAAAAATAAAAAAAAGAACAGTACCTACAATAGAGCTCAATTTTCTTTGAATGAATTCCTTCAATTCTATGCCTACAATATTACTGAGTGGTTTAAAATGATTTAAATTTAAAATATATAAATACAATCTTTTTATAACCCACTCACTTATATTAGGTACCTAATAATTATACATATCTACATATTTACAGTCAATGTTCAGAAAAAAAGATTTTTATATTTATAATATTTTATGTAAGTTAATTTAATGGTGACTGAATTTCTTGAATTGTTTGAATTTTATTTCATTTAAAGTTTTGTCACACGTTAATGGACTTTTTCGAAGAAATCTTTTCCTTTTTTCTTTTTACAAATTTTGAATTAATCAAAATTTAAATGAATTCTTTAGGGGGTTTTCATTTTTGCTTTGATTTTGATTTTCATTTTCACTTGACCTTTTTATTTTACGGTCTCTGGTTAGGTAAAAATGTTTTGCTTCAATAACACAATTTGTTATGGAATAAGGAATATTATTATTTTAGGGATGATAAATGTTTTTTGTTTTGTTTTGTTTTGTTTCGTTTTTTTTTTTTTTTTTTTCTTAATAAAAAACACACGGACGTGACCAAGCAACTGAAGATATAAAAATAAATATAGCAATAAATAAAAAATATTAAATTAATTCTATAATTTCTTTAAATCAGAAATAAGACTTTTAGAATTTTAACTTACGAAATTTCATAATATAAATTGATAACTAAGGGTTATTGAAGATAAATATAATTTTTAATTCAACTTATTTTTTGCAAATATGTATATTAAAACCAGAGAATCATTTATGGTTTTGACTTTTTACTTCCGGTAAAAGTATATACTATCTATAGATAACATTTTCCGTTCGTCCTGATATTTTAATTAAACCCGACATAACAATGACAGAAAAAAATCATAATTAAGAAATACAAAATGCTTATTGTTCACAATTAAATTAAAATTTTTATGAAAACTTAGTTACCGAATTAAAATTTGGTATTAATAAACAATTATTAACTGCATACTCATGTTAAATAAAGCAAATCTTAATAAAAATCTAACTACATTCAACATGAACTCTGCTCTCGCCAAAGAGTATTATTTATTGTGTACATTTATAAGCTTTCTTACAAAGTGTGAACTTATGAACAAACTCTTTCTTATTTGAGCTTTTAAATTATATAAATTAAATTTTTGTTTATTTTATTATTAATAATTATATCGAACTTAATTCAATGATTAAAAATAATTCAGGTATGATTTTAGTTAATTAATAAAGGAGTTTTAATGTTTTAAAATACGTTTAAATGCGTGTGTTGGTTCAATGGCAGGAACTTTGGAGGTGGATATTTCCTTTTAGGTCTTGTATTGTTTTAGGATCTTTCAAAGCCTTCACTTAAGGTTTCCCCGTAAAAAAAGAATAAGATAGTGTAAGGTTTGCTGACCGAGATTTTGTCCAGAGTACGAGTATGTCTTCGTAACTTGGGAAAAATTGCATTCAGGATCTCACTTAAAATAGCTGTATATTGGGTGGTACTCAGTGTTGTTCCTCTACGTGTCGACTTTAATTGTCTACATTTGAAGGTAGACAATTGCGTCGACAATGTCAACAATGTAAACAATGTCGACAATGTCAACAATCATGTATACAATGTAAACAATTGCTGTCAAATTTCAAATCAATAAAATTAATTCCAGAACAACGCGTGGATGGACGCAGAAAGAACTTTTAAGTCAAAGTATTGTTTAAAAACAAAAACTAAAATGTCGGGAAGGCCGAAGAATAAAGTGTTCGATGACCTAGGCTTTATTTTGGTATAAAAGCCAATAACAAATATTCAGTTATTTTCACGGTGTGCAGCTGAAAACCGTCTTCGAAGGCATAGGTAATATAAATTCTCATTATTTTTTTTAGAATAAAATATAATCTGTTGAATAAACGAATAATGCTACAATAGGAATGTTTGGCAGCTATACGCTGTTTAACAAAAATGTGTGTTCAATAAAAAAATTATGAATTGTCTACATTGTCGACGTTGCTATGTAGACAATTACCAATTGTCTACGTTTAATTGTCGACACGTAGACAATCGTCTAGTCTACATTTATAGTCTACATGGCACAACACCACTGGTACTATCTTTCTGAAATTGTGTTCTGTTGTTGGAGCAATTCAGCTGTAGTTGCGGTACAAAAAACTTGTCGATCATTTGGCAATACACTTCAGCGTTGACTCTAGAGAAATTAAAAAAATACACACACACAAATAAATCGCACAAACTTGCTCTTTTGGTTAACAACTAAATGGAAGAAAAAAGTACAAAAAGATAAAAGATGATTTTTTTTTTATAAAAAAAAATATTTAAAAAAATTGTGTATGTATTTATATATTATTTAAACTATTAAAAAGCATCAGTTTGTAAAATAATAACAAAATCGATTAAGTCATTCTTAAAACTGTTCAATTAGCTTATTTCTGTCAACTCTCAAAGTGTCAAACTGCCAAAAGCATATTTCTGATATGCGAATTTTTTTGGTAAGAACCGGAAGCGCAGTTTATTTTTAAATCACTTTGGTCACGTTAAGGCAGATTTCGAGAATCACACGGGGAATTCCCCGTTTTATCTGAGCTTACACAAAAATTCGAATTTCTCTTTTAAAGAATAACACAAAAACATATCCTACTGTACTAAATGTTGAAGCACCCGTTCAGAATCTAACTTAAATAACAGTGGACGCACGGACAAACTTGACACGCACTGGCGCGACGCAAAGATGCACAGACATTATGAACGCACAAATCGAATGATGACATGACAAAATCCACTTTTTCTTACTTCTCTATTATCGTAGTGTTAGTTTTGACTGCCACCTCGAAATTTTTGTTCAATAATCAATATAACAATACTTGTTAATAATAGGGTTGTTGGGGCGCCAGTATTATATTTATTTGAAGTTTTTACTTGCGATATAAGTTATGGATTCGTAAAAAAAATCGAACTCGAGATTTTGATCGAAGTCGAAAAAAGTGAGTCTCGCAATGTTGTCTGTCTGTTTCATTGTCCTTTCGGCTGTAGCCTAAACGGGTGGGTCGATTTTCTTTAAACTTGGTACCTAGTGTTTTTTTTTGGGATTCCCCCCATACGTTTTTTTCATTTTTTTTTTAAGATCAAAAATAACAGTAGGTACCTGCCGTAAAATTTTTTTTTTAGCAAAAAATAAAAATCTTATTTTTCTTAACTTTTCACAATTTTTTTTTTAATTTAATAATTTTTTTTTTACAAAAACGCTACCATTTGAAACAAAAAATGCTTATAAATGGTACCTCCCATATAACTATTTTTTGATTTTCGATTTTCTCAAAAACGGTTCAAAGGCTTTCGCCTTTCTCATTATCTGTTGAACCAATTTTAATTAATTTTTTTTAAACAAAAGCTCCTAATAAGTTTGAATAATAATATTGCATATCAAAATTTTCAAAAAATCAAATTTTGGATTTAAAAAAAAATTTCAAAATTATTTCGAAAATGGGCAGATGATTTATTTTTTCAAAATCAATAATAAAAGTATGATTTGAGAAACAAATAATAAGAGAAAAGTAACATGCCAGAAATATAACTTACGAAAAAAATATAATGAGAGAAATATATCATGTAAGAATTACATAAATTATTCTAGAGAAGTATTATTCGAGAAACATATTATGCAAGAAAAGTATCATGCGAGAGAAGTATCGTGCGAGAAATATATCATGCGAAAAAATAGAGAGAAATATATCATGTAAGAATTACATAAATTATTCTAGAGAAGTATTATTCGAGAAACATATTATGCAAGAAAAGTATCATGCGAGAGAAGTATCGTGCGAGAAATATATCATGCGAAAAATATATAATGAGAGAAAAAAAGTATATTAGAAATACATATATCATGTGAGAATTAAAAATACAAAAAAGTATTATTTGAGAAACATATCATTTAAGTAAAGTATCATGAAGAAAATATATCATGGAAGAAATATATCATGCTAGAAATATATCATTTGAAAAAAGTATCATTTGAGTAACATATCATTCGAGGAAAGTATTTTTAACAGCAAAATCTAAAATATTGGAATAACTAAAATACTGGCGGTAATAAAATATGCAATTTTTTTCTAAAAAATATAACCGTAAAATTGTAAAACTGAAGTTAGGTAAATAAAATCGAAAAACCCAAAAATCTGGTATTTTCCTAAATCTTCGTTCCAACAACGAAATCCGGTTCGTCAACGGCTAATGACTTGAGAGTTTGTAAATACCTGGAACGGCAGAGCAATTTACATTTGCTTACACCCATCAGGCGCTACTCAAAAGCTTAAATCTGTCCTCACGCGATTGAGAAGGTACGATGGATAAGATCAGGTGTGATAAAAAGAAAACAATCCGACAATATAAGTAAGCAACTTCTTGTTCCCTAAACTGGATTGTCGTCTTATTTATTAGCTTATATTGAACGTTCTTATTGAAGGACACCTTTCAAGCAGACAATTTCCTCAATTTATAAAATTTTAATTTGAGAATATCAAAATACATGACTTTAAAAATGAAAATTTGTATTGACATTGCCCTTGAGCCTACCAAATAAGACAACTATTGGTATACCTATCGCTACTTTTAAACATATGCTAAAGCAAGATGTTATAAAGAAAACAAACCTTAGGTGAAAAAACCTCACCACTTGCTTAACGACAAAACAAATCTGGCCAATGCTGGATCTGAAGCGCTCTAAGCAATTGATATCTTTAAGCAGAATGCACATTAGTTCCGTAATAGGTGTCATTGTTGCGCCCTACATTCAGTTCACTGCGTATAACCTGAGTTGAACCCTTTCAGCCCATTGCACTGTGTCGAAACATTATTGCTGTGCATAATCTTACTCATCAATAATGTTTCGCCTTTGCAATTAGGCCAAGAGGGAAACTACCTTGAAATGCAGAGTGGGCTATTTGGATAGCAGCAGCTAAGTGTCGATCGGAAACATGAATGATGGCTGAGTCCGATTTCAAAACTTAAAGGTGTCGTTTGGATATAACATCATAAGCGGACACTGTCTAATAGGTAGGCACGCCAGGCGACTAGGCGTTCACTCTAATGATTTCTGCAGAAGCTGCATGGATGAGGAAGAGGAGGAAACAATTCCTCACCTTCTTTGTACATGTCCTGCTCTGTCACAGAGACGTAGACTCCACCTGGGAGACTTCTACTACAACGAAACGAGTGATCTAGCAAATACTTCTATAAGTAATCTCACACGCTTCATAAGGAGCTCAAATTGGTTTAATTGAGTAAGGAAAAGCTTTCCTAGATCCATGTGGTATCACAACGGACCAACAATTGGCCTAAGTGTGTCGGTTTTTCCACCGACAGCCACTTCAACCTAACCTAACCTAACCTGCCCTTGAGCCTGGACTCTTCTGTAATACATCATTTAAATTGATACGTAGAATCATTTTATTTTGAAAACCATCAACTCACTCTAACACATATTCTCATACACACAACGCAAAAATAATTTAAAAAAAAAAGACACAACTTATCGTTATCGGTGATTGATTTTTTTTTGTATGATGCAATGAAATATGATTAAGACATGAGTTGTAAAAAAAAAATACAAAGCTTTAAAAAAATTGCCAAAATGACTTTGAAGTAACCCCGAGTTTAATTAAATAATACTGCATGACTTATAGTTTTTTTTTTTTATTCGACAATATCCATTTTAAATTGTCTTACTACGTTGCGTTGCGTTAAAGAGACCAACCTTAAAACCTTAAGAAAATAATATCTCCCCTCAAACAAAATGGAATACACGTTTAAAGGACAAAAATGATAATGGCTATCTAGGGATTTCGGTACCCGTCATCACCAAAAAGGGCAATCGTATGAATGTTTTTGCTCTTTATACTTTTATAGATATACCCTAACGGTGTACGAGCATTATACAATAGTTTCGGTTTGTAAATGAAAATTTATTACCTCAGACGTGTTTTGTTTACTTTTCCATTCACCATCATATATGTATGTAAGTACCTTCTACATATATCTTTAATCTCACTTGGTGTGTGGTTGTGTGTTTTTTCTCAAGTGCCTATTTAGGTCTTTCCTTAATGGGTCCCACTCTCTTATAAATGCTATAGCTTACATATTATACAGTTTAATAGGTGTTGGTATATCCTGATTTCAGCTTGTGTCGTATCTAATATAACTTTAAAAGGAAACAAAAAAACCGTTTTCTTGTTAAAGTTCAATTTTCATTTCTTGCAACAATCTTATTCGATTTGATGCCACATTTTGAGTATATAAGCTAAATTGTATGACCAATATTAAGCAATATATTATAAACCATAGAGCTGCTATACACACATCGTGTCGATACATTTGGACCAAGGACCAAAAAATTAGTTGGCATCGGCTTGACTCACTTTCTCTATCATATTACTGGTATCTCCCTCGCAACTTCGGAATGCTACAATATACACGAAGGTCTCCTTTTGGTGTTTCTCGTGGGTTAAACCAATGGATTGGAAATCTTTCTACACCATTTAATATGCTCCCCGGCTCCAGTGGGTATATAGAGCGTCTGTGGAGAGGAAGTTCTGTTCTCCCTCAACCACAAGTCTGGAAATTCAATACAAGAAATGGTAATGTCCTTGATGTGAATGTTGTAAAAGCGAAGGTGGGAGAGTGTATAAATATAGTGAATGGGGATGGAGATGAAGATGGGGATGAGGAGAGGAAACAGTCCAATGCTATTGCTCTAGGAATAGTGTTGGTTGAAATCGTCTGCTTGTTTGTATGAAATTGAAAATTTACATTGATTGTTAATTTATAGAAGTTGAACTGTGTAATCGATAAATATGAGAATTTTCTTATGGAACAACTGAGGCAAACCAAGCAAGCAAACAAAGTTACAGGAGGATAATGGTTGCAGGGCAGGGCCAGTTTTGCCTTTATATTTACGCAAGATGCCAAATTCAGAGAAAGTTTCATATATCTATTTATATGTAGGTATAGCTAAGCTATGTATATAAGAATAATTCCCCATTTAGTTTATCCTAAGCAGGATTGTAACTATATTGCTGGTGATAAGGATAAAGTTATTGTTGTTGGGTTTTTGCCTTGATTTCTGTAGGATACATACTATAAATAAATTAATTTGGTGGCCTGAGTCCTCACGCGGCTCGAAGTAGAACATGCCTTAGTGCCTTATAACTCTTCTTCACCGATTGCTTTGAAATTTTAACAAAACGTAGCAATAGAAAAACAAAAATAGCGCCATCTGTTAAAAAAGTATTTTTGCAAAATTTAATGACATGAACCGAATTCATCAACATAATGAACTGAATTCCTCAATAAAATTTCTTAGGTTTACTGTAAAAATTCTGTGAAAAAAAACTGTGCATTTAAAATACTAGCCCCGCTATAGGGGCTAGTTGCACTACTTGGAAATGATCCATTTAAGGCACCATTATTTTTCTACGGTTACATAATAAGTTCAATATTTCTAAATTTCATTTAGAAGTCAGAAGTCCATTCTTTATTTTGATATAACTTCCATATTTGTACCCTATAATAGTTCTTTGCGAGTAACCCAAATTTTGAGCCTTCACTCTTTTAAAGGGCTCCGCGAAATTGGGGCCCAGGAAATAAGTTCCCTAAAATTGGGACCTTTTTTCATAATGAAATTATGTCCTATGCACAATGAATGAAACATGAAATGAAACGTACAAAAGTTTATTTTCGAAAATGAAATAATACTCAACATCGCCATATTGTATTGTAACTTGTACATATTCGTTTACAGCAATCGATTCCGCATGATTTTTATATTGCATTCAGCATAAATTTTGTATGCTTACAAAATGCTTATAAAGGGTGATTTTTTAAGAGGTTTAGAACTTTAAAAAAAAAAAAAAACACAAAAAATTCGAAAAAATGAATGAAATATTTATTTGAATCGATAGTTTGAACCTTGCAATTTAATGTTTAAAGATAATTTCATGCAAATGTTGACCGCGGCTGCGTCTCAGGTAGCCCATCCGTTGAGTCCAATTTTGGCATACTCTTTCACACATATCGGCCGGTATCTCACGAATGAATGCATGGATGTTGGCTTCCAGTGCGTCAATCGAAGCGGGCTTGTCCCTATAGACATTAGCCTTGACATACCCCCACAAAAAATAATCTAATGGTGTCAAATCGCACGATCTAGGCGGCCAATTGACCGGCCCGAAACGTGAAATTAACTGTTCACCAAACTCGCCTCGCAATTGCGCCATTGTTTCGCGTGCTGTGTGGCATGTGGCACCGTCTTGTTGAAACCACATATCATGCAAGTCAAGAATTTCCATTTCGGGCAAAAAAAAGTTTGTTATCATCGCTCGGTAGCGTTCACCATTGACAGTAACGCTGCGATTCGCATCATCTTTGAAGAAATATGGCCCAATAATGCCGCCGGCCCATAAACCGCACCAAACAGTGGCTTTTTCGGGATGCATTGGTAGCTGTTGCAATGCTTCTGGCTGATCTTCACTCCAAATGCGGCAATTTTGCTTATTTACGTACCCATTCAACCAAAAATGAGCCTCATCGCTGAACACAATTTTTCGATAAACAACATTTCGAACCGAGCACGAATTTTGATAGTAAAATTCAATAATTTGCAAGCGTTGTTCATTTGTAAGACGATCCATGGTTAAATTGCAAACCAAACTGAAGCTGTTTGACAGTGACACAAGGTACTAAACACACGTCAGCTGTCAAAACCAGTGTTGCCAAAACCAAACCAGCTTAAAAATCACCCGTTACAAAATTTTGTGCAGAATGCAACTTAAAAATTCGTGTTGAAAACCATCAACGAGTAACAACAGATTAGCTGACAAAAATTGTGCGAATTTTTACTGCTATTCATTCTATTACTCTGTATCCTCAATTAGCGGATTTGCATTATATATGGTCATTTATTTCGTGGTTTCAAGTTGGTAGCGCTTGCATTTGACACCGGTCAAACTCTGCTGTCATTTGAAGTGTCATAATATTAGTTGAATGTTTACTATTTACGGTAATGGATCGCGAATAATCCTCGAACTCCAGATGCATTAAAAACCAACATTACTCAAGTTATATCCGAGATACCGCCCGAAATGTGCGAAAAACTGGTTAAAAATTACCTCAAAAGAATTGCATGCTGCGAATCTTCCCAAAGGCGGCCATTTGAATGATAATATTGTTTTTCGAAATTGATATGGCAAAGTCAAAACTTTATAATGAAATAAAATTTTTTTCAAAAATGTATCGCTGTGTGTATTTTATTTAGCTTTACATTCGAAACCGGAAAACGAATGACCTGTTACTTTTTTTTGAGACAGTCAACGATGTTTTAGCAAAATGAAATAAGCCTTCAAAATTTTTTTCAAAATAAAATTAAACTAAACCACAAAATTTATGGTTGGGGTCATATTTCATTATAAAAAATAAGGCCTCAAGTGTCTCATTTAATTCCTAAAAAATTGTGTTATTGAAAAGTAACTATACATTCATATTTATTTCTTGCTAAGCCTACAATTTTTTAGTCGTCGAAATTTAAATTGCAAGAGTGTGTGCAAAAACGTATAATTGCTTTCTTACCAATTTAACTTACGACAAACGCATCAACGTGTCGTGGCCAGAAAAATGAATTAATTTTCAGTATCATAATTATTTGATATTATTTTTTTTATTGAATGTCAATGTTTAGAAGAAAACCATAGCTCAGTATATTTTTTCATGAAAAACACAAGAGAACGAGGCGGTATTAATAATCGAGGCTATGACTCCTGAATTCCGAATCAAATACGAAAGTGAAATTGATTTCCGCATGGATTCAAAAAAGGTGTTCTGAATTTCAGTATTAAGTTAGTCTAGTATCTAAACCATTTTTTCCTTCGAAATCAGTAAAAACCCAATTTGAAACTTCAAATTTGCTAAAAATCATTACATTAATTTTCAAAAAAATATAAACAATATAATAGAACCTTAAATTTTTAGCTAAAACAACATTTTTAAATTTTTTTAAATTTTTTTTTTCCAATCGAAAATCAAAGCATTTCAATCAAAGAATTTCAAAACAACTTATGACCCATTCCAAAGTAGGTAAGTCTCACTTTGGACAGCTGTCCAATGCCAAAACCTTATTATAATAATCATGTTCCATCGAGTGTCTAACTTAGACACTGAAATTGGTTGTCCAAACCTATTCTAATGTGGGTACGTTCAATGAACAAAAAATTGAATAATAATCTTCAAATGAACGAAATGTTCATTGAACGTATCCAAATGCTCACGAAGTTTACAGATTACAGGGATGTGAGTGAGTGGGTATGAGAACATTTGTAGGCCACTGTTGGAATGCGTTTTTAAATAGGAGATGTCTAACTATTTAGACAGTGGCTAGCTGGACAATTGTCCAAGAGTGTTCTAAGGAAATCTGATAAAAACGACTGCTATAGAGTTTGAAAACGATAGGATTTTTTAACCGATCGGAATTCAGAACAGGTGTGATACTGAGAAGAGACCTATATACAAAAATCTCAGCTCATCTCATTTAGTCTAGTGTCTAATTCAGTCATTTGGACAAACCTAATTTCCTAGGAAATGTTACTCTGATGGGAATGACAACTCACCTTAGATACCTGCTATCCAAGTTTGATCTTTTATTTTAAACTTTTTAGGTTATAAACTTCAAACTTATCAAAGTATTTTTTTTTTAAATGAAATTAAGTATTTACAAAATTAGGGAAATAAATGTTGGGATTACTTTACGTAGGTACTTATTCATAGTGATTTTTTTAAAGTACCTATGAACGCTTCCTGAAGTCCCATCACATCGCATTATTGACAATTATTTTTGAAAATTATTTGTATCCCCAATAAAAAAGGTTAGAGTATTTTTTTATGTGTGTGTGCAACAAGTTATATTTTTTAGCTTCTATACATTTATCTATTGCCAATATTATTCGATATAATCGAATTCATAATTTAACGGCTTTTATTGACACAGGAAATACCTTGTATCTCATCAAAATACCTATAATTCTTTTTTATGTTCGATCCTTCTATTTTTTTTTTGTTTTTTCAAATGTTGCCCAAACATACATAGGTGACTTTGCCGTGATAAAATCTTTGGGCATAAAAATAGGACGTTTCTTTTTATTTTTTATCCGTAAAGAGAAAAACCCTCGTCACAAGGAAAAATAATAAAAAAAAAGAAAAAAGTCACCCATTCAAAATGGGCGGCTCTTGATGTGGTGTTTTTTTTTTTTTTTTTTATACTCGTATAAGGAACCAGAGTGCGAAGTGGATTTCACTTCATTTTTAACATAAAATTATCATACATCATTTTGCTATTATTTACTTTTTGTCATAAATTATACCCTTATTGCCTTTCGTGCCTCGCAATTGCCCATAGAAGTATAAATAATATAAATGGTTGTTATATATTTATATGTTGTATGCCTGATGCCACTACCACCCTGGCATTTCCGAAGATACCTACTTTTTTTTATACAAAGAAGATGTATGCAATGTCATTTTTTATACATAATGTATATGTGTGTGTGTGTTTGAGATATATTTATGTATGTATGTATAAATATTTTAAACAAGTATCAAAATGTGAAGACATTATTATAAATTTTAATGTTATTAAATAAAGAGAAAGATTTTAAAAATGTGAAGACATTTTTTATGTAGCTAGTCAGCTTGTCAGCTAGCTATACTCTCGCTCTCTGTACTAAAAAAGTGCATTATAGCTTAGATTTTATGATGGTAGATACTGCATAACACGAGTTTCCAACTGATTTAAACACATATTATTTGTTCCAATGTGCATATGTAGTTAAAAAAATCGGAATATAATAATAATTATTTAATGTTGTATTGGAGCGAGAGGGGCGGAAAATTCTAATTTGTGTCCTTGGCGGAAAACGTTCTTCTCCACTCTTATCTGTGATTATCAGTTTTGTTTTTTAATATTTTACCTGCACTCAAGGGGTACCAATACTCTTTCATTTATGTATATCGTATCGAGTGAATGCACTGTGCAGTGCAGTGCAATAAGGCCCATGAAATAAAGCCCGCGGATCTTATTTCCCGAAATAAAAGGAAATGACACCCTTTCTAAAATGGAAATAAATTCTGTGGGTTTTAATTCTTTTTTTTTTTAAGGTATCAGTTCGAAGAATATGGGGAAAAAAACTCATTCATTATAAAGAACAAAAAACGATTTTGGACTTTGCCAACAGTTTTATTGGATAACAGTACCCTGGGTGGCCCGCTTCGTGGGTTACAAGTATTTCAACTCCCTCTTTGGGTCATCTGTCCCTCTCACAAAACTCCGTTGCTCCGCTTAGGGCATGTTCTGTTGCCAGGCAGGCGCCAATGTCAACAGTTTTCTTGGACAATAGTATACAGTTAAAGAGTTATTGAATCACATTTTAAGGTCTTAATGCCAATTCAGAGAGTCAATAACACCCGAGGGGTTTAATGGTTGCGGTGGGTTTTATTGCTACTCCAAAAAAGAAAAAGGACCCGCAGGTGTTAATTCCTTTTATTTTGGAACTAAGAACCATGGGCTTTATTTCCGCGGGTCTTATTGCACTGCACCTGCACCTATTGAGAGGAGGAGGATTTCGGCTGGATTTATTGGTGCAGTCCAATAAGACCCGTAAAAATAAAACCCATGTGTCATATTTCCCAAAATAAAAGTAAATAACACCTGCGGGTTATTTTACCTTTTTGGAATGGCTATAGAACCCAAAACAAAAAAGCATTAAGACCCGCATTTGTAATTACCTTGGCATTAAGACCCATATACTTTCGCACAGTTTACAAAAAAAAATTAATACTTGTATACCTTTTCTTCCCACAAAATCTTAAACAATGGTTTAAATTTAGAATACTTTTTATGATGTGCTTAAAATGTCAAAGCAAATTCACCACAAAAATTCAGGTTTGTAGCAAGCTTTTAAGTGTGGTCTTTTTGTATAATTTTATGGGCTTAAAAATCAACTATTCTTACAGTTATTATGATATAATTTTTTGGAACTCGTTGACTTTTAATACAATTATAAAAAAGTTCTAATTTAAGCCGGAACCACACCTATCTCGTGTGGTGTGTTATGGAGTGATGTGTTGTGTCGCTTTATGTACAAAATAATCCGAACTTTGTCTTGCTAACTTTAAATTTTTGTTTCGCTATTTACTTATTCTCTTCCCCGAATACTCTCTTATCTTTCTCACTGGAAAATATGTCTCCGACACAGCGTGGTTTGGCGTAATCGGTAAAAGATTGATTTCAACACAACACAACACAACACAACACAACACAACACAACACAACACAACACAACACAACACAACACAACACAACACAACACAACACAACACAACACAACACAACACAACACAACACAACACAACACAACACAACACAACACAACACAACACAACACAACACAACACAACACAACACAACACAACACAACACAACACAACACAACACAACACAACACAACACAACACAACACAACACAACACAACACAACACAACACAACACAACACAACACAACACAACACAACACAACACAACACAACACAACACAACACAACACAACACAACACAACACAACACAACACAACACAACACAACACAACACAACACAACACAACACAACACAACACAACACAACACAACACAACACAACACAACACAACACAACACAACACAACACAACACAACACAACACAACACAACACAACACAACACAACACAACACAACACAACACAACACAACACAACACAACACAACACAACACAACACAACACAACACAACACAACACAACACAACACAACACAACACAACACAACACAACACAACACAACACAACACAACACAACACAACACAACACAACACAACACAACACAACACAACACAACACAACACAACACAACACAACACAACACAACACAACACAACACAACACAACACAACACAACACAACACAACACAACACAACACAACACAACACAACACAACACAACACAACACAACACAACACAACACAACACAACACAACACAACACAACACAACACAACACAACACAACACAACACAACACAACACAACACAACACAACACAACACAACACAACACAACACAACACAACACAACACAACACAACACAACACAACACAACACAACACAACACAACACAACACAACACAACACAACACAACACAACACAACACAACACAACACAACACAACACACCACAACACATTACACGAGACAAATATGGCTCTACGCTTATTAAATAACGGATGGGCCATCTAGTGGTTTCTTTTTAAATCATATATGTTATTTTGACATTGACAGCTGTGAAATTTTGACAGAAAGTCAGTATTATACCTCCGCGGAACGAAATGAGCCGCTTTACGCTTGAACAACGTTAGGAAATATTGAAAACTTATTTCCAAAGTGAGTGCTGTGTAGACCCAACAGTAAGTTTTTTTTTTAAAGAGGCACATTTTCATCTCGGCGGCTATAAGTTAGCAAACAAAATTGCAGTATCTGGGGATCGGAAAACCCGCACGTTATTCTCAAAAAACCAATGCATCAACAGAGATTGACAGTTTGGTGCGGATGTGGAGTAGTGGCAACGGTGGGCGTTACAGAGCCATGTTAACTGACTTCTTTTGTACTGAAATTGAAGACATGGATTTGAACGACCTCTGGTTCATTCAGGATGGTGCCCCCGCCATGCCACACACCCCATATGCCACAATCAATCTTTTGTGCACCAAATTCCAAAATCGTGGTTAACAGCCGTCTTGGGGATGTCAATTGGCCACCTGGAGCTGCGATTTGACTCTTTTGGACTTTTTTTTTTTTTGTGGGGAACCGTGAAGGACCGATGTTATGCCAACAATCCGGAAACGATTCAAGCACTTAAGGCCAATATCATCTAAGCAATCCGTGAGCTACAGCCCGAAATCATCAACAAGGTCTTGGAAAATTGGAGTGACAGAATGCGCTACTGCGAAGCCAGCCGAGGCAACCACTTGATGGGAATGTTTGCTCTTACTAATAAAGCCATAACATATGGAAAAAATTTAATTTTGTTCATTTTACTGCATTTTTAAAAAGAAACTTGTATTTGTCCCAACTTGAACATTGAAGGGATAGTGACACACGACTCCACAACACACCACACGAGATAAGTGTGGATCCGGCTTTGTTCTTTAATCAAGAGTAATAGCGTCGTCGTTTCAAAGAAATTTCAAATTTCATGGAGAAATAATTACGAATCAAAAAAATATTTAAAATAAACATAAAAACTGTTGTAGCCCGTGGCGTAATGGCTAGTACGTTGGACTTTTTCACCGAAGGTCTTGGGTTCGATTCCCAGCCTATGTCACCTAAAAACAGAAATGTTTTTGCACGGGTTACTGCCTCTTGCGAGGAATTGACAAATCCTCCAAGAGTATCTCTTGTCATAAAAAGTGCTTCTCACTCTAGCCGTTCGGTTTTAGCAGAAAATTGTAGGTCCCATCTATTCCGGCCAATAACACGCACTCAGGATTGGTTGAGAGCTGTAAGTCACTAGGCACTGGTTCTATACGAGCTCTCTCTTTTAAACATAAAAACTACCAAAATTCATTTTTAAAATGTATCCTCTATTCAATACAATTTTAGACTTGGTTGCTTAAAAACCCCAAAGGAGATTAAAAAAAAAAAAAAAAATATCATCAAAGATCATTTCAACCGAATAAAAGATTCCTTCAAGCAAATATTATTAACCCATTCCTTCACAGAAAAAGTCTTCAAAAGTTTTTTTTTTTTTTTAGAAACTGAGGGCATTGCCATTTGTCGTCAATAAACATACATATACACAGCTACTCAAATAAAGAAGAACGCAAAAAAAAATAAGATCAATATTCATTTTCAAGTCAGGTTCAGGTTACACACATAGGTAAGGTTAAACATTTTTGATTCTATGTTTAATTTTGTTTTTCATTCGCTCATGTCAATTCTCACACCAGCATAAAAGGTAAACGAAGAAAAATCGAAATCGAAATAGGAAAAGGAAAAGGTTGGCACTCTTGAATTATCCAAGAGCAAAAGAAGCACCATCTGGATTCAATTCTAGCATAAAAATGTTTTTCAATGTTTCTCCATTGTAGGTACGATGGAGCTTTCAATTATTTTTTTTTTTTTTTTCAATATTTATTTAGGACCTTTCGATGTTGTACAAATATTCCTTGGCCATCCGTTTAATTTACAGAGAAAGGTTGCCTCTGTCTGAATTATACATACAACATATACATACATACATATGTACATATCCGGATCCCAAATGCTTGTCATTACTGCGGCGAAATGGAATTCCTTTTCAAGTTGACCATCGTTGTTAGCTTTTAACCGATTTGACGCACGACGTGGTACACCACACATAGGTATACACATCATGATAATGCACACACATACTTACCAACATACACAACACATATCTATTTATATGAAGCAAAATTGGATGAGTGTGGTTGTTTTAATTGGCCTTGCTCTTGAAGCATATAAAACACTTTGAAGGAGGAAGGAGGAAAATTGTGCTGGCGGCGGCGGCGGCTGGGCGTCCAGTGGGTGACCAAATTATTTATACTCGGCGTCGGCGGCGTCAGAGGGCCAGACAGTTGAATGAAAGGTCATTAATATTTTTGTTTGTACTCGTAATTAAATATTCGATGGCTTCGGAAAGGGAAATTACAAAAACATTTTTATATACATACCTTTACAAGTTAATTCGAATGCTTTCGGGGGCATCATTTGTCCAGTCAAAGCACAGCTGTACTGGGTTTGGCTCTCGGTTCTGCTTCCGTAAATAAACGTTTGAATTTTGAATTAAGTTGAGGTTTGGGAACTGGGAATTCACATTCCCATTAGATTTTTTTTTTTTTTTTTTTAGAACCTTCAGCTTTGTTAATCAAAGCCCTTTCACAAATAAACGAGACATTCACATCTATCAGAAACAGAAAAGAACCAGGAATGGGAATAGTTTTTGGATTGGTTTTATATTCACATCAAGAAAATAGGAAAATAGGACTTTTGGGTAGAGAAAGAATTTATTTGTTATGTGTTTATAAGCATTTCCCTAAAAGTATCATAAATTAGTGCTTTTGATTTTGTGGGGTGGAGGGGGCAACGTTAGATATTAATTACCAAGGCAAACATTTTATAAAATTATGCAAAAAAAAAAATGTTAACAAAACTTTTTTATTCGCAATACCAAAACATTTCGGAAAAACGTACATAAACACACCTAGCTAACTAGTACCTACGTTTTAACGAGGTTATGTGAAAAAAGTACCTTAAATTAAGCAACGTTTACGCAAGTGTTTTTTTAAAATATGTTACTTTTACAAAAAAAATTGATCTAATCTTTTGGTGTAGGTTTTAATAAGCTACAATTTTGTTCCAAAATGTTTGAAACAAAATTTTGCGATATATAATTATAAAAAAAAAAATTAAATTAAAATATATATGTATGCAGAATTAGATTAAGACTACAAGACAAAGCTTGCCAGCACAATTCAGCTTTTTACAATTTATTTTTCAAAGTTATATGCTTATATCTTCCTATTCATATCTATTCATATTTCGCAGTAGAAAATTTATAAAAATTAACCCTGAACCAGTAGCATATATTCCTCAAAAATGGAAGCTGCTATGGCCACTTCATGAATTCTTTGATGAATTGATGGTCATGGTCATGGTTAGCATAATTATGTACCTTCGTTCGTTGGAAGTAGTGGGCTTATTTGTCGATGGGAAATAATGTGAATATTTTTTTA
The DNA here is from genome assembly GCA_951394125.1 of Epistrophe eligans. Classification (NCBI taxonomy): domain Eukaryota; kingdom Metazoa; phylum Arthropoda; class Insecta; order Diptera; family Syrphidae; genus Epistrophe; species Epistrophe eligans. Next base: position 14,533,390 of record OX596030.1, read on the forward strand.
ATATTTCAATCAGGGTTAAGCTTATTATATTTTCCAAGAAAAATGTAATGAAATTAAATTAAAAAAAAAAATCAAGAGGAAAAAATGCGAGTATGTTGTGTGAGAAAAATTCAACTGAAATTAATAAATAAGTATAATATTAAAAAATATTACATACATACATATATGCATATTCAGCAGCAAATAAAATTAAAAAATTAACATAATTATATCGCACGAATGAACAAAATGTTATAAAAGTAAAAAGTTCTTTTTTAAATGGATTTTTGATATAATTTTATTTAAAAAAGTTATATATTTTCAAAATTTTGTAAGGCAATATTATTTAAACTTTTGGGAATCATATTATTCTAAAATGATAACAAAATTGATTGAGTCATTAATAAGCTTTACGTGAATAATTAAAAAAATAAGGTAATATTCTTAAAAAATCATCAAAATCCTGTTTCTGAAATGCCATTTTTTTGAAATGTGAAATGCAGTTCCTCTAAAATAACTTTATTTAAGTGCTTGAATAAAGTTACAAATGGAGTAGGAAAACTTGAGTTTTTAATACTGTTACCAACACAGAACAACATATTATATCTACAAAAATCCAAACTACCCTAATTTTTGTAACCATATTTATGACAATTTGACTGAACATAATTATGTAGGATATTAATTTGATTTCTTTAGATTACGATTCGACTTAACATGCCATACAATACTTAAATACCCAACCCAGTACGAGGTTTACTTAGAAGAAGTGAGAATCGGTGGAATTCTGATTACGGCCTTAGTGAAAAAAAACGAGCCTACGCTGCTTACTTAAAAGTAAGAGTAAAATATCGGTAGGAATCTTAATTCCAACTAAAGCGAGAGGGTAGTAATACAATATCTACAATATCGGCGCTCGGCGGTAAAGATCTTTTTATGGGGAAATTTGGGAAACTTGGTACAGATTTCAAAACATACGCAAACGTTTCTTTGTTCAGTTGAAAATAATTTACTAATGAATATTCATTTCATAGAAAGTCTCATACATAGGTACATTCGGTTAGGAAGTTCCATAATATTTCTTTTATTCCTTTTTGCGGTCATTTCTCGTTATACGTTCGCATCATAGAAAATTTGCATTGAAGTATACATTACCTACCATTCACTTATTTTTATGTTTATTTTAACTTTGATATTATCTTTTTCACTTTTATTCACAAGATGTGTGAAAGTGTCAAAGTGACACCTAAATATCTGTCATCAACAAACCAAAGCAAAAAAGTATCAAATTTACGCGATTCCAACCCAGCTGGAAACGAATATTCTGCTCATCTAATTCGAAAACAAGAAAACCATGAGTCGATAAATTTCGAATTGATGATGTTTACTTAACTTGCTAACTTTTTTTTATTGAACAGATATATTTACAATTGGCTCTTAATTCTGTTACATAATAATAATAACAATTCTTACAGCCTCTTCTTAAACTATCTGCTACAACATAGTGTGAACTATAAGACGACGAAATAAATAAAATTATTTTGATTGATGACGTTGACTTTATAGAATTGTGTGTATCATGCATGCATTTCGATATCGATGGGTGGTATGTATATGTTTTTTTATATGTTGTTGTTCGCTGCTTAGAGAGGAAGTTAAGTTTGACCAGCGGTAGCGGTGGCGGTTGGTAATTAAATTTAATTTGGATAGTTGGTTGGGTATAAGATTTCGGTAGGTGAAGGTAGAAAGTGTAACGCTTCGTTAAAAAATACCCAAATTCAATAGGTACAGTTTTAGAGCTTGAATCCTTTTTGCTTCAATACTTCGACTATTTATTTTATCGAATTATGTAAATATGTATGATAAATAATAATTTTACTCAAATTAACTTAAAAAAACTAAACTTTGAAAATTCCAAGCATGTTAATAGTTGCTGACTATTTATGAGAAGACTTTGGAATATACTTTAATATTTATTTTTAAAAAGGACATTACTGAAGACGGTTTTCAGATAAATATAGAACAACAAATTATATTGAGAAAATAATTTAGCCTTGAGATTTTACTTTTTTGTGGTATGTTTCGCTTTTGCACCGAAAGCCTTTTTTCCATCCCTATACATAATATTATAACCGATTTGTTATTGAGTTTTCCACAAATTTTAATAAGCCTTGTTTCGCGACTTGTTTTTGTAATTTTTATTGGAGTATAATATTTTTGATGAACTATATAAATAAAGTTTTTATTTTATTTTTTTCTCTGCAAAATGTTTATTTTTCAAGTTTTTATTGCTTTGCTATATTATATTTTCTTTCGTCAGCTACAGCAGCTGTTGTGCATATTCAAAAAGTCTAGACTACTTCTCCGTGTTATTCTGCATAAAATTTGTTTTATTGCTTTTTCCATCGTTATGGCAAAACTAAAAGCTATATATCTTAAGACTTATACAAAACAATCAAAGAAAAAAAAAAAAAAAAACACCAGTTAAGTGAGTTTGTTATTCATGAGAGTTTATGTATTGTATATCTTCCTTCAAGTCCCATATACTGCTTATCATTATCATCATTATCTACTCACTTCATCATTTCCTGCCTTCATTCGTTTATTCAACAACAAAATACTTTATCTGCAGCAAAAGATAAAATCACAAATTTCATTCCATTAAGACGAACAGACTTCTGGGATCGATAAATTGCAAAACTTATGTCCTTAATGAGTTGAGTGTTGTTTGGCCATAACATCAGTATAAGGACCAGAAGCGATTCCCAATTGCAAACGTTAGGTATGTATGTATGTATATGGACATATATTGTGAGTGGGTCATAATACGCGGCTTGTTAAATGGAATATTACACGCGTGGGAACAATATATTAAATGTTCTTCCCACTTGTTTTTTTTTTCTTCTCTCGTATAAGATTTGCCATCAGGATTGTTTTTTGTGGAGCTAGCCAAAAAGTATAGAAGTTTTTATAAAGCTAGGTAGGTAGGTAAGGTATAGATAAATTGGAACTCTTATAGCTTTCGGATGTTAACCAAATTTTGTAAGTGAAAAGATTTGGTCATCTTAATGTTTGTTCAAGAGATAATAAAGTTAGTTTGAATAAGCCTTAGTGCTGTCATGACAATTATTTTATAACTTTTTTCATGATTTTTCATTTGAAATACTTGTTGAAGCATGAATCACAAAATCCTTATACTTATTTATTCGCATTTCTCAGAAATAAAGAAAGAAGCCTTGATCAAGCTTTTATTTATAGAACTGAATACATTACATGACATATGGAGGGATGTTGGGCAATATTTATTCTGGAGTGAAATTGGCTAATTAATTAAGATTAATATTCACCTGTGAAAAGTATAAATAAGTCCAGAAAAAACTTGTTTATCTCTTATTTTTATTTTATTTGGATTTAATACGAAAAAGTTTCTTCTTCTGTAAAAATTACTGTAGAACTTGGAAGTAATAATTCTGTAAAAAAAATTTCTCGAAAATTTGTCTTGTCTCTGACGTAAGTTTGGAATAAAAGCTTATACAGCGGGCTTCTTTAATCAATATAAATATACATTTAAACTTTTTCCATGAATAAGCTTGAGTTTCTTTTAAGCCCTGACTTTTCATGCAATTTTTATTTACTTCTACAGAATTTCAATTTATATTTATTTGAAAAATTAAATTAAAAACAAAATCTCTCTCGTTTAATTAAAAAAAAAATTATATAAATAAAAGAGAATAATTGGTTTAAGATTCAAGGTTCTTTTATCATTTTTTTTTAATAATAAATTGTTGATTTTGATTGAATGGATCAATCAAAATTTGTACATTTTACTGAATTAATTAATGGTGATAAAAGGACTAAGCCAGTAGCAGCAGCAGCAACAGCAGCAGTGGTGGTGGTGGGTGACCTGACTATATTTGACTCATAAATATTTTATTTATTAACACATTTTAATTGAGGTTTATATTGAAAATAAAATTTAAATATCGACTGTTCATTTATTTATTCTTCGGAAATCACCATCACAACATGAGAATCGATAGCTATAATAAAAACTGGTATTTCTGGGAGTTTATATTGACAAATATGTTATGAAGCATAAATTAAGTGACTCTATAGTAATTTGAGATAATGAAGGCTCATTAAAAAAAATTCTACAGTTGGACTTTTGATCTACCTAAATGTTTTTTTAACGGTTCAAGATTTTTACTCCTTTTAGTGTGAGAAAAAAAAAAGAAAAAAAATATTTCGCATCGAAAATTAATTATTAGTTAATCAGTAATCACACATACCTTCCACCTGGTTCAACCCCAGTTGATCTGCCAAAATCTGTGGGTTGAAATCTTGATCTCAGCATAAAACACCTTTGTGATTGCGTCTCCATAGGGGTTTTAATCTTTTTCTGACAGGACAGTTAAATTATTTGTTTGTTTACATTTCGTCGCTTGGATAAAATATTGTCGTATGTGAAAAATTGAGGTTTTGAGTTAAAAATACAGTTTTGTTATTTGATTTTTTCTCTACAACCTAGTGAAATCCGTCTTTCGATATCTGCCGTAGTTCCCAAGATATTTTCCTCAAAATGTGTCGTATGTGCAAGGTCGCCAACATTTAAGTATTTCTTTGTCGTATGTGTATTTTGTATATATGTTGGCTACACATACGACAAAATAAAAACATACGACATTTTTTTCATACAAAATCTGTTTAGCCAAAGTTTGATAAATAATTGTCGTATGTGTCATTTTTAATACACATACGACAATATTTTATTGAAATTCCGGTAAACGTTTGTCGTATGTCTCATAAGAAAAAACACAGACGGGTGTAATTTCAGTCATGATCAAGATGTCGCAGAAGTCGGACTAGTCCACTGCACCAAGAGTATCTGAAGAACTCTATGTATGTGTATGATAATGGAGCACTGTTATGCTCTGAATAATCCTCTTTAATTTTTTAGCATGCGCAACGAAATATTTACAAAACATCGAAATACCTAGTCAAGTAACTTTAATTCGCCTTTTTAAAAAAATTAATTTCCCAAACGTTAATTTCAAAAATTAAGTCTGAAAACCTAGCTTACAAGCAAATCCAGTTCTTTAAAGTCAAAACTCTTATATATTTACATTGGTGAGAAGACTTCATTTAAAGAAGTGTTTTACAATTATTTGGCCTTATTTATAAACGTTGTCTAACTTTGGAGAATGTGTTAAAAAACCTTGTTTATTGTTGTCTTATAGCTGCCTTAACTTAGACACAAGAGTAGATTGTCTTAACCGTGAATAATGTGATATATATTTTTATTAAATAAAGAATATTTCAAACAATTTGAAAATAGTTAGGCAGTGTCTAAGTAGACAAAAATCTAATAAATACGACTAATTATGATTTGAGCAAAAAAAACGGACGTTTTCAAAAGCCAACCGATGCTAATTTATGACAAAAAGAGCTTCGTTTAGCTCCAACAAAGGCCATCAACACAAAAAAAAATAAAAGGTATGGTTTCTTATCTGGAAAAAAATGAGATATTATAAAATTTTATCGTGCCATTTTAAAAATCAATGTGAAATAATTAATGTGATTTTTTTTTAAACTTACGAATATTTTTATGTTTAGATACTAAAAGTGTTTTTTTTTTAAATAATTGAATATGGATAAGGTAATTATTTATTTTTTAGAATTAAAACTTTTTTATTTTTACTTTTTTTTTCATGTGTTGAGAATAAAAAAAATTATTGTTTATAGATAAAATAAAGTAAATAATAAAAAAATAAACCTGAGTTTGTTTTTAAATAAATAACATGCTTTATATTGTCGTATGTAACATACCCACGACATTTAATTTTTTTTCATTTATTGTCGTATGTGTGATTATTTTGTCGTATGTGTTTGGGTAACAAGCAGTTTTGGTTAAACCGTCACATACGACAACGGCATATTGGCAAAAATTAACCCTTATTTCTTTCGATATGAGAATATTGTATTTATTTTAACGTTTTTGAGTTGTCAGATGTTTTCTGAATAAGCCACTAAATTTTCAAAAAAATTCACCGTATAGTTTTTGAAAAAAAAAAAATTTTGAACTTTAAATGCGTTTTCCCAAAAGTAGCAAATTGTAACTTACGACAATATTTTATCCAGGCGACGATTTGTAAACAGGAATATCTCTGTCTCTTTTTAAATAGTGTACTATGGCCTATGGGTGGCTTTGTTGAAGCCACTGATGTACATACATCTCATATTATAGATGTCTGTCTCACTGCATGAAATTCAACTGAAGATCTTTATTGCATTTTAAGATATTTCCTCTTCTGAAATCTGTTAGCTTTTTCTTGGTTGGGGTATCCAAATCGATCTGACAGATTTCCTGTCATCTGTCTGTTGCTACAGCGCGGCGTGGTGTAAATTCTAGAAGTCTCATCTTGAATTTATTAGCTTTCCTTAAAAAAAAAAAAGAACTGGTGTAATCCGGTTTGAAGGACCAGCAATATAACCTTTTTCTTTATTTCAGATCTGAGACTTACTTAACAGGGATTTTAAGCGCATCTTGAACGCTTATAGCTATCATACAACGGTATTGGATTAAAAAAAAAATAAGAAATTGCTGTAACGATTTTACATTAAACTAAACAGAACATTTTGTAATCATTCCAGAATTTCTGACTTTTTTCCAAAAATTTTTATGTTGCTTCTTTTTTTTTTATTTTCAGAAATAGAAAAAAATAGTTGTTTGGTAAAAACGCGAGGAAAAAATATTTAAATAACAGAAATTTGGTGTTTAAAGTTTAAAAACAAAATATATGTGTTTAAGATTAAATTTTATATAATTTGTTTATATAAGTTTTAAATGGAATAACTTAAAGTAAAATAATATTTTGAAATAATTGTTAAAATAAAAACATTTATAATATACCCTATTAATTATTAAGTTACATAATGTTATATTGAATGTGTACAAAAACAGTAACCTGCAAAGAAGAAGAATTAAAAGAAGAAAAGAAGAAGGCAACGGGATAATTTTAGACATCGCCTCAACTAACTTTAAATTCTAGGTACCATCGCGACTTCATCAAATTAAGAAAAAATAGAATTTGTTCTCAAATTAATTATAAAATTAAAGTTGTTTAATTTTTTTTTATTATTGCGGAATAATGTTATTATTATTATTATTGCGCAAAATCTTTTTTAAAAATTTGCCAAGCCAACTGGTCTAACAATATACCTATGAAAGATATCTTTCTCTAAGAAATAAGGTTTTAATGAACATGCATTTTTGAGAGAATAGTAACACTGGTTGCTTTTCAGTATTTTTGTTATTTCTCGAAAACAGAGCCGAATTTAAAAATTTAATTTTAAAGACTTTTTGTTAGGAAATTAGATTTTCTCTTAAAATTGCAAGTAAGAAAAAGAGCTATCGGGCAAAAACTACAAAAATAGAATATTTTAAATCGGATTTTTTTTGGGTTGTTTTTTTTTTAAGAATTATTGCTTAAATTTTTTCATATAAATTTTTATACCAACTATTTCGATAAAAAATCAAATTTTCCACAAAAAGTTTTTTTTAGTTAAATTTTCAAATTCGGCTTAGTTTTCAAGTTTTACCAAAAATATTGCAAAACGATTAGTGTGACCAGGGCCAGACCAACCATATGTGCAAGATGTGCAAATACACAGGGCGCAAAATTATGGGGGCTCATTACCAGGAGCAAGAAAATGTAATCTGATCTTGCGCAAACAAATATATACTCGTACTGTCATGAAATTTGTCCAAATTATTCCAAAATAAAATCCATCTCAACTGTGATAGTTATTTCTTGCACACTAACTAACATCACCTAAATGGGGATACCTCAATAAAGAAAACGCATTGAAAGTGTATGTTGAAAGTCTTATGTAGTGCATCAGTGTATGAATGTGTATATGTATATAAAAAAGGGCCGCTTTCTACAAATCTTGCACAGGGTGCAAGTTTGGCTGAGGCCGGCCCTGAGTGTAACTTTCTCATGTCTTAAGGTTTAACTACAATTCAACTTACCTACTTTTGTACAAAAGTGGAAATTTTAACGGAAACAAAATCACAAACAAATTTTATCTTTCAGGATATGCTATGGTTTTTGTTTTTTAAAGAAATGACAGATATATTCTATACAAAACACAGATTTTGTAAATATGTATTACTAGTAGATGTCGCTAATACCTACTTTTTGCAAAAAGTTTTGAATGTAGCTAAGCCTTTAGTAGCAATTTTACAGCGTAAGTTAGAGAGAGAGAAAAAAAAAGTAAATTGTCGCGAATGACTTTGACATTTGTCAGATTATATCAATTACTTTTATTTGAAGAAATTTTCTGTGTATAATAATTTAAAGTTGTAAATTTCAAGCCAACGCACGCACGCACGTGACGACGGACTTTCCTATCAATATTTCAATTTCACTTCAACTGTAGACATTACATAGGTAAGGTACCTAAGGTAAGTACTAGACTAAAAAGGCTTTAATTTTGTTTAAATAGGTATATAACAATGTCAATTTCATCTGCTGAAATGTTTTTCACTTTCTTCACCAAATAATGTAGATGATAAAACAATTGACTTTCAAAAATAACACACACTTAATCTCTGTGAAGTCTGGAATTCAAAGAACACAGCTATCACAACACAACATCATCAGGATGTGATGTTGAAAAATTTCACCCATCAGTCACAAACGATTGCATCAGCATTTAAATTTAGATATCAGTCAGTTGGTCTCGTATACACATATAAATAAATATGTATATACCTTCCTTATACAGAAAATGCACGGTTGGAGTATTATACGAGGAATTAAAGTGTTAAATCTTTTACCCTTGTAAGGAAACAAAGTTCATTTTGCTCTTTCTCTTGCTTTGCTATACAACACTTTCCACAAGAATTTTCGACAAATTCCCTTTTAACTCTGAAAATATCACAGTAACGGAACCATTAAAATAAATGAATATATCTTAATGAGGATCCGCTGAACCGTTCGTTTTTAGAATAGAAGAATCAGATTCTCCAAGCTGAGCTAATTTATTAGTACACATTGTCGTGATACATTATTTTCTCTTTCCTTTAAAGCTTCGCCATCTGTTAACTCTTTTTGTGTTGTTCTTCTAACTCTAAATAATGCCATCAATTGCCCCTTAATTACTCACAGTCCTTTTCGCACCTTCAATTAAAAAGTCGGACACAGTGAAGAGTGAAGTGAAATAAAAGTTTTTCAACCCCAAATAAAATTACAAAAAAAAAAAAAAAATGCTGTGAACAAGTTTCTACAGTGCTGTGTGAAGAATGTTTTGGTGGAAGGGATTTTTTTTTAGATATCTAGTGTTTTGGGAAAGTTTTATATACCTTCATGGTGAAAAAAAGTTAGAGCGTGTAGGTTGGATAGAGACAAGAAAAAAATTGCATTGGTGGGGGATCTAGTCCCCTCCGTTTAGCCGGGAGGGGAAATTTTCAAAAAACTTAAAACTGAAAAAATTATAAAAAAAACAACGGTAACATTTATAATGGGTGATTTTTTAAGAGGTTTAGAACTTTAAAAAAAAAAAAAACACAAAAAATTCGAAAAAATGAATGAAATATTTATTTGAATCGATAGTTTGAACCTTGCAATTTAATGTTTAAAGATAATTTCATGCAAATGTTGACCGCGGCTGCGTCTCAGGTAGCCCATCCGCTGAGTCCAATTTTGGCATACTCTTTCACACATATCGGCCGGTATCTCACGAATGAATGCATGGATGTTGGCTTCCAGTGCGTCAATCGAAGCGGGCTTGTCCCTATAGACATTAGCCTTGACATACCCCCACAAAAAATAATCTAATGGTGTCAAATCGCACGATCTAGGCGGCCAATTGACCGGCCCGAAACGTGAAATTAACTGTTCACCAAACTCGCCTCGCAATTGCGCCATTGTTTCGCGTGCTGTGTGGCATGTGGCACCGTCTTGTTGAAACCACATATCATGCAAGTCAAGAACTTCCATTTCGGGCAAAAAAAAGTTTGTTATCATCGCTCGGTAGCGTTCACCATTGACAGTAACGCTGCGATTCGCATCATCTTTGAAGAAATATGGCCCAATAATGCCGCCGGCCCATAAACCGCACCAAACAGTGGCTTTTTCGGGATGCATTGGTAGCTGTTGCAATGCTTCTGGCTGATCTTCACTCCAAATGCGGCAATTTTGCTTATTTACGTACCCATTCAACCAAAAATGAGCCTCATCGCTGAACACAATTTTTCGATAAACAACATTTCGAACCGAGCACGAATTTTGATAGTAAAATTCAATAATTTGCAAGCGTTGTTCATTTGTAAGACGATCCATGGTTAAATTGCAAACCAAACTGAAGCTTCTTGACAGTGACACAAGGTACTAAACACACGTCAGCTGTCAAAACCAGTGTTGCCAAAACCAAACCAGCTTAAAAATCACCCGTTACAATATTATGACATACCTTATTTTAAGGCCAGAAAACTTTTATCTTATCTTCTTTTTAAATAAAGTTGTTTTATTGAACAGTTTTTGAAAAATTATTTTTCAATCTCAAAATTTTAATAAAAATACGAAAAAAAAAAAAAAAAATCAAACAAATTTTTTTTAATACGCAATCAAGTACTAATTTTTCTTTCTTAATTCAATGCTCCTATTAATTTTTAGTCAAAAAACATAAACGTTTTGATAAAATTAAAAATTTTGGTATACAATATTTTTTAAACTTATTAGAGGCTATTGTGTAAAAAATTTCACTAAAATCGGTTTATCTGATAATGAGATATTTGAAAATAAAAATAATGGTCGTTTTTGGGATTTTCCTGCCGTTTTTTAAACACCGATATTTTTAGTTATAAGAATAATTTGATATATAAAATATAATTGGCTAGATGATGCTAAATAGCTATTACTGTACTGGGTGCTGAGTTTAGTAAAAATCAACCAAGTCGTTTTTAAATTATTGAGTTCTTAAAAAAAATGTTGAAATTTTTTGGAAAATTTTGATATACAATACCTACTTATAAAATATTCTCTGTGAAAAATTGATAAAAATCAGGTCAATCGTTTTTGAGAAAACCGACAGTCACAATAATAGTTCTATGGGAAGTACCATTTATAACCATTTTTCTGATTATTTTTATAAAATGGTAGCCTTTTTGCTAAAAAATACTCAATGAAAAAAAAAATTGTGGGCACGTTTTTGAGAAAAATAAGATTTTCATTATTTTGTTAAAAAAAATTACTGCTTTTTTTAGTCCAAAATATGCTAAACAAGTTTAAAGAAAATCGACCCCCCCATTTATGCTGCAGCGAAAAGGATAGATAGAGAGACAGACAGAAAGAATATTGCGAGAACCACTTTTTTCGACTTCGCTATCATCGTAATATAAACTTTGATCATAACTTCGAGTTATATTTTTTTTAACGAATATAATTTGCCATACAGTAAAGGGTCATTCATTTTTCGGGGTCGAAAGTAAAGCTAAATAAAACACACAAAGCGATACATTTTTGATGAAAATTTTATTTCATTAAGTATAAAGTTTGGATTTTGCCATTAAGTGTGAAAAACAATATTAATTAAATGGCGGCCTCAGGAAGATTCTTTTGAAGTAATTTTTAACCACTTTTTCGCACATTACGGGCGATATCTCGGCTATAACTTAAGGAATGTTGGTTCTTAATGCGTCTAGGGTTCGGGGATTATTTGCGTAAATACGGCCTTTTGCGTAGCCCCACAGAAAAAAATCTAATGGTGTCAAATCGCATGATCTTGGTGGCCAATTGACGTCACCAAAAACGTGAAATTAAGCGACCAATTTCTCACGCAATAAAGCCATAATTGGTCGTGTTGTGTGGCTTGTTGCCTCGTCTTGTTGAAACCACATATCGTCCAAGTCATGATTTTCAATCAGCGCTAAATCGCTTATCATTCGATTATATCACTCTGAAATGACTGTAATCGTCTGCCCATTGGCATCTTCGAAGAAATACGGACCAATGACACCTTTCGAACATAGAGCACACCAAACAGTCATTACGATGATGCACAAGCCTTACGACATCAGTAACGCATCCATTGTCTTCAAATTTCTTCACAATTTTACCGATTGCTTGCGTAGTTGGTCGATTATGACGACCATAATCATCGCGTAATGCGCGTGGCTACGTTTGAATCACCACTTTTGTAGTAAGTTTTAATAATTTTAACGCGTTGTTCGATTGCTAAACGATCCATTATCGTAAATGGCAAACATTTAACTAATATTATTACACTTCAAATGACAGCTGAGTTTGACAGGTGTCAAATGCCAGCTCTACCAACTTGAAACCATGAAATGAATGACCCTATAACTTTGTATCGCACGTAAAAATGTGATTGTAACTTCGAAAATTATTTGACATTTTTGACGCAATGACTAGAGTTATCACAGCTAACAAACACAATATAACTATATTTTGGGTTTTTGTTTTTATGCAATCATTCAAATAAACAAAAACCAAGGTTTTGATTAATTTTTTCCAGCAGAATTAAAAATTATAATTTTAATGAAAAAAAGTGAAACATTATTTTAAAATTTCAATAGCTCTCATTGATGAAAGAATTTTTATAGATTTATCCATGCAGCAACCATAAATTGAAATATGTAATTGGAAAATTTTAAATCGAGTTGAAGAATCTCAATCTAATCATCTAAATTAAGTAGCTGGAAATCAGATGTGACAATCATTAGTGTGACGTTGGTACATATGTAACAACTCATTTATGAATTTCAAACTACTTCAGCATTTGGCCAAAAAAAATTTAATTTGAACAAAAAAACTTTTCAACAACACTGTATATTATAAATGAATGACTATCCATATAACCCGCTGGTTATTTTAGCCATGTCATGTTGGGTAGATCGATTGGGATTTCTTTTTCCTATTCTATCTACTCTCAAGAACAGGCACGATTAATGTCTTTTTATATCCTTTTTTTGTGTGCCTCAGCTAAAAATTGAAAACCACAGCTTGAATTCTAAGGATGAGGCTATAAAAATGACCATTTTGAAGAGAATTTCAGCGCCCTCTCTTTATGCTGGTATATAATTCTATATCCTTCTACATATTTCTATATATAGAGCTTCCAACATATTCATAGCTATATACGAAATGAATCGCGAGGTTTTTGCTATTTGCGAAGGCGTGATGAAAAATCGAGTAATTTCTGGAATTCCTTTTTTTGCTTCTTGTTTAGTGTCCTTTTATAGTATATAGTCGATGGGTTCCTATATATAATGTATATACATACCTACCTACATTCGCGGGGAGTGTACCCTTATATTGGGGTTTAATTAATGACTGTTAATTTGGGTGATTTCAGCAAATAGCTCAATCAACTGTAACGACCTTACAGTGTGTAATAGTATATATTCCTCTGATGAATGTGCGATTTTAGTCACTCTCTATGCTATACCTACCAATACAACCAACTGAGTGTTAACGATTTTTATTAAAAAAAAAAAAAGAAGAAAATAAACATGTCCTTTTAATTCCATCCAATTTACATGTAAGTGGAACACGGTGATATTATTTGGAAAAGTTAATTAGTTCATTGTCTTGGCTATTAAAGAGAAAAGTCGAGAGAATTTTCAATTGAATTTTCCTGCCACCGGACGCATTTACATCTACAAATAGGTACGTACATAACATACATAAAGGTAGGTACCTATTGTTGACATAAAACATAGCTAAAAGACAACAATATACTTTTCAACAAGACACAATGAATAACGGAAACAATGAAACAACTAGAGGAAATAAACTATGTCAACATTTGCAATATTCCTCGTTTTCATAGAAGAAGCACTTTTGCTACACCTTTTTGTCTTGGTATATGAAATTTGAAAAGACGTGTCTTGTCGTGTCGTGTCGTGTATAGATATACTTAACTTATGTATCTTATAGCTGGAATCTCTTAAGAAAAGCATGTCTCTTATCGTTCTATAGCCAAGGAGATTTGCATTGCATTCGCCTTCATCTCAAAGACAAAAGCCAACACTTTAAGACAAACGTACATACACAAACTCTCAAATACCCGGAACCTTGTCAGCCCGTTGACGTCCCTGCCCCGTTATATTTATAGCCTTAAAGCTAAATTAACTCTTTAAAATCCATCTTTCTCTCTTCTCTTTGTATTTCTAATGTCTTGCATGCTTTTATACCGAAATGCCATGACAGAAGTAATTCAAATCCCAACACGGAATTACAAAAGGCATCCTTATACACAATAAGGTGTTATGGTTGCCAGGTTTTTTCAAGCTAAGGGTAATTTATACCTACAGGAGATTTATTTTTGATCCCGAAGGTAATATTAAGAGGGTTGAATACTGTTGCTCGTTCTTGGAAATAGTTAGATGCAAACTGTATTGTGATAATTTCGATTCAAAGAAAGGAAGCTTTGAAAATAATAGAAAGAACAAATAAATCCACTCGTCCTTGAGTTAATGAGATGCGGTCCTGAGGGGTTATTAGTACCGTTAGAGCAAATGTTCAGAGATTTATATGAGTGATGATTAGGAAGTATTTTTTTTTTTTGCAAAACTGAACTGCAGTATACTTACGTAGTACATTTTCAAATAAACGAGTTAATACGAGAGTTATTTTAAAATATAATAAATTGGGAAATGAGTTATGCTACAGAAATTGAGTTATGATAAAATTTATTTAATAAAATATTTTATATTTTGTAACTCGAAATTCTCGTATATGAGTGTGTCTTAAGGAAAATACCGTTCAAAAAATTGTAAAGAATCGAGATTATAAAAATTAGTTGTCTAAGAAAATGAGGAATTGTAAAAAAAAAAAATACAACCCATGGTGTTTAAAATTGCGACCGCATTCATTTTAAATTAATGATATTAAGAGTCATGGTTAAAACAATGAGGTATTCTGAGATTTTTTGATAAAAGAGATTTTCTGACGTCTCTTAAAAAAATGAGTTGATTTGGTAGTTTTATAAAGTAAATAAATCGGGAATCAGATAGAATCCAAGAATCGAAAATCAAGAAAACTGTAAATCGAAAAAAATCCAAAACCCAAAAAACCCAAAATCCCAAAAACACAAAAACACAAAACCTCAAAAACCCGAATTCCGAAAAAACAAAATCCAAAATTCCGAAAACCAACCATCCGAAAACCCAAAATACAGAAATTCCAGAAAACTCAAAATCGAGGAAGCCAAATAATTATTTTCTTAAAAATAAAAATAAAAATACAGTCAAGTAGTGTGAATAAATTAATAAATAATAATATAAACATAAAGTAAGGTGCAATGTTATAAATTTTAAAGAACTGAAATCTCTTTTTTTATTCTTAATGGAATTACAAATCAAGCAAATACAATCAACAATAATTTTAAATAAAATCAAATTTTCGGGACTTCAATTTTGGGAAAATGGGTTTTTGGGTTTTTTGGATCTTGGGTTTTTTGGATTATGGGTTTTTTGGATTTTGGGTTTTGTGGTTTATGGGTTTTTCAAGATTTTGGGTTTTCGAGTTTTTGGACTTTTGGGATTTTGGGGTTTTCAGGATAATGGGCTTTTGGGATTTTAGGTTTTCTGGATTATGGGTTTTTCAAGATTTTGGGTTTTCGATTTTTCGGATTTTAAGGATTTTGGGTTTTTCGGGATTAAGGGTTAAGGGATTTTGAGTAGGATATTTGAGATTTTGGATTTCCGGGATTAAATAATTTATGTTTACCTTTTTTGGTATAAATAATAATAATTATTAATTATTTAAAATTTTATGTCTCTTACAAGGAAAATTTAATTTTAATCCATTTTGTTTACATTCGGTAACCATTGCATTAATATGGAATAAAATGTACGTAGCCTAAGGACATGCAAGAAACTCCCTTTTGGATAATGAGTGTTTGAGGACGACGAGATTGAAATAAGAAAAGAAACAAAAAAAAGGGATAAAAGTCAACTGTACGGAATTATTATGTGAACCGCAATACGGATGTGTAAGTGACCCAAATTGCATACATTTATCATTTGTGTCGCCAGCGCCACCATCAGCCAAAGCCATAACATGTCCAACATGAAACTAACACATTCCAACACCATCATCATCATCAGATGGCATATATGTATATATATACATATACATATACAGATATACCAGTTTATCGTTTAATTCCTTGCTCTGGCTCCTCTAGCTCAGTTAGATTTGGGGCTCGGACGGACGGATGTTATTTCCGTGCTTCACTTTATGACATGTGTGTATGTGTGTGTGTATGTGTGTGTGTATAGTGTATGAGATCGAGAGTTTGTGTGTTTCTCTTCCTTCATGCCCATTTAAATAAATGCAAAAAAATGCCACAGGCCAAGAACCCTTTTTGAACTATTTCACATCCTGAAATGTGTGCAACCCAGCCAGCACTAGACTATATAGAAGCAAGCAGAAAGCACAAGGAACGTTCTTTTCTATCTATAACATATAAAGCTTAAGATTGAAAGTGATGGTTTAGTTACAAGCTTCTCTATTTGCGAAAATTATTGTAAATGTTTTTTTTTTTTTTATTCTTTTATTTATTTTTTCTATTGTGGCATAGTTTGTGTGGTAATTTTTATTTCTTTGTATTTAAATGAGATGCTATTTAGTTTATTGCATATAATGTAGTTTTTGGTGACAGGGTTAAATTATTGTTTTAGAAAAAAAGGAATATATCTATTTTAGTGGAGATTAAAAGTTATTCAAAAAATCTCTTTTTTTAAATTTCGGTTTTTTTATGGAAGAGGAAGTTTCGTACAGTAAAATGTTAGCTTCAAAAATACATACATACTCGGTTTATTTTATGTAAAAATCAAAACTAGATTAAATAACTTTGAAAGCACAGATAAGCTCAACATAATAATAGTAATAACTTAAGGAAACATAATTTAAAATATAAGGGGTTATTTTGTGTGATAATAGATACACTTGCAATTAGGCTGCCAAGCTTTCGCACCATCATTATTTATATTTAAGGTTTGAATGAAACAACAACACTAATTGGGTGAGCTACCACCAAGATTTTGTAGGCTGGAGTTATAGCTATTTCACGACTGCTAGGCCGATCATCAGACTCCTTTTTCAGTGGTGCTTGGTCATTGTCCAATTTAAACTTGACTCGGCTTGGAGGGAGCTTGGTCCAAGTTCGATTCCCAGCTGGGCATAAAAGTTTTTTAATTAAAATTGAACAATGACCAAGCACTACTGAAAAAGGAGTCTGATGATCAGCCTGGCAGTTGTGAAATAGCTATAACTCCAGCCTATAAAATCTCGGTGGTAGCTCACCCAAGTATTGTTGTTTTTTTCAAACCTTCATAATTAAAAATAACTGTTCCATTAAAAGAATTTTAAACAATTAAATTTCTGGTGCTACAACTTTTAGGGAGGGAAATATATTCGGTTGAACACCAATCCAGATTAAGGCCTATTTTGCCGTTCTTTTAAGCGGGATTGGTCTAGCGTTTAACACATTTTTTTTAGTGAATTTTCTAAGGTCACAGTTCATAATATGAGGTTCATCTATCGGAGAAATCAATCAGTATATAGTTGATGGTCTTCTTTTTAACAGAAATATATTTCTACTCAAAGTTTAAATCAAATAATTTTGCCATGAAATTCTCAAAATAACTTTTATGAATTTTCAATGATGCTAATGTAATCGTAGATACAGTGGTAGACACGAATTAAGCACACGACTATCTGTACCTCTTAAAATTTATTATTTTTTTCAACTAACGGTTAATGTATTCATTAATAAAAAAGAATAAGCTCTTAAAATATATGCCGCAAAGTTTTAAACAGCTTGATGTTAAGGTATAAGCAATTTTCTTAACTAAAATGTTCTTAGTTTAAAACATTTTTTTATTAACTCTTGCAAAACCTTTTTTCTTAAACTGATCCATCGGAACACGCTTAACTGCCTGAACACAATAGAATCCTGCAACTGAAATTGAAGCTGGAGCTGTAACATCTGTGAAAAAGTGTCGTTTTGTATGTGCCCACAATGCAGCTGTTAGAGCCTTTTGTATATTTTAAAGCAGCTGTTAGAGCCTTTTGTATATTTTAAAGAAAAAAAATATTAACGGGCTTATTATTCATTTTTTCATTTCCGATAATTTTTTTTTAAATTAATATTATTTTTTGCGAAACAAATAAGCACAAAAAGCTTCAATATTTTTGTCTGGTTCTTTTTTTCTTCATACAAATTGAAACGTCAAAAGTTCTGCACGAGAAAAGTTAAAAGTTGGTGAACTCTTGCAATACCGACTGCGACTCCATTTGCAGCTGCGTTACGCTGTGTTCATAACATTGACTTTATGTGTATTGAATATTTTGACAGCTATTCCAGCTGCAGCTCCAATTACAGTTCCGCCTCCATTGTGTTCAGGCAGTAAAACATTGACAGCTCATGCAAACAAGTAAGCAAACTTACCCATCATAATATTATTTTGTATTATTGTCAAAGTGACATTTGAAATAATTATTATATTAAATTAATTTTGCTTCTACAGGTGTACTTTAATTTATGTCCACTACTGTATAATCTTCTCCCTAAAATAAAATTCTCACCTACAACACTGGCTAAATGATTGAAATATATTTCTTCATAAAATAAATGTAATTTCTTCAATCGATTCCCATTAAAAACTTTGAATGAAGTTTATTTTCACAAAAAGAAATTTGCAAAATTTCAGCTTAAACAGTCAGAATCTACTTCTATCTTCTCAAATCAAATATAATAGTAAGTACAAGGTACCTACTTGTATCTCTTCTTTATTCGTAGCTATGTTTGTGTTGACTGATCAAAGTGAATTTCATTATACCAAATTTACCAAAGCATAAGCAACCATATTTGATAATGTAGCTTCAATGGGACTGATGGGATGCGGAGTTCAATCTCCAGGGCAAAACTTAATTTTCCAAATCATACCATGAGTACCAAAGTTAGGCCTCTATATAATATATACATAATATATAGTTTAATCTGAAATGGAAATCACAAATAATCTTAAATAGCATAGCTATAATTTTATCTCTCTTTACCCTTTTAATTGAAGTGAGATAAACTGCCGCCACTATTTTTTAAATGAAACGACCAACCATCCAAATAAATATCCATTTAGCTGTGTAGGTATAGAAACATAGAAAATCAAGGATATAGGCATAGATGGTATAGATGGTCTTTCTGATATAGTCGAAGCAATCAACCCTCATGAGTAATTCAAAGGCTTTATTGCAAATAAAGGGGCACAACATCCAATCCACCAACTCATTCCATAAAGTACTTGAAAATGTCTTCATCCGTGGCCAGCATTGACGCTAACGGGCCTAATTGCCAAACGAAGGGCTATATAACCCATCAAACCGACACAAACCTTTGCTGCTCTATGGCAATATACATACAGAATCGCACTCTCTGCTCTGAACTTTCTTCGCTTCACATCAGAATCGTAGTCAATTAGGTACATTTTTCGATTGTCTATATAGGTAGCTACTTTGTTTGGGTCTTTATGACCTTATCTCCCTCTCACACCCGGCCGTACATCAACACTTCGACGCAATTACAAATGGTAGTTTGATTGTCCGAATTGACAATTACAGCCACCGCAATTATGGCAACTTGGTAATTCGTGCTACATCCAAGGAGCAATAAAGTCCAACTTGTCCAATAACAATATCTCGTTGTGGCTTCTCTCCGAACCATGTAACAAATCGAGCCTTCATCGTTCCATTCCTTGTAGTTCAACCACTGTTTCTGTTTCTGATTCTGGCTGCTTTCACTGTGAGGCTGCTTTTGGTGCAGATGAAAATGGCGATGGCAATGGCGGTGATGGGTGATATTTCACAACCTTTTAGAAGTAATTTTTATGCTTCACCGAGGTAATTAGCTGGCGCTTTAACTCGACTCGACTCGACTCGACTTTCTGTTTGAGTTGAGGAAGGTTGCGTTTTGACCATCACCTATCTTCTAGTCTTTGCTTGGACTTGCGTGTAGTTATGGGTTGTAGTTCATGAATGAATAGCGCCAGGATGGAGATGGTGTGATTCTTAAATACCTGGTGCGGGTAATGTGGGTCAAATTTAATTGCCATCTGCTTTGTAATAGCTAGACCTTGTGTCCGGCTGTCCGGTTTGTGCGTTATTCGCTCGCATTCGTATATTTATATAGCGATAACGATTTTATTATCCTTGTTCTTGGCATCAGGTTAACAAAGTATGTACATACCATACATGTTAGAGTTGGTGTGTGGTGGGAGTTATGGGCGCAAAGGTATATGCGGCAGGTAAACGAATAGATTTTGTTCTATCTCGACCGGTGACACATATATGTACATATATACACTCCGAGATTTATTGGTTGTTCATTGTTTTGCGTGGACAGGTTCCTGTTAACACAATTAATATGAATAAGGACACAGGACTATTGGTATAGAATTTTTAGTTTTTTTTTTTTTAACTTTGAAGTGAAATTTATATCTTATACTAGCTGGCTCGACGAACTTTGTTCCGCCTTAAATTTATTTAATTATTAATGTCCCTTTCGATAGCCGAGACTCTATATTGAATGAATGAAACTTTTTTTGAAATTAAATTCAGTAGATACATTTAATTTACATCGATAAATGAATTCCACAGATTACATGTCACTGCAACGTTCTGTGTTAAACAAAATGTTGTTTGTGTTACATAAAAAAAAACAATGCAGATGGCTTTCCGACTCTCGAATACAATTGTCCGTGCGAAAAGCAAGGAAATTCGAGATTACTGCCACAAACTCGCAACGATTGGCTTTGCGATTTGTTGACTATTATTGTGAATGCGAGTCGAACGGGAAATTTAATGCGCTTAAACTGGAATGGCAAGTGGGTGTTGGTATCATCGGAATTCTTGAAATAAGAACATCCTCTCCTTTGAATTTGCCTTTAAAATTATGATGATTTGGATGACGTTGTTTGTCAGTTTATTTACCGTTAAACTTTTTTCATCAGAAAGTTTCTGTTGGTTCATATTGCGCAGCATAATGATGATAGCGCCGACTTTAAGTTGCAAATGGTGCGGTGTTAGACCAGGATACATGCAACGAATTCAAAAATTTAATTGGATTACTTATAGCTTAGTCATAATTTGTAACACGATCAATCACACGATTTGAACGAATAAATTTTTGTTGCTATTTGATTTTGAATAATTATATTCAAATCAAATCATTGACGTTCTAATTCTTTTCTCCGCTAAATCGCGCGTTCACTCAAAAAATCATTGTTCAAATAATTTTAGCCGATGTTTGGAAATACTTTGCTAATTAGTTCTTCCTTCGATGGTTTGATTTCACAAAAATTCGAACAGAACGAAATGTAGCATCAACCGGAATTCGAATATTTCTAATTGCCAACAGTTTTTCTGAGAAATTATCGGTTGATTGATTGTTCGGCAATGCAAATCACGTGTTCGTCGTCAATTGTAACTTCTTTATGTATTGACATAAATAAGATAATTTCAAGCAAGCGTTAAGTTCATATGCAGGCGCTGATCGCGGGATGAACTGTAAAGTTTGACTGAAAGCGCCGGTCATCAGTACCTATTATTGTTCCTCCAAATAATAAGAAGCCATGATCACAGAATCAAAATATTGGTGTTCCACCTGCCTCTATGTTGTGATCTATACTCGCTTTATATCGCCACTATATTAACCCCTAAAAATATGCAATTTAACTATTTTCCGATTTTCTGGTCTAAATTTCCAATTTTCGGCTCTGTTGTGTTCACTGCTAGGTGCCAAATTTAATAAAAAATGGACCAAATCGTTTTTGAATTATTAAGTTCCCAAACAAAATTTAAAATTTTTTTAAACATAAAAAAATAAAATCTGATAAAAGAAATTTATTAGTTATTGGACCCTATATTTTATGCCAGCTGTCAAAAATATAGCCTAGTTTAGGGAAGTATTATGCGAGTACATGAATATGAACAATATTATCACCATTCTTTCTTGCACTTCGCACATATGCATGGAATTTACAGTTTAGACTGAAAAAATGTTAAAAAAATCAATAAAATTAGAAATAAATTGATTAAAAAAATATCTGAGATTGATTTGACACTAACGCAATGTACACCAAATGATTTCTTACACAAATCTCAATTTATGAGAGAAAATGTTTCAAAATCGTTCAAGCAGTTTTCCAAAAAAATAAATTTTGTATGTTTTATACATACAAAATTGAATTTTGAAAAAAAAAAAAATTTATGAAAAAAATTAGTACCCCAATTTTTAGAACTTATTTCTACGGAGTTTAAAAATTAATTAAAAAAAAATCATCCACTCATTTTCGAATTTTCAAAAAAAATTATTTCTAATTTTTTTTTTTTTTTAAATCCAAAATTTGATTTTTTTAAAATCTTGATATGCAATATTATTAATAGCATTTGCGTAAAAAATGTAATGCAAATTGGTCAACAGAAAATGATATAGTCGAAAAACCAAAAAATTTTTCTATGAGAAGTACCATTTTTAAACGATATATAATTTCTTTCCAATAATATGGTAGATCGTTGTGACATAAGTTCATATAAAAATTTTAATCAAAATCGTATGAACCGTTTTTGAGAAAAATGATATTTTTAATACTAGTTTTTAAACATCTGTATGAGAGGTACCGTTATGTTTGGTATTTTATTGAAAACCTGAGAGTTGTAAGTGACTAAGACCCTGGTTCTACAAGGGCTGTCGCACCGACCTATTTATTTTTTATATTTTGTTTAATTTTACTGGTAAATGTAAAGAATTTTTTCTATGGCAAAAATTAAAATTAAAACTACATATAAATTTATACCTAATTTTTATGGCTTGGGGTTCTATGTCAAATTTATTTCATTCTTTTTAAACTTTACTACAGATAAACATTTTTGTTTTTCAAAGAAATGTTTACATTTTGCATAAAATCTTGTTTAAAAAGCAAACATTCCAACCACATTTAAATCTTTAAAAATGGAAATATTTGGTTAAAAAGCTCAAGCCCTAAAGATTATAAATAAATATGCATATACATATCTGCTAATCCACTGATTAATTTAGATTATGATCTATGTATATGTAATTTTCTTGAGCTTAAAAATCTTATATGTGTTTTGTGCTATGCTTTGATACCCATAAAATAAGTTAATTGCTTTTCAATTAAAAATAAACATTTTATGATACCTCTATAACCTACAAGACATTGAACTTAAAAATAATCTTCATTTGGGTTCCTATCCTAATCCTCTTCTTAGGTCGCCTTAGGTTTAAAGAAGAAGAAAAACAAAAAATAAAAAAACACCACAACAACCCTGCTTATGAGTGTCCATGAACTTAGCTAAGCATGTTGTTTGTTAAATTTAAGAAGTATACCTATAGGTGTCCTCAATTTTCCTGAAACTGTGTATATTCCTGTGGGATAATCTTAAGATTGAAGCAATGTGTAGGTTGGTGTACTTGTATAGTCTCTAAAGGTGATGCTAACTTTTCTAAACTAGATTAAATATTTATTTTATTCGTGTGGCTAAAAAAAAGAAGAAGAAACGAGATGATTTACATAATTTCTTCTTTTTTTTTTTAGAGAAAAAAAAAATATCTTCTTCAAACTTTGTGAATTCTGGGTTGGAACATTTAAATGGGTATTATGCACAAAAGATTACCTTTGTTGTCAAGAAATAATATTAAAAAAAAGCGAAGTAAAGAAAATATGAAGAAAATAAAAACTTGCAAAGCAATTGAAAATTCAATACACATCCAAGCACGAAACAAAGTATTTACACTGCATTAACGCTCTCCAAGCCCATCAGCTTTTTTTTTTTTTATTTCTTGGAGCAATATAGCCTGCACAACCAGCAGCAGCAACAGCAGCAGCAGTAGTAGCAGCCCAAGGACGAAATCTGTTGAATAAAAACGCTATAATACCATAGCAAATGGTAAGGACACGAATATTGTTTGAAAGCTTATTTATTCTTCCTTTCTTCTTCCTGTGGAATTGTAGGTGGTACTGTGGCAGAGAGAGAGAGTGTCAGCACCAAGAAAAAAAAAACACACACACCTGAAACTGAAATCACACGAACTTTACTTCTTCAGTTTTCATTTTAGCACTTAAATGTAATTTCTGGGGAAAACATCATTTCCACTGCCACGCCTCGGTTGTCTGTCTGTCTGTCTGTTTATTAAAATACACTTTACAATGATGCTATTTTTCTGACACTTGTATGTGTTGTGTACTTCCGGTAGACTAGTGTACTTGTAACTGTCTGTCTATTTGAAAACCGCATTTACGGTAAAGACTTTTCTTTTGCTGCTCTGCTGCTATATTTCCTCACCATTACCGGAACCCCCAAGCAATTTGAGTGTTGAGGGGGTATCCGCACTCTTCAGCAGACATGCAATTTACTTCTACCATGGTAACAGACTTTAATCTAATCTTTGGTTAGAACGGATGTAGGGTGATGGGGCGTCTTATATTGAAGGGGAGGGGAACACAAAAAAAAACCCCCAACTTTCGACAGTCAATAGATACAAATTCGATTTTTGTTTCTATTTGTTTTTTTCCTGTTTTCGTTCTGCTTCGAATTTATAGATGATTTTTTTTTTTTTTTTTTGTGAAAATGAATGGAAAAACGTTCGGCATTTTGGCATCTGATTTGATCCCCCTCCCTGTCCCAGAAACAAAATAGAAAAAAAAATAAATAAAAGAGACTATTACTTTTTGATGAGCTTGACAGCAGCTGCTGTTGTTTGAATGGGGGAATTGACCCCCGTCGTCGTCGCTTATGGAAGCGTATTCGTATTATTTGTTGGCTACGTCATTTGAAATACGAAGACAATTGCAAAACAATTTGCAATGCAATATGTCAACGAATGATGATCAATTTGTGCAAATATTACCAAAGTTGGTTGCCATCAATGAGAGAGAGAGAGAGAGCGTAGAAAGTGCTTTGGCCCGAAGGATTTACCAGCGCACCCATATAACCCCCGCTAGCTATTTGTCTCAATTTTTTGGGTGGGACGAGATGTTTGACATTTTTTTTTTTTTTTATAAAACAGCTGCAGTGTCAAAGTGCCCCAATACCACGTAGTCATATGTTGCTGTTATACCATGGAACCGATTTAAATATTTCTGCTATAGGAAATACATATGCATATATACTTTTTTTTTTAATTTCAAAATCGATAGAACATCGAATTGTATATAGATATGCTGATGGGTGGCAACAGTGAGGTATAAAGTCAACAAAATAGCTTTGGACCGATATTATGTGGAAGTGAATATATATACATGGAGGAGATGGAGGACGATTTCAACAACTGCATAGGTCCCTTGCTGAGATGTGAAATTAAAATAAAAAAAAAGAAGAAACTAAAAAACAAATGTAAATCGAGTGTTTACTTTGGGAGACCCCACTTCCAATAAAATTCCTTAAATTGTTTTTTGTTCGTAGAACATTTCGAACAAGCATTGTGAACAATAATAGTAGTATAGATTAGAGGGTCCTGGAGCAGCGGCTCGGCGGCTAAAATGGGCGTATGGGCGTGGCAGTGGGCGTAGGGCGTGGCGGGGGTGGTGGGCGTGGTAGATATTGAGCTTTAGGGGCGTGGCAAGTGGGCGGAGCTTTTGTGGGCGTATAAAGGGGCGGAGGGCGTGGTAAAATTTGTGATTTTGGGGGCGTGGCATGTGTTTGAAGCTTTGATGGGCGTGGCAGGGGGTGGTGATTTTAGGGGGTGGGTCAAAGGGGTGGAGCTTTTGGGGGCGTGTCAAGGGGGCGTTTTTTTTTTTTTTTTTTTTTTCTTTTTTTTTTTTTTTTTTTTTTTTTTTTTTTTCTTCATATGGCCTTAGCGGCGCATGTTCTTGGCGGCTCAGCGGCTCTGTACTTGGCGGCTCATAGCGGCTCATGGGCTTGGCGGCTCGGTACTTGGCGGCTCAGCGGCTCATGAACTCGGCGGCTCAGGTTAAGCATACATAACCTTAGAACCCAAAACGTAACGTAAATAACCTAAAACGTAGCGTTATAACCCAAAACGTAACGTAAACAACCTAAACGAGCCGTTAAGAACCTAAAAACGTAACGTTAAGAACCTGATATTGAGGTTCGGAGGTTAGCTTCCAACACATGGGTTGTTAATACTACGTCAAGAGAGAAGAAGAATACAAAAATAAAAAAACAGAGAAATAGTTTTAAAATTTATGAAATTTATTTATTCAAACATGTTTACATTATTATTTTTTTTCACTTTTGTATATGCTTAAATTTTATTTTTAAATGATTCTGTTGACTACTTGATCAAGTGGATTATATTCAATAATTCGATCATGAAGCATAATGCAGTATGCTGAAGTGTTTTGCAGGAATATTTTTTTGATGTCCTCATCTCCAAGCGTATATCAATAGGTCCTGTTTTCAATGTTTCATTTTGATGTCTGCAATCTATAACAAAAATTGGAGCACGTGATTTAAATATATCCCAGGAAAGAAGAGGCTCGGCAGTATTTTTATTGTAGTAAGTTTTTTGAAAATCGGTATACATTTCACATGCCATATACAATTGGATGCGCTCTCTTTTGTATATGAAGTTTTGAGAATATATTTATACCTGCTAGAGAAAAGGATTCCAGAAGTAAAAAAAAAAAAAACAAAAACAGTTTTTTTATTTTCATTTTTATTTATTCTCTTTTTGTAGGTAGTTTTTTATTTTTTTCAATAATTTATCTTATTTTAACTATTGTAATTTACATTTTTTTTATAGATAGTTTTTAATAATTTATTTTATTTGTCTAGGTACATTTTTTTATTACATATTTACAAAAACAATTCAAAAGCAACCATAAAGATAAAAAAATTCTGCTCTAATAGAAAATTAAGGTTCAGACATATTTAAACTATAGTGACCCCAAGCTAGAGTATCAACATTATTACTACAAATAAATCTTTTATCATCTAAGCAACTCAAACTCAATTTATTTATACTTTCTGTATAAATAGTATGATGCCTAGATCTAAAATTCATCATTTTTCCATAAAAATTTTGCTTAAGCAGCAAGCAGTCTCTATAATTTTTTAAAGAAAATTTTTTAATAGCTGATGCTTTAACACCCTTGGCTTTTTTTATCAGAGCAGAATCTTCTACAGCTATGCTGTACATTTTAGCCCTTAACCCGATAAATTCCTTCATAATTCTTCCGTTGTTCTCGTCTTTCATAAACCCTAATTTTTTCATATTTAGCTGGGCAATACCAAAGGGATTATTAAGGGGATAGTCGGAAGTATCGAACTTTTCAGATATGTCACTTTTGATATCAGCATAGAAATCTTCTGTGCTTATTTTATACACAAAAGAGTCGGTGTCCATATAAGCCAGATGTAAGTTATCAGTAAATTTAGGCTTCATGTATGCATAATGGAAATCATACATTTTGTATTTAGAAATGTCTAAAACACAAAAACCTAGATATACTGGCTTATTATATACACTGTATACTCTTTTTAACTGCACCGCAGCCATGGTTTCACTAAATTCCAATATGCTATGGAAATTAGGTTTGGCAATAAGAGCACGACTCCCAAGGTGTCTTCCATTACTCTCAACGGAATCCACAATTCGAACATCTTTTCGCTTGTCCACATTCTCCATTGTTTTCCCGAAAACTGCGTTATTGCATAGTTTGCGTAAATCTTTCTCAAATTTATTGGTGGCTAATGTTCTAAGTCGATTGTTTAGATCGATATATGTTTTCAACCATGGAGATTGTTGGAATCGCATCACTCTATGAATTTTAGTAAGCACCAAACCATTATCGAGGGCTTGAATTAAAGTCTTATAGTGTATAATATAATTAAGCTTATTCTTCAAATCCGCAATCAATTTTTTAGGAGATTTGGCAGTCACTGAAGTGTTTGACGGACAGAATGGTAGATCATTATGAGCATCGTGTATTTCTTGAGGATACTCTAGATCAACTTCTAAAACATAACCCGTATTTACATTTGAAGTAAGCCATTCTTTAATCAAAGTCAGATCAGTTGGAATATCCGCCCATTCGAAGCTTGAATGAGGAAGATACTCCGACATTGCCCAACCGTAAAGGTTATTAGCATCCAAATATACTAAATAGTTGGAGGGGCTATCTGCATCAAACTCAGACATATATTTATTGTTTGCTTTGCAGTGGCGCAAGGTACACTGCGTCAAACCCCCTCTTATTCCCATAGCAAAGAAATTATACATATTAATGTCTGTCAAAAGTTCCAGTTTAATGTCTGTCATTTTTAACATGGCATCCCATGAGAAACCAGGAAGTGTGAAATAGTGGCAGGGGTCAAGACCGTAATGTTGTCTAGAATCTGCCCTAAATTTTTGGAAAATATCAGCCAAAATCAAGACATCTGTCACCAAATAGTGCTCCAGATATTGACTCAGGCTTTCGCACTTGAAATGTGCCCACACCTTCTTAGCATGAGCATAATCTTCTAAGCTACAGTCTTCATCAATAAGTGAATTCCTGAAAGATTCTATTTGAGGAAGTTCTACTTCATCCAGTTTTTCTATACCATCTAGATGATCATAGCAGAAAACCCCCTTGCGAGTCATAAGGTTCATAGACTCTACGTCGTTTTTAACATATTTCGATAATATTTTAAAATCGTCCGTTTCAAGGGTTTTCGCTATATTATCAATACTAGATGGGAGAAACCTAAATGAGTCTAAGAATCTTAACTCCAAAAACTCCTTCTGATCCCTATTTATTAATATTTTTTTCGAGATAGATATATATTTCTCTTTATTGAGAGGAATAATATTAATCCCCCCACTGATAATGCCCAGCTCTTTTATGAACAAATGTGAGTCATAACCGGTTAAATTATGAAAAAATATGGGGATAAATTTAGGTACCTTATAACTTAAGTGGCATTTAGAATGCGCTGCTCCTCTAAATTGTCCGGTCAAATGATCGTGGTCTCGTACCTTGACGCTGTCCCATACAGGATACTTGCAGATATGGCATCTGGTTTCTTGCTGAAAACGTCTCTCATCATCAACTGACATATTAAGTGGGATCTTTTTACTTAAATGCTCTCGATGGATGTGCTTAGCGTCTTCAACTAAGTTTGTAATGAAAACTTTAGCACAATCTTCACCTATAAATAAATAATATTTACATAATTATAATAATTATTATAAAATAAAGTTCATATAATATATAAAATTAATCTCAAAAGAATTAACTCACCGGTATATTTGAATAGCTTATTCAATGTTTCATCAAATGAGCATTTGATAAAATAGGATACTGCTATGGGTACATGCTTCTTAATTGATGTTGTTGTTGATTTTGATGCATCAGGTTGACAGCTAGCAATATTCATCAGCATACACTCGAAGTCTGCATATATGGTAAACGGCACTTCCATCGACCTCCATTGGTTTTTAAACTCCAGGATGTTGTTCGTAGCATTGGGGAGAGTTGTTACCATTTTGTTGCATTCTGCTCCATGTTTTTCAAATGCCTCATCGGTGTTGAACGATTGTAGGCATGCATTACACATTTTTACTGACCGTTTACCATAATTCATTTGGCTTCCTATCAATTTGGACATATTTTTTATCCAAATGTAATGACTGCAATCTCCTTCTTGAATCAGTAGTAAATTTATATGATGCTCACGAATATTTTTAGCATTAAAGTAAGGACCTACAACCACATACTTCGAGCCAACCTCATCTTTTTCAACTCCAAATACATTTATACTTATTGAGGGGTTGAGATCTTCAAAAGTAGAAATGTCTTTAACTTTTAGCGGAAAAATTAAATTTGAAAAATTTAGGAGAGTACCATTTCCTAGGGTAATCACATCGTTTTCCACATTGCTTATCTGGTATTTGTGAGGTCGATGAGCATCTTGATTCATAGGGTGGAGAGCTGATATAACTGCCCATTTAAAGCAGTATATATCATTGTTCTTTACATTAATACAGGCCTTTTTCGATTCGATGCACTTTGGTAGACTTAGGTAACTTGATCCTCTTAAAGGCCTGTACTCATTAATGTTCACTTCTATATGGCTAATAGAAAACAATGACCACCCAGAATCTCTTTCCTGAAACTCTTCACTTTTGCTTGTGATCACCCGCTCCATGTTTTTCAGAATAGCTTCCAAATCATCATTATCCTGAGCTATTTGCATCGGACACTTAAAGGATTTTACGCTAACTTCACAATCTTCCGCTTCACCGGTAGGTGCTGTTATAAATTTAACAAACTCGGCAAATAGCTCAATACTAAATTTGAGGCTCCCTTTCGTTTCCAAGGAGTTTTTAAGTAAATTGTGTAAATCACAATTATATTTTTCCATAAATTTACTGATGTCGATTAGACCCTCATCAGTGTTTGCCAATGAGTAGGTTTCAACCTTCCCTTGAAAACATTGCCTTATTTTTGAAAATGGGGTGTCGAAAACAAGGACTCTACTTTTTCTTTTATGCTCATTGGTTCTTATGTGATGGGGCCATTCAACAGTGCTCACATCTATTTCGCAGCTCTCGCATCTGCGTTTTTTCGAAGAAGTATGTGGTGGAGTCAAGGAATCATTAGTAGTTTCGGGAAGTTTTCTTTTGATACTACTAGGCTCTTCAATAATAGTATTTGGTGAGGTTATATGCTCCTTACGGAAGTGTTTTAACATTGAGTCCTTCCGGGTATATGTTTTATTACATTGAGGACATTTAATTGTATCTCCATGACAAGCTTTCACATGTCTCTTAAGTGAGCATGCATGAGCAAATTTACTGCTACAAATAGTACAGTTGAAACTCTCCATTATTTTTTGTTTTGTTTTATATATGTATATAAATAAATAGGTAGATAGATAGTTTTTCTTTTATAAAAACCTTTGTTACAATATTTTTCAATATATTTTTTTTTACTTTTGTTTTATATATATATATATGTATATAATTAAAAAATATATCAAAACTTTTCTTTTTTTATAAGAGTTCACCTTGTTTTTATTTATGTAGCACTCACGTACGAGAATAAGTCTTTTAAAAACGGAGAAACTTGTACGAACAAATATCTCAATGTAAATATTATATCGCTTTAAAATTTGTTTTAAAAAGGTATCACTATTTTTGTTTTTGAGGTTTTTGCTTTTTTTTTCACTCTTTTAAATAAAATGTTTGAGAATAAAGAATGGGTAGAACTCGCGAAGGAATAAGGCTGTTTATAAATGTTTTTTTTTTCACACTTTTTAAATAAAACTTTCGATCGATAAAGATAGGGTGGTACTCGCGAAGGAATAAGTCTATTGAAAATATTAAAATTTTAAAGTTATCAAACACACCAATATTTAATTACTAACACTTTTCTAAATAGTTATTTTAAAGTTTTATACTTTTTTTCCACACTTTTTAAACAAAACGTTTCAACGAATACCTAATACTCACAAAGTAATCTGACTATTAAACTGTTTAGCTCGAATGCATTGCTTTTATATCATTAGGATACCTCCACATATATTAAAGTATCCCCTCTCAGATATACCATTAGAAAATGTCTCTTACTATAAGAATACTCTTATCTTCTAATCTAATGCATAAAAGAATTTAAAAGGAAAGTTTTATTGGTAAATAATATTCCATTGTCCACTTTCCTTGTGTACAGCTGCACTGAATAAAAACCGAGAAATGACCGTGGGATCATTTTGTATACATTATTATCCTTTTCATCTAAGACACATTGTAATAAAAGTCTAGACGTTGCCCCTTTCATAGTAAACGCTTGTTTTGAATATTTAATTAAAATTATGTTAATGAAACTATGATCTTTTTCATCTCAAGCATGTATATACTATATATCATTCAATCTAATGGATAATAAACTATGGTTTTCTATTAGGACGATAAAAGTCTTTTCTTTTTAAGTACTTTCTTAAAAATTCCATTGTCCCCTTTTTTTGTGAACAGGTGCACTTAAAAAAAAAAACGAGAAATGATCGTGGGATCATTTTGTACACCTGATTATCCTTTTCATCTAAGACCTATGGTAATAATAAAAAAAAAAACATTGTCTACTTTCGTTGTGCGCACCAGCAATGAATAACAAAACAAAAACAAAAAAATGATCATTTTATATTTACCTTATTATCCTTTTCATCTAACACACATTTACATATAGCATTCAAATAAATGCTAATAAACATAGGTTTCTTATGAGGGTAATAAAAGTCTAGACGAAATATTTTCTTTTAAAAAACTCCGCTGAGCACTTCCGTTGTATATATATATCATTCGAACTAATGGGGGTATAAAGACTGTCGTATGCTATTTTTCCAACTGTTATTAACGTGAATGAACATGAAAATTTTCAAAACATCCACATGCAAATGTATTGGAAAAGCCTTATATGAAAATTGAGTAGGAATACTTCTATAAAAGGAAAATTATTTTCTACTGATGAGCACAGTTGTTTACAAGAAGCTACAAAGAATAAACGTATTTTTACAAAAATGCTTTTTGAAGAGGCTGATTACTCCATATTTACCCTAGATGATTTCGCGGCAAGAGAGGCTAACTCTTTAAACGAAATCGGTAATTTTAAACCTACGAAGAAGCTGGCTGATCTTGAAATGGGGGTCAAATATAGTATTTACGCTCTGCGAAAAGTAAATACACGTTGGGGAGAACGGATCATAGCAGATCTTGGAGAATATACGGTAAGCTATGAAACTATTCTTATTCTGCAACAATATATCATATGTGTATGTAATGTTAAATAATTTGAAATTTTTTATTTCAGGTCTTTCTGCCAATGAAATACTCGAAGCTGTCATCAGAAAGCATAACATTAATTGGAGGAGGTTCATATGCCTTCGAAAAAACATGTCAAATTGGAACATCATACCAACTTAAATTTACAAAAATAAAATAATTTTTATGTTTAAGACAATAATTATTAGATATAAACGAAGAAAATATAAATATTTATAGAAAAAAAAGAAAGAAGAAAAATTAAATGTTTTAAAATCAAATGTATTTCTTTTATTACTTTCTTATTTTACAGAATTTTGTTTTTATCGATCCAGGAGTTGTGTTCTGAGGGGAATCCCAACCATTTCACATAAACTTTATTTCCTTTTGTTTGGAGAACTTTTTCAACTAGATATATATCTGGACACTTAGTTTTCATCAGTTCTGCTTCATAAAAGCCCCCCTGAACTGCTTTTCCTTGATAGTCCTCAAGAAGATATGTAGTCGGTTTTGTTGTTTGAACTTTTCTTATTTTAAAAACCTCAGTAGTCCAGTTTGGTGTATAGCCTTTTTCAAATGTATGTTTATACTTACTGATTCGTACTTTGTCACCAACCTTAAATTTTCGTTTACTTGCTTTTTCTTTCTTATTTTTGAAAATTGATAATAAGGACTTTGAATTTTTCGTGTTTACATCCGCAGGTCTACATTTAATGGTTCGGTGAAAAGAATGATTGTAGTCATAAAGTAATTTCTTAAAAATATTTATCCACTTGTAACTTCCATTGAAACTAAATTCTTTCCACATTTTTTCCTTAAAGGTTCTATTAAATCTTTCAATAATTGAAGCCTTCAATGAGCTGAATGTAGAGTAGTGATTAATTTTATATTTTTCCATCAAACTTTTGAAGTTTGTATTGAAAAATTCTTTTCCATCGTCAGTCTGCAAGTTTTTTGGAACCCTAGAAGAATTTTTAAATATTTCATGCATCCCTTTTGAAATAGTAATCCCCTTTTTGTTTTTCATTGGGATAACCCACGCGAACTTTGAAAAAGTATCGATAACTGTCATCAAATAATTAAACCCATTATTTTCATCACTGTAAGGTATCATTTCAACCAGATCGGCTTGCCACAAATCATCATAACCTTTAATGATAACATTACGACGTTTAAAATTTCGCCGTGCAGCCCTATGCAACTCTTCAACGACCTCTCGCTTACTCATAATTAAAAAGAGTGAATTCAACAGAATAAAAAACAACTCTTTTATATTTTTATTTTTAATTTTGTTTTTATTTTAATCTTTTATACAATAGCATCAATTTCTTAATTCTAACCAAACGGTTTTCTACCATATAGCAGGCACAAGTATCCGGTCCTAGTTCACATTGGTTGGATGCCCAGCAACAATTAGAATAGTGATGTCCGTGAATAGATTCAGTGTAATGTACGTTTTGGAATCTTTTAAGTAGGGAAATACAATTTAAAAACTCTTCGTAATGCTCATCTAATACAGTTTCGCTATACGTTTTTAAAAAATCACAAATGTTTTTAAGTATTGTTTCTGAGTCCATTTCTTCAGATGTTATTGTTTAGAGTGTTGAAAGCTTACTAAGAATTTTTACTTTTTTAAATGGAAAATAAACATCATATATGCACATCAACATTTTAAGACCCCCACTCCTTTACGTTTCATCCGTAGGTATAAAGGATACTTTAGGAAATAACGCCTTCATGATCATCTCAACTTTTTTTTTAATCTTTTCATCAACCTGTCTTTCATCAATATTCATGAGATCATCAGGTTTCCTCGATAGTGATAATAAGTTCATGTTTTCTTGCTTCATAGTTGTTATTGTTTCCTTTAAAGTAGAGTCCATAAGGTTTCTTAGTATGTTGCTTTCCCTATTCAAAGTTGTAATTAATTCCTTCAAAGAAGAGTCTATGTGGTTTCTCATACTATTTTCCTTAAGGTTTAACTGCTCATCAACATATCCTTTGGAGACGGCTTGGTGGGGGTGCTTAGGTTTAATACCAATATTGTTTAAATGCTTATTATCTATATCAAAGTCACCAGACGGTAGGAGTTTAAATCCTATTCCTGGAGGACCTATAAGACCATTGCTTTTTGGAACAGGTTTGAAGTTCCTACCGAACTTGTCAACGTTCATTGTTTATATGTATAGATTTTGGTTTGAGTGCTAATATATAATATTTGATTCTTTCAGTTCTTCAATTATAGAAGTGATTTCATTCTGGTGGTTGTTGTTACCAGCATTTTTAGATGCTACTAAAAGTCGAAGTCTATTAACGAGTTCATTCGGATCATTCCAGTAGACATATTCAATATTTTTGTTTGTGTATTTCATTTCAGTTATATTAGAATAGGATTTTCCTATTTTTGCATTTTCATTTTTAAGCCCAGCGACAATAGCCTTTATTATTTTGGTATATTTCACACCTCTGTTGCTCTTGATTCGAGAAGAACTATCATGATTAATTCTATATGCATTAGTTTTTTGGAGGATTTTCGAATATTGTTCTAAGTCATCCTTAGTATATTTTTGCTTTTGAGGATTTTTCTTTACCACCAATTCAATAAGACCAGGAGTTCGAGTAAAAATTTCATCGTCAATTATAATATGCTGATCATTCATTTTAAAGCTGCATTTTCCTATTTTTACAGATTGAGTGTTTACATCAAAATATGGTCCATAGGCTGTATCACGATTTGAATCTGACAACAGTTTTTGTTGATTGAAAGAAGACGATTTATCAGGGCTAGGAAAATTTTTTGGTGTACTGAATAAAAAAGTATTATCTGGACTATCCAATTCTAGTGATGGTGATCCTGCTCGTTCATGATCTTCTTCCTCATCCTTTTTATAAAATGATTCAAAATGGAGCTTGCGACGTTTAAGTGTTTTAATATCATTTTCTTGTTGTGCTTCTTCTTTTTTAATATTCCCGACCAATTTTTTCAATGGCTCAACAATGGGTTTGAACGTGTTTTCCAAATCGGCTTCTCTTATCATTTTACCACTTTTTAGTTGAAAATATTTATTTTTAAGCACATTTTTTGTTTTTATAAGATCATTCAATACACTTTCTTCCATTTCTATGGTTTAAAATATTATATATGAGGAGGAAGAAAAAAAAGTATTTATATGTTTTGATACTTTTATATGAAGGACTAGTTTTCCCAAACAGTGTTGCTGCCGTAATGTGTTGATGTTAAATGAAATATGTATATTTATAGTATTGCAATTTTGTGAAAACTGTTTTTGTAACGACCCTTTTCAATACTGCTTTCCTTGTCTATAACCAGAAATCCAAAATTATCAGCCCAACAATGGGAACACAACTCTTTAAATTGATTGAATGTCATATCAGAGTTTATATGATCTTTGTAAACATGTTTCAAATTCAATTCGTCTTGTTTGAAAAGAATAATAAAATTAGCATTGTCTCTAATCAAGTGTTTTGGTATATGGGTATAGGATTGACATAAATAAAAACTATCAACTCCATTATGACGACCCATACAAAAATAGTCTCTTATATTGTTTTGTTTTTGACATGCGACATCGTCGAATATAAATATTGAATTATTTTTGGCGTCTGATGGAGGCATTACATCGGAATTGTTTGAGAATTCATTGTATTCCATACCTTTCACGGATGTAATAAGCTTTTTTAGATAAAGATATTTTGGTTGATGTAATGATTTTGAATAAATATAAATATTTTCAAACTTTAATCCGTTAGGGTCAAGAAGAATGCTTAGCATAACATTTGTTTTACCACAATTTGATGGACCAACGATAATTCCTCGAATGCTGTTTGGAAATAATGAACCATGTTTTTTTTTAATTTTGACTTTAGAATCAAAATTTTTTACTTTAATAATTTCTGACTGCTTTACGAAGCGCATATTGCTGACTAACAGTTCTCACAATAAAACATATCATTTTTATAGGCTTACATTCATAAACGTTTCAACCTTCAACTAGGAAGGTGTGTGTGTAAATCATAATATGATTGAGCATAATAAAAGAAAACCAATTAAAGGAGAAGGACTTTTGAATACAATTATAGACAAATTGCCATTTGAACTACATCTTCCTTCTTATAATTACTGTGGGCCTGGAACTAAATTGAAAGAACGCTTAAGCAGAGGAGATAAAGGAATTAATCAACTGGATGAAGCTTGTCGCTTACATGATATTGCATATTCTAAGAGTAGCTCTGACTCAGATCGACACGTTGCCGATAAAATTTTAACCGAACAAGCGTGGAAAAGATTCAAAGCAAACGACTCTTCAACCTCTGAAAAGTTAAGCGGACTTTTAGTCACTAACATGATGAAAGCTAAGACAAAATTTGGTATGGGTAATAACGAGACTAAAAACAAAACTATTAAAACTAGTAAACAAAAAAAGAAACCTTGTAAAAAAAATATTTTTAAAAAGGCGATAACTGAAGCAAGAAATGCTATTAAAACCAATATCAATTGTTGTGGTACAACATCAATGGCTAATATTGCTGTAAAGGCTGCAAAAAATGTTATTAAAAATAAGAAGAAACGATACATTCAAACGCCAAGAATAATACCACTTCCAAAGCGTGGTGGTTTTTTGCCATTTTTAGCTCCAATTCTGGCTGGTTTATCAGCTGTTGGATCTTTAACTGGTGGAGCAGCTGGTGTTGCAAAAGCTCTTAATGATGTACGTGCTGCTAAAAGAACTTTTGAAGAAAACAAACGACATAATAAGGCTATGGAAGCCATTCCTATTCAAGGAAAGGGGTTATTCTTACAACCATATAAAAATGGACTTGGTCTTTTTCTAAACACACCCAACACAAAAAACTGATTGATCTGCTACCCAACCGACCCTTAAACAATTTTGATATTCAAAGGTTTGGAAAGAAAAACTTGGATCATTTTAGAGGAGTTTTTATGCGCGACTCATTACCCAAAACATCGATGGATAAGGAGTGCGGTGTAATAAATTTGGATAGTCAATCTGGTAATGGCACTCATTGGGTAGCATATGTTAAAAATAGAAAAAATAATATTGTAAAATATTTTGATAGTTTTGGAAATTTAAGACCACCAACTGAGGTAATAAGCTATCTTGGTAATCAAATAAATTATAATTATATTCAAGAACAAGATTTTGATACATTTATATGTGGTCATTTATGCTTAAGGTTTTTATTAGAACAATGTTATAATGTTTTCAAAAACTAAATTGAAAAAGAATAAAATGAAGTGAACAATCAAAACTGTGTCATTTATCTTTTAATCGGGATGTCGCTAACATTAACATTAAGTGGGAACGACTCATATCTCAGTGCTGAGTATTTTCCACCAATTGTACTGAAATCTAATTATGTTTGCGGGCTTATAGATTTCCAAACTTATAACTCTATACCAAATGTAGATGAGTTTAATAACTTATTGCATATTGGTGATAATATTATATCGTTTCCTATTGGTTCATATGAGATAGAAGATATCAATAATTTAATACAAAAAAAACTTATTGATATTAACAAAAAAAAGAATAGCTTAAGAAAAAGTGAAATTAAAATAAAGGCGAATAACAACACTCTGAAATGTGAAATATTCAGCTCGGAAGATATTGACTTCTCTAAATCGAATTCTATTGGATCTCTTCTAGGGTTTAGTAAGAAACTATTGAAGTCAAAAGTGTTACATGAATCAGATCTCTACGTTGACATAAACAGAGTTAATGCCATACGTGTTGAATGTAATATTATAGATGGAACGTATATAAATAATAAATCGGCACATATTTTACATGAGTTTGCTGTTAAAGTAAGTCCGGGCTATAAAATCATAGAAGTTCCGAGGAATGTTATTTATTTGCCTGTGAACGTCAAACGAATAACATCGCTGTGTTTAAAGTTTATCGATCAAGACGGACAACATATTAACTTTAGAGGGGAAAAAATAACAGTTCGATTACATTTACAGCCTGAGCCATGATTGTATATGAGCACATAATTGAGTCAATTCCTTATAAAAATACTGTAGAAAATAATACAATACTCAATCAAGCTTCGAACTTTGCTGCGGTAACACATCGACTTACAAAGCATAATCAAGACTTTTTAATATTATTAGGACATATCTTAAAACATTGAAAACAAAACAAACATACAAAAAAAAAAATGTTGAACATTTTTCAAGACCCTGAGATCAGTGATAGTATTTCTAAATATGAATATCATACTTATTCACCATATCAAAACAATTTTGAACGAAATGATATCATTCAGATTTGTATACAACATCAAAATCTTAATGTTTTTCCTTCAGAAAGTTTTTTATATGTTGAAGGATCACTATCGACAACAGATGGAAAAGAAATCGTCAACACAAAACTTGTGAACAATGCAAT
Source organism: Epistrophe eligans (assembly GCA_951394125.1). Classification (NCBI taxonomy): domain Eukaryota; kingdom Metazoa; phylum Arthropoda; class Insecta; order Diptera; family Syrphidae; genus Epistrophe; species Epistrophe eligans. Next base: position 14,572,620 of record OX596030.1, read on the forward strand.
GGCTTTTCTCTTTGATGAAATACGCTATGAACTTAATGGAAAGGAAATTGACTATAACCGAAATGTGGGGATTACAACAACGATCAAAAACTATTTATCCTTGACTAAAAATGAGAGTGATATGCTTTTAAATGCATCCTGGTCTCCTGATTCATCTATAAAATTAACACCAGTTCATTTTAATTACTGTATTCCATTAAATAGGCTTTTGGGTTTCGCCGAAGATTATAAAAAAATTATTCCCAATGCTCGACACGATCTAATTCTCACTCGAGCTAGGATGGATGAAAACGCACTAATCTCTGCAACTAATGAAAATGTTCAAGTACAACTTCATAAAGTACAGTGGAAAGTACCACATGTGACTTTATCAGATACCATGAAATTAAACCTATACAAATCTATAAATAAAAACAGTTTTATGAAAATTGCCTTTCGAAACTGGGATCTCTATGAATACCCCATGTTATCGAGCTCTGATCATCATATATGGAACGTTAAGACAACAACACAAATAGAAAAACCTCGATACATTGTTTTTGCACTACAAACTGAAAAAAATAAAAAACTATCTGCTGATCCTACAACGTTTGATCATTGTAATCTGACAGACTTAAAAGTATATCTAAACTCTGATGTATATCCACATGAAGACCTTAATGTTTCATTTGAAAAAAACAGATACAGCTTGTTTTATAAAATGTATACCGATTTTCAAAAAACTTACTACAATAAAAATACTGCCGAGCCTCTTCTTTCCTGGGATATATTTAAATCACGTGCTCCAATTTTTGTTATAGATTGCAGACATCAAAATGAAACATTGAAAACAGGACCTATTGATATACGCTTGGAGATGAGGACATCAAAAAATATTCCTGCAAACACTTCAGCATACTGCATTATGCTTCATGATCGAATTATTGAATATAATCCACTTGATCAAGTAGTCAACAGAATCATTTAAAAATAAAATTTAAGCATATACAAAAGTGAAAAAAAATAATAATGTAAACATGTTTGAATAAATAAATTTCATAAATTTTAAAACAATTTCTCTGTTTTTTTTATTTTTGTATTCTTCTTCTCTCTTGACGTAGTATTAACAACCCATGTGTTGGAAGCTAACCTCCGAACCTCAATATCAGGTTCTTAACGTTACGTTTTTAGGTTCTTAACGACTCGTTTAGGTTGTTTACGTTACGTTTTGGGTTATAACGCTACGTTTTAGGTTATTTACGTTACGTTTTGGGTTCTAAGGTTATGTATGCTTAACCTGAGCCGCCGAGTTCATGAGCCGCTGAGCCGCCAAGTACCGAGCCGCTGAGCCGCCAAGCCCATGAGCCGCTATGAGCCGCCAAGTACAGAGCCGCTGAGCCGCCAAGAACATGAGCCGCTGAGCCGCCAAGAACATGAGCCGCTAAGGCCATATGAAGAAAAAAAAAAAAAAAAAAAAAAAAAAAAAAAAACGCCCCCTTGACACGCCCCCAAAAGCTCCACCCCTTTGACCCACCCCCTAAAATCACCACCCCCTGCCACGCCCATCAAAGCTTCAAACACATGCCACGCCCCCCAAAATCACAAATTTTACCACGCCCTCCGCCCCTTTATACGCCCACAAAAGCTCCGCCCACTTGCCACGCCCCTAAAGCTCAATATCTACCACGCCCACCACCCCCGCCACGCCCTACGCCCACTGCCACGCCCATACGCCCATTTTAGCCGCCGAGCCGCTGCTCCAGGACCCTCTAATCTATACTACTAATAATAAATAAAAATTTAACTAAGCGAATATGAAGCGAAGCTTTTTATTATACACATAGCTATGAAATTTCAATAAAATTCATTGCGGTAAATTCAGGCTCAAATTTTCGTCATCGAATTCAAACACTGATTTTTTTTTCTGTAGTTTTTCAAGTTAAATAAAAGTTATGAATTAAAATACCGGTGTGTAGAATTTCTTTTATTTTTTTCAATTTGTATACAAATATTTAATAAATACCTATTACATATAATATATTTAAAGGAATTTACAATAATGTTTTTAAAAGGGATGCTTAAAAATTCACTATTTATTATTTTTTTATACTTAAGCTTAATAAAATAATATAAAAACCTTTCCATCCATGTACAAAATTTTTCATCACTTTTTGACAAAACTTGCGATGCCGGCATCGTTAAAAACTTTAAAAATCAAAATGTCTTTAAAATCCTATATATCTCCGCAACCAAGCCTCGCTGGTGGTTGCGGTTTTCACCGTTAAACTGAGAGTAAAAAGACCTTTCCATCCATGTACGCCATTTTTTAAATCTCCACAAAAAAATTTTTCATCACTTTTTGACAAAACTTGCGATGCCGGCATCGTTAAAAACTTTAAAAATCAAAATGTCTTTAAAACCCTATATCTCCGCAACCAAGCCTCGTTGGTGGTTGCGGTTTTCACCGTTAAACTGAGAATAAAAAGACCTTTCCATCCATGTACGCCATTTTTTAAATCTCCACAAAAAAATTTTTCATCACTTTTTGACAAAACTTGCGATGCCGGCATCGTTAAAAACTTTAAAAATCAAAATGTCTTTAAAACCCTATATCTCCGCAACCAAGCCTCGTTGGTGGTTACGGTTTTCACCGTTAAACTGAGAGTAAAAAGAGCTTTCCATCCATGTACGCCATTTTTTAAATCTCCACAAAAAAATTTTTCATCACTTTTTGACAAAACTTGCGATGCCGGCATCGTTAAAAACTTTAAAAATCAAAATGTCTTTAAAACCCTATATCTCCGCAACCAAGCCTCGTTGGTGGTTACGGTTTTCACCGTTAAACTGAGAGTAAAAAGACCTTTCCATCCATGTACGCCATTTTTTAAATCTCCACAAAAAAATTTTTCATCACTTTTTGACAAAACTTGCGATGCCGGCATCGTTAAAAACTTTAAAAATCAAAATGTCTTTAAAACCCTATATCTCCGCAACCAAGCCTCGTTGGTGGTTACGGTTTTCACCGTTAAACTGAGAGTAAAAAGACCTTTCCATCCATGTACGCTATTTTTTAAATCTCCACAAAAAAATTTTTCATCACTTTTTGACAAAACTTGCGATGCCGGCATCGTTAAAAACTTTAAAAATCAAAATGTCTTTAAAACCCTATATCTCCGCAACCAAGCCTCGTTGGTGGTTACGGTTTTCACCGTTAAACTGAGAGTAAAAAGACCTTTCCATCCATGTACGCCATTTTTTAAATCTCCACAAAAAAATTTTTCATCACTTTTTGACAAAACTTGCGATGCCGGCATCGTTAAAAACTTTAAAAATCAAAATGTCTTTAAAACCCTATATCTCCGCAACCAAGCCTCGTTGGTGGTTACGGTTTTCACCGTTAAACTGAGAGTAAAAAGACCTTTCCATCCATGTACGCCATTTTTTAAATCTCCACAAAAAAATTTTTCATCACTTTTTGACAAAACTTGCGATGCCGGCATCGTTAAAAACTTTAAAAATCAAAATGTCTTTAAAACCCTATATCTCCGCAACCAAGCCTCGTTGGTGGTTACGGTTTTCACCGTTAAACTGAGAGTAAAAAGACCTTTCCATCCATGTACGCTATTTTTTAAATCTCCACAAAAAAATTTTTCATCACTTTTTGACAAAACTTGCGATGCCGGCATCGTTAAAAACTTTAAAAATCAAAATGTCTTTAAAACCCTATATCTCCGCAACCAAGCCTCGTTGGTGGTTACGGTTTTCACCGTTAAACTCAGAGTAAAAAGACCTTTCCATCCATGTACGCCATTTTTTAAATCTCCACAAAAAAATTTTTCATCACTTTTTGACAAAACTTGCGATGCCGGCATCGTTAAAAACTTTAAAAATCAAAATGTCTTTAAAACCCTATATCTCCGCAACCAAGCCTCGTTGGTGGTTACGGTTTTCACCGTTAAACTGAGAGTAAAAAGACCTTTCCATCCATGTACGCCATTTTTTAAATCTCCACAAAAAAAAATTTTCATCACTTTTTGACAAAACTTGCGATGCCGGCATCGTTAAAAACTTTAAAAATCAAAATGTCTTTAAAACCCTATATCTCCGCAACCAAGCCTCGTTGGTGGTTACGGTTTTCACCGTTAAACTCAGAGTAAAAAGACCTTTCCATCCATGTACGCCATTTTTTAAATCTCCACAAAAAAATTTTTCATCACTTTTTGACAAAACTTGCGATGCCGGCATCGTTAAAAACTTTAAAAATCAAAATGTCTTTAAAACCCTATATCTCCGCAACCAAGCCTCGTTGGTGGTTACGGTTTTCACCGTTAAACTGAGAGTAAAAAGACCTTTCCATTCATGTACGCTATTTTTTAAATCTCCACAAAAAAATTTTTCATCAGTTTTTGACAAAACTTGCGATGCCGGCATCGTTAAAAACTTTAAAAATCAAAATGTCTTTAAAACCCTATATCTCCGCAACCAAGCCTCGTTGGTGGTTGCGGTTTTCACCGTTAAACTGAGAGTAAAAAGACCTTTCCATCCATGTACGCCATTTTTTAAATCTCCACAAAAAAATTTTTCATCACTTTTTGACAAAACTTGCGATGCCGGCATCGTTAAAAACTTTAAAAATCAAAATGTCTTTAAAACCCTATATCTCCGCAACCAAGCCTCGTTGGTGGTTACGGTTTTCACCGTTAAACTGAGAGTAAAAAGACCTTTCCATCCATGTACGCCATTTTTTAAATCTCCACAAAAAAATTTTTCATCACTTTTTGACAAAACTTGCGATGCCGGCATCGTTAAAAACTTTAAAAATCAAAATGTCTTTAAAACCCTATATCTCCGCAACCAAGCCTCGTTGGTGGTTACGGTTTTCACCGTTAAACTGAGAGTAAAAAGACCTTTCCATCTATGTACGCCATTTTTTAAATCTCCACAAAAAAATTTTTCATCACTTTTTGACAAAACTTGCGATGCCGGCATCGTTAAAAACTTTAAAAATCAAAATGTCTTTAAAACCCTATATCTCCGCAACCAAGCCTCGTTGGTGGTTGCGGTTTTCACCGTTAAACTCAGAGTAAAAAGACCTTTCCATCCATGTACGCCATTTTTTAAATCTCCACAAAAAAATTTTTCATCACTTTTTGACAAAACTTGCGATGCCGGCATCGTTAAAAACTTTAAAAATCAAAATGTCTTTAAAACCCTATATCTCCGCAACCAAGCCTCATTGGTGGTTGCGGTTTTCACCGTTAAACTCAGAGTAAAAAGACCTTTCCATCCATGTACGCCATTTTTTAAATCTCCACAAAAAAATTTTTCATCACTTTTTGACAAAACTTGCGATGCCGGCATCGTTAAAAACTTTAAAAATCAAAATGTCTTTAAAACCCTATATCTCCGCAACCAAGCCTCGTTGGTGGTTACGGTTTTCACCGTTAAACTGAGAGTAAAAAGACCTTTCCATCCATGTACGCCATTTTTTAAATCTCCACAAAAAATTTTTCATCACTTTTTGACAAAACTTTAAAACATCGTTAAAAACTTTAAAAATCAAAATGTCTTTAAAACCCTATATCTCCGCAACCAAGCCTCGTTGGTGGTTACGGTTTTCACCGTTAAACTGAGAGTAAAAAGACCTTTCCATCCATGTACGCCATTTTTTAAATCTCCACAAAAAAATTTTTCATCACTTTTTGACAAAACTTGCGATGCCGGCATCGTTAAAAACTTTAAAAATCAAAATGTCTTTAAAACCCTATATCTCCGCAACCAAGCCTCGTTGGTGGTTACGGTTTTCACCGTTAAACTGAGAGTAAAAAGACCTTTCCATCCATGTACGCCATTTTTTAAATCTCCACAAAAAATTTTTCATCACTTTTTGACAAAACTTGCGATGCCGGCATCGTTAAAAACTTTAAAAATCAAAATGTCTTTAAAACCCTATATCTCCGCAACCAAGCCTCGTTGGTGGTTGCGGTTTTAACCGTTAAACTGAGAGTTAAAAGACCTTTCCATCCATGTACGCCATTTTTTAAATCTCCACAAAAAATTTTTTCATCACTTTTTGACAAAACTTGCGATGCCGGCATCGTTAAAAACTTTAAAAATCAAAATGTCTTTAAAACCCTATATCTCCGCAACCAAGCCTCACTGGTGGTTGCGGTTTTCACCGTTAAACTCAGAGTAAAAAGACCTTTCCATCCATTTTTTAAATCTCCACAAAAAAATTTTTCATCACTTTTTGACAAAACTTGCGATGCCGGCATCGTTAAAAACTTTAAAAATCAAAATGTCTTTAAAACCCTATATCTCCGCAACCAAGCCTCGTTGGTGGTTACGGTTTTCACCGTTAAACTGAGAGTAAAAAGACCTTTCCATCCATGTACGCCATTTTTTAAATCTCCACAAAAAAATTTTTCATCACTTTTTGACAAAACTTGCGATGCCGGCATCGTTAAAAACTTTAAAAATCAAAATGTCTTTAAAACCCTATATCTCCGCAACCAAGCCTCGTTGGTGGTTACGGTTTTCACCGTTAAACTGAGAGTAAAAAGACCTTTCCATCCATGTACGCCATTTTTTAAATCTCTACAAAAAAATTTTTCATCACTTTTTGACAAAACTTGCGATGTGATCCCAATTTTCATAAGCGAATTTTGTTTAGCGATGAAGCTCACTTTTGGTTGAATAGATACGTCAATAAATAAAACTGCCGTATTTGGACATCGTTAAAAACTTTAAAAATCAAAATGTCTTTAAAACCCTATATCTCCGCAACCAAGCCTTGTTGGTGGTTGCGGTTTTCACCGTTAAACTGAGAGTAAAAAGACCTTTCCATCCATGTACGCAATTTTTTAAATCTCCACAAAAAAATTTCTCATCACTTTTTGACAAAACTTGCGATGCCGGCATCGTTAAAAACTTTAAAAATCAAAATGTCTTTAAAACCCTATATCTCCGCAACCAAGCCTCGTTGGTGGTTACGGTTTTCACCGTTAAACTGAGAGTAAAAAGACCTTTCCATCCATGTACGCCATTTTTTAAATCTCCACAAAAAAATTTTTCATCACTTTTTGACAAAACTTGCGATGCCGGCATCGTTAAAAACTTTAAAAATCAAAATGTCTTTAAAACCCTATATCTCCGCAACCAAGCCTCGTTGGTGGTTACGGTTTTCACCGTTAAACTGAGAGTAAAAAGACCTTTCCATCCATGTACGCCATTTTTTAAATCTCCACAAAAAAATTTTTCATCACTTTTTGACAAAACTTGCGATGCCGGCATCGTTAAAAACTTTAAAAATCAAAATGTCTTTAAAACCCTATATCTCCGCAACCAAGCCTCGTTGGTGGTTGCGGTTTTCACCGTTAAACTCAGAGTAAACAGACCTTTCCATCCATGTACGCCATTTTTTAAATCTCCACAAAAAAATTTTTCATCACTTTTTGACAAAACTTGCGATGCCGGCATCGTTAAAAACTTTAAAAATCAAAATGTCTTTAAAACCCTATATCTCCGCAACCAAGCCTCATTGGTGGTTGCGGTTTTCACCGTTAAACTCAGAGTAAAAAGACCTTTCCATCCATGTACGCCATTTTTTAAATCTCCACAAAAAAATTTTTCATCACTTTTTGACAAAACTTGCGATGCCGGCATCGTTAAAAACTTTAAAAATCAAAATGTCTTTAAAACCCTATATCTCCGCAACCAAGCCTCGTTGGTGGTTACGGTTTTCACCGTTAAACTGAGAGTAAAAAGACCTTTCCATCCATGTACGCCATTTTTTAAATCTCCACAAAAAATTTTTCATCACTTTTTGACAAAACTTTAAAACATCGTTAAAAACTTTAAAAATCAAAATGTCTTTAAAACCCTATATCTCCGCAACCAAGCCTCGTTGGTGGTTACGGTTTTCACCGTTAAACTGAGAGTAAAAAGACCTTTCCATCCATGTACGCCATTTTTTAAATCTCCACAAAAAAATTTTTCATCACTTTTTGACAAAACTTGCGATGCCGGCATCGTTAAAAACTTTAAAAATCAAAATGTCTTTAAAACCCTATATCTCCGCAACCAAGCCTCGTTGGTGGTTACGGTTTTCACCGTTAAACTGAGAGTAAAAAGACCTTTCCATCCATGTACGCCATTTTTTAAATCTCCACAAAAAAATTTTTCATCACTTTTTGACAAAACTTGCGATGCCGGCATCGTTAAAAACTTTAAAAATCAAAATGTCTTTAAAACCCTATATCTCCGCAACCAAGCCTAATTGGTGGTTGCGGTTTTCACCGTTAAACTCAGAGTAAAAAGACCTTTCCATCCATGTACGCCATTTTTTAAATCTCCACAAAAAAATTTTTCATCACTTTTTGACAAAACTTGCGATGCCGGCATCGTTAAAAACTTTAAAAATCAAAATGTCTTTAAAACCCTATATCTCCGCAACCAAGCCTCGTTGGTGGTTACGGTTTTCACCGTTAAACTGAGAGTAAAAAGACCTTTCCATCCATGTACGCCATTTTTTAAATCTCCACAAAAAATTTTTCATCACTTTTTGACAAAACTTTAAAACATCGTTAAAAACTTTAAAAATCAAAATGTCTTTAAAACCCTATATCTCCGCAACCAAGCCTCGTTGGTGGTTACGGTTTTCACCGTTAAACTGAGAGTAAAAAGACCTTTCCATCCATGTACGCCATTTTTTAAATCTCCACAAAAAATTTTTCATCACTTTTTGACAAAACTTGCGATGCCGGCATCGTTAAAAACTTTAAAAATCAAAATGTCTTTAAAACCCTATATCTCCGCAACCAAGCCTCGTTGGTGGTTACGGTTTTCACCGTTAAACTGAGAGTAAAAAGACCTTTCCATCCATGTACGCCATTTTTTAAATCTCCACAAAAAATTTTTCATCACTTTTTGACAAAACTTGCGATGCCGGCATCGTTAAAAACTTTAAAAATCAAAATGTCTTTAAAACCCTATATCTCCGCAACCAAGCCTCGTTGGTGGTTGCGGTTTTAACCATTAAACTGAGAGTTAAAAGACCTTTCCATCCATGTACGCCATTTTTTAAATCTCCACAAAAAATTTTTTCATCACTTTTTGACAAAACTTGCGATGCCGGCATCGTTAAAAACTTTAAAAATCAAAATGTCTTTAAAACCCTATATCTCCGCAACCAAGCCTCATTGGTGGTTGCGGTTTTCACCGTTAAACTCAGAGTAAAAAGACCTTTCCATCCATTTTTTAAATCTCCACAAAAAAATTTTTCATCACTTTTTGACAAAACTTGCGATGCCGGCATCGTTAAAAACTTTAAAAATCAAAATGTCTTTAAAACCCTATATCTCCGCAACCAAGCCTCGTTGGTGGTTACGGTTTTCACCGTTAAACTCAGAGTAAAAAGACCTTTCCATCTATGTACGCCATTTTTTAAATCTCCACAAAAAAATTTTTCATCACTTTTTGACAAAACTTGCGATGCCGGCATCGTTAAAAACTTTAAAAATCAAAATGTCTTTAAAACCCTATATCTCCGCAACCAAGCCTCGTTGGTGGTTACGGTTTTCACCGTTAAACTGAGAGTAAAAAGACCTTTCCATCCATGTACGCCATTTTTTAAATCTCCACAAAAAAATTTTTCATCACTTTTTGACAAAACTTTAAAACATCGTTAAAAACTTTAAAAATCAAAATGTCTTTAAAACCCTATATCTCCGCAACCAAGCCTCGTTGGTGGTTACGGTTTTCACCGTTAAACTGAGAGTAAAAAGACCTTTCCATCCATGTACGCCATTTTTTAAATCTCCACAAAAAAATTTTTCATCACTTTTTGACAAAACTTGCGATGCCGGCATCGTTAAAAACTTTAAAAATCAAAATGTCTTTAAAACCCTATATCTCCGCAACCAAGCCTCGTTGGTGGTTACGGTTTTCACCGTTAAACTGAGAGTAAAAAGACCTTTCCATCCATGTACGCCATTTTTTAAATCTCCACAAAAAAATTTTTCATCACTTTTTGACAAAACTTGCGATGCCGGCATCGTTAAAAACTTTAAAAATCAAAATGTCTTTAAAACCCTATATCTCCGCAACCAAGCCTCGTTGGTGGTTGCGGTTTTCACCGTTAAACTCAGAGTAAAAAGACCTTTCCATCCATGTACGCCATTTTTTAAATCTCCACAAACATATTTTTCATCACTTTTTGACAAAACTTGCGATGCCGGCATCGTTAAAAACTTTAAAAATCAAAATGTCTTTAAAACCCTATATCTTCGCAACCAAGCCTCGTTGGTGGTTACGGTTTTCACCGTTAAACTGAGAGTAAAAAGACCTTTCCATCCATGTACGCCATTTTTTAAATCTCCACAAAAAAATTTTTCATCACTTTTTGACAAAACTTGCGATGCCGGCATCGTTAAAAACTTTAAAAATCAAAATGTCTTTAAAACCCTATATCTCCGCAACCAAGCCTCGTTGGTGGTTACGGTTTTCACCGTTAAACTGAGAGTAAAAAGACCTTTCCATCCATGTACGCCATTTTTTAAATCTCCACAAAAAAATTTTTCATCACTTTTTGACAAAACTTGCGATGCCGGCATCGTTAAAAACTTTAAAAATCAAAATGTCTTTAAAACCCTATATCTCCGCAACCAAGCCTCGTTGGTGGTTACGGTTTTCACCGTTAAACTGAGAGTAAAAAGACCTTTCCATCCATGTACGCCATTTTTTAAATCTCCACAAAAAAATTTTTCATCACTTTTTGACAAAACTTGCGATGCCGGCATCGTTAAAAACTTTAAAAATCAAAATGTCTTTAAAACCCTATATCTCCGCAACCAAGCCTCGTTGGTGGTTACGGTTTTCACCGTTAAACTGAGAGTAAAAAGACCTTTCCATCCATGTACGCCATTTTTTAAATCCCCACAAAAAAATGTTTCATCACTTTTTGACAAAACTTGCGATGCCGGCATCGTTAAAAACTTTAAAAATCAAAATGTCTTTAAAACCCTATATCTCCGCAACCAAGCCTCGTTGGTGGTTACGGTTTTCACCGTTAAACTCACAGTAAAAAGACCTTTCCATCCATGTACGCCATTTTTTAAATCTCCACAAAAAAATTTTTCATCACTTTTTGACAAAACTTGCGATGCCGGCATCGTTAAAAACTTTAAAAATCAAAATGTCTTTAAAACCCTATATCTCCGCAACCAAGCCTCGTTGGTGGTTACGGTTTTCACCGTTAAACTGAGAGTAAAAAGACCTTTCCATCCATGTACGCCATTTTTTAAATCTCCACAAAAAAATTTTTCATCACTTTTTGACAAAACTTGCGATGCCGGCATCGTTAAAAACTTTAAAAATCAAAATGTCTTTAAAACCCTATATCTCCGCAACCAAGCCTCGTTGGTGGTTGCGGTTTTCACCTTTAAACTGAGAGTAAAAAGACCTTTTCATCCATGTACGCCATTTTTTAAATCTCCACAAAAAAATTTTTCATCACTTTTTGACAAAACTTGCGATGCCGGCATCGTTAAAAACTTTAAAAATCAAAATGTCTTTAAAACCCTATATCTCCGCAACCAAGCCTCGTTGGTGGTTACGGTTTTCACCGTTAAACTGAGAGTAAAAAGACCTTTCCATCCATGTACGCCATTTTTTAAATCTCCACAAAAAAATTTTTCATCACTTTTTGACAAAACTTGCGATGCCGGCATCGTTAAAAACTTTAAAAATCAAAATGTCTTTAAAACCCTATATCTCCGCAACCAAGCCTCGTTGGTGGTTACGGTTTTCACCGTTAAACTGAGAGTAAAAAGACCTTTCCATCCATGTACGTCATTTTTTAAATCTCCACAAAAAAATTTTTCATCACTTTTTGACAAAACTTGCGATGCCGGCATCGTTAAAAACTTTAAAAATCAAAATGTCTTTAAAACCCTATATCTCCGCAACCAAGCCTCGTTGGTGGTTGCGGTTTTCACCGTTAAACTCAGAGTAAAAAGACCTTTCCATCCATGTACGCCATTTTTTAAATCTCCACAAAAAAATTTTTCATCACTTTTTGACAAAACTTGCGATGCCGGCATCGTTAAAAACTTTAAAAATCAAAATGTCTTTAAAACCCTATATCTCCGCAACCAAGCCTCGTTGGTGGTTACGGTTTTCACCGTTAAACTGAGAGTAAAAAGACCTTTCCATCCATGTACGCCATTTTTCAAATCTCCACAAAAAAATTTTTCATCACTTTTTGACAAAACTTGCGATGCCGGCATCGTTAAAAACTTTAAAAATCAAAATGTCTTTAAAACCCTATATCTCCGCAACCAAGCCTCGTTGGTGGTTACGGTTTTCACCGTTAAACTGAGAGTAAAAAAACCTTTCCATCCATGTACGCCATTTTTTAAATCTCCACAAAAAAATTTTTCATCACTTTTTGACAAAACTTGCGATGCCGGCATCGTTAAAAACTTTAAAAATCAAAATGTCTTTAAAACCCTATATCTCCGCAACCAAGCCTCGTTGGTGGTTGCGGTTTTCACCGTTAAACTCAGAGTAAAAAGACCTTTCCATCCATGTACGCCATTTTTTAAATCTCCACAAAAAAAATTTTCATCACTTTTTGACAAAACTTGCGATGCCGGCATCGTTAAAAACTTTAAAAATCAAAATGTCTTTAAAACCCTATATCTCCGCAACCAAGCCTCGTTGGTGGTTACGGTTTTCACCGTTAAACTGAGAGTAAAAAGACCTTTCCATCCATGTACGCCATTTTTTAAATCTCCACAAAAAAATTTTTCATCACTTTTTGACAAAACTTGCGATGCCGGCATCGTTAAAAACTTTAAAAATCAAAATGTCTTTAAAACCCTATATCTCCGCAACCAAGCCTCGTTGGTGGTTACGGTTTTCACCGTTAAACTGAGAGTAAAAAGACCTTTCCATCCATGTATGCCATTTTTTAAATCTCCACAAAAAAATTTTTCATCACTTTTTGACAAAACTTGCGATGCCGGCATCGTTAAAAACTTTAAAAATCAAAATGTCTTTAAAACCCTATATCTCCGCAACCAAGCCTCGTTGGTGGTTGCGGTTTTCACCGTTAAACTCAGAGTAAAAAGACCTTTCCATCCATGTACGCCATTTTTTAAATCTCCACAAAAAAATTTTTCATCACTTTTTGACAAAACTTGCGATGCCGGCATCGTTAAAAACTTTAAAAATCAAAATGTCTTTAAAACCCTATATCTCCGCAACCAAGCCTCGTTGGTGGTTGCGGTTTTCACCGTTAAACTCAGAGTAAAAAGACCTTTCCATCCATGTACGCCATTTTTTAAATCTCCACAAAAAAATTTTTCATCACTTTTTGACAAAACTTGCGATGCCGGCATCGTTAAAAACTTTAAAAATCAAAATGTCTTTAAAACCCTATATCTCCGCAACCAAGCCTCGTTGGTGGTTACGGTTTTCACCGTTAAACTGAGAGTAAAAAGACCTTTCCATCCATGTACGCCATTTTTTAAATCTCCACAAAAAAATTTTTCATCACTTTTTGACAAAACTTGCGATGCCGGCATCGTTAAAAACTTTAAAAATCAAAATGTCTTTAAAACCCTATATCTCCGCAACCAAGCCTCGTTGGTGGTTACGGTTTTCACCGTTAAACTGAGAGTAAAAAGACCTTTCCATCCATGTACGCCATTTTTTAAATCCCCACAAAAAAATGTTTCATCACTTTTTGACAAAACTTGCGATGCCGGCATCGTTAAAAACTTTAAAAATCAAAATGTCTTTAAAACCCTATATCTCCGCAACCAAGCCTCGTTGGTGGTTACGGTTTTCACCGTTAAACTGAGAGTAAAAAGACCTTTCCATCCATGTACGCCATTTTTTAAATCTCCACAAAAAAATTTTTCATCACTTTTTGACAAAACTTGCGATGCCGGCATCGTTAAAAACTTTAAAAATCAAAATGTCTTTAAAACCCTATATCTCCGCAACCAAGCCTCGTTGGTGGTTACGGTTTTCACCGTTAAACTGAGAGTAAAAAGACCTTTCCATCCATGTACGCCATTTTTTAAATCTCCACAAAAAAATTTTTCATCACTTTTTGACAAAACTTGCGATGCCGGCATCGTTAAAAACTTTAAAAATCAAAATGTCTTTAAAACCCTATATCTCCGCAACCAAGCCTCGTTGGTGGTTGCGGTTTTCACCGTTAAACTGAGAGTAAAAAGACCTTTTCATCCATGTACGCCATTTTTTAAATCTCCACAAAAAAATTTTTCATCACTTTTTGACAAAACTTGCGATGCCGGCATCGTTAAAAACTTTAAAAATCAAAATGTCTTTAAAACCCTATATCTCCGCAACCAAGCCTCGTTGGTGGTTACGGTTTTCACCGTTAAACTGAGAGTAAAAAGACCTTTCCATCCATGTACGCCATTTTTTAAATCCCCACAAAAAAATGTTTCATCACTTTTTGACAAAACTTGCGATGCCGGCATCGTTAAAAACTTTAAAAATCAAAATGTCTTTAAAACCCTATATCTCCGCAACCAAGCCTCGTTGGTGGTTACGGTTTTCACCGTTAAACTGAGAGTAAAAAGACCTTTCCATCCATGTACGCCATTTTTTAAATCTCCACAAAAAAATTTTTCATCACTTTTTGACAAAACTTGCGATGCCGGCATCGTTAAAAACTTTAAAAATCAAAATGTCTTTAAAACCCTATATCTCCGCAACCAAGCCTCGTTGGTGGTTACGGTTTTCACCGTTAAACTGAGAGTAAAAAGACCTTTCCATCCATGTACGCCATTTTTTAAATCTCCACAAAAAAATTTTTCATCACTTTTTGACAAAACTTGCGATGCCGGCATCGTTAAAAACTTTAAAAATCAAAATGTCTTTAAAACCCTATATCTCCGCAACCAAGCCTCGTTGGTGGTTGCGGTTTTCACCGTTAAACTGAGAGTAAAAAGACCTCTTCATCCATGTACGCCATTTTTTAAATCTCCACAAAAAAATTTTTCATCACTTTTTGACAAAACTTGCGATGCCGGCATCGTTAAAAACTTTAAAAATCAAAATGTCTTTAAAACCCTATATCTCCGCAACCAAGCCTCGTTGGTGGTTACGGTTTTCACCGTTAAACTGAGAGTAAAAAGACCTTTCCATCCATGTACGCCATTTTTTAAATCTCCACAAAAAAATTTTTCATCACTTTTTGACAAAACTTGCGATGCCGGCATCGTTAAAAACTTTAAAAATCAAAATGTCTTTAAAACCCTATATCTCCGCAACCAAGCCTCGTTGGTGGTTACGGTTTTCACCGTTAAACTGAGAGTAAAAAGACCTTTCCATCCATGTACGCCATTTTTTAAATCTCCACAAAAAAATTTTTCATCACTTTTTGACAAAACTTGCGATGCCGGCATCGTTAAAAACTTTAAAAATCAAAATGTCTTTAAAACCCTATATATCCGCAACCAAGCCTCGTTGGTGGTTGCGGTTTTCACCGTTAAACTCAGAGTAAAAAGACCTTTCCATCCATGTACGCCATTTTTTAAATCTCCACAAAAAAATTTTTCATCACTTTTTGACAAAACTTGCGATGCCGGCATCGTTAAAAACTTTAAAAATCAAAATGTCTTTAAAACCCTATATCTCCGCAACCAAGCCTCGTTGGTGGTTACGGTTTTCACCGTTAAACTGAGAGAAAAAAGACCTTTCCATCCATGTACGCCATTTTTTAAATCTCCACAAAAAAATTTTTCATCACTTTTTGACAAAACTTGCGATGCCGGCATCGTTAAAAACTTTAAAAATCAAAATGTCTTTAAAACCCTATATCTCCGCAACCAAGCCTCGTTGGTGGTTGCGGTTTTCACCGTTAAACTGAGAGTAAAAAGACCTTTCCATCCATGTACGCCATTTTTTAAATCTCCACAAAAAAATTTTTCATCACTTTTTGACAAAACTTGCGATGCCGGCATCGTTAAAACTTTAAAAATCAAAATGTCTCTAAAACCCTATATCTCCGCAACCAAGCCTCGTTTGTGGTTACGGTTTTCACCGTTAAACTGAGAGTAAAAAGACCTTTTCATCCATGTACGCCATTTTTTAAATCTCCACAAAAAAATTTTTCATCACTTTTTGACAAAACTTGCGATGCCGGCATCGTTAAAACTTTAAAAATCAAAATGTCTTTAAAACCCTATATCTCCGCAACCAAGCCTCGTTGGTGGTTACGGTTTTCACCGTTAAACTGAGAGTAAAAAGACCTTTCCATCCATGTACGCCATTTTTTAAATCTCCACAAAAAAATTTTTCATCACTTTTTGACAAAACTTGCGATGCCGGCATCGTTAAAAACTTTAAAAATCAAAATGTCTTTAAAACCCTATATCTCCGCAACCAAGCCTCGTTGGTGGTTGCGGTTTTCACCGTTAAACTGAGAATAAAAAGACCTTTCCATCCATGTACGCCATTTCTTAAATCTCCACAAAAAAATTTTTCATCACTTTTTGACAAAACTTGCGATGCCGGCATCGTTAAAAACTTTAAAAATCAAAATGTCTTTAAAACCCTATATCTCCGCAACCAAGCCTCGTTGGTGGTTGCGGTTTTCACCGTTAAACTCAGAGTAAAAAGACCTTTCCATCCATGTACGCCATTTTTTAAATCTCCACAAAAAAATTTTTCATCACTTTTTGACAAAACTTGCGATGCCGGCATCGTTAAAAACTTTAAAAATCAAAATGTCTTTAAAACCCTATATCTCCGCAACCAAGCCTCGTTGGTGGTTACGGTTTTCACCGTTAAACTGAGAGTAAAAAGACCTTTCCATCCATGTACGCCATTTTTTAAATCTCCACAAAAAAATTTTTCATCACTTTTTGACAAAACTTGCGATGCCGGCATCGTTAAAAACTTTAAAAATCAAAATGTCTTTAAAACCCTGTATCTCCGCAACCAAGCCTCGTTGGTGGTTACGGTTTTCACCGTTAAACTGAGAGTAAAAAGACCTTTCCATCCATGTACGCCATTTTTTAAATCTCCACAAAAAAATTTTCATCACTTTTTGACAAAACTTGCGATGGCATCGTTAAAAACTTTAAAAATCAAAATGTCTTTAAAACCCTATATCTCCGCAACCAAGCCTCGTTGGTGGTTACGGTTTTCACCGTTAAACTGAGAGTAAAAAGACCTTTCCATCTATGTACGCCATTTTTTAAATCTCCACAAAAAAATTTTTCATCACTTTTTGACAAAACTTGCGATGCCGGCATCGTTAAAAACTTTAAAAATCAAAATGTCTTTAAAACCCTATATCTCCGCAACCAAGCCTCGTTGGTGGTTGCGGTTTTCACCGTTAAACTGAGAATAAAAAGACCTTTCCATCCATGTACGCCATTTTTTAAATCTCCACAAAAAAATTTTTCATCACTTTTTGACAAAACTTGCGATGCCGGCATCGTTAAAAACTTTAAAAATCAAAATGTCTTTAAAACCCTATATCTCCGCAACCAAGCCTCGTTGGTGGTTGCGGTTTTCACCGTTAAACTCAGAGTAAAAAGACCTTTCCATCCATGTACGCCATTTTTTAAATCTCCACAAAAAAATTTTTCATTACTTTTTGACAAAACTTGCGATGCCGGCATCGTTAAAAACTTTAAAAATCAAAATGTCTTTAAAACCCTATATCTCCGCAACCAAGCCTCGTTGGTGGTTACGGTTTTTACCGTTAAACTGAGAGTAAAAAGACCTTTCCATCCATGTACGCCATTTTTTAAATCTCCACAAAAAAATTTTTCATCACTTTTTGACAAAACTTGCGATGCCGGCATCGTTAAAAACTTTAAAAATCAAAATGTCTTTAAAACCCTATATCTCCGCAACCAAGCCTCGTTGGTGGTTGCGGTTTTCACCGTTAAACTGAGAATAAAAAGACCTTTCCATCCATGTACGCCATTTTTTAAATCTCCACAAAAAAATTTTTCATCACTTTTTGACAAAACTTGCGATGCCGGCATCGTTAAAAACTTTAAAAATCAAAATGTCTTTAAAACCCTATATCTCCGCAACCAAGCCTCGTTGGTGGTTGCGGTTTTCACCGTTAAACTGAGAGTAAAAAGACCTTTCCATCCATGTACGCCATTTTTTAAATCTCCACAAAAAAATTTTTCATCACTTTTTGACAAAACTTGCGATGCCGGCATCGTTAAAAACTTTAAAAATCAAAATGTCTTTAAAACCCTATATCTCCGCAACCAAGCCTCGTTGGTGGTTACGGTTTTCACCGTTAAACTGAGAGAAAAAAGACCTTTCCATCCATGTACGCCATTTTTTAAATCTCCACAAAAAAATTTTTCATCACTTTTTGACAAAACTTGCGATGCCGGCATCGTTAAAAACTTTAAAAATCAAAATGTCTTTAAAACCCTATATCTCCGCAACCAAGCCTCGTTGGTGGTTGCGGTTTTCACCGTTAAACTGAGAGTAAAAAGACCTTTCCATCCATGTACGCCATTTTTTAAATCTCCACAAAAAAATTTTTCATCACTTTTTGACAAAACTTGCGATGCCGGCATCGTTAAAACTTTAAAAATCAAAATGTCTTTAAAACCCTATATCTCCGCAACCAAGCCTCGTTTGTGGTTACGGTTTTCACCGTTAAACTGAGAGTAAAAAGACCTTTTCATCCATGTACGCCATTTTTTAAATCTCCACAAAAAAATTTTTCATCACTTTTTGACAAAACTTGCGATGCCGGCATCGTTAAAACTTTAAAAATCAAAATGTCTTTAAAACCCTATATCTCCGCAACCAAGCCTCGTTGGTGGTTACGGTTTTCACCGTTAAACTGAGAGTAAAAAGACCTTTCCATCCATGTACGCCATTTTTTAAATCTCCACAAAAAAATTTTTCATCACTTTTTGACAAAACTTGCGATGCCGGCATCGTTAAAAACTTTAAAAATCAAAATGTCTTTAAAACCCTATATCTCCGCAACCAAGCCTCGTTGGTGGTTGCGGTTTTCACCGTTAAACTGAGAATAAAAAGACCTTTCCATCCATGTACGCCATTTTTTAAATCTCCACAAAAAAATTTTTCATCACTTTTTGACAAAACTTGCGATGCCGGCATCGTTAAAAACTTTAAAAATCAAAATGTCTTTAAAACCCTATATCTCCGCAACCAAGCCTCGTTGGTGGTTGCGGTTTTCACCGTTAAACTGAGAGTAAAAAGACCTTTCCATCCATGTACGCCATTTTTTAAATCTCCACAAAAAAATTTTTCATCACTTTTTGACAAAACTTGCGATGCCGGCATCGTTAAAAACTTTAAAAATCAAAATGTCTTTAAAACCCTATATCTCCGCAACCAAGCCTCGTTGGTGGTTACGGTTTTCACCGTTAAACTGAGAGTAAAAAGACCTTTCCATCCATGTACGCCATTTTTTAAATCTCCACAAAAAAATTTTTCATCACTTTTTGACAAAACTTGCGATGCCGGCATCGTTAAAAACTTTAAAAATCAAAATGTCTTTAAAACCCTGTATCTCCGCAACCAAGCCTCGTTGGTGGTTACGGTTTTCACCGTTAAACTGAGAGTAAAAAGACCTTTCCATCCATGTACGCCATTTTTTAAATCTCCACAAAAAAATTTTCATCACTTTTTGACAAAACTTGCGATGGCATCGTTAAAAACTTTAAAAATCAAAATGTCTTTAAAACCCTATATCTCCGCAACCAAGCCTCGTTGGTGGTTACGGTTTTCACCGTTAAACTGAGAGTAAAAAGACCTTTCCATCTATGTACGCCATTTTTTAAATCTCCACAAAAAAATTTTTCATCACTTTTTGACAAAACTTGCGATGCCGGCATCGTTAAAAACTTTAAAAATCAAAATGTCTTTAAAACCCTATATCTCCGCAACCAAGCCTCGTTGGTGGTTGCGGTTTTCACCGTTAAACTGAGAATAAAAAGACCTTTCCATCCATGTACGCCATTTTTTAAATCTCCACAAAAAAATTTTTCATCACTTTTTGACAAAACTTGCGATGCCGGCATCGTTAAAAACTTTAAAAATCAAAATGTCTTTAAAACCCTATATCTCCGCAACCAAGCCTCGTTGGTGGTTGCGGTTTTCACCGTTAAACTCAGAGTAAAAAGACCTTTCCATCCATGTACGCCATTTTTTAAATCTCCACAAAAAAATTTTTCATCACTTTTTGACAAAACTTGCGATGCCGGCATCGTTAAAAACTTTAAAAATCAAAATGTCTTTAAAACCCTATATCTCCGCAACCAAGCCTCGTTGGTGGTTACGGTTTTCACCGTTAAACTGAGAGTAAAAAGACCTTTCCATCCATGTACGCCATTTTTTAAATCTCCACAAAAAAATTTTTCATCACTTTTTGACAAAACTTGCGATGCCGGCATCGTTAAAAACTTTAAAAATCAAAATGTCTTTAAAACCCTATATCTCCGCAACCAAGCCTCGTTGGTGGTTGCGGTTTTCACCGTTAAACTGAGAAAAAAAAGACCTTTCCATCCATGTACGCCATTTTTTAAATCTCCACAAAAAAATTTTTCATCACTTTTTGACAAAACTTGCGATGCCGGCATCGTTAAAAACTTTAAAAATCAAAATGTCTTTAAAACCCTATATCTCCGCAACCAAGCCTCGTTGGTGGTTGCGGTTTTCACCGTTAAACTCAGAGTAAAAAGACCTTTCCATCCATGTACGCCATTTTTTAAATCTCCACAAAAAAATTTTTCATCACTTTTTGACAAAACTTGCGATGCCGGCATCGTTAAAAACTTTAAAAATCAAAATGTCTTTAAAACCCTATATCTCCGCAACCAAGCCTCGTTGGTGGTTACGGTTTTCACCGTTAAACTGAGAGTAAAAAGACCTTTCCATCCATGTACGCCATTTTTTAAATCTCCACAAAAAAATTTTTCATCACTTTTTGACAAAACTTGCGATGCCGGCATCGTTAAAAACTTTAAAAATCAAAATGTCTTTAAAACCCTGTATCTCCGCAACCAAGCCTCGTTGGTGGTTACGGTTTTCACCGTTAAACTGAGAGTAAAAAGACCTTTCCATCCATGTACGCCATTTTTTAAATCTCCACAAAAAAATTTTCATCACTTTTTGACAAAACTTGCGATGGCATCGTTAAAAACTTTAAAAATCAAAATGTCTTTAAAACCCTATATCTCCGCAACCAAGCCTCGTTGGTGGTTACGGTTTTCACCGTTAAACTGAGAGTAAAAAGACCTTTCCATCCATGTACGCCATTTTTTAAATCTCCACAAAAAAATTTTTCATCACTTTTTGACAAAACTTGCGATGCCGGCATCGTTAAAAACTTTAAAAATCAAAATGTCTTTAAAACCCTATATCTCCGCAACCAAGCCTCGTTGGTGGTTACGGTTTTCACCGTTAAACTGAGAGTAAAAAGACCTTTCCATCCATGTACGCCATTTTTTAAATCTCCACAAAAAAATTTTTCATCACTTTTTGACAAAACTTGCGATGCCGGCATCGTTAAAAACTTTAAAAATCAAAATGTCTTTAAAACCCTATATCTCCGCAACCAAGCCTCGTTGGTGGTTGCGGTTTTCACCGTTAAACTGAGAGTAAAAAGACCTTTTCATCCATGTACGCCATTTTTTAAATCTCCACAAAAAAATTTTTCATCACTTTTTGACAAAACTTGCGATGCCGGCATCGTTAAAAACTTTAAAAATCAAAATGTCTTTAAAACCCTATATCTCCGCAACCAAGCCTCGTTGGTGGTTACGGTTTTCACCGTTAAACTGAGAGTAAAAAGACCTTTCCATCCATGTACGCCATTTTTTAAATCTCCACAAAAAAATTTTTCATCACTTTTTGACAAAACTTGCGATGCCGGCATCGTTAAAAACTTTAAAAATCAAAATGTCTTTAAAACCCTATATCTCCGCAACCAAGCCTCGTTGGTGGTTACGGTTTTCACCGTTAAACTGAGAGTAAAAAGACCTTTCCATCCATGTACGCCATTTTTTAAATCTCCACAAAAAAATTTTTCATCACTTTTTGACAAAACTTGCGATGCCGGCATCGTTAAAAACTTTAAAAATCAAAATGTCTTTAAAACCCTATATCTCCGCAACCAAGCCTCGTTGGTGGTTACGGTTTTCACCGTTAAACTGAGAGTAAAAAGACCTTTCCATCCATGTACGCCATTTTTTAAATCTCCACAAAAAAAATTTTCATCACTTTTTGACAAAACTTGCGATGCCGGCATCGTTAAAAACTTTAAAAATCAAAATGTCTTTAAAACCCTATATCTCCGCAACCAAGCCTCGTTGGTGGTTACGGTTTTCACCGTTAAACTGAGAGTAAAAAGACCTTTCCATCCATGTACGCCATTTTTTAAATCTCCACAAAAAAATGTTTCATCACTTTTTGACAAAACTTGCGATGCCGGCATCGTTAAAAACTTTAAAAATCAAAATGTCTTTAAAACCCTATATCTCCGCAACCAAGCCTCGTTGGTGGTTACGGTTTTCACCGTTAAACTGAGAGTAAAAAGACCTTTCCATCCATGTACGCCATTTTTTAAATCTCCACAAAAAAATGTTTCATCACTTTTTGACAAAACTTGCGATGCCGGCATCGTTAAAAACTTTAAAAATCAAAATGTCTTTAAAACCCTATATCTCCGCAACCAAGCCTCGTTGGTGGTTGCGGTTTTCACCGTTAAACTGAGAATAAAAAGACCTTTCTATCCATGTACGCCATTTTTTAAATCTCCACAAAAAAATGTTTCATCACTTTTTGACAAAACTTGCGATGCCGGCATCGTTAAAAACTTTAAAAATCAAAATGTCTTTAAAACCCTATATCTCCGCAACCAAGCCTCGTTGGTGGTTACGGTTTTCACCGTTAAACTGAGAGTAAAAAGACCTTTCCATCCATGTACGCCATTTTTTAAATCTCCACAAAAAAATGTTTCATCACTTTTTGACAAAACTTGCGATGCCGGCATCGTTAAAAACTTTAAAAATCAAAATGTCTTTAAAACCCTATATCTCCGCAACCAAGCCTCGTTGGTGGTTACGGTTTTCACCGTTAAACTGAGAGTAAAAAGACCTTTCCATCCATGTACGCCATTTTTTAAATCTCCACAAAAAAATGTTTCATCACTTTTTGACAAAACTTGCGATGCCGGCATCGTTAAAAACTTTAAAAATCAAAATGTCTTTAAAACCCTATATCTCCGCAACCAAGCCTCGTTGGTGGTTACGGTTTTCACCGTTAAACTGAGAGTAAAAAGACCTTTCCATCCATGTACGCCATTTTTTAAATCTCCACAAAAAAATGTTTCATCACTTTTTGACAAAACTTGCGATGCCGGCATCGTTAAAAACTTTAAAAATCAAAATGTCTTTAAAACCCTATATCTCCGCAACCAAGCCTCGTTGGTGGTTACGGTTTTCACCGTTAAACTGAGAGTAAAAAGACCTTTCCATCCATTTACGCCATTTTTTAAATCTCCACAAACAAATTTTTCATCACTTTTTCACAAAACTTGCGATGCCGGCATCGTTAAAAACTTTAAAAATCAAAATGTCTTTAAAACCCTATATCTCCGCAACCAAGCCTCGTTGGTGGTTACGGTTTTCACCGTTAAACTGAGAGTAAAAAGACCTTTCCATCCATGTACGCCATTTTTTAAATCTCCACAAAAAAATTTTTCATCACTTTTTGACAAAACTTGCGATGCCGGCATCGTTAAAAACTTTAAAAATCAAAATGTTTTTAAAACCCTATATCTCCGCAACCAAGCCTCGTTGGTGGTTGCGGTTTTCACCGTTAAACTGAGAATAAAAAGACCTTTCTATCCATGTACGCCATTTTTTAAATCTCCACAAAAAAAATTTTCATCACTTTTTGACAAAACTTGCGATGCCGGCATCGTTAAAAACTTTAAAAATCAAAATGTCTTTAAAACCCTATATCTCCGCAACCAAGCCTCGTTGGTGGTTGCGGTTTTCACCGTTAAACTGAGAGTAAAAAGACCTTTCCATCCATGTACGCCATTTTTTAAATCTCCACAAAAAAATTTTTCATCACTTTTTGACAAAACTTGCGATGCCGGCATCGTTAAAACTTTAAAAATCAAAATGTCTTTAAAACCCTATATCTCCGCAACCAAGCCTCGTTTGTGGTTGCGGTTTTCACCGTTAAACTGAGAGTAAAAAGATCTTTTCATCCATGTACGCCATTTTTTAAATCTCCACAAAAAAATTTTTCATCACTTTTTGACAAAACTTGCGATGCCGGCATCGTTAAAAACTTTAAAAATCAAAATGTCTTTAAAACCCTATATCTCCGCAACCAAGCCTCGTTGGTGGTTGCGGTTTTCACCGTTAAACTCAGAGTAAAAAGACCTTTCCATCCATGTACGCCATTTTTTAAATCTCCACAAAAAAATTTTTCATCACTTTTTGACAAAACTTGCGATGCCGGCATCGTTAAAAACTTTAAAAATCAAAATGTCTTTAAAACCCTATATCTCCGCAACCAAGCCTCGTTGGTGGTTACGGTTTTCACCGTTAAACTGAGAGTAAAAAGACCTCTTCATCCATGTACGCCATTTTTTAAATCTCCACAAAAAAATTTTTCATCACTTTTTGACAAAACTTGCGATGCCGGCATCGTTAAAAACTTTAAAAATCAAAATGTCTTTAAAACCCTATATCTCCGCAACCAAGCCTCGTTGGTGGTTACGGTTTTCACCGTTAAACTGAGAGTAAAAAGACCTTTCAATCCATGTACGCCATTTTTTAAATCCCCACAAAAAAATGTTTCATCACTTTTTGACAAAACTTGCGATGCCGGCATCGTTAAAAACTTTAAAAATCAAAATGTCTTTAAAACCCTATATCTCCGCAACCAAGCCTCGTTGGTGGTTACGGTTTTCACCGTTAAACTGAGAGTAAAAAGACCTTTCCATCCATGTACGCCATTTTTTAAATCTCCACAAAAAAATTTTTCATCACTTTTTGACAAAACTTGCGATGCCGGCATCGTTAAAAACTTTAAAAATCAAAATGTCTTTAAAACCCTATATCTCCGCAACCAAGCCTCGTTGGTGGTTGCGGTTTTCACCGTTAAACTGAGAGTAAAAAGACCTTTTCATCCATGTACGCCATTTTTTAAATCTCCACAAAAAAATTTTTCATCACTTTTTGACAAAACTTGCGATGCCGGCATCGTTAAAAACTTTAAAAATCAAAATGTCTTTAAAACTCTATATCTCCGCAACCAAGCCTCGTTGGTGGTTGCGGTTTTCACCGTTAAACTGAGAGTAAAAAGACCTTTTCATCCATGTACGCCATTTTTTAAATCTCCACAAAAAAATTTTTCATCACTTTTTGACAAAACTTGCGATGCCGGCATCGTTAAAACTTTAAAAATCAAAATGTCTTTAAAACCCTATATCTCCGCAACCAAGCCTCGTTTGTGGTTACGGTTTTCACCGTTAAACTGAGAGTAAAAAGACCTTTTCATCCATGTACGCCATTTTTTAAATCTCCACAAAAAAATTTTTCATCACTTTTTGACAAAACTTGCGATGCCGGCATCGTTAAAACTTTAAAAATCAAAATGTCTTTAAAACCCTATATCTCCGCAACCAAGCCTCGTTGGTGGTTACGGTTTTCACCGTTAAACTGAGAGTAAAAAGACCTTTCCATCCATGTACGCCATTTTTTAAATCTCCACAAAAAAATTTTTCATCACTTTTTGACAAAACTTGCGATGCCGGCATCGTTAAAAACTTTAAAAATCAAAATGTCTTTAAAACCCTATATCTCCGCAACCAAGCCTCGTTGGTGGTTACGGTTTTCACCGTTAAACTGAGAGTAAAAAGACCTTTCCATCCATGTACGCCATTTTTTAAATCTCCACAAAAAAATTTTTCATCACTTTTTGACAAAACTTGCGATGCCGGCATCGTTAAAAACTTTAAAAATCAAAATGTCTTTAAAACCCTATATCTCCGCAACCAAGCCTCGTTGGTGGTTACGGTTTTCACCGTTAAACTGAGAGTAAAAAGACCTTTCCATCCATGTACGCCATTTTTTAAATCTCCACAAAAAAATTTTTCATCACTTTTTGACAAAACTTGCGATGCCGGCATCGTTAAAAACTTTAAAAATCAAAATGTCTTTAAAACCCTATATCTCCGCAACCAAGCCTCGTTGGTGGTTACGGTTTTCACCGTTAAACTGAGAGTAAAAAGACCTTTCCATCCATGTACGCCATTTTTTAAATCCCCACAAAAAAATGTTTCATCACTTTTTGACAAAACTTGCGATGCCGGCATCGTTAAAAACTTTAAAAATCAAAATGTCTTTAAAACCCTATATCTCCGCAACCAAGCCTCGTTGGTGGTTACGGTTTTCACCGTTAAACTGAGAGTAAAAAGACCTTTCCATCCATGTACGCCATTTTTTAAATCTCCACAAAAAAATTTTTCATCACTTTTTGACAAAACTTGCGATGCCGGCATCGTTAAAAACTTTAAAAATCAAAATGTCTTTAAAACCCTATATCTCCGCAACCAAGCCTCGTTGGTGGTTACGGTTTTCACCGTTAAACTGAGAGTAAAAAGACCTTTCCATCCATGTACGCCATTTTTTAAATCTCCACAAAAAAATTTTTCATCACTTTTTGACAAAACTTGCGATGCCGGCATCGTTAAAAACTTTAAAAATCAAAATGTCTTTAAAACCCTATATCTCCGCAACCAAGCCTCGTTGGTGGTTGCGGTTTTCACCGTTAAACTGAGAGTAAAAAGACCTTTTCATCCATGTACGCCATTTTTTAAATCTCCACAAAAAAATTTTTCATCACTTTTTGACAAAACTTGCGATGCCGGCATCGTTAAAAACTTTAAAAATCAAAATGTCTTTAAACCCCTATATCTCCGCAACCAAGCCTCGTTGGTGGTTGCGGTTTTCACCGTTAAACTGAGAGTAAAAAGACCTTTCCATCCATGTACGCCATTTTTTAAATCTCCACAAAAAAATTTTTCATCACTTTTTGACAAAACTTGCGATGCCGGCATCGTTAAAAACTTTAAAAATCAAAATGTCTTTAAAACCCTATATCTCCGCAACCAAGCCTCGTTGGTGGTTACGGTTTTCACCGTTAAACTGAGAGTAAAAAGACCTTTCCATCTATGTACGCCATTTTTTAAATCTCCACAAAAAAATTTTTCATCACTTTTTCACAAAACTTGCGATGCCGGCATCGTTAAAAACTTTAAAAATCAAAATGTCTTTAAAACCCTATATCTCCGCAACCAAGCCTCGTTGGTGGTTGCGGTTTTCACCGTTAAACTCAGAGTAAAAAGACCTTTCCATCCATGTACGCCATTTTTTAAATCTCCACAAAAAAATTTTTCATCACTTTTTGACAAAACTTGCGATGCCGGCATCGTTAAAAACTTTAAAAATCAAAATGTTTTTAAAACCCTATATCTCCGCAACCAAGCCTCGTTGGTGGTTGCGGTTTTCACCGTTAAACTGAGAATAAAAAGACCTTTCCATCCATGTACGCCATTTTTTAAATCTCCACAAAAAATTTTTCATCACTTTTTGACAAAACTTGCGATGCCGGCATCGTTAAAAACTTTAAAAATCAAAATGTCTTTAAAACCCTATATCTCCGCAACCAAGCCTCGTTGGTGGTTGCGGTTTTCACCGTTAAACTGAGAGTAAAAAGACCTTTCCATCCATGTACGCCATTTTTTAAATCTCCACAAAAAAATTTTTCATCACTTTTTGACAAAACTTGCGATGCCGGCATCGTTAAAACTTTAAAAATCGAAATGTCTTTAAAACCCTATATCTCCGCAACCAAGCCTCGTTTGTGGTTACGGTTTTCACCGTTAAACTGAGAGTAAAAAGATCTTTTCATCCATGTACGCCATTTTTTAAATCTCCACAAAAAAAATTTTCATCACTTTTTGACAAAACTTGCGATGCCGGCATCGTTAAAAACTTTAAAAATCAAAATGTCTTTAAAACCCTATATCTCCGCAACCAAGCCTCGTTGGTGGTTGCGGTTTTCACTGTTAAACTCAGAGTAAAAAGACCTTTCCATCCATGTACGCCATTTTTTAAATCCCCACAAAAAAATGTTTCATCACTTTTTGACAAAACTTGCGATGCCGGCATCGTTAAAAACTTTAAAAATCAAAATGTCTTTAAAACCCTATATCTCCGCAACCAAGCCTCGTTGGTGGTTACGGTTTTCACCGTTAAACTGAGAGTAAAAAGACCTTTCCATCCATGTACGCCATTTTTTAAATCCCCACAAAAAAATGTTTCATCACTTTTTGACAAAACTTGCGATGCCGGCATCGTTAAAAACTTTAAAAATCAAAATGTCTTTAAAACCCTATATCTCCGCAACCAAGCCTCGTTGGTGGTTACGGTTTTCACCGTTAAACTGAGAGTAAAAAGACCTTTCCATCCATGTACGCCATTTTTTAAATCCCCACAAAAAAATGTTTCATCACTTTTTGACAAAACTTGCGATGCCGGCATCGTTAAAAACTTTAAAAATCAAAATGTCTTTAAAACCCTATATCTCCGCAACCAAGCCTCGTTGGTGGTTACGGTTTTCACCGTTAAACTGAGAGTAAAAAGACCTTTCCATCCATGTACGCCATTTTTTAAATCTCCACAAAAAAATTTTTCATCACTTTTTGACAAAACTTGCGATGCCGGCATCGTTAAAAACTTTAAAAATCAAAATGTCTTTAAAACCCTATATCTCCGCAACCAAGCCTCGTTGGTGGTTACGGTTTTCACCGTTAAACTGAGAGTAAAAAGACCTTTCCATCCATGTACGCCATTTTTTAAATCTCCACAAAAAAATTTTTCATCACTTTTTGACAAAACTTGCGATGCCGGCATCGTTAAAAACTTTAAAAATCAAAATGTCTTTAAAACCCTATATCTCCGCAACCAAGCCTCGTTGGTGGTTGCGGTTTTCACCGTTAAACTGAGAGTAAAAAGACCTTTTCATCCATGTACGCCATTTTTTAAATCTCCACAAAAAAATTTTTCATCACTTTTTGACAAAACTTGCGATGCCGGCATCGTTAAAAACTTTAAAAATCAAAATGTCTTTAAAACCCTATATCTCCGCAACCAAGCCTCGTTGGTGGTTGCGGTTTTCACCGTTAAACTGAGAGTAAAAAGACCTTTTCATCCATGTACGCCATTTTTTAAATCTCCACAAAAAAATTTTTCATCACTTTTTGACAAAACTTGCGATGCCGGCATCGTTAAAAACTTTAAAAATCAAAATGTCTTTAAAACCCTATATCTCCGCAACCAAGCCTCGTTGGTGGTTACGGTTTTCACCGTTAAACTGAGAGTAAAAAGACCTTTCCATCCATGTACGCCATTTTTTAAATCTCCACAAAAAAATTTTTCATCACTTTTTGACAAAACTTGCGATGCCGGCATCGTTAAAAACTTTAAAAATCAAAATGTCTTTAAAACCCTATATCTCCGCAACCAAGCCTCGTTGGTGGTTACGGTTTTCACCGTTAAACTGAGAGTAAAAAGACCTTTCCATCCATGTACGCCATTTTTTAAATCTCCACAAAAAAATTTTTCATCACTTTTTGACAAAACTTGCGATGCCGGCATCGTTAAAAACTTTAAAAATCAAAATGTCTTTAAAACCCTATATCTCCGCAACCAAGCCTCGTTGGTGGTTGCGGTTTTCACCGTTAAACTGAGAGTAAAAAGACCTTTTCATCCATGTACGCCATTTTTTAAATCTCCACAAAAAAATTTTTCATCACTTTTTGACAAAACTTGCGATGCCGGCATCGTTAAAAACTTTAAAAATCAAAATGTCTTTAAACCCCTATATCTCCGCAACCAAGCCTCGTTGGTGGTTGCGGTTTTCACCGTTAAACTGAGAGTAAAAAGACCTTTCCATCCATGTACGCCATTTTTTAAATCTCCACAAAAAAATTTTTCATCACTTTTTGACAAAACTTGCGATGCCGGCATCGTTAAAAACTTTAAAAATCAAAATGTCTTTAAAACCCTATATCTCCGCAACCAAGCCTCGTTGGTGGTTACGGTTTTCACCGTTAAACTGAGAGTAAAAAGACCTTTCCATCTATGTACGCCATTTTTTAAATCTCCACAAAAAAATTTTTCATCACTTTTTCACAAAACTTGCGATGCCGGCATCGTTAAAAACTTTAAAAATCAAAATGTCTTTAAAACCCTATATCTCCGCAACCAAGCCTCGTTGGTGGTTGCGGTTTTCACCGTTAAACTCAGAGTAAAAAGACCTTTCCATCCATGTACGCCATTTTTTAAATCTCCACAAAAAAATTTTTCATCACTTTTTGACAAAACTTGCGATGCCGGCATCGTTAAAAACTTTAAAAATCAAAATGTTTTTAAAACCCTATATCTCCGCAACCAAGCCTCGTTGGTGGTTGCGGTTTTCACCGTTAAACTGAGAATAAAAAGACCTTTCCATCCATGTACGCCATTTTTTAAATCTCCACAAAAAATTTTTCATCACTTTTTGACAAAACTTGCGATGCCGGCATCGTTAAAAACTTTAAAAATCAAAATGTCTTTAAAACCCTATATCTCCGCAACCAAGCCTCGTTGGTGGTTGCGGTTTTCACCGTTAAACTGAGAGTAAAAAGACCTTTCCATCCATGTACGCCATTTTTTAAATCTCCACAAAAAAATTTTTCATCACTTTTTGACAAAACTTGCGATGCCGGCATCGTTAAAACTTTAAAAATCGAAATGTCTTTAAAACCCTATATCTCCGCAACCAAGCCTCGTTTGTGGTTACGGTTTTCACCGTTAAACTGAGAGTAAAAAGATCTTTTCATCCATGTACGCCATTTTTTAAATCTCCACAAAAAAAATTTTCATCACTTTTTGACAAAACTTGCGATGCCGGCATCGTTAAAAACTTTAAAAATCAAAATGTCTTTAAAACCCTATATCTCCGCAACCAAGCCTCGTTGGTGGTTGCGGTTTTCACTGTTAAACTCAGAGTAAAAAGACCTTTCCATCCATGTACGCCATTTTTTAAATCTCCACAAAAAAATTTTTCATCACTTTTTGACAAAACTTGCGATGCCGGCATCGTTAAAAACTTTAAAAATCAAAATGTCTTTAAAACCCTATATCTCCGCAACCAAGCCTCTTTGGTGGTTACGGTTTTCACCGTTAAACTGAGAGTAAAAAGACCTTTCCATCCATGTACGCCATTTTTTAAATCTCCACAAAAAAATTTTTCATCACTTTTTGACAAAACTTGCGATGCCGGCATCGTTAAAAACTTTAAAAATCAAAATGTCTTTAAAACCCTATATCTCCGCAACCAAGCCTCGTTGGTGGTTGCGGTTTTCACCGTTAAACTGAGAGTAAAAAGACCTTTCCATCCATGTACGCCATTTTTTAAATCTCCACAAAAAAATTTTTCATCACTTTTTGACAAAACTTGCGATGCCGGCATCGTTAAAAACTTTAAAAATCAAAATGTCTTTAAAACCCTATATCTCCGCAACCAAGCCTCGTTGGTGGTTACGGTTTTCACCGTTAAACTGAGAGTAAAAAGACCTTTCCATCCATGTACGCCATTTTTTAAATCCCCACAAAAAAATGTTTCATCACTTTTTGACAAAACTTGCGATGCCGGCATCGTTAAAAACTTTAAAAATCAAAATGTCTTTAAAACCCTATATCTCCGCAACCAAGCCTCGTTGGTGGTTACGGTTTTCACCGTTAAACTGAGAGTAAAAAGACCTTTCCATCCATGTACGCCATTTTTTAAATCCCCACAAAAAAATGTTTCATCACTTTTTGACAAAACTTGCGATGCCGGCATCGTTAAAAACTTTAAAAATCAAAATGTCTTTAAAACCCTATATCTCCGCAACCAAGCCTCGTTGGTGGTTGCGGTTTTCACCGTTAAACTCAGAGTAAAAAGACCTTTCCATCCATGTACGCCATTTTTTAAATCTCCACAAAAAAATTTTTCATCACTTTTTGACAAAACTTGCGATGCCGGCATCGTTAAAAACTTTAAAAATCAAAATGTCTTTAAAACCCTATATCTCCGCAACCAAGCCTCGTTGGTGGTTACGGTTTTCACCGTTAAACTGAGAGTAAAAAGACCTTTCCATCCATGTACGCCATTTTTTAAATCTCCACAAAAAAATTTTTCATCACTTTTTGACAAAACTTGCGATGCCGGCATCGTTAAAAACTTTAAAAATCAAAATGTCTTTAAAACCCTATATCTCCGCAACCAAGCCTCGTTGGTGGTTGCGGTTTTCACCGTTAAACTGAGAGTAAAAAGACCTTTTCATCCATGTACGCCATTTTTTAAATCTCCACAAAAAAATTTTTCATCACTTTTTGACAAAACTTGCGATGCCGGCATCGTTAAAAACTTTAAAAATCAAAATGTCTTTAAAACCCTATATCTCCGCAACCAAGCCTCGTTGGTGGTTACGGTTTTCACCGTTAAACTGAGAGTAAAAAGACCTTTCCATCCATGTACGCCATTTTTTAAATCTCCACAAAAAAATTTTTCATCACTTTTTGACAAAACTTGCGATGCCGGCATCGTTAAAAACTTTAAAAATCAAAATGTCTTTAAAACCCTATATCTCCGCAACCAAGCCTCGTTGGTGGTTACGGTTTTCACCGTTAAACTGAGAGTAAAAAGACCTTTCCATCCATGTACGCCATTTTTTAAATCTCCACAGAAAAATTTTTCATCACTTTTTGACAAAACTTGCGATGCCGGCATCGTTAAAAACTTTAAAAATCAAAATGTCTTTAAAACCCTATATCTCCGCAACCAAGCCTCGTTGGTGGTTACGGTTTTCACCGTTAAACTGAGAGAAAAAAGACCTTTCCATCCATGTACGCCATTTTTTAAATCTCCACAAAAAAATTTTTCATCACTTTTTGACAAAACTTGCGATGCCGGCATCGTTAAAAACTTTAAAAATCAAAATGTCTTTAAAACCCTATATCTCCGCAACCAAGCCTCGTTGGTGGTTGCGGTTTTCACCGTTAAACTCAGAGTAAAAAGACCTTTCCATCCATGTACGCCATTTTTTAAATCTCCACAAAAAAATTTTTCATCACTTTTTGACAAAACTTGCGATGCCGGCATCGTTAAAAACTTTAAAAATCAAAATGTCTTTAAAACCCTATATCTCCGCAACCAAGCCTCGTTGGTGGTTACGGTTTTCACCGTTAAACTGAGAGTAAAAAGACCTTTCCATCCATGTACGCCATTTTTTAAATCTCCACAAAAAAATTTTTCATCACTTTTTGACAAAACTTGCGATGCCGGCATCGTTAAAAACTTTAAAAATCAAAATGTCTTTAAAACCCTATATCTCCGCAACCAAGCCTCGTTGGTGGTTGCGGTTTTCACCGTTAAACTGAGAGTAAAAAGACCTTTCCATCCATGTACGCCATTTTTTAAATCTCCACAAAAAAATTTTTCATCACTTTTTGACAAAACTTGCGATGCCGGCATCGTTAAAAACTTTAAAAATCAAAATGTCTTTAAAACCCTATATCTCCGCAACCAAGCCTCGTTGGTGGTTACGGTTTTCACCGTTAAACTGAGAGTAAAAAGACCTTTCCATCCATGTACGCCATTTTTTAAATCCCCACAAAAAAATGTTTCATCACTTTTTGACAAAACTTGCGATGCCGGCATCGTTAAAAACTTTAAAAATCAAAATGTCTTTAAAACCCTATATCTCCGCAACCAAGCCTCGTTGGTGGTTACGGTTTTCACCGTTAAACTCAGAGTAAAAAGACCTTTCCATCCATGTACGCCATTTTTTAAATCTCCACAAAAAAATTTTTCATCACTTTTTGACAAAACCTGCGATGCCGGCATCGTTAAAAACTTTAAAAATCAAAATGTCTTTAAAACCCTATATCTCCGCAACCAAGCCTCGTTGGTGGTTACGGTTTTCACCGTTAAACTGAGAGTAAAAAGACCTTTCCATCCATGTACGCCATTTTTTAAATCTCCACAGAAAAATTTTTCATCACTTTTTGACAAAACTTGCGATGCCGGCATCGTTAAAAACTTTAAAAATCAAAATGTCTTTAAAACCCTATATCTCCGCAACCAAGCCTCGTTGGTGGTTGCGGTTTTCACCGTTAAACTCAGAGTAAAAAGACCTTTCCATCCATGTACGCCATTTTTTAAATCTCCACAAAAAAATTTTTCATCACTTTTTGACAAAACTTGCGATGCCGGCATCGTTAAAAACTTTAAAAATCAAAATGTCTTTAAAACCCTATATCTCCGCAACCAAGCCTCGTTGGTGGTTACGGTTTTCACCGTTAAACTGAGAGAAAAAAGACCTTTCCATCCATGTACGCCATTTTTTAAATCTCCACAAAAAAATTTTTCATCACTTTTTCACAAAACTTGCGATGCCGGCATCGTTAAAAACTTTAAAAATCAAAATGTCTTTAAAACCCTATATCTCCGCAACCAAGCCTCGTTGGTGGTTGCGGTTTTCACCGTTAAACTCAGAGTAAAAAGACCTTTCCATCCATGTACGCCATTTTTTAAATCTCCACAAAAAAATTTTTCATCACTTTTTGACAAAACTTGCGATGCCGGCATCGTTAAAAACTTTAAAAATCAAAATGTCTTTAAAACCCTATATCTCCGCAACCAAGCCTCGTTGGTGGTTACGGTTTTCACCGTTAAACTGAGAGTAAAAAGACCTTTCCATCCATGTACGCCATTTTTTAAATCTCCACAAAAAAATTTTTCATCACTTTTTGACAAAACTTGCGATGCCGGCATCGTTAAAAACTTTAAAAATCAAAATGTCTTTAAAACCCTATATCTCCGCAACCAAGCCTCGTTGGTGGTTGCGGTTTTCACCGTTAAACTGAGAGTAAAAAGACCTTTCCATCCATGTACGCCATTTTTTAAATCTCCACAAAAAAATTTTTCATCACTTTTTGACAAAACTTGCGATGCCGGCATCGTTAAAAACTTTAAAAATCAAAATGTCTTTAAAACCCTATATCTCCGCAACCAAGCCTCGTTGGTGGTTACGGTTTTCACCGTTAAACTGAGAGTAAAAAGACCTTTCCATCCATGTACGCCATTTTTTAAATCCCCACAAAAAAATGTTTCATCACTTTTTGACAAAACTTGCGATGCCGGCATCGTTAAAAACTTTAAAAATCAAAATGTCTTTAAAACCCTATATCTCCGCAACCAAGCCTCGTTGGTGGTTACGGTTTTCACCGTTAAACTGAGAGTAAAAAGACCTTTCCATCCATGTACGCCATTTTTTAAATCTCCACAAAAAAATTTTTCATCACTTTTTGACAAAACTTGCGATGCCGGCATCGTTAAAAACTTTAAAAATCAAAATGTCTTTAAAACCCTATATCTCCGCAACCAAGCCTCGTTGGTGGTTACGGTTTTCACCGTTAAACTGAGAGTAAAAAGACCTTTCCATCCATGTACGCCATTTTTTAAATCCCCACAAAAAAATTTTTCATCACTTTTTGACAAAACTTGCGATGCCGGCATCGTTAAAAACTTTAAAAATCAAAATGTCTTTAAAACCCTATATCTCCGCAACCAAGCCTCGTTGGTGGTTACGGTTTTCACCGTTAAACTGAGAGTAAAAAGACCTTTCCATCCATGTACGCCATTTTTTAAATCTCCACAGAAAAATTTTTCATCACTTTTTGACAAAACTTGCGATGCCGGCATCGTTAAAAACTTTAAAAATCAAAATGTCTTTAAAACCCTATATCTCCGCAACCAAGCCTCGTTGGTGGTTGCGGTTTTCACCGTTAAACTCAGAGTAAAAAGACCTTTCCATCCATGTACGCCATTTTTTAAATCTCCACAAAAAAATTTTTCATCACTTTTTGACAAAACTTGCGATGCCGGCATCGTTAAAAACTTTAAAAATCAAAATGTCTTTAAAACCCTATATCTCCGCAACCAAGCCTCGTTGGTGGTTACGGTTTTCACCGTTAAACTGAGAGTAAAAAGACCTTTCCATCCATGTACGCCATTTTTTAAATCTCCACAAAAAAATTTTTCATCACTTTTTCACAAAACTTGCGATGCCGGCATCGTTAAAAACTTTAAAAATCAAAATGTCTTTAAAACCCTATATCTCCGCAACCAAGCCTCGTTGGTGGTTGCGGTTTTCACCGTTAAACTGAGAGTAAAAAGACCTTTCCATCCATGTACGCCATTTTTTAAATCTCCACAAAAAAATTTTTCATCACTTTTTGACAAAACTTGCGATGCCGGCATCGTTAAAACTTTAAAAATCAAAATGTCTTTAAAACCCTATATCTCCGCAACCAAGCCTCGTTTGTGGTTACGGTTTTCACCGTTAAACTGAGAGTAAAAAGACCTTTTCATCCATGTACGCCATTTTTTAAATCTCCACAAAAAAATTTTTCATCACTTTTTGACAAAACTTGCGATGCCGGCATCGTTAAAACTTTAAAAATCAAAATGTCTTTAAAACCCTATATCTCCGCAACCAAGCCTCGTTGGTGGTTACGGTTTTCACCGTTAAACTGAGAGTAAAAAGACCTTTCCATCCATGTACGCCATTTTTTAAATCTCCACAAAAAAATTTTTCATCACTTTTTGACAAAACTTGCGATGCCGGCATCGTTAAAAACTTTAAAAATCAAAATGTCTTTAAAACCCTATATCTCCGCAACCAAGCCTCGTTGGTGGTTGCGGTTTTCACCGTTAAACTGAGAATAAAAAGACCTTTCCATCCATGTACGCCATTTTTTAAATCTCCACAAAAAAATTTTTCATCACTTTTTGACAAAACTTGCGATGCCGGCATCGTTAAAAACTTTAAAAATCAAAATGTCTTTAAAACCCTATATCTCCGCAACCAAGCCTCGTTGGTGGTTGCGGTTTTCACCGTTAAACTCAGAGTAAAAAGACCTTTCCATCCATGTACGCCATTTTTTAAATCTCCACAAAAAAATTTTTCATCACTTTTTGACAAAACTTGCGATGCCGGCATCGTTAAAAACTTTAAAAATCAAAATGTCTTTAAAACCCTATATCTCCGCAACCAAGCCTCGTTGGTGGTTACGGTTTTCACCGTTAAACTGAGAGTAAAAAGACCTTTCCATCCATGTACGCCATTTTTTAAATCTCCACAAAAAAATTTTTCATCACTTTTTGACAAAACTTGCGATGCCGGCATCGTTAAAAACTTTAAAAATCAAAATGTCTTTAAAACCCTATATCTCCGCAACCAAGCCTCGTTGGTGGTTACGGTTTTCACCGTTAAACTGAGAGTAAAAAGACCTTTCCATCCATGTACGCCATTTTTTAAATCTCCACAAAAAAATTTTTCATCACTTTTTGACAAAACTTGCGATGCCGGCATCGTTAAAAACTTTAAAAATCAAAATGTCTTTAAAACCCTATATCTCCGCAACCAAGCCTCGTTGGTGGTTACGGTTTTCACCGTTAAACTGAGAGTAAAACGACCTTTCCATCCATGTACGCCATTTTTTAAATCTCCACAAAAAAATTTTTCATCACTTTTTGACAAAACTTGCGATGCCGGCATCGTTAAA
This sequence comes from Epistrophe eligans, assembly GCA_951394125.1. Lineage (NCBI taxonomy): Eukaryota > Metazoa > Arthropoda > Insecta > Diptera > Syrphidae > Epistrophe > Epistrophe eligans. The sequence continues at coordinate 14,610,350 of OX596030.1, forward strand.
AACTTTAAAAATCAAAATGTCTTTAAAACCCTATATCTCCGCAACCAAGCCTCGTTGGTGGTTACGGTTTTCACCGTTAAACTGAGAGTAAAAAGACCTTTCCATCCATGTACGCCATTTTTTAAATCTCCACAAAAAAATTTTTCATCACTTTTTGACAAAACTTGCGATGCCGGCATCGTTAAAAACTTTAAAAATCAAAATGTCTTTAAAACCCTATATCTCCGCAACCAAGCCTCGTTGGTGGTTACGGTTTTCACCGTTAAACTGAGAGTAAAAAGACCTTTTCATCCATGTACGCCATTTTTTAAATCTCCACAAAAAAAATTTTCATCACTTTTTGACAAAACTTGCGATGCCGGCATCGTTAAAAACTTTAAAAATCAAAATGTCTTTAAAACCCTATATCTCCGCAACCAAGCCTCGTTGGTGGTTACGGTTTTCACCGTTAAACTGAGAGTAAAAAGACCTTTCCATCCATGTACGCCATTTTTTAAATCCCCACAAAAAAATGTTTCATCACTTTTTGACAAAACTTGCGATGCCGGCATCGTTAAAAACTTTAAAAATCAAAATGTCTTTAAAACCCTATATCTCCGCAACCAAGCCTCGTTGGTGGTTACGGTTTTCACCTTTAAACTGAGAGTAAAAAGACCTTTCCATCCATGTACGCCATTTTTTAAATCTCCACAAAAAAATTTTTCATCACTTTTTGACAAAACTTGCGATGCCGGCATCGTTAAAAACTTTAAAAATCAAAATGTCTTTAAAACCCTATATCTCCGCAACCAAGCCTCGTTGGTGGTTACGGTTTTCACCGTTAAACTGAGAGTAAAAAGACCTTTCCATCCATGTACGCCATTTTTTAAATCTCCACAAAAAAATTTTTCATCACTTTTTCACAAAACTTGCGATGCCGGCATCGTTAAAAACTTTAAAAATCAAAATGTCTTTAAAACCCTATATCTCCGCCACCAAGCCTCGTTGGTGGTTGCGGTTTTCACCGTTAAACTCAGAGTAAAAAGACCTTTCCATCCATGTACGCCATTTTTTAAATCTCCACAAAAAAATTTTTCATCACTTTTTGACAAAACTTGTGATGCCGGCATCGTTAAAAACTTTAAAAATCAAAATGTCTTTAAAACCCTATATCTCCGCAACCAAGCCTCGTTGGTGGTTACGGTTTTCACCGTTAAACTGCGAAAAAAAAGACCTTTCCATCCATGTACGCCATTTTTTAAATCTCCACAAACAAATTTTTCATCACTTTTTCACAAAACTTGCGATGCCGGCATCGTTAAAAACTTTAAAAATCAAAATGTCTTTAAAACCCTATATCTCCGCAACCAAGCCTCGTTGGTGGTTACGGTTTTCACCGTTAAACTGAGAGTAAAAAGACCTTTCCATCCATGTACGCCATTTTTTAAATCTCTACAAAAAAATTTTTCATCACTTTTTGACAAAACTTGCGATGCCGGCATCGTTAAAAACTTTAAAAATCAAAATGTTTTTAAAACCCTATATCTCCGCAACCAAGCCTCGTTGGTGGTTGCGGTTTTCACCGCTAAACTGAGAATAAAAAGACCATCCATGTACGCCATTTTTTAAATCTCCACAAAAAAATTTTTCATCACTTTTTGACAAAACTTGCGATGCCGGCATCGTTAAAAACTTTAAAAATCAAAATGTCTTTAAAACCCTATATCTCCGCAACCAAGCCTCGTTGGTGGTTGCGGTTTTCACCGTTAAACTGAGAGTAAAAAGACCTTTCCATCCATGTACGCCATTTTTTAAATCTCCACAAAAAAATTTTTCATCACTTTTTGACAAAACTTGTGATGCCGGCATCGTTAAAACTTTAAAAATCAAAATGTCTTTAAAACCCTATATCTCCGCAACCAAGCCTCGTT